>CM032232.1:153780000-153830000 GCA_019009955.1 Riptortus pedestris | reverse complement strand
GCTGATGATGGAGTACAGCTGGCATTGTGCTATAGATGCGATGCACCATCGTCACTGGCTGATGATGGAGTACAGCTGGCATTGTGCTATAGATGCGATGCACCATCGTCACTGGCTGATGATGGAGTACAGCTGGCATTGTGCTATAGATGCGATGCACCATCGTCACTGGCTGATGATGGAGTACAGCTGGCATTGTGCTATAGATGCGATGCACCATCGTCACTGGCTGATGATGGAGTACAGCTGGCATTGTGCTATAGATGCGATGCACCATCGTCACTGGCTGATGATGGAGTACAGCTGGCATTGTGCTATAGATGCGATGCACCATCGTCACTGGCTGATGATGGAGTACAGCTGGCATTGTGCTATAGATGCGATGCACCATCGTCACTGGCTGATGATGGAGTACAGCTGGCATTGTGCTATAGATGCGATGCACCATCGTCACTGGCTGATGATGGAGTACAGCTGGCATTGTGCTATAGATGCGATGCACCATCGTCACTGGCTGATGATGGAGTACAGCTGGCATTGTGCTATAGATGCGATGCACCATCGTCACTGGCTGATGATGGAGTACAGCTGGCATTGTGCTATAGATGCGATGCACCATCGTCACTGGCTGATGATGGAGTACAGCTGGCATTGTGCTATAGATGCGATGCACCATCGTCACTGGCTGATGATGGAGTACAGCTGGCATTGTGCTATAGATGCGATGCACCATCGTCACTGGCTGATGATGGAGTACAGCTGGCATTGTGCTATAGATGCGATGCACCATCGTCACTGGCTGATGATGGAGTACAGCTGGCATTGTGCTATAGATGCGATGCACCATCGTCACTGGCTGATGATGGAGTACAGCTGGCATTGTGCTATAGATGCGATGCACCATCGTCACTGGCTGATGATGGAGTACAGCTGGCATTGTGCTATAGATGCGATGCACCATCGTCACTGGCTGATGATGGAGTACAGCTGGCATTGTGCTATAGATGCGATGCACCATCTTCACTGGCTGATGATGGAGTACAGCTGGCATTGTGCTATAGATGCGATGCACCATCGTCACTGGCTGATGATGGAGTACAGCTGGCATTGTGCTATAGATGCGATGCACCATCGTCACTGGCTGATGATGGAGTACAGCTGGCATTGTGCTATAGATGCGATGCACCATCGTCACTGGCTGATGATGGAGTACAGCTGGCATTGTGCTATAGATGCGATGCACCATCGTCACTGGCTGATGATGGAGTACAGCTGGCATTGTGCTATAGATGCGATGCACCATCGTCACTGGCTGATGATGGAGTACAGCTGGCATTGTGCTATAGATGCGATGCACCATCGTCACTGGCTGATGATGGAGTACAGCTGGCATTGTGCTATAGATGCGATGCACCATCGTCACTGGCTGATGATGGAGTACAGCTGGCATTGTGCTATAGATGCGATGCACCATCGTCACTGGCTGATGATGGAGTACAGCTGGCATTGTGCTATAGATGCGATGCACCATCGTCACTGGCTGATGATGGAGTACAGCTGGCATTGTGCTATAGATGCGATGCACCATCGTCACTGGCTGATGATGGAGTACAGCTGGCATTGTGCTATAGATGCGATGCACCATCGTCACTGGCTGATGATGGAGTACAGCTGGCATTGTGCTATAGATGCGATGCACCATCGTCACTGGCTGATGATGGAGTACAGCTGGCATTGTGCTATAGATGCGATGCACCATCGTCACCGGCTGATGGAGTACAGCTGGCATTGTGCTATAGATGCGATGCACCATCGTCACTGGCTGATGATGGAGTACAGCTGGCATTGTGCTATAGATGCGATGCACCATCGTCACTGGCTGATGATGGAGTACAGCTGGCATTGTGCTATAGATGCGATGCACCATCGTCACTGGCTGATGATGGAGTACAGCTGGCATTGTGCTATAGATGCGATGCACCATCGTCACTGGCTGATGCAGGAGTACAGCTGGCATTGTGCTATAGATGCGATGCACCATCGGCGCTGGCTGATGATGGAGTACAGCTGGCATTGTGCTATAGATGCGATGCACCATCGGCGCTGGCTGATGATGGAGTACAGCTGGCATTGTGCTATAGATGCGATGCACCATCGTCACTGGCTGATGATGGAGTACAGCTGGCATTGTGCTATAGATGCGATGCACCATCGTCACTGGCTGATGATGGAGTACAGCTGGCATTGTGCTATAGATGCGATGCACCATCGTCACTGGCTGATGATGGAGTACAGCTGGCATTGTGCTATAGATGCGATGCACCATCGTCACTGGCTGATGATGGAGTACAGCTGGCATTGTGCTATAGATGCGATGCACCATCGTCACTGGCTGATGATGGAGTACAGCTGGCATTGTGCTATAGATGCGATGCACCATCGTCACTGGCTGATGATGGAGTACAGCTGGCATTGTGCTATAGATGCGATGCACCATCGTCACTGGCTGATGATGGAGTACAGCTGGCATTGTGCTATAGATGCGATGCACCATCGTCACTGGCTGATGATGGAGTACAGCTGGCATTGTGCTATAGATGCGATGCACCATCGTCACTGGCTGATGATGGAGTACAGCTGGCATTGTGCTATAGATGCGATGCACCATCGTCACTGGCTGATGATGGAGTACAGCTGGCATTGTGCTATAGATGCGATGCACCATCGTCACTGGCTGATGATGGAGTACAGCTGGCATTGTGCTATAGATGCGATGCACCATCGTCACTGGCTGATGATGGAGTACAGCTGGCATTGTGCTATAGATGCGATGCACCATCGTCACTGGCTGATGATGGAGTACAGCTGGCATTGTGCTATAGATGCGATGCACCATCGTCACTGGCTGATGATGGAGTACAGCTGGCATTGTGCTATAGACGCGATGCACCATCTTCATTGTCTAGAGTTATACTGAGTCGGGTGTCCGTAGGTTTTATACGTCTGTTCACAGTATTTGGTTGTTTACATTAGTCAGAGGAAAGTAAATAGTGTCCAGGTATTGTTTTCGTGTAGTAGGCCTTTGACAGTATCCGTATTAGGTTATTTACGCTTTTAGTATGTTGTTTGTGTTTAGGTCTGGTATAGTTGCTGGAGTGTGAGTACAGGTTTAGTAAAATGTTGCACGATTATATGGGTAATGAATCACGGCTGGATTACGTAATTGAAAAAGAATCTGGATCTATGTTCGTCGTCGCATCCGGTGTTGGTATTCGTACGTATGTCCGACAGCTGACGTCTTTTGTTTAAGTAGTTGTCGTGGTCTATATTGTGCCTGAGCTAGTGTTGAGCTGTTCGTTTATAATGTGTCCGTTGCTTATAGATCTCCATGTTAGCAGATTTCTCTTAAGGGAAATCAGCTATTGTGGTCGTACTCACGTCGCGATTTTCGAAAATGTTCTTCTAATGTCCATCGATCCTACCCAGGAGATGACGAAAATGAGGTCCGTTCAAAATTATATATATATATATATATATATATATATATATATATATATATATATATATGTGTGTGTGTGTGTGTGTGTGTGTGTGTATATGTTACTGTAAAACCCCGGAGTGAGGTAAATCCTAAGATTTACCGGTAAATCTTAGTATTTTCCAGACGCATTGGTAAATGTCTGATTTTATCTTTCAAATCGGACTTTAGCCAGTAAATCTTAGGATTACCCAAGAGGCTCGGTAAAAGCTAGATTATCTCAATCAGGATGCGTCTTTCGGAATTTTACCAACAGATTTTGGTAAATCCTATCATTTTCCAGCATCTGCCGGTAAAAGTTGGAATAAAGGTTATTTGAAATGAAAATTTTAGAATAAGTTTTATTATTATTTGTTACAGCATGGGAGAGAATTGTGGCACTTTGAATTGCACTTCATATTAGCTAACTTGCACAGACATTTCTCATTTGAACATTTTTTTAAGCAGTTGCACCAATGATTGTTGACGAACTGCGGTGCGAAGGCTTATCTCTTCTTCGGACACTTCATCAGGATACATGAAATTCTCCTGCTCACCCGCGGTAGGGGAGAGTATCCCTGTCCCCACTCCTCTTCACTGGACATTTATCAATGAGACTTGGGAAATCCGCACATTTACCAAACAGCATTAGTATAAGTAGGAAATCTCACATTTATTTAATGTTTTTCTGGTATTTACCAAGCCAGACGGTAAATCCGGGGATTGACCAGCTGCCAAGCGGTAAAGCTCAATTTCATCTAGATTTTGGACTTTAACAAGTGCTCTTGGTGAATCCTAGGATTTACCGGTAAGTCCTGACATTTACCACACTTCGGGGTTTTACAGTAACATATTTATATATATATATATATATATATATATATATATATATATATATATATATATATATATATATATATATATTTATATTTATATTAGTCTGTTACCGCTCTAGCGGTCGAAATTTTTGTTTGATCGTTATCAAACTCGATATTTCATTAATGGCTGAAATCCGATCAGTGGGAGTGGGTATTTTTGAAAATTCGAAATACCTCCGTTACTATACGTCGGATCGAAAAATTGTATAGAACCAATCTTATTGCAAATTGAATTTACCATAAATATTGTTATATACAGTTATTCTCTGTTTTGAATATTAACCGAGATATATGCATTTTTATTAAGTTTGCTTGCGGCTATTGTCGGAAGTTTCCGGATTAGTTCGGCCGTTTCCTTAGTTCGGGGCTCGTGTAACCTACCTTTCCTGTCTTCTAACCTTTTACTTAGTGAGATATATGCAAATACATTTTGTTGATGACCCCCCCGTGCCTTCTTGGACTACTAAAATTTTAGTTATTAAAATATAAATTATTCTAATTCATTATAAATTGCAGTACTAGATATAGCAAATAGTTTGCAATAAAGTTAATGTGTTATATTCAGATATATATCAGTAATTGTTTTTCTTTCCGGTGAAGAATATGTCTATCTATTCAGCTCTCTGTGGTTGGCAGACCTATTTGTTTACAATTCATAACACATTTCCGCTGGGAGCTTAATCAAATTAACATAACGATTTCTCATTACCGTTTGTATTTACTCAAGGCGGTGTTAAGTGTTAGCAGTATGGCGATTTCTCTATTGTAAAACTTCACATGGGAAATCTGCTTAGTTTACGCAGCCCCTGCGTGACGGACTTTTATCTAATATGTCCAATCTCCGTCCTTTTTTTGTCTGTGTAGGAGTTTCATACTGTGGCCTATATTTGTAGGGTACTGACAGTGATGTTCAAATGGTTGGCGGAGTTGGAGAGGGGGCATTTTCGAAAATTCAACATATCTACGTTACTTTACGTCGGAGGGAAAAAGTATTTAGAGCCAATCGTATTGCAAATTGAATATTGTTACGTACATTTATTCTCTATCTTGAATATTAACCGATTCGCATTTTTATTAAGTGTGAGCAGATAACGGGCGAGATGAGATCGGCTATTGACCAAGTTTGCGGATTAGTTCGGCCGTTTCCGTAACTATTCGGCTCTGGTGCAAGCTTCTTCTAACCGTTCTTGTCGTGTAAGCTTTTACTTTTTGAGATATATGCAAATACGTTCTGTTCATCCACCCCCCCCCTTCTTTAGTACTTGGACTACTCAAATTTGAGTTATTAAAATATAAATTATTATTACACGGTGGTGTTAAGTGTTAGTGTGTTCCAGATTTCTCTATTGTAAAACTTCACGTGGGAAATGTGCAGCCCCTGCGTGACGGACTTTATGTTTAGAAATACAGAATATATTGTTGCGAAAATTAAATACATGAAAAATTAAACTGAGATAGCCGCGTATTTGTGAGGTATGAAGGAGATGAAAGGAGCCGATCGAGGAGGGACTGTTGTCGCCAGCAGTGTCTGGATTGTTCCAGACTAAAGAGTCCAGTAGCTTCGAGACCACGTCCTTTGATGTTACCGCCCCCTCTATATAAGCAAGTGAAACTCGCCTGACAGTTTAGTTTGTTCTCAGCTGTCTTCAAGTGATCATCAGTGCGTTCAGTGTTACAGTGCGACTTAGTTGCAGTGCGGTAATGTGTTTTTATGTGAAGAACAGTGTTGTGCCGTGACTCGGTAATTAACATTATGTTTTTGTGAACTTCACCGAGCGTGAGTGAATTATTGGACTGTGTAATCTGAAGAACAGTGAAGCTATCAGTGCATACTGTATGTAGTAATTAAGAATAATTAACCAAGTGTGTTTTGCATTTTTAAATATATTTTGGAGTGATAAAAACTCTGAAGCTTGTGTGTGTTTAATTTTGCAATCCAAAAGAACTCTAATAAACAACGTTTTTTACTGACTTTGTAATAAACGTAACAAATGGTGTCAGAAGTGGGATTGCAAAATTAAAATCATCAAAAATGAAGTTTGAAGAACTGCAAGTGGGATCATCTGAAGAAGGAGCTGGCTAAAAAACTGGATCTGCCAACAACAGGTAATAAGGCTGAACTACAAAGGCAGTTGACAGATGAACTCCAAAGACGAAGAATTGATGTAAGTACACATGAGTTTGAAGATAAAGAGGACATTGCTGTATGTACCCCTATCGTAAGCAATAATTTGGACTTGAATACCCTTTTGACCGCTATCATGGAAAATAACCAGAATCTTTTGGAAGCTTCTAGAAGTTTTGCAGTGAGAAAATTCTTAGCGGAAGTCAGACAAGAGTTTCAGGAAGCTTTTAGAACTAATTACGAAAGACTAGAAGACGCTTATAGGGCTGATTGTGAGAGACTTCTAGATCAACGGCCCAAAAACTCCACGAAATATCAGGGGTATTGGGCAAAAGAGTAGAAGCCATATAGCAGAGAGTCAGGGAATTTGATGAAAAACTCTGCGACACCGAAGAAGGCTGAAGAGAATATGTCCAATCTAGGAAGGAAGGTGGACGAAGAAATACGCGAGCTACAATTCCAAATGGACAATCTGCAAGTTCGAGAGGGTCCGGTGAGGCTCATATCAGAACATTGCAGTAAGATTTGATGGTAGAATACCATTTAGTGTTTTTAAGTTCCAATTTGAGACAGTGGCCAGGAAAAACGGATGGAATAATGAAGAAAAATCGGTAGAATTAATTCTGGCACTGAAGGGAATAGCAGCAGAAATCCTGGAAAGTTTACTGTCCACTTGCAGGAATAATTATGAGGACATAATGGTGGCATTACAGCGCAAGTACGGCGTTTTAACATAAGCGAGAACTGTACTGGATGGAATTCGGGGCAGATTGTAGAAACGGGAACGAGGACGCTGCAATATTTTGCCATGGAGATTGGACGTCTGGTCCAGCTGGACTTACCCAGGTGAAAATCATCTCTTCTTCACTCAGTTTAAGATTGAAGCATTTGTAAATGGTATTTGAGTTTCCAGATGTTAAATTTGCTTTGTGCGCTTTGCAAAAAATCATCCTTTGCTGAACCCATCTCTTATGCGGTAGCCCAGGAGACCGCTAAAGTCATTTCAAAGCCACAAGTCCACAAGGTGCAACGTCTTGAGGCTGATATTTCAAAATAACGCACACATCTCAAGGAGTGTCATAGAAGAAGTAGTCAAGCGAATAATGGCGGTGCAAATGAACAGATCATGCTCGAAGTGCTGCAAAATGCGGCAAGGCCGGCCATTTTCAACGTAACTGTATAGCAAGAAAGAAAAGGTCAAGATCTGTTTCACCACCAAGGGAGAAACAAACGGACGGATAACCCCAAAAATATCAAGAGACACCATTAAACTAGAACGAGCTAGCACTGAGGGACAAGAGCTAGCTCTTGCAACCGCTGGCCCCACAATCTCCATTTCCATAATACAACAACAAAATAGCAACCTTACAGCTCGTGGGCTCATCACGGAAGGAAGCAGGTCCTCACCATAGACACAGGGGCATCGCAGTCCATAATTAGGCCCGATTTGGTATAAAAGGATCAGTGGAACCATTGCACAACGTTCGACTGCGCACTGCTACTGGGGAATCAGCCACCGTCTATGGGAAGAGCCAAGGTTCGGCTGACTATCGCCAACACTAGCGCCGATCATGTATTTGTTGTCGCCGACATAGTGAACGAAGTGATCATCGGTGCAAACTTCATGATAGCCCACGGTATCAATCCGCACATGGGTCAACAAATTATGATCTGGCGCAACGTCGAAATTCCCTTGGATATTGGGCACGAGAGCAAGACTACAATAAGGAGACTATTTACCGTCGGACGCCAGAAACTACCACCTCAGGCAGAAAACTTGGGCACGTGTGGAAGAAGATTGTGAGGATAAACCGTTTGTGGGTGGTAGAACCAAAAGAACATAAAGATGGACATTATAACAGCTAAAAGCCCTCGTGAAAACCTGCGGACGATGGACGAGTTCCGATGAGAGTACTTAACCTATCCAACAATGAGAAGACATTTAACAAAAATTTTGAAATAGGTAAATGTGAGCCAGCAGAAGCAATTATTAAATGTGCCAAAAATTCAGGGTATCCGTAAATGACAGCCAAGGAAACGCGAATTACTAGCTGATGAAGTGGAAAAAATAGATGAAAGGACTGGCATCACCTGAAAGAAAGAAAGCAAAGGAGTTGCTAAGAACACATGCCTCCGTCTTCGCCCTAAGCAATAAGAGCCCAGGTAGAGCAGCAGTAGTGAAGCATGAAATAAATACCGGTGAAGCGAGACCAATAAAACAACCAGCCAGGAGTGTTCCCCTAGCGAAGCGGAACGAAGTTAAAGAACTTGGCAACGAAATGGAGCGGAATGGAGCCATTGAACCATCTTCGAGGACGTGGAGCTCGCCAATAGTTTCAGTAAAGAAGAAAGACGGCAGCACCAGATTCTGTGTTGACTACAGAAAACTCAATGATGTCACCTAGAAAGACAGTTATCCGCACCCAGGAGGTGACAAACACCTTAGCCACGTTGGCTGGAACGAAATGGTTTTCTACCGTGGACTTGCAAAGCGGCTACTGGCAAGTAAAGCTAGCAGATAACAAGAAAGAGAAAACCGCCTTTAGCGCTAGCAATGGTTTATGGCAGTTCAAGGTGATGCCATTTGGGCCACTGCAACTCCCCAGTTACTTTTGAGCGTTTAATGGAACGTGTTGCTAAAGGGTCTCAATTGGAAGACGTGCTTGGGGTATCTAGATGATATAATCGTTATGGGGAAGACTTTTGAGGCACATCTTAAATACCTGGATGAAGTATTTAGTCGCATAACAGCTGCTGGACTAACGTTTAAGCATAAAGAAATGTGCACTATTTCAGAAAGAGGTTAAAGACTTAGGGCATCGGGTAACAGCAGAAGGCATCTCCACTGACGAGGACAAAATACGGGCAGTAAAGGACTGGCCTCGAACACGAAATCTTCACGAGCTGCGTAGCTTCCTGGGGCTTTGCACATACTACAGGAGATTCGTGCCAAACGTTACTCAAGTAACTGCCCGCTTGCACGAGCTAACCAAAAAGTCACGACCATACCACTGGAGTGAGACAGCCGAAGATGCGTTCCAGAGGCTAAAGGAACTTTTAAACAGAGAAAGCCGCGTATTTGGGAGGTATGAAGGAGATGAAAGAAAACCGATCGAGGAGGGACTGTTGTCGCCAGTGGTGTCTGGATTGTTCCAGACTTCCAGTCCAGTACCTTCGAGACCGTGTCCGTTGATGTTGCCGCCCCCTCTATATAAGCATCTCGCCCGACAGTTTAGTTTTGTTCTCAGCTGTCTTCAAGTGATCATCAGTGCGTTCAGTGTTACAGTGCGATTTAGTTGCAGTGAGGTAATGTGCTTTTATGTGGAGATCAGTGTTGTGCCGTGACTGTAAGTAACATTATAGTGCCGTGCTTAAGACAGTGCAGTGCCATTAACTTCGCGAAAGACAGAGCAGTGCCGTACACTTCGCGAAAGACAGAGCAGTGGCCGTGTTTTTGTGAACTTCACTGTGCCGAGAGTGAATTATTGGACTGTGTAATCTGAAGAACAGTGAAGCTATCAGCAGTGCATTCTGTGTGTAGTAATTAAGAATAATTAACCAAGTGTGTTTTGCATTTTTAAATATATTTTGGAGTGATAAAAACTCTGAAGCTTGTGTGTGTTTAATTTTGCAATCCAAAAGAACTCTAATAAACAACGTTTTTTACTGACTTTGTAATAAACGTAACAATATAGTGAGATGATGAGTAGTGTGTCGTAGGAGGACCTGGGAAATGCGCTAGTTTACGCAGCCGCTGCCTAAGAGAAATGCAGAATGTATGTGTGTAATGGAGGGAATAATTGATAAACTGTGATCATATTTGTAATGTACCTTGACAGTTGTAACCCTGTAGACAGTAACAGCTGAGAAGTTAGTCATAGCTTCAGCATCCCTGAGATTAATGGGCGAGCTGAGCCCTGCTTTCCAAGTTCCCAAGCTCTCTGCACTCTCCGCCTGCGAGTTTATTATTGACACTTTTTCCAGTTTCATTATAAATTCTTGAAAACTTCTGCCATTCTTCTCCAGAGTAAATGGTGCATACGAATACGGTTCTGTCACCTGTAGTATAAATAATAAAGCTGATTATTATTATTTACTAACGTTCCCTTTCTGCTACTAAGGCAAACCTGATAAATAAGTATTTAGTGATTAAATAAAATGGTGAGTGTCAGCAGGGGTAGTATCTTGTAGATAGTGCACCCTAGTTACCCATAGCAGCACAAAGTGGACCTTGGTAAATAGTAATTAATTATATCACTTATTGGATACAATGTGAGAAAATGGCCAAAGCCATAACTCACTTGGTTAAGCTGAGCCCGATTGCCTTACGATGATGAGTAGACGCCAGGCATCCTACAGTACTATTATAGCAGATTTCACTTATGTAATAAATAATCCCTTAATACGCTTTATATCAAGATAGTCGAAAGAAGTATATGACATTATTTATAGTACATTAAATATCTAATAAGATTGGTTCTATACACGTTCTCGACGCGACGTATAATACCAGAGATATTTCGTATATATCTCTATAAATATATATATATATATATATATATATATATATATATATATATATATATATATATATATATATATATATATATACTAGCTCAGATACCCGGCTCCGCCCGGGAATTCATTTGAGGCTGAATGGTGATGGTATTTTTTAGCAGGCTTTACATTGCACAATATTTTGACATTTACCCGTCCCAGTGTTTAGGTGTTAGTGTTAGTTACCGTTAGTGTTTGATACCCGTCGTTGCCGTGGATTTGCTAATAATAGAATTATTTGTTCGATAAGGCTTCACTGTCTTCAATATTTTTATATTTCCCGTCTCTTATACATGTAAATATATTGAATTTTTATTTCAGGCCTCCCTTATAACCCCCCTCCCGTTCGAACCTAAAAATGTTAATATAACTTATAATCATGGAAGAATTAATGCTAATTGACATACCGAGTTTTGTTAAGTTTGGTTCAGCCGTTAGTGCCCAATAAAATTGTTGGCTCCCGCTAAAGTTTTAACGTATAACTCATTTATACTTAGGTATACGACAAAAATGTATATAACAAAAGTTACTCCAAATAACAAAATAAACAACTTTTGTTATGCTTATATTTGACGAAAAACCAATAGGAAACGAAATATCGCTATTTTTAATTTCAGGCTTCCCTTATAACCCCCACTCCTGCCCGTCCATAGAAATTTTGGTATGGCTTATTATAATGAAGGCCTCACTGCTAATACACATACCGAGTTTTATTTAGTTCGGTTGAGTCTTTTTTGGCAAATAATATTGTTGACTCCCGCTATAATTTTTAGCGTATAACGCATTTAATCTTTGATATACGACAAAAGTATACATAACAAAAGTTACACTAAATAACAAAATAAACAACTTTTGTGATGTGCATATTTGCCGAAAAACCAATAGAAAACGAAATATCGCTATTTTTAATTTCAGGCTTCCCTTATAACCCCCACTCCTGTTCGTCTCAGAGAAAATTAATATAGCCTAAAGTCTAAGTTGGGGTAGTAGTAATATACATACCAAGTTTCATAAAATTCGGTTCAGCCGTTTATGCGTGAAAAGGTAACAAACAAACAAACAAACATACACGAAAGAAACAAAATGCAGTTATGGTGTCTATGACATGTGAAACGAAAAGTTATCGTGAAATTTCGCGAAAAAAATCAATGTACAGACAGAGGTTACAATTTTAAATATATACTAGCTCAGATACCCGGCTTCGCCCGGGAATTGATTTAAGGCTGAATGGTGATGGTATTTTTTTTGGCAAGGCTTTAATTTGCACAATATTTTGACATTTACCCGTCCCAGTGTTTAGGGTTAAATACCCGTTGTTGGCATTTGTTAATAATAAAATTATTTTTTTATGTAAGACTTCACTGTCCCGCATATTGTCATATTTCTCGTCTCCTGTGCATTATGCATTAGATTTTGAAATTATTAAGGAGAAAATATTGACATACATTTGAATTAATTTTTTTCAGGTGAGGTACCTGGTAGTTCTTACTGAAAAGAAAGTGTTTGAGCAAATTTCTCTAAATAAACAAAATAAACAACTTTTGTTTATGTGCATATTTGCCGAAACCCCAATAGGAAATCATTATTATTAATTTGAGGCCTCCCTTATAACCCCCACTCCTGCCCGTCCCTAGAAATGATAGTATGGCTTATTATAAGGAAGGCGTTAGTGCTAATACACATACTGAGTGTTTATATTTAGTTCGGTTGAGTCTTTTGTGCCAAATAAAATTGTGGACTCCCGCTATTAGTTTTTTAGCGTATAACTCATTTATACTTTCCATATACGGCAAAATGTACATATAACAAAAGTTACTGTAAATTACAAAATAAACAACTTTTGTTATATGCATATTTGCTGAAAAAGCAATAGGAAGCGAAATATCGCTATTTTTAATTTCAGGCCTCCCTTATAACCCCCACTTCTGTTCGTCTTAGAGAATATTAATATAGCCTAAAGTCTAAGTTGGGCTAGTAATAATATACATACCAAGTTTCAGAAAATTCGGTTCAGCCGTTTATTGCGTGAAAAGGTAACAAACAAACAAACATACACGAAAGAAACAAAATGCAGTTATGGTGTCTATGACATGTGAAACGAAAAGTTATCGTGAAATTTCGCGAAAAAAATCAATGTACAGACAGAGGTTACAATTTTATATATATATATATATATATATATATATATATATATATATATATATATATATATTTATAAAATTGTAACCTCTGTCTGTACATTGATTTTTTTTCGCGAAATTTCACGATAACTTTTCGTTTCATATGTCATAGACACACATAACTGCATTTTGTTTCTTTGGTGTCTGTTTGTTTATTTGTTCGTTAGATTGTTTTGTACCCTTTTGTTGGCATTTTGGTATTTAGAGCAACTTCTGTGATATTCATTTTTGTCTTTTAACAAAGTATAAATGAGATATACACTATAAAACTAATGCGGGAGTCAACTATTTTATTGGGCGCTAACGATTGAACCGAACTTAACAAAACTCGGTATGTCAATTAGCATTAATTCTTTCATGATTATAAGCTATATTAAAATTTTTAGATTAGAACGGGAGTGGGGGTTATATGGGAGGCCTGAAATAAAAATTCACGATATTTCATTGTCTATTTGTTTTAGACAAAAATGCACATAACAAAAGTTGTTTACTTTGTTATTTAGAATAACTTTTGTTTTATACCTTTCTCCAGGAACAATGTGTGGAGCAAGTAATTTGCGTAGAAATATTGATATGCTCAACAATTCATTCCAACTTGAACTACCAGGTACCTCACCTGGAAACATTAATTCAAATCTTTGTTAATATTTTGCCCTTAATAACTGAAATCTATGCATAATGCACAGGAGACGGGAAATATCACAATTTGGAGGACAGTGAAGACTTACATAAAAAATTACAGAATACATATAAAATTGTAACCTCTGTCTGTACATTGATCGAAATTTCACGATATCTCGTTTCTGGCGTACCAGAAAAAGCTGTCACCGTTTGGCTTTATACAGCATCAAGGGAAAGGATCTTTTATTCATACATGGTTCGGAAGACAGAATACTTTCTATGATTATTAATTATATTGTACATTACATTATAAAAAAAAAAAAAACACGCTCAGGAGACGGGAAATATAAAAATATTGACGACGGTGAAGCCTTACATCATAAATAGTTTTATTATTAAGCAATCCACAGCAACGACAGGTATAGACCCTAAACACTAGGGTGGGGAATTGTCAAAATATTATGCAAAGTAAAGCCTTGCCAAAAAAATACCATCATCATTCATCCTCAAATGAAATCCCGGGCGATGCAGGGTATCTTAGTATATAGATACACACACACACACACACACAATAGCGGACCCGGCAGACGTTGTCCTGCATGATATATCAAATGATTAGGATATTAAATTTAATAATATAATGTTTAAAACAAAAGCTACTTTTAATAACACAAAAATCACCATTTGTTATGTGCACATTTAAATAAAAACAAATAGAAAGTAAAATATCACGAAAACTCGGTACGCAAAAAGAAAAGAAAATAATATCGAAATTTCAAATCAGAATAAAATAAATCTGATTAATAAATAACAGTGTCTGAAAGTGAAAACCTCTCGCTCCTGCTAGCAGCTTTATTTAGATGACATACTTAAAGGACTATACATTAGATACATGGGCAACCTACCTTCTACTTTTCACCCATAACAGTCCACATACCCCCCCTTAAAATGGAACTCTCAGTTCAGCAGGAGGGGAGTTGTCCATACCACCTCGCGTGGCTCGACGGCCCGCACAGTTACAAATAGCCGTCGTACAAGAAAACTGGGCCTCAGGTAAAACAAAACCAAAAAAAAAAACATTACATACACATATTAAACCTTTCCTAACATTTCCAATAACCTCACCCTTCGCCCTTCGACCGGAGACCGAGGCGGCGCAAAACCTTCCCGGGGCGTGACCCAAACGCGTATTTAAAAATTCATTCATTCAAATCGGTCCATCTGTCTAGGAGGAGTTCAGTGACAGAAGAATTATATATATATATATATATATATATATATATATATATATATATATATATATATATTACCGATTTGAGGTGCTTCATCAAATCTAAATCTTTGCGACTAATCTCCTTATCTTCCCTGTAGTCATCACATAAAGTGTAATTAAAATCTTTAGGCCATTCATCTCCATCCATCATTGATCTAAAACATGTATGATTATTTTTCAGTTATTATTTAATCGTTGTTCTAATTTGAAAATACAATTTCTTGTGGCTAAAATACTTACTTTATAGCTAAAATTGAATGTAAAAACAAATCAAAGTAAAAAACAGATGTTATTTCAGGCTCCTCAACTAGATTAAAGGAGGTGCGCAAGACATGGAGCCTTTCTTTGCTTCCTGGATCGGGTTCTGGTTTGACGTGGAGGACTGAAGCATTATTGCAGCTGCAGGACAGCTGGCCTTTATCCTGTAAACACCATCTGCTCAGCTCTATACATCATGCAATCCCAAAATATACAGATAAAGATCAGTCTTGAAGAGAGAAAAAGGAATGATTGAGAATTATTAAGCCAAAAGAAGCAATTGCTTTGGAAATCATAGCAAGGTCACCTCAACAGGTAGAGTCCTAACAACATCTTAATTTGGCAGCCTTATTGCTGGACCTAGCTAGAAAACGAAGAGCTTATTGTGGCTGCAACAAGCCAAGTATACTATCCATTGGAACCTTGAAGACATTGAACAGAACGGAATTGGTGAATAGAACGGATTGGCCCAGTTGCCTGGCTTCATCCATCTACTCCACTAGACTTATAACTCTTGGGAAAACTGCCTAGGAACCCCCATCTGGCAGCCCTACTCTGCTCAGAGCAACGCTTGCCGAGTTGGGAAAACTGTCTAGGAACCCCCATCTGGCAGCCCTGCTCAGCTGAGAGGGATGCTTGCCGAGTTGGGAAAACTGTCTAGGAACCCCCATCTGGCAGCCCTACTCTGCTCAGAGCAACGCTTGCCGAGTTGGGAAAACTGTCTAGGAACCCCCATCTGGCAGCCCTGCTCAGCTGAGAGGGATGCTTGCCGAGTTGGGAAAACTGTCTAGGAACCCCCATCTGGCAGCCCTGCTCAGCTGAGAGGGATGCTTGCCGAGTTGGGAAAACTGTCTAGGAACCCCCATCTGGCAGCCCTACTCTGCTCAGAGCAACGCTTGCCGAGTTGGGAAAACTGTCTAGGAACCCCCATCTGGCAGCCCTGCTCAGCTGAGAGGGATGCTTGCCGAGTTGAGAAAACTGTCTAGGAACCCCCATCTGGCAGCCCTGCTCAGCTGAGAGGAATGCTTGCCGAGTTGGGAAAACTGTCTAGGAACCCCCATCTGGCAGCCCTGCTCAGCTGAGAGGAATGCTTGCCGAGTTGCTAAAACTGACTAGGAACCCCCATCTGGCAGCCCTCCTCTTCTGAGAGGAAAGCTTGCCGAGTTGCGAAAACTGTCTAGGAACCCCCATCTGGCAGCCCTGCTCAGCTCAGAGCAACGCTTGCCGAGTTGGGAAAACTGCCTAGGAACCCCCATCTGGCAGCCCTGCTCAGCTCAGAGGAATGCTTGCCGAGTCGGGAAAAACTGCCTAGGAACCCCCATCTGCCAGCCCTGCTCAGCTGAGAGGAAAGCTTGCCGAGTTGGGAAAACTGCCTAGGAACCCCCATCTGGCAGCCCTGCTCAGCTCAGAGGAATGCTTGCCGAGTTGAGAAAACTGTCTAGGAACCCCCATCTGGCAGCCCTGCTCAGCTGAGAGCAACGCTTGCCGAGTTGAGAAAACTGTCTAGGAACCCCCATCTGGCAGCACTACTCTGCTCAGAGCAACGCTTGCCGAGTTGAGAAAACTGTCTAGGAACCCTCATCTGGCAGCCCTGCTCAGCTGAGAGGAATGCTTGCCGAGTCGGGAAAACTGCCTAGGAACCCCCATCTGGCAGCCCTGCTCAGCTGAGAGGAATGCTTGCCGAGTTGAGAAAACTGTCTAGGAACCCTCATCTGGCAGCCCTGCTCAGCTGAGAGGAATGCTTGCCGAGTCGGGAAAACTGCCTAGGAACCCCCATCTGGCAGCCCTGCTCAGCTGAGAGGAACACTTGCCGAGTCGGGAAAACATCCTAGGAACCCCCATCTGGCAGCCCTACTCTGCTCAGAGCAACGCTTGCCGAGTTGGGAAAACTGTCTAGGAACCCCCATCTGGCAGCACTCCTCTTCTCAGAGTATTGCTTGCCGAGTTGAGAAAACTGTCTAGGAACCCCCATCTGGCAGCACTACTCTGCTCAGAGCAACGCTTGCCGAGTTGAGAAAACTGTCTAGGAACCCCCATCTGGCAGCCCTGCTCAGCTCAGAGCAATGCTTGCCGAGTTGGGAAAACTGCCTAGGTACCCCCATCTGGCAGCCCTGCTCAGCTCAGAGCAACGCATGCCGAGTTGGGAAAACTGCCTAGGAACCCCCATCTGGCAGCCCTGCTCAGCTGAGAGGAACACTTGCCGAGTCGGGAAAACATCCTAGGAACCCGCCATCTGGCAGCCCTGCTCAGCTCAGAGCAACGCATGCCGAGTTGGGAAAACTGCCTAGGAACCCCCATCTGGCAGCCCTGCTCAGCTCAGAGGAACACTTGCCGAGTAGGGAAAACTGCCTAGGAACCCCCATCTGCCAGCCCTGCTCAGCTCAGAGGAACGCTTGCCGAGTTGGGAAAACTGCCTAGGAACCCCCAGCTGCCAGCCCTGCTCAGCTCAGAGGAATGCTTGCCGAGTTGGGAAAACTGCCTAGGAACCCCCATCTGCCAGCCCTGCTCAGCTCAGAGCAACACATGCCGAGTTGGGAAAACTGCCTAGGAACCCCCATCTGCCAGCCCTGCTCAGCTCAGAGGAACGCTTGCCGAGTTGGGAAAACTGCCTAGGAACCCCCATCTGCCAGCCCTGCTCAGCTCAGAGGAATGCTTGCCGAGTTGGGAAAACTGCCTAGGAACCCCCATCTGCCAGCCCTGCTCAGCTCAGAGCAACACATGCCGAGTTGGGAAAACTGCCTAGGAACCCCCATCTGCCAGCCCTGCTCAGCTCAGAGGAATGCTTGCCGAGTTGGGAAAACTGCCTAGGAACCCCCATCTGCCAGCCCTGCTCAGCTCAGAGGAATGCTTGCCGAGTTGGGAAAACTGCCTAGGAACCCCCATCTGCCAGCCCTGCTCAGCTCAGAGGAACTTGCCGAGTTGGAAAACTGCCTAGGAACCCCCATCTGCAGCCCTGCTCAGCTGAGAGGAATGCTTGCCGAGTTGGGAAAACTGCCTAGGAACCCCCATCTGCCAGCCCTGCTCAGCTCAGAGGAACGCTTGCCGAGTTGGGAAAACTGCCTAGGAACCCCCATCTGCCAGCCCTGCTCAGCTCAGAGGAATGCTTGCCGAGTTGGGAAAACTGCCTAGGAACCCCCATCTGCCAGCCCTGCTCAGCTCAGAGGAATGCTTGCCGAGTTGGGAAAACTGCCTGGGAACCCCCATCTGCCAGCCCTGCTCAGCTCAGAGGAATGCTTGCCGAGTTGGGAAAACTGCCTAGGAACCCCCATCTGCCAGCCCTGCTCAGCTCAGAGGAATGCTTGCCGAGTTGGAAAACTGCCTAGGACCCCCATCTGCCAGCCCTGCTCAGCTCAGAGGAACATGCCGAGTTGGGAAAACTGCCTAGGAACCCCCATCTGCCAGCCCTGCTCAGCTCAGAGGAAATGCTTGCCGAGTTGGGAAAACTGCCTAGGAACCCCCATCTGCCAGCCCTGCTCAGCTCAGAGGAATGCTTGCCGAGTTGGGGAAAACTGCCTAGGAACCCCCATCTGCCAGCCCTGCTCAGCTCAGGGAACGCTTGCCGAGTTGGGAAAAAACTGCCTAGGAACCCCCATCTGCCAGCCCTGCTCAGCTCAGAGCAACGCTTGCCGAGTTGGGAAAACTGCCTAGGAACCCCCATCTGCCAGCCCTGCTCAGCTCAGAGCAACACATGCCGAGTTGGGAAAACTGCCTAGGAACCCCCATCTGCCAGCCCTGCTCAGCTCAGAGGAACGCTTGCCGAGTTGGGAAAACTGCCTAGGAACCCCCATCTGCCAGCCCTGCTCAGCTCAGAGGAACGCTTGCCGAGTT
Organism: Riptortus pedestris; assembly: GCA_019009955.1. Classification (NCBI taxonomy): domain Eukaryota; kingdom Metazoa; phylum Arthropoda; class Insecta; order Hemiptera; family Alydidae; genus Riptortus; species Riptortus pedestris. Next base: position 153,810,763 of record CM032232.1, on the reverse strand, counting down.
GGGAAAACTGCCTAGGAACCCCCATCTGCCAGCCCTGCTCAGCTCAGAGCAACACATGCCGAGTTGGGAAAACTGCCTAGGAACCCCCATCTGCCAGCCCTGCTCAGCTCAGAGCAACACATGCCGAGTTGGGAAAACTGCCTAGGAACCCCCATCTGCCAGCCCTGCTCAGCTCAGAGAACACTTGCCGAGTTGGGAAAACTGCCTAGGAACCCCCATCTGCCAGCCCTGCTCAGCTCAGAGCAACACATGCCGAGTTGGGAAAACTGCCTAGGAACCCCCATCTGCCAGCCCTGCTCAGCTCAGAGGAACGCTTGCCGAGTTGGGAAAACTGCCTAGGAACCCCCATCTGCCAGCCCTGCTCAGCTCAGAGGAATGCTTGCCGAGTTGGGAAAACTGCCTAGGAACCCCCATCTGCCAGCCCTGCTCAGCTCAGAGCAACACATGCCGAGTTGGGAAAACTGCCTAGGGACCCCCATCTGCCAGCCCTGCTCAGCTCAGAGGAATGCTTGCCGAGTTGGGAAAACTGCCTAGGAACCCCCATCTGCCAGCCCTGCTCAGCTCAGAGGAACGCTTGCCGAGTTGGGAAAACTGCCTAGAACCCCCATCTGGCAGCCCTGCTCAGCTCAGAGGAATGCTTGCCGAGTTGGGAAAACTGCCTAGGAACCCCCATCTGCCAGCCCTGCTCAGCTCAGAGGAACGCTTGCCGAGTTGGGAAAACTGCCTAGGAACCCCCATCTGCCAGCCCTGCTCAGCTCAGAGGAACGCTTGCCGAGTTGGGAAAACTGCCTAGGAACCCCCATCTGCCAGCCCTGCTCAGCTCAGAGGAATGCTTGCCGAGTTGGGAAAACTGCCTAGGAACCCCCATCTGCCAGCCCTGCTCAGCTCAGAGGAATGCTTGCCGAGTTGGGAAAACTGCCTAGGAACCCCCATCTGCCAGCCCTGCTCAGCTCAGAGGAATGCTTGCCGAGTTGGGAAAACTGCCTAGGAACCCCCATCTGCCAGCCCTGCTCAGCTCAGAGCAACACATGCCGAGTTGGGAAAACTGCCTAGGAACCCCCATCTGCCAGCCCTGCTCAGCTCAGAGCAACACATGCCGAGTTGGGAAAACTGCCTAGGAACCCCCATCTGCCAGCCCTGCTCAGCTCAGAGGAATGCTTGCCGAGTTGGGAAAACTGCCTAGGAACCCCCATCTGCCAGCCCTGCTCAGCTCAGAGGAACGCTTGCCGAGTTGGGAAAACTGCCTAGGAACCCCCATCTGCCAGCCCTGCTCAGCTCAGAGGAATGCTTGCCGAGTTGGGAAAACTGCCTAGGAACCCCCATCTGCCAGCCCTGCTCAGCTCAGAGGAATGCTTGCCGAGTTGGGAAAACTGCCTAGGAACCCCCATCTGCCAGCCCTGCTCAGCTCAGAGGAACGCTTGCCGAGTTGGGAAAACTGCCTAGGAACCCCATCTGCCAGCCCTGCTCAGCTCAGAGGAATGCTTGCCGAGTTGGGAAAACTGCCTAGGGACCCCCATCTGCCAGCCCTGCTCAGCTCAGAGCAACACATGCCGAGTTGGAAAACTGCCTAGGAACCCCCATCTGCCAGCCCTGCTCAGCTCAGAGCAACACATGCCGAGTTGGGAAAACTGCCTAGGAACCCCCATCTGCCAGCCCTGCTCAGCTCAGAGGAATGCTTGCCGAGTTGGGAAAACTGCCTAGGAACCCCCATCTGCCAGCCCTGCTCAGCTCAGAGGAATGCTTGCCGAGTTGGGAAAACTGCCTAGGAACCCCCATCTGCCAGCCCTGCTCAGCTCAGAGGAACACATGCCGAGTTGGGAAAACTGCCTAGGAACCCCCATCTGCCAGCCCTGCTCAGCTCAGAGGAATGCTTGCCGAGTTGGGAAAACTGCCTAGAACCCCCATCTGCCAGCCCTGCTCAGCTCAGAGGAACGCTTGCCGAGTTGGGAAAACTGCCTAGGAACCCCCATCTGCCAGCCCTGCTCAGCTCAGAGCAACACATGCCGAGTTGGGAAAACTGCCTAGGAACCCCCATCTGCCAGCCCTGCTCAGCTCAGAGCAACACATGCCGAGTTGGGAAAACTGCCTAGGAACCCCCATCTGCCAGCCCTGCTCAGCTCAGAGGAACGCTTGCCGAGTTGGAAAACTGCCTAGGAACCCCCATCTGCCAGCCCTGCTCAGCTCAGAGGAATGCTTGCCGAGTTGGGAAAACTGCCTAGGGACCCCCATCTGCCAGCCCTGCTCAGCTCAGAGCAACACTTGCCGAGTTGGGAAAACTGCCTAGGAACCCCCATCTGCCAGCCCTGCTCAGCTCAGAGCAATGCTTGCCGAGTTGGGAAAACTGCCTAGGAACCCCCATCTGCCAGCCCTGCTCAGCTCAGAGGAATGCTTGCCGAGTTGGGAAAACTGCCTAGGAACCCCCATCTGCCAGCCCTGCTCAGCTCAGAGGAACACATGCCGAGTTGGGAAAACTGCCTAGGAACCCCCATCTGCCAGCCCTGCTCAGCTCAGAGGAATGCTTGCCGAGTTGGGAAAACTGCCTAGGAACCCCCATCTGCCAGCCCTGCTCAGCTCAGAGCAATGCTTGCCGAGTTGAGAAAACTGTCTAGGAACCCCCATCTGGCAGCCCTGCTCAGCTGAGAGGAATGCTTGCCGAGTTGAGAAAACTGTCTAGGAACCCCCATCTGGCAGCCCTGCTCAGCTCAGAGCAACGCTTGCCGAGTTGAGAAAACTGTCTAGGAACCCCCATCTGGCAGCACTACTCTGCTCAGAGCAACGCTTGCCGAGTTGAGAAAACTGTCTAGGAACCCCCATCTGGCAGCACTACTCTGCTCAGAGCAACGCTTGCCGAGTTGAGAAAACTGTCTAGGAACCCCCATCTGGCAGCCCTGCTCAGCTGAGAGGGATGCTTGCCGAGTTGAGAAAACTGTCTAGGAACCCCCATCTGGCAGCACTACTCTGCTCAGAGCAACGCTTGCCGAGTTGAGAAAACTGTCTAGGAACCCCCATCTGGCAGCCCTGCTCAGCTCAGAGCAACGCTTGCCGAGTTGGGAAAACTCTCAAGGAACCCCCATCTGGCAGCCCTGCTCAGCTCAGAGGAATGCTTGCCGAGTTGGGAAAACTGCCTAGGAACCCCCATCTGGCAGTCCTGCTCAGCTCAGAGCAACACATGCCGAGTTGGGAAAACTGCCTAGGGACCCCCATCTGCCAGCCCTGCTAAGCTCAGAGCAACGCTTGCCGAGTTGTGAACACTGTCTAGGAACCCCCATCTGGCAGCACTACTCTGCTCAGGGCAACGCTTGCCGAGTTGAGAAAACTGTCTAGGAACCCTCATCTGGCAGCCCTGCTCAGCTGAGAGGAATGCTTGCCGAGTCGGGAAAACTGCCTAGGAACCCCCATCTGCCAGCCCTGCTCAGCTCAGAGGAATGCTTGCCGAGTTGGGAAAACTGCCTAGGAACCCCCATCTGCCAGCCCTGCCTGCTCAGCTCAGAGAATGCTTGCCGAGTTGCCGGTTTGGAAAAACAAACTGCCTAGGAACCCCATCTGCCAGCCCCTGCTCAGCTCAGAGGAATGCTTGCGTTGGAAAACTGCCTAGGAACCCCCATCTGCAGCCCTGCTCATCTCAAGAATGCTTGCGTGGGAAAACTGCCTAGGAACCCCCATCTGCCAGCCCTGCAGCTCAGAGGAATGCTTGCCGAGTTTGGGAAAACTGCCTAGGAACCCCCATCTGCCAGCCCTCTCAGCTCAGAGGATGCTTGCCGAGTTGGGAAAACTGCCTAGGAACCCCCATCTGCCAGCCCTGCTCAGCTGAGAGGAACACTTGCCGAGTTGGGAAAACTGCTTAGGAACCCCCATCTGGCAGCCCTGCTCAGCTGAGAGGAATGCTTGCCGAGTTGGGAAAACTGCCTAGGAACCCCCCATCTGCCAGCCCTGCTCAGCTCAGAGCAACACATGCCGAGTTGGGAAAACTGCCTAGGGACCCCCATCTGCCAGCCCTGCTCAGCTCAGAGGAACGCTTGCCGAGTTGGGAAACTGCCTAGGAACCCCCAGCTCCACTCGCGGAGTTCGTCCTAGAAACAAACAAGAGTAAATGGAGTACTGAGGAACTGCTTTTGGCTCTAGCAGAGTCCCGAATAAGGAGTGTAGGCTACACTGGGTCGCTCAGTTGGAGACTAGCAGAAGGGATGCCAAATAGGACATCCAGAGCCATAGAATTTGCTAGATCGAAAGCGGGGTATAAAGTTATAATATAACTTTATATATATATTATACCTTTATACCCCTATTATTATTTATACCCTATTAAATATTATTTGAAGGACTTAGCCAACTCCGGGAGCTACAAGGAGGGTCAGATGAACCGCCACTCGCTGAGATGACGAATGTTGACCAGGGTGTATTCATGCCCGTTCTAGAGGTTCTCAATGGACGACTTGTTGGTGTGGACCCTGTCTACGGGCCTGTGGAGTTGGCCTTTTTCAGTGTATAGCCGGGGAGGATGTCGCTGATGCTGTGGGTCGGTGGATTGGGAAATATCTTGTTCCAGAACAGGATTGTGCCGATGGTCGAGGAACCTTGAGACTCCTGTGAGGCGGGATGGCTACTCTCGACAGCGAAATCTACGGCGTGCGGATTACACAAAGATCCAAAACCTGGATGAAGGATAAAAGGGCGGCTGTGGGTGTGGAATGAGCCGACCTGGAGGCTTGCATAACATTGGTGAATTAGAGGCCTACTGGACACCTGTTATGGAAGAGTGTTCAAGTCGGTGGACGGCTCCTCGCGTACATGACCCTAGGATTCACGATGCCACTAGTCCTGGTGACTACCGGCCAATCGTGTGGTGTCTGTTATAGTTCGGCATTTGCATAAAATCTTGGCATTTAGACTGATGTCTGTCGTCCGGAATGTACCGAAGCAAAAAGGGTTTATAATGAATGGGCTTTGATGGTGCTGCCACCAATGTCTTTTTACTGGACTCAGTGCTCCGGTATGCATAGAGGAAGAAAAGGGACTTATGTCTCGCAGTTCTGGATGTCAAGAAGGCATTTGACTCAGTCAGTCGTCATGCGATCCTGGCTGTTGCCAGGGGGAGGGGTCTGCCTGTGGGGTTCTGTAAATACCTTCAAGGTCTCTATTTTGGGGGGCAACTCTGTGATTTGTACCAGAGTGCGGTGTTGGTGCTAGGATAACCCATCCTGGTGGAGCTCCGCCGGATGGATATACGTATAAGAGCTTCTGTGCGTAGGTGGGTGCATCTCCCTCATACATCTTGTAATGCATTTATTCATGCTTCTAGACGTGACGGTGGACTGGGGATCCCTTGCTTGGCTCGCGCTGTTCCATTCTTGTGGCCAGGCGGCTACTGAAATTGCTAAAGGATTTGGATAGCCGAGGAGCATTGCTTGGGGTGAGGAGTGGTTTGGGTGATGGGCTGGTGCCTCCGGATGATGTTGTAAGCGTGCCTGAGCTTTGTATGAATGAATTGTATGAGAGTGTAGACTGCTAGGACATGAGTGAATGTGGTAAGGTTCCATCTTCTACAGCATGGTCACCTTCAAGAGCAGAAGATTTGACTATAAGGCATTTTGTCGCCTTTATTAAGATTGTAGGAGGGGCTATTCCTACCTGGATGAGGACATCTCGGGGTAAGGATAGGATTAGGATTGCCATGTGCCGATCTGGGTGTGGAGTATTGGAGACGGCTGCTCATGTTTTACGCAATTGTATTGCTACCAAGCAACTTCGAATCCGCCGGCATAATGAAGTAGTTCGCTTTGTAAGGCAGAGCTTTATAATGCGAGGATGGAGTACCTGGTACGAGAATTTATTCGTAACCTCTGTTGGAGCCTTTCGATCGGACGTAGTTGTAGAGTAGAGGACAACTGTGGCAGTTATTGATGTACATATTGTTACTGCAGCGGGACCATTGAAGGACATATTTCAGAGGAAGTATACTACGACAGGTAGGTAGTAAAATACGACAGGTTGGAGCAGAAGAGGGCGGTTGTCCAGGTCGCCGAGGTTGAGGCAGGCATGGTCCGGGTACTCCTATTGATCCTGTCTTACAATGGTGTTGGGTGTAAGAAGAGTGCCGACGAGCAGTACGGCAATGGATTGGATCAGTATCCTGGTGGTTCCTGGACAGTCTGGGGTGTATTTGCAGCCAAGAATGGACGTCTGGGTGGAAGACAAGGCATTGGCGTTTTCCAAGACCAGGAAGAGTGGCGGGATTCGTGATCCTTTATATTTTAGTGAAGAGTATTATTTTAATTATGTATTATGTTTCTTTGTTATTTTTTTTTTTGCATGAAGACGGGTAGAACTCCTTCTCAGGGTGCTTGCACCTTTCTTATTGACCTGGGACAATTTTGGGGTTAGGGAGCCCCAGTTCATTTATAGAGTTGTCTGCACCTCAAATTATTAATTGTATAGAGGAATTATTTATTATGTATTTATTTTTGTATTTGTACGAAAATCCAAATAAATAGTCAAAGTTAATATTCAAGATAGAGAAAAAAATGTCTAGAACAGCATTTAAGGAAAATGCAATGTGTTACATGATTGTGTTTATAAGTACAATGTTTCAATCTGTGTTTTTCGGCTAGCAGATGCCTGGCGGATCATCTCACAACCACTCTAGATGATGTCATCTATGATGGATTGCCAGTCTCTGGCCAATCTTCTTTGGTTAATCAAGGAAAATAGGCTTTTTACCTGAGTTATTACGTGCCAAGCATACTTCCTCCCGAAATATTCGTTTGCTTTAGCAGTTTCCAGTGCTATCTTGATCGTTGCCAAACTGCCCAATATGAAAAAGTTAACTATGTCCAGATCTCTAAACCTTGCCAGCTGTTGTTTCAGTGATTGAGTGTCCTTTATGTGGACTATGATGTGCCGAGTTGCCATGTTTATCAGGAGAGCTTTGTACTTGTATTCCATCACTGGGGGAAAAAAATGAGTTATAGTTATATTGCTGTAGATATATTTAAAGAGTACAGAAAAAAAGATATTATCTAAAAAGAAAAATATTATCTTAACGTCCGACACGCAAGCGTCGCTCGTCTTATCATCTCACCTTATATTTTCTATTTTTAAGTAAAAATCCCATGAATAGAAGTGGGCGTTCACTGAAGGCGGAAAACTAGAAAATAGCAATAACTACCTTGATATTTGAGTTACGACAAAATAGTTTTGTTCAACTAGTTCTAGTGATCCATTTCCATTGCTTCCAATCTATTATATTCCCAATCTATGACAACACACTCCAGACGAAAGACTTAGCAAACGTTTTGTTGGTATCCATGATTATATGCATATTAGTAAAAATTCTCCTTTGCTTTGGCAAGCTTGCTTAGCAAGTGCTATTCTTCTATCGCCTTCAGCTCTACTATCATTGTGTTCAGTTATGATGCGCCCTAAGTAACAAAACTCTTTCACTTTTTCAAGTAAAACGTTTATCGATTATGAGATTTAAGATTTACCTTCTAAACTCAAAAATGTTTATTCGATCATTACCATATCAACTATAGTATACATATATCAAATGAGTATTATCGAGTTAAAAAGGTAAGATCTTAAATGACGTCATCACACAACGTATTTCCATGTTCCTCAAAAGTAAAAATTCAATGAAAACAATGTGTCGGTACTTAAGCTTCTAATAAAGTTGTGGAAATATTTATAGTTTTCGTAATTTCCTCCTTTAACCCCCCCCCCTCCCCTTCCCACCTATCCGATTCCAGCCATTAACGAACTTGATCTTGAGTTATACATGTAACCCTTAATATCTAGTTTGGTAGATCAAACACAATTCGCTACCCGAATCAGCTGATACTACGATGGCCAGCTGATCCTACCGTTGTCAACTGATCCTACGATAATCAAATGATTCTATCATAAAAACTGATCCTACGATAATCAAATGATTCTATCATAAAAACTGATCCTACGATAATCAAATGATTCTATCATAAAAACTGATCCTACGATAATCAAATGATTCTATCATAAAAACTGATCCTACGATAATCAAATGATTCTATCATAAAAACTGATCCTACGATAATCAAATGATTCTATCATAAAAACTGATCCTACGATAGTCAAATGATTCTATCATAAAAACTGATCCTACTGTGATCAGATGATTCTATCATGATCGGATGATCCTACTGTGATCAGATGATTTTATCATGATCGGATGATCCTCCCGCGATCAGATGATTCTATCATGATCGGATGATCCTACTGTGATCAGATGATTCTATCATGATCGGATGATCTTACCACCATCAGATGATTCTAGCTTGGCCACATGATTCTATCACCGTCAGCTGTTTAATATTGTGATTTAATTATTTTGTTTAGCAATTATCACATTCCAATTTGTAACATGAATTGAGGAGGTCTACGTAAAAAGGGCTGATAACTGAAAACCTAGTATTGAGATATTGTGAGTGCAAAATTTCATTTGTATATATCTTCTAACCTAAAACTTGTGCAACTTGAACTTCCAGTAATGAAATTATATTCAATTTTTGGTGATCTAATTTATGCAGAAATCTAAAAAATATTAAATAAACTCCTTTTAAATATAACCTTACATACGGCCTTCTTGCATAGACATTGCCAAGTAAGATCTGATATTATTGAATAAGAACTAAAATAAAAACACATTTATTTATTCATGTAGAAAGTTAGTTTTTTAATAAAAAAAATACTGTATAAGAAACGTTACCGTATAGGATCCTCTTTTCTCACTGAAATTACTACCACAAAGTACTTTTCCCTGAATGACACGAAGGCGTTTTTCAGAAATTTGGTAAAGGCTGACTAAACATTTGAGACAAACATTAATAGGAGTTCCGCTGCATTTTACTGAATAGTTGCACAGTATGTCTCTGTGTTCTGGTGCACAGTGAGTGGAAACAGTATAAGGTATCCTGCAAGAAGTGAGTCTTGGTGTACTTTAATTCCACAGATCTGCTTACAACAGTTCAATATCGAGGTATAGTTCTTAGTATCCATCCTACTTTCTGTTGAAGTATACCATTCATCCGAATATCGTTTATTCTTATTGTTTATGCGATCTTTAAAAGATTCATTTTTCCTTTTTTTCTTCAAAGTTTTGAAAATACGTTCATCACTAATAACTTCCTCCAAATTGCTACTTTTTAAAAAGCACAGCAACAAACGAAACAACCTCATAATTTACTCTGCACTCAATATAGAATGTTTACGAATCACAATAGCAGAAAGCAGGCTAAACACCAGCTTATTCAAAGAGGTGGTAAAAGGTAAATTTCGTACAGATATAAAAGAGACCACAAGGAATCTAAAAATGTCATCTCAGCAAAAAGGGCTTGTACCGCCATACGCCATTTTTACGTAGACCTCCTCAATTGTTAAAAACAAATAAATATCTTCTATTCAATTCTTACAAGGCATCAAGGAAAAAATGGAGACTTATTTATTAATAATATGTAAATAATTTGTTTGGTAAATATGTTGGTGTTTACCGAATGAGTCATCAAATAGAATTCCCGCATTGGTGATGTTCTGGTACTGTATGATGCTCCGAATTATTTCTGGGATCATATCAGATGGCGGGTTCACCTGGATCAAATATTTCAGTCGCTCAGCATCTAGTACTCTCCATTGCCTACCACAAACAAATATACATAAATAAATGCAGCTGATGTCCAAACTAAGCAGATTTCCCATGTATGGCACAGTCTGTCAGAGAAATCAGCTAAAGACGCGATTTTCGAAGAATGTCAGCTAATATCCATCGATACTTGAGAGTAGATGAGGAAAATGTAGTCCGTTCCAACTATATCTAGAGCCTCACGATTGCCTTGTTACCAAATTCGATACTAAAACCTTTTTTTTGTAATACTAGAAATGAAGGCCGTTAAAGGCTGAAATCACACCAAGTGGGGGGAGGGGATAATAGAGGGGGATGTTGATAATTCCAAAATATTTCGTTATTATGAGTTGGATAGAAAGAGTTTTATACATATATAATTTTGAACGGATCTTATTCGTATCCTATATTCCTAGGTACGACTGATTGATGGGCACTAGAGAAATGTTTCCCGACAACCGCATCATGACCCCCCCCCCAATCGCATCATGACCCCCCCAATCGCATCATGACCCCCCCCCAATCGCATCATGACCCCCCCCAACCGCATCATGACCCCCCCAATCGCATCATGACCCCCCCAATCGCATCATGACCCCCCCCCAATCGCATCATGACCCCCCCCAACCGCATCATGACCCCCCCTCCCAATCGCATCATGACCCCCAATCGCATCATGACCCCCCCCAATCGCATCATGACCCCCCCCAACCGCATCATGACCCCCCCCCAATCGCATCATGACCCCCCCCAACCCCATCATGACCCCCCCCCCCCCAATCGCATCATGACCCCCCCCAATCGCATCATGACCCCCCCCCCCAATCGCATCATAACCCCCCCAATCGCATCATGACCCCCCCCCAATCGAATCATGACCCCCCCCAATCGCAAAAGCATATATTTTATATTTCTAAGTAAAAAAGTATTAGTGTTTCCTGAAAACTAGAAAGTTAGAATAACGCTCTTAATACCTGCTACAAACAAACTGTATTGAACAACAATTGCAGAGCTTTGACAGTTTAACAAAATTGGTTCTTTAACATTTTTCGATGTGACTCATAATAATGGAGAAATTATGAATTTTCCAATCTTAATGATGTCATCACAGGACCCATTTAGATAACACAGTAAAAGCTCAATGGAAACAGTATTTTGTATTTAAGACTCCAAAGTGTTTTATGATATAAGAGCTTATTGTTAATCTGACATGAGTAGAAGTGGTAGAATAATTAAAAAAAAAATAAATATCTCGGCTAATATTCACGATGGAGAAAACACGTATTGTATAAACACAACATTTATTGGAAATGACATTCGCCATAGGTTTGGTTACACTGTTTCCAGCCTACTCATAATAAAGCAAATATTTGGTATTTTCCAAATGACCCCCTCCCCACTCTAAAACCTCTCTCTATTTTTACCTACTACGCTTAAATATCGAATTTGCAAACAAAAATTGCAACTACTAGAGTGTCAACAGACAAATCTCTCTCTATCTCTCTCAATATATATATGTATACTTGCTCAGATACCCGGCTTCGCCCGGGAATTCATTTGAGGCTGAATTGTGATGTTATTTTTTAGCACATTTACATTGCACAATATTTTGACATTTACACGTCCCAGTGTTTAGGATTGATACCCGTCGTTGCAGTGGATTTACTAATAATAGAATATTTGTTCGATAAGGCTTCACTGTCTTCGAAATTCTTATATTTTCCGTCTCTTATACATGTTAATATGGTGAATTTTTATTTCAGGACTCCCTTATAACCCCCCTCCCGTTTGAACCTAAAAATTTTAATATAACTTATAATCATGGAAGAATTAATGATAATTGACATACAGAGTTTTTTTAATTTCGGTTCAGCTGTTAGTGCCAAATAAAATTTTTGGCTCACGATAAAGTTTTAACGTATAACTCATTTATACGTAGGTATACGACAAAAGTGTATATAAAAAAAGTTACTCTAAATAACAAAATAAACAACTTTTGTTATGTTTAGATTTGCGGAAAACCCAATAGGAAACGAAATATCGCTATTTTTAGTTTCAGGCCTCCTATATAACCCCCACTCCTGCCCGTCCCTAGAAATGTTAGTATAGCTTATTATAAGGAAGGCGTTAGTACTAATTCACATACCGAGTTTGGTGTAGTTCGGTTGAGTCTTTTGTGCCTAATATATTGTTGACTCCCGCTATAGTTTTTAGCGTATAACTCATTTATATTCCATATACGGCAAAAAGTGTATATGACAAAAGTTACTCTAAAGAACAAAATAAACTACTTTTGCCATTGCATATTTGCGGAAAAAGCAATAGGAAACGAAATATCGCTATTTTTAATTTCAGGCCTCCCTTAAAACCCCCACTCCTGTTCGTCTTAGAGAATATTAATATAGCCTAAAGTCTAAGTTGGGCTAGTAGTAATATACATACCAAGTTTCATAAAATTCGATTTAGCCGTTTATGCGTGAAAAGGTAACAAACAAACAAACAAATAAAACAAACAAACAAAACAAACAAACAGACACAAAAGAAACATAATGTAGTTATGGTGTCTATGACATGTGAAACGAAAAGTTATCGTGAAATTTCGCGAAAAAAATCAATGTACAGACAGAGGTTACAATTTTATATATATATAGATATATATATATATATATATATATATATATATATATATATATATATACACTGCACTGTCTTAAACACGGCACTAAACTGTTACTTACAGTCACGGCATAACACTGTTCTGACTGTTCATAACACTGTAGCACTAAATGCACATGATGAGAGAAGAACTAACTTCGGGCACTATCAGAGTCCCTTATATATAGCCTGTCGGCAAACATCAAACAGAATGGCCTGAAGGGGCTAGACACGTTGCTGGAACATACGCGGCCCTAATTAGACGCGGCCGGCGCCACTAACCATCATCGGTCGGCTCCTTTCATGTCCTGTCCTGTACCTCCCAAATACGCGGCTCTCTCTGCTAATCCTTCATGTATTTAATTTTCGCAACAATCTCTATATATATATATATATATATACATATATATATATATATATATATATACACACACACACACACTTTGGGAAAGGTATCAAACTGTGCAGGTGATAGGTGATACCTGAGGTCTCCCTCTTGGCCGAATGATGCACTGACAGTAGGGAGTGCTAAGGCAGCTGTGAAGGTCTTGACGGCTTCTGAAGTCACGCCGGACATGGTCGCGTCCAGAACTATATGGGCACCTTTACCTTTGATTACTGAATCATTGTAGCCCTCACACACTGCAACATTTGATATAATTATTGGTAAACAGTCATCATGAACAACACAAGGCTATGATGCTCCACACAACAATGATGCTCCTTTAATAATCAGCGACATTTATGGAAATATGAAAAAAATGATCCGCCAGGCAATGACTGAGAAACTACTGAGGAGCAGATTTGATTGTTGTGTAAATATGAACAATTTAAATTAACTTTACAACCTGATGGCAGAAGGTCATCAGCATCAAATGATAATTAAAATAATTTTTTTGTGTGTACAAGTTGAACAGCATCATCAGGAAGAAATATATTGCTAGGAGCTAACTACAACAAGGACTATATAGTACCTTCCACTAGCCCTGCCCATCAGGGAATGGTACAGTATGCCGGCCCAACTCGGCTCATTTACATCGACTATATAGTACCTTCCACTAGCCCTGCCCATCAGGGAATGGTACAGTATGCCGGCCCAACTCGGCTCATTTACATCGACTATATAGTACCTTCCACTAGCCCTGCCCATCAGGGAATGGTACAGTATGCCGGCCCAACTCGGCTCATTTACATCGACTATATAGTACCTTCCACTAGCCCTGCCCATCAGGGAATGGTACAGTATGCCGGCCCAACTCGGCTCATTTACATCGACTATATAGTACCTTCCACTAGCCCTGCCCATCAGGGAATGGTACAGTATGCCGGCCCAACTCGGCTCATTTACATCGACTATATAGTACCTTCCACTAGCCCTGCCCATCAGGGAATGGTACAGTATGCCGGCCCAACTCGGCTCATTTACATCGACTATATAGTACCTTCCACTAGCCCTGCCCATCAGGGAATGGTACAGTATGCCGGCCCAACTCGGCTCATTTACATCGACTATATAGTACCTTCCACTAGCCCTGCCCATCAGGGAATGGTACAGTATGCCGGCCCAACTCGGCTCATTTACATCGACTATATAGTACCTTCCACTAGCCCTGCCCATCAGGGAATGGTACAGTATGCCGGCCCAACTCGGCTCATTTACATCGACTATAGAGTACCTTCCACTAGCCCTGCCCATCAGGGAATGGTACAGTATGCCGGCCCAACTCGGCTCATTTACATCGACTATATAGTACCTTCCACTAGCCCTGCCCATCAGGGAATGGTACAGTATGCCGGCCCAACTCGGCTCATTTACATCGACTATATAGTACCTTCCACTAGCCCTGCCCATCAGGGAATGGTACAGTATGCCGGCCCAACTCGGCTCATTTACATCGACTATATAGTACCTTCCACTAGCCCTGCCCATCAGGGAATGGTACAGTATGCCGGCCCAACTCGGCTCATCAGTGGAATGGTACATCGACTATATAGTACCTTCCACTAGCTATCAGGAATGGTACAGTATGCCGGCCCAACTCGGCTCATTACTACATCGACTATATAGTACCCACTAGTACCCTGCCATGGGAATGGTACAGATATGCCGGCCCCAACTGTCATTTATGACTATTTCGCCCCTAACTAGCCCTGCCAACTCGGTCATTACAGTGGTACAGTTGCTGGCCCAACTCGGTCATTTACATCGACTATATAGCCCTGCCCATCAGGGAATGGTACAGTATGCCGGCCCAACTCGGCTCATTTACATCGACTATACAGTACCGTGCCCAGGGAATGGTACAGTATGCCGGCCCAAGACTCGGACTCATTTACATCGACTATATAGTACCTTCCACTAGCCTGCCATCAGGGAATGGTACAGTATGCCGCCCAACCTGGCTCATTTACTCGACTATATAGTACCTTCCACTAGCCCTGCCCATCAGGGAATGGTACAGTATGCTGGCCCAACTCGGCTCATTTACATCGACTATACAGTACTTCCATAGCCCTGCCCATCAGGGAATGGTACAGTATGCCGGCCCAACTCGGCTCATTTACATCGACTTAGTACCTTCCACTAGCCCTGCCCATCAGGGAATGGTACAGTATGCCGGCCCAACTCGGCTCATTTACATCGACTATATAGTACCTTCCACTAGCCTTCCCAAGAGGGGACTGGTACAGTATGCAGGCCCAACTCGGCTCATTTACATCGGGTCTATGGTACCTTCCACTAGCCGTGCCCATCAGGGAATGGTACAGTATGCCGGCCCAACTCGGCTCATTTACATCGACTATATAGTACCTTCCACTAGCCCTGCCCATCAGGGAATGGTACAGTATGCCGGCCCGTCGCGGCTCATTTACATCGACTATATAGTACCTTCCAGTAGCCCTGCCCATCAGGGAATGGTACAGTATGCCGGCCCATCACGGCTCTATTACATCGACTATATAGTACCTTCCACTAGCCCTGCCCATCAGGGAATGGTACAGTATGCCGGCCCAACTCGGCTCATTTACATCGACTATATAGTACCTTCCACTAGCCGTGCCCATCAGGGAATGGTACAGTATGCCGGCCCAACTCGGCTCATTTACATCGACTATATAGTACCTTCCACTAGCCCTGCCCATCAGGGAATGGTACAGTATGCCGGCCCAACTCGGCTCATTTACATCGACTATATAGTACCTTCCACTTGCCGTGCGCATAAGGGAATGGTACAGTATGCCGGCCCAACTCGGCTCATTTACATCGACTATATAGTACCTTCCACTAGCCCTGCCCATCAGGGAATGGTACAGTATGCCGGCCCAACTCGGCTCATTTACATCGACTATATAGTACCTTCCACTAGCCCTGCCCATCAGGGAATGGTACAGTATGCCGGCCCAACTCGGCTCATTTACATCGACTATATAGTACCTTCCACTAGCCGTGCCCATCAGGGAATGGTACAGTATGCCGGCCCAACTCGGCTCATTTACATCGACTATATAGTACCTTCCACTAGCCCTGCCCATCAGGGAATGGTACAGTATGCCGGCCCAACTCGGCTCATTTACATCGACTATATAGTACCTTCCACTAGCCCTGCCCATCAGGGAATGGTACAGTATGCCGGCCCAACTCGGCTCATTTACATCGACTATATAGTACCTTCCACGATCCTGGCCCATCAGGGAATGGTACAGTATGCCGCCCAACTCGGCTCATTTACATCGAGACTATATAGTACCTTCCACTAGCCCTGCCATCAGGGAATGGTACAGTATGCCGGCCCAACTCGGCTCATTTACATCGACTATATAGTACCTTCCACTAGCCCTGCCCATCAGGGAATGGTACAGTATGCCGGCCCAACTCGGCTCATTTACATCGTTTCGTCACGAAAGAGAAATGTATCGATTCTTGCTAATAAAGTGTAGTGTAAATACTAAATAGTCAATCCATATGGAGTGATACAAATAAATTTAATTTATTGCTCGACCATTTTCATTTATATATATATTTTTAAATATGTTTTTGGGGCTCAGGTTAGCCATGTGAGTTAAAGCGTTGACCTTTATTTCGCATGGTAAACCTAGAGTGGCGAGTTCGATTCTCGCCTGGGTAAAGAAAATTATTTAGTGACGGAATTCATTAAATAACATCCTAAAAATCCCACCCTGGCTAGAAAAGGGTGGTAACCTGTAGATAACCCGTCCCAATTAGCCTGAGTTGCAAAAAGTGGACGTTAATAAATAATAAAAATAATTTGTTTTTACAGGAAATTCAATACAGATTTAAAAAAAAAAATAATAATTTTAACCGTTCATATGTGGCGGCCATTTTTGTTTTGATAAACGCAGCGGTGTTTCGCTTTGAAAACGTTCATTCAATTGATTATCTCAGTACTAGATCATTCTGTAACATTGGAATTAACATCATTTTCTTGGTAACATTCTCCTCGACAATATTGTTTGTAAGCCATGATGCCCTAAATGCAATGTATACCTGACAAAATGATCTCCAAAGTTAGCGGTTGAAAATAGTGAAATTCTGCTTTTTAGGAATTAAAAAACCGTGAAGAAATGATTTAACAGAGGTAATTTGTATTGTAGTAAATACCTTGTTATTTTGTTGTGTTCGTGTCTCTTGTGTTTGTTTGATATTATTTCTTTTTACTTTGTTTTGTTATTTTGTTTACTTGTTTTTTGTTTTTGTTTTGTTTTCACCCCATGTTTAAGAAGAGCCAAGTCGCCACAGTTGCGGAGCTCTAAATAATAAATAATAATATTCTGTCAACAATATTTGCCACGGTATCGCTGGATACCTTAGCCAGTATATCTATATATATATATATATAAAATTGTAACCTCTGTCTGTACATTGATTTTTTTCGCGAAATTTCACGATAACTTTTCGTTTCACATGTCATAGACACCATAACTGCATTTTGTTTCTTTCGTGTATGTTTGTTTGTTTGTTTGTTTGTTTGTTTGTTTGTTACCTTTTCACGCATAAACGGCTGAACCGAATTTCATGAAACTTGGTATGTATATTAGTACTAACCCAACTTAGACTTTAGGCTATATTAATTTTCTCTGAGACGAACAGGAGTGGGGGTTATAAGGGAACCCTGAAATTAAAAATAGCGATATTTCGTTTTATATTGGTTTTTCGGCAAATATGCACATAACAAAATTTGTTTATTTTGTTATTTAGAGTAACTTTTGTTATATACACTTTTGTCGTATACCAAAGTTTAAATGCGTTATACGCTAAAAATTATAGCGGGAGTCAACAATATTATTTGCCAAAAAAGACTCAACCGAACTAAATAAAACTCGGTATGTGTATTAGCAGTGAGGCCTTCATTATAATAAGCCATACCAACATTTCTATGGACGGGCAGGAGTGGGGGTTATAAGGGAAGCCTGAAATTAAAAATAGCGATATTTCGTTTTGCTATTGGGGTTTCGGCAAATATGCACATAACAAAAGTTGTTTATTTTGTTATTTAGAGGAACTTTTGTTATATACACTTTTGTCGTATACCGATGTTTAAATGCGTTATACACTAAAAACTATAGCAGGAATCCACAATTTTATTTGGCACAAAAGACTCAACCGAACTAAACCAAACTCGGTATGTGTATTAGCAGTGAGGCCTTCATTATAATAAGCCATACCAACATTTCTAGGGACGAGCAGGAGTGGGGTTTATAAGGGTGGCCTGAAATTAAAAATAGCGATATTTCGTTTTCTATTGATTTTTCCGCAAATATAAACATAACAAAAGTTGTTTATTTCGTTATTTGGAGTAACTTTTGTTATATACACTTTTAAAATGAAGTAAACACGGGATATACGCTAAACGGGAGTCAATAATATTAGTACTTATTTAGGGGTTTTAATAAAGGAATATTATGACAAATGATGTTATGTTTTATATGATAGTTCAAAGTATGATTCGGATTAGTGAGGTAATAAATCTTCGTCACCCCCTCCTAATAACTTTATTATTTATTTCCAATAGAAATATAAACTATAAGAGCATTTCCATTATTTTAATTTGTATAATCTACCTTGGTGTTATTGAAACAAATAATTTAATATAATAACAATTAAACGTTAATGGTAATGTCATTATGACAAAAAACAATATGCGTTTAAACTCGATATGATATTTTCAGGGTGCCACGGGTTATTTAATTCCATCCGGTAGATAAATTATAAAATAATGTTTTGCATCAATAATATAAGTAGAAGAATGTTGAGAAGTCCCATGCGGGAACGGAAGATGACGGGAGCCTTACACGTTAATTGAGTTTAGTTATTTCCCGTCTGGCATTACTGGAAGCGATTTCCAGTGAGATTCACTAATACAAATATAATCTTACGTGCAAAACTTTGCCTAAACTATGTGAGCTCGGATTGGCTTTTGAAAGGAAATATGTTTATTATAGATGATATTTAATTGTAATAAATGCTACCCATGATTATGGTTGGAATTATTGAAAAACGGTGAGTCAAAAAGTGTAGAGGGATAGATTAGGAACACATTTTCATTTATCCTTCAAAAATAAAATTTCTATTCTATTAATCCCCAAAAGTTACCATTCAGGGTTGGCTATTTCGGAAAATCATTACGTCGTGGAGGGAAGTGTAATTGTACACATTGAAGTCTTACTATCAAAATACCATCATTAGTCAGTCAAGAATGATTTCCCGGGCATCGCCGGGTACCTTAGCTAGTATATATATAAAATTGTAACCTCTGTCTGTACATTGATTTTTTTTTTTCCAAAATTTCACGATAACTTTTCGTTTCACATGTCACAGACACCATAACTGCATTTTGTTTCTTTCGCGTCTGTTTGTTTGTTTATTTGTTTGTTTGTTACATTTTCACGCATAAACGGCTGAGCCGAATTTTATGAAACTTGGTATGTATATCAATACTAACCCAACTTAGACTTTAGGCTATATTAATATTCTCTGAGACGAACAGGAGTGGGGGTTATAAGAGAGGCCCGAAATTAAAAATAGCGATATTTGGTTTCCTTTTGGTTTTTCGGCAAATATGCATATAACAAAAGTTGTTTAAGTTGTTTATTTTGTTATTTAGAGTAACTTTTGTTATATACACTTTTCTCGTATACCGAATTATAAACGAGATATACGCTAAAACCTATAGCGGAAGTGAACAATTTTATTTGGGACAAAAGACCCAACCGAAATAAATAAAACTCGGTATATGTATTAGGACTAACGCTTTCAATATAACAAGCCATACCAACATTTCTAGGAACGGGCAAGAGTGGGTTTTCTTTTTTCGTTTCCTATTGGGTTTTCGGCAAATATGAACATAACAAATGTTGTTTATTTTGTTCTTTAGTGTAACTTTTGTGACATTCATTTTGGTCTTTTAACAAAGTATCAACGAGATATACACTATAAACTAAAGCAGGAGTCAACTATTTCATTGGTCGCTAACGATTAAACCGAACTTAAAAAAACTCGATATGGAAATTAGCATTAATTCTTATTAGCTAATATTAATATAGCTTCTATTAAAATTTTTAGGTTAGAACGGGAGTGGGGGTTATAAGGAAGGCCTGAAATAAAAATTCGCGATATTTCATTGTCTATTTGTTTTTCGACAATCATGCACATAACAGAAGTTGTTTACTTTGTTATTTATAGTAACTTTTGTTTTATACATTTTTTTGTGAACGATGTATGATGCAAGTAATTTGGAACTTAACAAAACTCGGCATGTGAATTAGACTTAATTCTTAAACGATTATAAGCTATATTAAATTTGTTAGGTTCAAACGGGAGGGGGGGGGGTTATAAGAGAAGCCTAAAATAAAAATTCGCAGTATATTACATTTTCTCTTCGGTTTTCAGTCACTGTTGGTCTTTGTAACGTGAAAGGAAGTTTAATTCAAACATAGGTTGGCGGACAGAATACTTTATATGATTATGAATTATATATAAAAAAAAACAACTACATGCACAGGAGACGGGAAATATAAAAATATTGAACTCTTAAATAACAAATAATTCTATTATTAACAAATCCACAGCAACGACGGGTATGCATCGGTAAATGTTAAAATATTGTGGAAAGTAAAGGCTTGCCTAAAAAAATACCCCCACCATTAATACTCATATGAATTCCCGAGCGAAGCCGGGTACCTTAGCTAGTATATATATATAAAATTATAGCCTCTGTCTTGACATTGATTGATTTCTCGACTCACTATACTTCTTCGTTTCACATCGAATTGAGACGAAATCAACAATTTTTGGCTTTGGTTTGTTACCTTTTCCGCTTGACGGCTAAATCAAATTTTAAGAAATTGGTACGTTTATTTCTACTAATCTAACTTAGGCTTTAGACTATATTAATATTCTCAGAGACGAAAAGGAGTGGGGGACTGAAATGAAAAATTGCCATATTTCGTTTCCTATTGTTTTTTGGAGAACGTGCACTTAACAAAAGTTGTTTTTTCTTCTGATATTTGGAGTAACTTTTAGAATTTACACATTTGTTATAAAGCAAGTTATTTGCATAGTAATTTTCTTATAGTCATCAATTCGTTTCCAAGTATGAATTCATTAAATTTAGTATCTCGATATATTATTATACTTTCATTGAACCTCTCAAATCCATATTAATGTTTAAAAACCAAGTATCAGGTCAAATGAAGAGCAAACTAAATTGTCTTGCCCCCCCCCCCTACCAAACATTAATTAATCAGATATTTTAGTTTCCCCTTAATTGTAATACTTAACTTAATTAAAACAGGAAAATTAATTGAACAAACTCCTTTTGTATTGTGAATATAATGTAATCAGAATTATTAACATAACTTAAATTAAACAGAACTGAGATTTTCAAGAAGTAGAAGGTTAGTTGGCATCAGACAGAGCAGCAATAGGATGTGGCTGACTTCCTTTCGCTGCTAACTTTACATTACAGTGAGTTGTCTCAGCTATTAGCTTATTATCAGGTTTAATATTACTTTAATATTCTGAGTGCATTTATACACTCTTGCATTTTAATACTGGGAGAATTATCTTTTATAGACATATTATAGGTGATTATGACTCGTGGCCCACCCCTACCGACCTCACATTCTTCAATGTTTACATGTAATTTGATGCTTATATTATATTATTAATGTAGTGGTTTTCTCTGATATGTGAATTTGTCTCATAAATATATATTGAAATGAATATACACTGGTGAGGTGCACTCAGTTATTTCTGAAATTTATTAACTCTGCTCCGTTAATATATGTTTTACTTTACTCAACATAGGGTCAATAGGGTTGAAGGGGTTTCAAGTTGTAATTATTTTGTTGCTATTGATTTTTTTTTTTCATTCTTTTCAGATTCTATAACGGAAATCTTGGAAATTAATCATGGGGAAATACACAACTGAACAAAGAACACAAATTGTGAAATTTTGTGAATGTCAATTATCTAGACACAACGAGCCTATCATTGCCATTATGGAATCAGGGATTCTCCAAGTGAATCAATGATAAGGCGGTGATTGGTCGATTTGAAGAACAGGGTGCAGTCCAGGAACTGGCAGACCCCGAACGGCTACTAGTGAAGCTGCTGTTGAACGATTGCGCGAGAGTATTGCAGAAGATCCGTCAACCTCAACTCGCCGGCGTTCTGGCCAGGTTGGAATGTCCCAGTCATCATTGCGACGTATCCTTAGAAGGTTAAATCTCTTCCGTATAAAATCCAGTTGGTGCAACAGCACAAGCCACCTGAATTTGTTCAAAGATTGCAATATGCTGACAGGTTTCAGGACATAGCCAGGGGAGATCCAGAATTTATTCATAAACTGATAATGTCAGATGAGGCACATTTTCACTTAAATGGCTTCATCAATAAGCAGAACTGCCGGATTTGGGGAACTGAGAACCCTCTAGTGATGCATCAAAGAGAACTGCATCTTCAAAAGTGTACGGTCTGGTGTGGGGTGATGTCACAAGAAGTGATTGGACCATATTTTTTTGAAGATGACTTTGGAAACACTGTCTCTGTTTCAGGCGAAAGATATCGGTCTATGATCGAAAATGTCTTACATCCAGCTGTTCAGGACAAACCAGGCAAATGGTTCCAACAAGATGGAGCGACGCCACACACTGTGAGGGTCACAATTCAACTTCTCAGACACCTGTTTGAAGAAAGAATAATTACTCGTGGTTGTGAAATAAACTGGCCTTCAAGATCACCAGATCTGACTGCGGCTGATTTCTTCTTGTGGGGCTACCTGAGAGAACGGGTATACGTCAACAAACCTCTAACACTCCAGCATCTGAAAAACAATATTGAAGCCGAAATAAGAGCTTTAGGACCAGATATACTGAGAGGTGTCATGGAAAACACTTTACAAAGGGCACTTTTGTGTGAGGCAGAAAATGGAAGACATTTAAGTGATATACTATTTCACACCTAGTGTCAATTTTTTGCTGGATTTGTTGTATAAAATTATATAAAAATGAAAAATTTCAATTAAAAAATAAAGGAGTTATTAATCATTGAAACCCCTTCGTGACTTTTGACTCACCCTGTATTATAAATATACTGTTTACTTTTCAGGCAGACAAAAGAGTATTTTTAATAGTGGTTATCCCTTACATAGCTACCATCGTTATGCTTTGGGGAAATCAACTTTTATTCGTTCGGAATAGAGAATACCTTCTATGATTATCAATTATATGGTCTATTGTGTTATGAAAAAAGGACATGCATAGGAGAGGGGGAAAGGTAAAAATATTGTGCTAAGTAAAGCCTTTCCAGAAAACAATACCATTATTCAGTGTCAAATGGTGCCTTAGCTAGTACATTTATAAAATGCCTTACTGTTTTCGAGTATAGCTTTAGCGTCGTTGCCAGAAATAGTGAGCCTGGTGACTTGATCAACCCTCACTCCTAGCCTGGGATTCCTTCTCAAGTAGCTTAAGGCAACTTCCAAACTCTTATCCGCAATCGTGTTTTCTTCCTCGTTCACAAACACTGCAACAATAAGCACAAATCTAATGAAGATTAAAAATATTAAACTTATTAGCATATCTGTCAGGCTCGCGAAAATTGGTAAAGCCGCCGACACACACACGAACTGGCGATAAATTAGAGATTTTTAGATTATATTTCTCTTGAAATTATATATACATCAACTCCTATAAAATTATAACTTGTGTTACCATACTACGGTATGAACAGTAGTGAGGGTGATATATGAGGCAAGAAAGGAAAAATCGCCATATTTCGTTCCATATCTGTTCTTATGCAAAAATGTACCTAACAAAACTTAATTTTCATATTTGACAAATAGAGAGAATCACTTTATTGTACAAATTTATATACAGTTTGTGGGGCTGCTCAATTACATTGAGATGCTGAAGCACACAGCAACTGAAGTCAATCCCTAGGACAACAGTAAAACAATACATATTGTATTTAGTCAGCTAAATAACTAAAATAAACAGAGTCAGGAACCTAAAAGGCGAATGTCACTAGATATAAATTAGAAACTTTATTATTTTAATAACATGATCCGTCGATCTATAATAAGATCTCTGGTCAAAGGTAAAATTAAAATATATGTTGGGAAATAATCCCTAAAGTATCAATAATGATACCCTCGACCAAGGTTTGCAGAACCTTCTTATCTGTTCCCACCTCGTCAAAAAAAATGTCTAGGTACGTTTAGGGAACGCATGGCGAAATTTGTAGCTGCTGGCAGTCCAAGCATAGACTTGACTCAATGTCGTATCACGACATCGATACCTTCCAGCAAGGCTTGACGAAGCTTACTAAGCTTACTAAGCTTACTTACTAAGCGCTGTCTGTAATGGGTATGTCTGAGTGGGGAACAAATACTGGTTGAGTACATTTAGTTTCTGGTCCGGTTTTAGTAGTCCGGAGGACATTAGCTTCTCCAGATTTTCTGTCATCTGTTAAATGACATTATCATTGACTACTACTTCACCATAAATAGTGCAGCCGAGATATTTGACAGATTCATCCTGATCGATTGACTGAATGTAGCTTCCGTCCTCCAAAGATAGTTTGTCCTTCACAAGCTGACCCTCATTCAGCTGTGCTCTTGGAAGGGTTTACCTCAAGCCCGATTTCCCGTCAGAGCCTTTGGACCAGATCCGTCACTCGCTCTGCACACATCTTGTCCCTCGCAGTCACAGCCTGGTCATCGGCAAATCCGGTAAGGATAACACCCTCCTCCTCTTCAACCAACTTATAACCCAGGTTGTTAGCCAGCACCACATCACAAATTTCTTCGCAAAGGAAATTTATACAAAGGTTAAAGAGTGTTGGAGAGAGTGGCCCACCTTGAGGGGGGTGTATATATATATATATATATATATATATATATATATATATATATATATATTTGTCTGTTGTCGCGGTCACAATTTTTGTTTGATCGTTACCGAACTCGATATATAAGCGTTTCATTCAAAAATAAAAATCACATTCGTTAATGGCTCAATTCGGCCCAGTGAGAGTAGGGGGGGGGGTCCCGAAAATATAAATATCTCCGTTATTATACGGATAAATATTTTATAGAACCGATCTTATTGCAAATTAAATACACATTGTTATTCTCTAACTTCAATAGTAACCGTCATATTTGCATTTTTTTATATTTATACAGTACTGGCCCACTCCTATTCATGCTAGAATAGACATATAGGTTATAATATGAAGCACTTTATTCAAAACGTAAATACCAAATATTGTTTCAAGACACCTTCATTATGGGAGATACATGCCAATTCGTCGTGTGAACTCGTCATCAATCATCATTTTACGTTCTTGTTTCGAAAATGTTTATTTGTTCTATACCATACTCGATATGTAATCGTTTCGGCCTACAAGATTATGTTACTTATTCTCAGCAATCGATACTGGAATAGTGGGGGTATAAGGGGGGTGGAGAAGTCGAAAATTCAAAATGTTTCCGTTGTTCCGAGTCGGATCGCAAAATGTTATAGAACCATTCTTGTTAAACTACTGTTGATCTACATTACTCGTAAATCATTAGTTAAACGCATTAATCATGTTTTCTTGTGATCGGTCTTAAGTAAGCCCTCCCCCCTCCACCCCACCTTCTACTAATCGGTTGTTTTACATGGAAACAGGGAATATTTGGTCAGATGAGATGCCATACGTTCGAAGTAGACTGAGTTTACGCAGCCCCTGCGTGACGAACGTTTTGCCACAAGAATGTTTACATTGCAGAGTGGGGGGGGGGGTCACAGTCCCCAAAACTGGGGAAAGTTAATGTCCTATGTAAGTTCGATGGGAATTTAAAGACATTTTTCTAAAATCGCATCGTGAGTAGAAGCTGACTAGTTGACTTGGCGTAATGGTGAGATGCTAATAGAGATGTTGCTGATGGCCTTGATCTGCCCATGCATCTTTTATTTGCATTATATCCTCGACTTGCCCAGCTGATCACACAGCAATCATTCCACCAACACAGCAGAACCTTCTCCCATTATACAGCTGGAGGTGTTGCCTCTTCGTCCATTCCTGGTTTTACCTGATTCCAGTTAAGGTATATCCACCTATTCACCATGTACTCATCACGAAAAGTCCTCAAATCTCAATCAATCGTACCTAGGATATGATGAAATTTAGGCCCGCTCATACTTTTATACACACATACAGACATAGGTATATCTATATATATATATACTAGCTCAGACACCCGGCTTCGACCGGGAATTCATTTGAGGCTGAATGGTGATGATATTTTTATGGTAAGGCTTTACTTTGCACAACATTTTGACATTTACCCGTCCCAGTGTTATACGGGTTAATAGCCGTCATTTCTGTGGATTTGTTAATAATAAAATTAATTTTTTTATGTAAGACTTCACTGTCCTCCATATTGTCATATTTCCCGTTCCCTGTGCATTAGAGTAACGTTTGTTATATACACTTTTTTCGTATACCGAATTATAAACGAAATATACGCTAAAACCTATAGCGGAAGTGAACAATTTTATTTGGGACAAAAGACCCAGCCGAAATAAATAAAACTCGGTATATGTATTAGCACTAACACTATCATTATAACAAGCCATACCAACATTTCTAGGAACGGGCAGGAGTGGGGGTTGTAAGGGAAGCCAGAAATTAACACATTTCTACAAACATGCACATAACAAAAAGTTGTTTACTTTGTTATTTAGATTAACTTTTGTTTTATACATTTCTCCAGGAACAATGTGTGGAGCAAGTAATTTGCGTAGAAATATTGATATGCTCAACAATTCATTCCAATTTGAACTATGAGGTACCTCATTTGGAAAAATTAATTCAAATCTATGTTAATATTTTGTCCTTAATAACTGAAATCTATGCACAATGCACAGGAGACGGGAAACATGACAATTTGGAGGACCGTGAAGACTTATATAAAAAATTAATTTTATTATTAACAAACCCAACAACGGGTATTAACCCTAAACACTGGGACGTGTAAATGTCAAAATATTGTGCAAAGTAAAGCCTTGCGAAAAAAATACCATCACCATCCAGCCTCAAATCAATTCCCGAGCGAAGCCGGGTATCTGAGCTAGTATATATATAAAATTGTAACCTCTGTCTGTACATTGATTTTTTTCTCGAAATATCACGATAACTTTCGTTTCACATGCCATAGACACCATAACTGCATTTTGTTTCTTTCGTGTATGTTTGTTTGTTTGTTACCTTTTTACTCATAAACGGCTGAACCGAATTTTATGAAACTCGGTATGTAATTTCGTTTCCTATTGGTTTTTCGGCAAATATGTACATAACAAAAGGTGCTTATTTTGTTATTTAGAGTAACTTTTGTAATATATACTTCTGTCGTATACCTAAGTATAAAAGAGTGGGGGTTATGATGGAGGCCTGAAATAAAAAATTGCGTTATTTCGATTCCCATTTGTTTTCAACGATTTTCTATAAAAATACCATCATTAGTCAGTGAACGATGATTTACCGGTATCGTCGGGTATATTAGCTAGATTGTATACAGAAAATACGTACATTATAGATGATATTTAATAATAATAAATGCTATCCATGATTATGATTTGAATTATTCACGGTGTGTCAAACAGTGGAGAGGGAATGATTAGAGACTTATTTTCATTTATTCTTCAAATCTAAATTTTTTTTGCCCATAAGTCGCCCAAGGGACCCTTACGGGAAGAAATGAGTCCAGGCGGGAAGAGGAGTTGTACATGTAGAAGCATTGCCAAAAACAAAATAGAATATTTCCGTCTCAAATGATTTCCCAAGCGAAGCCGGGCACCTTGGCTAGTATATATATATATATATATATATTCTCAACTTATTCTGGACCTAATATGTTTATATGTTCTTCATAGTTTGATGGCAGAAGCCACTAATGAAAAGATTTTTCGGGCGCAAACTTTATTGAGTCTGTCCTACAGGTTTCGTGGCTTACAGACTACCTCTTCAGGTGCTTATACATTTTCAAAAAAATAATAATATTGATTTAAAAAAATATTTCCACTAATTTAACAAAACCCTATTATAATTCTTTGCTAGATATTGTATTAATAAGTAATCACTTACATGCTATAATTATTAAATCGAATTACAGATTGCTGCTTACATATCTGTTTATGATATTTTTTTATGCTTTTTTAATACCACTATCTATTATTTTGCTAGGGTAAATATTTTCTTGAGGAGATTAAAATAAACTTAGGTTACTGTTTAAAGAAAATAGTTACCCCAGCAAAATAATAGAGGGTGGAATTAAGAAAGCAGAGAAAATATCATTTATTCCAAATTAAAAAAAAAACTTTGAACTTTAATCCAAATGTTTTTAAATTTACTGACGATTTCTTTTCAGATAGAGATGTACGTAATAAGAAAAAAAGACGAATTCCATTAGACAATATAGAAGAAAATAGGCTGATAAAAAAGCAAAATTAACAAGTGGGCATTAAAATTAGAAACAAATAATAATAATAAGAGAAAGAGAGAAGATGTGGTCGACCAAATGATAAATACAAAAAAAAAAAAAGAAGCTTCAACAAACGTCAATAAAAGATTTCTTAGCGTTAATAAATCACAAACAAATTAGTAAAAATAATAAACTTAATGCTTACATTTTATTGCAAAATAGTAAAAACAATGAAATGAGAACTTGGAAAAATAAAATTACAACCCATCTATGCTTTCAACTATCAGCCACAATTATATAGAAAACTGGAACTAATCTGTAATGGTGTATATAGCCTGGAAATATAACAATAAAATACAAAACAATTTTAGGAGAATTAAAGATAAAGTAATTGAATCAAAATCTAAATATAATATATATGAAATAAACTGTAACACCTGCAATGGAACTTATATTGGTGAATCCTCGCAGCTGCTAAATAAAAGGTTAAAGCAACACGTAAAAGGTATTGACAATGAAAATAATACTTCCTTGACGGATCATGCTATCTCCAAGAAACACACCTTCAATTTAGAAATAGTTCAAATAGTTTACATAGTAAATCGTTTTCGATAAAATTAATATAGCTATATTTAGATATATTTCAGTAAAAGTTTTTCTTTCCAGTGAAGAATATTTATACACTCAACCGCAAAAAAAACCGGACCTTTAGATTTAGTCTTATATATTTGTTAAATACTTAATATATAGGTATATTAATCTTTTTAATTAAAATAATTGGTTAATCTATAGGTTATTTAAACAAAATCTGCCAAAAGTGAATAATTTTTATTGATTATTTACAAAAAATACAAAATAAAAAAAAGAAAAAGATAAATTAACACATTTAAAAAAAAAAATTATTCTTCATTTTTATTACAGTGAATGGTAGACTTCGCTACCCCAAGCGTTTCGGCAATGTAACGTAAGCTCCGGCCTTACATCTAAGTTTGAAAGACCCATTATTCTGGACCGAAATAAAAATAAAACATTAATTAAAGAAAATGCTTGGTTAATAATTAAAGATGTTTAAATGTGCGAAAAACTATTTAAAGTTTAGAATAGATCAACTTCGCGACAAATAAATCTAATTTGAGTTTTATCTAATTGTTTACTAATCCTGAAGGGATTAGTTCAATGAACTTAGACTCTAAATTCTCTGTAATAACTAGAATACCCACATAAAGAAAATTGCTGAAAATTAGCTTTTAATACGACAAAAATGAAGTGTCCGGTTTTTTTTGCGGTTGAGGTTATATATCTATTCAGCTCTGAGATGTTGGCAAGTCTCATTACGTATAAGCCTCTCAAGATTTCTCATTACAGTCTGCATTTATTCACTTAATATTCACGGTGTTGTTAAGTGTTAGCAGTATGTTGATTTATCTTGATCTTGTGGGAAATCTGCTTAGTTTATGCAGCCCCTGCGAGACGGACTTTATATATAATTTTGAAGGGACTTCATTTTCGTCATCTCCTAGCTAGGACCGATGGATATTTGAGGAGTGGCGCAAATCGGACAGAGATGAGATTAGCACCGTCTTACTCCAGCTCTTCACAAATCTGCATTCTCTACTGACTTTTTACCACATCGCAGAGGGGGAAAGTTAATTTTAGAGAATTTCTATTTAGAGGTTAAGATTCACCCCCTTCTAGTGTCAAAAACACATTCATTATTATTTGTTCCTGTGAAATGTATGTATATTATTTATGCAACTCGGAATATTAACTTCAACTTACAAGCAGAGGAAAATAATGAGCAACAGATCTTTAAACATGAAAATCGCTTCTGGGGAGTGGTGATGGGTTTGAGAGGGCGGAATTGTGAATATTTCCTTAGCCATTAGGGTAGAGGGGATATTTCTTTTTAAAGATTTAATGTAGAGTAATGTATTGTATTCTGCCATAGATATGACGAAATAGGGTTGACATTAGATACATCGATCGATGGAGTGCACGCGAACATGCAAAGGTTGGATCAGGAACGACGATGTTCCGACAAGAACCCAATCATCAACTAGTCATCTCGGCGCGCCATTCTACGCCTTACAACTAAAAATCTTATGAATACAAGTAGAAACAGTTGAGCCTACAAACAAAAATTTTCGAACACCTCGCTGAATATTTGAGTTACGAATAAAACTATATAATACCAATTGTAGAGCATCAATAGTTAAACAAGATTGATTCTATAACATTTTGCATTTCACCTCATAATAATGGAATCCCCCCCACTCTAAAGCCGCCATATTCCTAGTCAGATTTGAGCCACTAACAAGTATGATCTTTAGTATTGAATGCATCGGTCAAATAACGGATAGCTCTAACAAACATTTTCGAAGTTGAGAAAAAAAAGGTTTCCAACCTATTTGCAATTATCTCATTTAGTAATGATCTCTTAAAAACAATATTTAATATATTTTAATATATA
>CM032232.1:153690000-153775000 GCA_019009955.1 Riptortus pedestris | reverse complement strand
GTGTGGGATAGAGTAGGATGCTGAAGAAGGCGTAAGCGGGGGTGTGGGATAGAGTAGGATGCTGAAGAAGGCGTAAGCGGGGGTGTGGGATAGAGTAGGATGCTGAAGAAGGCGTAAGCGGGGGTGTGGGATAGAGTAGGATGCTGAAGAAGGCGTAAGCAGGGGTGTGGGATATAGCAGGATACTGAAGAAGGCGTAAGCGGGGGTGTGGGATAGAGTAGGATGCTGAAGAAGGCGTAAGCGGGGGTGTGGGATAGAGTAGGATGCTGAAGAAGGCGTAAGCGGGGGTGTGGGATAGAGTAGGATGCTGAAGAAGGCGTAAGCGGAGGTGTGGGATAGAATAGAATACTGAAGAAGGCGTAAGCGGAGGTGTGGGATATAGTAGGATGCTGAAGAAGGCGTAAGCGGAGGTGTGGGATAGAATAGAATACTGAAGAAGGCGTAAGCAGGGGTGTGGGATATAGTAGGATGCTGAAGAAGGCGTAAGCAGGGGTGTGGGATATAGTAGGATGCTGAAGAAGGCGTATGCGGAGGTGTGGGATAGAGTAGGATGCTGAAGAAGGCGTAAGCAGGGGTGTGGGATAGAGTAGGATGCTGAAGAAGGCGTAAGCTGGGGTGTGGGATAGAGTAGGATGCTGAAGAAGGCGTAAGCGGGGGTGTGGGATATAGTAGGATGCTGAAGAAGGCGTAAGCGGAGGTGTGGGATATAGTAGGATGCTGAAGAAGGCGTAAGCGGAGGTGTGGGATATAGTAGGATGCTGAAGAAGGCGTAAGCGGAGGTGTGGGATATAGTAGGATGCTGAAGAAGGCGTAAGCAGGGGTGTGGGATATAGTAGGATGCTGAAGAAGGCGTAAGCGGAGGTGTGGGATAGAGTAGGATGCTGAAGAAGGCGTAAGCGGAGGTGTGGGATATAGTAGGATGCTGAAGAAGGCGTAAGCGGAGGTGTGGGATAGAATAGAATACTGAAGAAGGCGTAAGCAGGGGTGTGGGATATAGTAGGATGCTGAAGAAGGCGTAAGCGGAGGTGTGGGATAGAGTAGGATGCTGAAGAAGGCGTAAGCAGGGGTGTGGGATATAGTAGGATGCTGAAGAAGGCGTAAGCAGGGGTGTGGTATATAGTAGGATGCTGAAGAAGGCGTAAGCAGGGGTGTGGGATATAGTAGGATGCTGAAGAAGGCGTAAGCGGAGGTGTGGGATATAGTAGGATGCTGAAGAAGGCGTAAGCGGGTGTGTGGGATATAGTAGGATGCTGAAGAAGGCGTAAGCGGGTGTGTGGGATATAGTAGGATGCTGAAGAAGGCGTAAGCGGGGGTGTGGGATAGAATAGGATGCTGATTATTGTAGGATGCTGGAAGGGTAGAATGCGGATTGAATGTTAGGTTTCGCCTGATGGAAAATTAACAACTATATTTTTGTAGCTTTGGTAGACCAAACCTGATTTGAGTGACCTAGTCTTGCTGTGAGTGTCTGATAAAAACCTTTCACTTTGTTCTGCTTTCTATCAGTATCGTCTGTCATTAGCCTCACTAAATCTAGAGTACAATCTTAAAGCCGTGTCTCTTTACTCTTTCAGCTTAATAAAAGTCTGCCGCGCCGGGGCTGCTTAAGCAGATTTCCCACGTTCTGGAATGACACAGTGGTCACCTTATTTCACAATATAATCTTGTTTTCTAATTAAAAATTCTATGAATAGAAATTGTGGTAAACTGATGTCTGGAAACAAGAAAGATCCAACAACTCTCTTAATATTTGCGTTAGTAATAAAACGTATAGATCAACGATTGCAGAGCATCAATATTTTAACACGATTGGTTTTATATCACTTTTTGATCCTGTGTTTAATAATCTCCTCTATTCCTAGTCCGATTCCAGTCATTAACGACTATGAACCGTTTTTCCAGAAATTGCTAAGTATCAAAGATTACTTAAACATTTTCGAATTAAAAATGTTAGATTTTAATTAATGACGTGATTTAAAGTTCAATATAAACTATATTTGATATTTTTAGTGGCGAACAAAGTATAAGGATTCCAGCTGCAGTTTTTTTTTGTTTTCTATAAACAATTTTCTAATATTATATCAATAAAACTTTTTATAAATTATTGAATTATATTTATATAATACATTCGTTAAACAATTAGGTGTAATTCTAAAAATACATAGTATAAACAATAAATACTATATACAATAAATTAGTTTCATTATCGATCTTAATACAACTTTAAATATGTATAATTACTTTACAACTCTAAAACATACATTATTTTATTTATTGGCATGCAAATGTATTTTACTATGACCAGCTTTATACATGATGAGAAACTTACCCCAGACAATGTACCTCAGCACAAATTATTTTAGATCGATATTTATGACTAATATTCAGTAGTTTTATTTAATAATTGAACATTATTGAAAGTATTCATATTGTGTATAAAACAGCCGTCATTCATCAAGTTCTTTCATTTTTTTTTAAACAAAGAGCATCTTTTAATATATTTGATGGCTTCGGGCAGAGCGTTAATGAGTTTTACTCCTGAAAATGATACGCTTTTCTTGAAATATTTATGTTCGTGGTTGGGGCTCGAAGCATATTCTTGTATCTCGTTTTATGATGACGTGTTATGCTATTTTTATAAAACAAGTTCATGTTTTGTTTAAATTAAATCAGACAAATTGTTTTTTTCTTTCACTCACCCTATACTTGACCAGTCATTTTCATTAGAGGAATTAAACGGTCAAAAAACAAGAAATCCCCTGGGTTTGATAATATTTTATATGGCGTTTTCAAGAATCTAACCCCAGAATTACTTATTGAATCTATTCAATATCATATTTGACTCGGAAAATCCACCAGAGGCTTGGTCAAAATCAAAACTGCTTATTACTACTCTAAAAGGGAGACAAGAAAGATATTGACAACTACCGAGGAATCTCTTTAATAAATAGTATAACAAAGTTGTTGACAGCTATTGTTAAGTTGTTTCTACTAGCTCGCAAAATTCTCGATTGGGCCGAGAGCGAGCAGATGGTCCCTGAAGAAGAGGCAGGTTTTAGGGAAGGAAGAGGTTGCATTCAGTACGTCTTCTCACTGACTGCATTCGGATGCATCTTGAAGGGAAGCCAACCTACATATAAGTATGCAACATTTGTCCATTTCTAGAAAGCATTCGACTCTATAAACCAGGAGCTACTCTGGCAAAAGTTGTTTACTCTTGGGCTCAGCTGGAAAATAATACGAATTCTAAATCACTTTATGACAAGGCTTCAATGTTTGTTAACATTGGTTCCGAGCTCTCAGATGAAATTCCTATAAATTCTGGGTTATTGGAGGTGAAAGTCTAAGCCCAACCCTTTTTATTTGTTTTCTATCTGACACAATTTCCATTTTTCATAATAAATCATAAAACAAGGCTTTAATTTTATAAGGATCAATCAAATGGTTGCGAATATCTTGCTTAAAAATAAAAATCTGATTTGTAGGAGCGAAAATCTTCAAAGGGCTGAAGAAGCAAATAGCAATAACACCGTTAATATTTGAGCGTCATTTAGAAAAATGTAAAGAATTACAATTATAGGGCAAAGTGCATCGAAACTTTGGTTATGTTGTCTACCATGGTTAACAGAGGTTAAAAAAGTGTCTACATTTTGGGGTATGTGAGTATATGTCGGAGAATGTGAATATATATTGTAGGACTTGAGTATACATTTGCAGGATCTGCGTATATATTGTAGGAAGTGCGTATACATTTGCAGCATGTGAGTATATATTGTAGGACGTGAGTATACATTCGCAGGATGTGAGTATATATTGAGGGACGAGAGTATACATTTGCAGGATGTGAGTATATATTGTAGGATGTGAGTATACATTTGCAGGATGTCAGTATATATTGTAGGATGTGAGTGTATATTATAGGATGTGAGTATACATTTGCAGGATGTGAGTATATATTGATGGATGTGAGTATGTTATGTGGGAAGTGTATACATTTTGTGGTATGTGAGTATGTTATGTGGGAAGTGTATACATTTTGTGGTATGTGAGTAGTGTATACATTTTGTGGTATGTGAGTATGTTATGTGGGAAGTGTATACATTTTGTAGAATGTGAGTAGTGTATACATTTTGTGGTATGTGAGTATGTTATGTGGCTAGTATATCCATTTTGTGGTATGTGAGTAGGGTATACATTTTGTGGTATGTGAGTATGTAAAAGTGGGTAGAGTATGTGTGTATACATTTTGGTATGTGTGTGTATACATTTGTGGTATGTGAGTATGTAGTATTATACATTTTGTAGAATGTGAGTAGTGTATACATTTTGTGGTATGTGAGTAGTGTATACATTTTGTGGTATGTGAGTATGTTATGTGGGAAGTGTATACATTTTGTGGTATGTGAGTAGTGTATACATTTTGTGGTATGTGAGTATGTTATGTGGGAAGTGTATACATTTTGTAGAATGCGAGTAGTGTATACATTTTGTGGTATGTGAGTATGTTATGTGGGAAGTGTATACATTTTGTAGAATGTGAGTAGTGTATACATTTTGTGGTATGTGAGTATGTTATGTGGGAAGTGAATACATTTTGTGGTATGTGAGTAGTGTATACATTTTGTGGTATGTGAGTATGTTATGTGGGATCGTGAATGAGATGTGTGGGATGTTAGTATGTGTTGTAGGATGAGAGTATATCTTGACCTTATTGGGAGGTTGTTATCTTTTTCTAGAAAGGCTGGGACTAAGGATTTTATTTAATGCGTTCGTCACTAAATAAATTCCTATTTCCCAGGCAGGAATCAAACTAATACTTTAAATCACAGGCCTAACCTAACTCCTCCAAACATAAATATCTGCTAGATTTGGCTGGGATGATTAATTTAAAATCATGCATCTTCTTTCAAAGTTGTTTATTTTTTTTTATAAATATACTAAATAATATAAAATGATTCTTATACTTTATTGTAAGAAAATGCTACAAGTTATGTAGCCCTTAAAAGCGTATTTTACCACCAGAATATATTGCATATAAGGAGAACAATAAGGTGGTGTTACATCCCACTCCTAGCTTCAATATTACAAATGCACCCAATCAACAGCATCTTAAGGCTGAAATGCATCGCCTTATGCAGAAAATGGCAGTCGAGGACCAGTAAACCATTCGAGTCCAGTTCTCACAAATTATTTGTATTGCATAAATGAGGCTTGGAGTAGATGGTCTGGCTGGGCAAGTCAGGTTGAAGGCTGACTGGTTGTCTGGTCGATCTTGGTCCCATAGTGCTCAGCTATCTGGACCCTGTTGACATACCAGAATGGCTGCTTCTCTTTGGGCCATTGTGCTACTCTGTCTATAGTCTCCTTGTCATGGAGGGTCCCTTCAGCTGGCCCACCGACTGGGGCAGATCCGCCGCCGAACCTATCGCCGATCTGGGAGTCGTTGCTCTTGAACCTGTTGAGGATACCGGGATACTGTGATGAAGATGACAGGTATGGAGACCTCTGCGACAGCACTCCACCAACCATCAACAAAACGAGGACAACTGCTCCATCCTGAAAACAAATATTCATAACATTACAACAATATTTTTTGCTATTTTATTTGTATTTTCATCAGATACAGTGCAAAGTCAATTTCCAAAGCCCTTCACGCAGGGGCTGTGTAAACCGAGCAGGCTACCACCAGCTGCTGTGATATGAGTAACAAACCGATTAGTAGAGTGGGCTTTACAGAAGGTACAAATCAAACAAATACGAATAATTCGATTAAAATTTGAGAGCAACTATATTTTAAAAGATTGGTTCTGTAACATTTTTCGACTCATGATAAAGGGGATATTTGGAATTTTCGAAGCTCCCCCACACTGACCCCCTCCCCCCTCAATTACTTGTACGAACTCAGCCATTTACGAATATGAGCAAAATACTTGAATAATGCGGCTAAATAGAAATAAACAAATAAATTGATAGAGATACATTTACAAAAGTAAACATTTTCCAGTCAAGAACACAATATCCAAATTGATGACGTCAGCACACAAGATGTATCTGACCAAGTTAAAGTTTAATCAAAACAATATTTTGTATTTAAGCGTCGGTAATATAACAGCTTATTGAGCAGGAGTGGGGCTTTACTCAACGAAGAAAACTCAATTGTTATTATTTATTAACGGCCATTTTATGCTACTCCAGTTTAGCTGTTAATATTCAATGTAGACAAAAATTGTACACAATAACATTTATAGAACATTATATTTTTAGTGAGATTGCCCTACCTAATTCTTGTCCCTTCGAGAGTTTGATTTGCCTTCTGAAGAATAGTGATCTGATAGCCTTCTGGGGCTAACCACATCTATCATACCATGCTTCATTTTCTTTAGTGCTCTTCTTACTCGCCTTCAAATCCCGCTGGATTCTTCTTAAATGCCAAGGCCTATGTTATCTGTCAACGAATAATTTCGTCAGTGGATCGTCCATGTCAAGAGCAATGGTCAAACGTTATCTGCGAATGTTTGGTGGCTCTGCCAAAAGCTATATTCAAATTTTATAAAACAATAAGTGGTTCGTATTCTCTTTAAAATAAATTACTTTTCAGTATATTCAGTAAATGCTGTATGTGTGTGTAAAATGGAAGGAGGTATATTGGGGTTAGGAGGGTAATGGAGTGGGTACGGTTGGAGTGGTTTCCAGTTGCCTTCAGCATCAAGGCTATCGAATGAAGGCAAATTGCTATAACCGAAGCAGGCCATTAGTACAATAGCTAATAACAGCCATTAACCGCAATTAATTAACCTTCAATCTTGGCCCAACTCACTCATTCCTAGCGACAATCTTTGCCGAGAACTGATATATATGTATACATAGATATTTTAGAACTATCTAAATATGGTTATGACAATAATAGCATAAATTAGTAGCATTTAAAGAAAGAGAGGGTCAATGTGTACTGTAAAAATAGTATCAATGTCATCTGGAAACAGGAAAGGTCAAATTTCCGATAGCTCCTATCAAGAAGATGCTATTTGGCCTCCAAGAAGCATATTCTCTCTCGCAGAAATGTATGTCAATACGCTTCATTTGAAATTAAAGTTCATAACAATTTAAACAAAATTAATCATTTTGCTAACAATGAAAATGACATTGAGTAGCTTCACCAACATTAATCAGGAAGCCCGCCTCAGAGGAGCACTTTTCCCAACTTCATATCTTTTAGCAGATTTCCCTTAAGGCAAATCAGCTATTGAGGTTGTACTCATGCATGGTGCGATTTTCGACATTTTTCTTCAAATGTCCACCGATCCTACCCAGGAGATGACGAAAATGAGGTCCGTTCAAAACTGAATATATATGTCTGTTACCGCTCTAGCGGTCGCAATTTTTGCCTTATCGTTACCAAACGTGATATATAATCGTTTTATGTAAAAAGAAAGATCAAGTTCGTTAATGGCTGAAATCGGACCAGGGGGAGGGGGGGGGGGTTTGAGTGGGAGAATTTCGAAAATTCTTAATATCCCCGTTATTATGCGTCGGGTCGAAAAATTGTATACAACCAATCTTCTTGCAAATGTAATGTTCTATAAATGTCTTTTATGTACATTGTTTCACTATCTCGATTATTTACTGAGATATTTGCATTTTTTAGTTTTCGGTCTTCAGTAAAGCCCCACTCCTACTCATCTCATATTTTCAATACTCTATTATGTTATGAAGCACTTTATTTGAAGCTTAAATACCAAATATTGTTCTCATTGAACTTTTAAGTTTTGAGATAAATGCAAATAAGTGGCGCACGTGGGATATCTGCTTAGTTGACGCAGCCCCTGCGTGACGGACATATTCTCTAATTCTCCCGTAATAAGAAGCTTAGATAAGCACGAATCTAAATACCAGCTGGATATGAGATGTATACTGACTCAATGACGAGAGGGAAAATCCCATGAGTAATGTTTCAGATAAAGAATAAATCCATAGAACAATAATTATTGGAAATTAAATCGTATTTTTGAAATTCCCCCCCCCCCTCCCCCCTCCATGGTTCGATTCCAGCTATTAGCCAACTCAATCTATAGTTATGGATCAAACGTTTTAATAGGTAAACTATGAAAAAAATGAGGCCGCTACAGCTTTATCTCATACGGGTATATATATATATATATATATGTGTGTGTGTGTGAGTGTGTGTGTATATTTATTTAGTTTTGAGCTGACTACATTTTTGTTTTGGGCTGATTATGCACTATTTGCAATTAAACCTTCTAACCTCAATCAAAACAAGGCTGATTATGTACTATTTGCAATTTAAACCTACTAACCTCAATCAAAACAAAGCTGATTATGTATTATTTGCAATTTAAACCTACTTAGCTCAATCAAAACAAGGCTGATTATGCACTATTTGCAATTAAACCTTCTAACCTCAATCAAAACAAGGCTGATTATGCACTATTTGCAATTTAAACCTACTAACCTCAATCAAAACAAGGCTGATTATGTATTATTTGCAATTTAAACCTACTTAGCTCAATCAAAACAAGGCTGATTATGCACTATTTGCAATTAAACCTTCTAACCTCAATCAAAACAAGGCTGATTATGTACTATTTGCAATTTAAACCTACTTAGCTCAATCAAAACAAGGCTGATTATGTACTATTTGCAATTTAAACCTACTTAGCTCAATCAAAACAAGGCTGATTATGTACTATTTGCAATTTTAACCTACTTAGCTCAATCAAAACAAGGCTGATTATGTACTATTTGCAATTTAAACCTACTTAGCTCAATCAAAACAAGGCTGATTATGTACTATTTGCAATTTAAACCTACTTAGCTCAATCAAAACAAGGCTGATTATGTACTATTTGCAATTTAAACCTACTTAGCTCAATCAAAACAAGGCTGATTATGTACTATTTGCAATTTAAACCTACTAACCTCAATCAAAACAAGGCTGATTATGTACTATTTGCAATTTTAACCTAATGAAAGCTAACTTAGTTCGTCACTAAATGAAATTCCAATTGCCCAGGCGGGAATCGAATTAGCTAATGTTATAAATATTTAAAAAAATGTTTTATTTTATTTAGCTAATTAGCTATATTAACCGTCCAATTTTTGCAACTCCGGCTAAATGAAAGCCCGGGTTATCTGCAGGTTACCACCCTTTTCTTTATTTATTTATATTTAATATTTACTTTGTGAAAGCAAGTAAAAGAAGCTGTGAAATGAAGGCTAAACCCGTTGTATTTAGCTACGAAATGAAAGCTAATCCCGTTGTATTTAGCTACGAAATGAAAGCTAATCCCGTGGTATTTAGCTACGAAATGAAAGCTAATCCCGTGGTATTTAGCTACGAAATGAAAGCTAATCCCGTGGTATTTAGCTACGAAATGAAAGCTAATCCCGTGGTATTTAGCTACGAAATGAAAGCTAATCCCGTGGTATTTAGCTACGAAATGAAAGCTAATCCCGTGGTATTTAGCTACGAAATGAAAGCTAATCCCGTGGTATTTAGCTACGAAATGAAAGCTAATCCCGTGGTATTTAGCTACGAAATGAAAGCTAATCCCGTGGTATTTAGCTACGAAATGAAAGCTAATCCCGTGGTATTTAGCTCCCGAATAAAGGCAAGTTGGTACTGAGTGTCTCTGAATTGATAATTATAAAGAAAGGTCTTTGTGTGCAAACATGGAGATCAAGTGGAGATGGTCGTTGAAAACCCTTTAGTTCCAAATATATAATGACTCCAACATTATTTGCAATGGAAAGAATACTATTAAGTAATTCTATATATGTGCTGATATATGTTAGATACTGACCATAGCTGAGCTGGTGTAGATATGAGATGGCCCTGAGATAGACTGTGAGTGGAGGGAGGAAGAGAGCTGTATAAGTAGAACCCCCACTCACTCTCTCTTGGGGATTCCCTGACGCACATCTGCGGGGAATTCTGCTAGCTCGCTCCGTCACACCCAACACAACACAGAAATAGTACCTCGAATAGCGCTGCTTAATTCTGCCCTGATAGCACATAAGCATATGTACGTAGGTATGTAGATAGGTAGGCAGGAATACAAGTAGGTAGGTAGGTATATAGATGGGTAGGTAGCTATATAGATGAGTAGGTAGGTATATTGATAGGTAGGTATATAGATGAGTAGGTAGCTATATAGATGAGTAGATAGGTATATTGATAGGTAGGTATATAGATGAGTAGGTAGGTATATTGATAGGTAGGTATATAGATGAGTAGGTAGGTATATAGATAAGTAGGTAGGTATATAGATAGGTAGGCAGGTATATAGATGGGTAGGTAGGTATAATGATCGGTAAGTAGGTATATAGATAGGTAAGCAGGTATATAGATACGTAGGTAGGTATAATGATCGGTAGGTAGATATATAGATAGGTATGTAGGTATATAGATAGGTAGGCAGGTATATAGATACGTAGGTAGGTATAATGATCGGTAGGTGATACATAGATAGGTAGGCAGGTATATAGATACGTAGGTAGGTATAATGATCGGTAGGTGATACATAGATAGGTAGGTAGGTATATAGGCCGGTAGGTAGCGATATAAATAGGTAGGTAGGGATATATGTAGATAGGTAGGTAGGGATGTATGTAGATAGGTCGGTAATTAGGGATATATGTAGGTATGTAGGAAGGGATAAACGTAGATAGATAGTTAGGGACTTATGTAGATAGGGATATATGTGGCTTTAGTAGGTAGGGATATATGTAGATAGGTAGGAAGGGATGTATGTAGATAGGTCGGTAGATAGGGATATATGTAGGTAGGTCGGTAGATAGGGATTTAGTAGGTAGGGATATATGTAGATAGGTAGGTAGGGATGTATGTAGATAGGTCGGTAGATAGGGATATATGTAGGTAGGAAGGGATGTATGTAAATAGGTCGGTAGATAGGGATATATGTAGGTAGGGATGTATGTAAATAGGTCGGTAGATAGGGATATATGTAGGTAGGTAGGGATGTATGTAAATAGGTCGGTAGATAGGGATATATGTAGGTAGGTAGGGATGTATGTAAATAGGTCGGTAGATAGGGATATATGTAGGTAGGTAGGGATGTATGTAAATAGGTCGGTAGATAGGGATATATGTAGGTAGGTAGGTAGGGATGTATGTAAATAGGTCGGTAGATAGGGATATATGTAGGTAGGTAGGTAGGGATGTATGTAAATAGGTCGGTAGATAGGGATATATGTAGGTAGGTAGGTAGGGATGTATGTAAATAGGTCGGTAGATAGGGATATATGTAGGTAGGTAGGGATGTATGTAGATAGGTCGGTAGATAGCGATATATGTAGGTAAGTCGGTAGATAGGGATATATGTGGCTTTAGTAGGTAGGGATATATGTAGTTAGGTAGGTAGGGATGTATGTAGATAGGTGAGAAGATAGGGATATATGTAGGTAGGTAGTAGGATATATGTAGGTCTGTAGATAGGGATATATGTGGCTTTAGTAGGTAGGGATATATGTAGTTAGGTAGGTAGGGATGTATGTAGATAGGTGAGAAGATAGGGATATATGTAGGTATGTAGGGATGTATGTAAATAGGTCGGTAGATAGGGATATAAGTAGGTAGGTAGGAAGGGATGTTTGTAAATAGGTCGGTAGATAGGGATATATGTAGGTAGGTAGGGATGTATGTAAATAGGTCGGTAGATAGGGATATATGTAGATAGGTAGGTAGGGATGTATGTAAATAGGTCGGTAGATAGGGATGTATGTATATAGGTCGGTAGATAGGGATATATGTAGGTAGGAAGGGATGTATGTAGATAGGTCGGTAGATAGGGATATATGTGGGTAGGTAGGGATGTATGTAGATAGGTCGGTAGATAGGGATATATGTGGGTAGGTAGGTAGGGATATATGTAAATAGGTCGGTAGATAGGGATATATGTAGGTAGGTAGGGATGTATGTAGATAGGTCGGTAGATAGGGATATGTAGTAGGTAGGTAGGATGTATGTAAATAGGTCGGTAGATAGGGATATATGTAGGTAGGTAGGGATGTATGTAAATAGGTCGGTAG
This sequence comes from Riptortus pedestris, assembly GCA_019009955.1. Classification (NCBI taxonomy): domain Eukaryota; kingdom Metazoa; phylum Arthropoda; class Insecta; order Hemiptera; family Alydidae; genus Riptortus; species Riptortus pedestris. Next base: position 153,762,931 of record CM032232.1, on the reverse strand, counting down.
ATAGGTATGTAAATGTCGGTTAGGTTAGGTAGTAGGTAGGGATGTATGTAGATAGGTCGGTAGATAGGGATATATAGGTAGGTAAGGGGTGTATGTAAATAGGTCGGTAGATAGGGAGGATATATGTGAAGGTAGGGAGTATGTGTAAATAGTCGGTAGATAGAGGGATATATGTAGGTAGGTAGGGATGTATGAAATAGTGAGGTGAGATATATATGTAGTGAGTAGGTAGTAGAGTAAATGTGTGAAATATAGGGATGTATGTAAATAGTAGGTAGTGAGTATATGTATAATAGGGAGTATGTGTGAATAGTGGTGAGTATGGGTAGATAGTATCGGTAGTATAGGTGAATATATGGGTAGGTAGGTAGGGATATATGTAAATAGGTCGGTAGATAGGGATATATGTGGTAGGTAGGTAGTGATGTAGGGATGTATGTAAATAGTAGATAGGGATATATGTAGTAGGTAGGGATGTATGTAAATAGGTCGGTGATAGTATTGTTGGAAGTAGGTGTTAACAGTAGGGATATATGTGTAAAGGGAGGGAGTAAGTATGTAGAAAGTGAGTGATATATAGGTAGGTAGGGATAGTATGTAAATAGGTCGGTAGATAGGGAATATGTAGGTAGGTAGGGAGGATGTATGTAAATAGGTCGGTAGATAGGGATATATGTAGGTAGGTAGGGATGTATGTAAATAGGTCGGTAGATAGGGATATATGTAGATAGGTAGGGATGTATGTAAATAGGTCGTGATATAGGGATATATGTAAAGGTAAGGGATGTATGTAAATAGGTCGGTAGATAGGGATATATGTAGGTAGGTGAGGTATGTATAAAAAAGGTCGGTAGATAGGGATATATGTAGGTAAGGATAGGGATGTATGTGAAGTAAATATATATATGTGAAAGTAAGGTAGGGAGTATGATGTGAGATAGGGGAGAAGAATGAGGATATATGTAGGTAAGTCGGTAGATAGGGATATATGTAGGTAGGTAGGGATGTATGTAGGTGGTAGATGAGGGATATATGTATAAATAGGGGATATGTATGTAATAGATAGGGAGATATATATGTATATAGGTAGGTAGGGATGTATGTAAATAGGTCGGTAGATAGGGAATATGTAGGTAGGTAGGGTATATGTAAATAGTCGGTAGATAGGGATATAGATAGTATATGTTAGGTAGTAGGTATGTATGTAAATAGGTCGGTGAGATAGGGATATATGTAGGTAGGTAGAGGGAGTAGGTATGTAGATAGTCGGTAGATAGGGATATATGTAGGTGTGGTAGGTGAGATGTATGTAAATAGGAAGATAGGGATGTAGGTAGGTAGGAGGGATATATGTAGGTAGTATAGATGTATGTAAATATATCCCTATTTATCTATGTACATATAGGTATAAAGGTACATATATCCCTAGGATCTAGATACATATATGTAGGTAGGTATCTTGTATGTAAATATCGGTACAATATAGGGATATCTCTAGGTACATATATGTAGATAGGGATATATGTATATAAAATATATCCCTATCTATCTATCTACAGGTATTATCCCTATCTATCTATCTACATATATATGTAGGTAGGTATATGTAACATATAATAGGTCGGTAGATAGGGATAATATCTATCTATCTACATATATCCCTATCTATGTAGATATATCCGGTAGATAGGGATCTATCTACATATATCCATATCTATCTATAGGGATATATCCCTAACTAGGTAGGGATATATCCCTAATCTATCTACATATATAATAGGTAGGGATGTATGTAAATAGTCGGTAGATCTATCTACATATGTAGGTAGGAAGGGATGTATGTAAATAGGTCGGTAGATAGGGATATATGTAGGTAGGTATCCCAATCTATCTATCTATATAGTACCTATCTATCTATCTACATATATCCCTATTTATCTATTTACATATATCCCTATCTATCTATCTACATATATCCCTATCGATCTATCTACATATATCCCTATCTATCTATCTACATATAGGGATTTATCTATTTACATATAGGTCCCTATTTATCTATTTACATATATCCCTATCTATCTATCTACATATATCCCTACTATCTATCTACATATATCCCTACCTATCTATCTACATATATCCCTATCTATCTATCTACATATATCCCTATCTATCTATCTACATATATCCCTATTTACCTAATTTACATATATCCCTATCTTTCTATCTAAATATATCCCTATTATCTATCTACATATATCCCTATATCTATGTACATATATCCCTATCTAGTATCTACATATATATATATATCTATCTATCTACATATATCCCTAACTATCTATCTACATAGGGATATCTATCTACATAGGTAGGTAGGGATGTATTTACATATATCCCTAGGTAGATAGGGATATATCCCTAGGTAATCTATGTATTTATGTACCTATCTATCTACATATATCCCTATCTATCTATCTACATATATCCCAATCTATCTATCTACATATATCCCTACTATCGGTATTATCTACATATATCCCTATTTAGGTCGGTATTTACATATATCCCTAGGTATCTATCTACATAATATCCCTATCGATCTATCTACATATATCCCTATCTATCTATCTACATATATCCCTATTTATCTATTTACATATATCCCTATCTATCTATTTACATATATCCCTATCTAGGTAGGTATCCTATTTATCTATTTACATAGGTCCCTATCGATCTATCTACATATATCCCTATCTATCTATCTACATATATCGGTATCTTTCTATCTGCATATATCCCTATCTAGGTAGGTATATCCCTATTTATCTGTTTACATATATCCCTATCTATCTATAGGGATATATCCCTATCTATCTATCTACATATATCCATATCTATCTATCTACTTATATCCCTAACTATCGATATACATGTATCCCTAAATATCTAGATACATATCCCTATCTAGGTAGGTTACATAGATCCCTATCTATCTATCTACATATATCCCTATCTATCTATCTACATATATCCCTATTTATCTATTTACATATATCCCTATCTATCTATTTACATATATCCCTATCTATCTATCTACATTTATCCCTATCTATCTATCTACATATATCCCTATCTATCTATCTACATATATCCCTATCTATCTATCTACATATATCCCTATATATCTATCTACATACATCCCTATCTATCTATCTACATATATCCCTATCTATCTATCTACATATATCCCTATCTATCTACATATATCCCTATCTATCTATCTACATATATCCCTATCTATCTATCTACATATATCCCTATTTATCTATTTACATATATCCCTATCTATCTATTTACATATATCCCTATCTATCTATCTACATATATCCATATCTATCTATCTACATATATCCCTATCTATCTATCTACATATATCCCTATCTATCTATCTAAATATATCCCTATCTATCTATCTACATATATCCATATCTATCTATCTACATATATCCCTATCTATCTATCTACATATATCCCTATCTATCTATCTACATATATCCCTATCTATCTATCTACATATATCCCTATCTATCTATCTACATATATCCCTATCTATCTATCTACATATATCCCTATCTATCTATCTACATATATCCCTATCTATCTATCTACATATATCCCTATCTATCTATCTAAATATATCCCTATCTATCTATCTACATCATCCTACCTCACATCTGTGACTAGATGTGCGGGAGAGGTAGCACGATGTGCCTGAGAGGTAGCGAGATGTGCGGCTGAGAGGTAGCTAGAAGATAGCTAGATGTGCGGCTGTGTGCGGCTGAGAGGTAGCGAGATGTGCGGCTGAGAGGTAGCTAGATGTGCAGAGGTAGCTAGATGTGCGGCTGAGAGGTAGCTAGATGTGCGGCTGAGAGGTAGCTAGATGTGCGGCTGATAGGTAGCTAGATGTGTGGCTGAGAGGTAGGGAGATGTGCGGCTGAGAGGTAGCTAGATGTGCGGCTGAGAGGTAGCTAGATGTGCGGCTGAGAGGTAGCTAGATGTGCGGCTGAGAGGTAGCTAGATGTGCGGCTGAGAGGTAGCTAGATGTGCGGCTGAGAGGTAGCTAGATGTGCGGCTGAGAGGTAGCTAGATGTGCGGCTGAGAGGTAGCTAGATGTGCGGCTGAGAGGTAGCTAGATGTGCGGCTGAGAGGTAGCTAGATGTGCGGCTGAGAGGTAGCTGGATGTGCGGCTGAGAGGTAGCTAGATGTGCGGCTGAGAGGTAGCTAGATTTGCGGCTGAGAGGTTGCTAGATGTGCGGCTGAGAGGTATCGAGATGTGCTTCTGAGAGGTAGGGAGATGTGCTGTTTATAGGTAGCTAGATGTGCGGCTGAGAGGTAGCTAGATGTGCGGCTTAGAGGTAGCGAGATGTGCGGCTGAGAGGTAGCGAGATGTGCGGCTGAGAGGTAGCTAGATGTGCGGCTGAGAGGTAGCTAGATGTGCGGCTGAGGCGAGATGTGCGGCTGATAGGTAGCGAGATGTGCGGATGAGAGGTAGCTAGATGTGCGGCTGAGAGGTAGCTAGATGTGCGGCTTAGAGGTAGCGAGATGTGCGGCTGAGAGGTAGCTAGATGTGCGGCTGAGAGGTAGCTAGATGTGCGGCTGAGAGGTAGCTAGATGTGCGGCTGGGAGGTAGCTAGATGTGCGGCTAAGAGGTAGCTAGATGTGCGGCTAAGAGGTAGCGAGATGTGCGGCTGAGAGGTAGCTAGATGTGCGGCTAAGAGGTAGCTAGATGTGGTAGCTAGATGTGCGGCTGAGAGGTAGGGAGATGTGCGGTTGAGAGGTAGCTAGATGTGCGGCTGAGAGGTAGCTAGATGTGCGGCTAAGAGGTAGCGAGATGTGCGGCTGAGAGGTCGCGAGATGTGCGGCGGAGAGGTCGCTAGAGAGGTAGCTAGATGTGCGGCTGAGAGGTAGCTAGATGTGCGGCTGAGAGGTAGCTAGATGTGCGGCTGAGAGGTAGCTAGATGTGCGGCTGAGAGGTAGCTAGATGTGCGGCTGAGAGGTAGCTAGATGTGCGGCTGAGAGGTAGCTAGATGTGCGGCTGAGAGGTAGCTAGATGTGCGGCTGAGAGGTCGCTAGATGTGCGGCTGAGAGGTAGCTAGATGTGCGGCTGAGCGGGAGCTAGATGTGCGGCTGAGAGGTAGCTAGATGTGCGGCTGAGAGGTAGCTAGATGTGCGGCTGAGAGGTAGCTAGATGTGCGGCTGAGAGGTAGCTAGATGTGCGGCTGAGAGGTAGCTAGATGTGCGGCTGAGAGGTAGCTAGATGTGCGGCTGAGAGGTAGCTAGATGTGCGGCTGAGAGGTAGCTAGATGTGCGGCTGAGAGGTAGCTAGATGTGCGGCTGAGAGGTAGCTAGATGTGCGGCTGAGAGGTAGCTAGATGTGCGGCTGAGAGGTAGCTAGATGTGCGGCTGAGAGGTAGCTAGATGTGCGGCTGAGAGGTCGCTAGATGTGCGGGAGAGGTAGCTCCATGTGCGGCTGAGAGGTAGCTAGATGTGCGGCTGAGAGGTAGCTAGATGTGCGGCTGAGAGGTAGCTAGATGTGCGGCTGAGAGGTAGCTAGATGTGCGGCTGAGAGGTAGATGTGCGGCTGAGAGGTAGCTAGATGTGCGGCTGAGAGGTAGCTAGACGCGCGGCTGAGAGGTAGCTAGAGGTGCGGCTGAGCGGTAGCTAGATGTGCGGCTGAGAGGTAGCTAGATGTGCGGCTGAGAGGTAGCTAGATGTGCGGCTGAGAGGTAGCTAGATGTGCGGCTGAGAGGTAGCTAGATGTGCGGCTGAGAGGTACCTAGATGTGCGGCTGAGAGGTAGCTAGATGTGCGGCTGAGAGGTAGCTAGATGTGCGGCTGAGAGGTAGCTAGATGTGCGGCTGAGAGGTAGCTAGATGTGCGGCTGAGAGGTAGCTAGATGTGCGGCTGAGAGGTAGCTAGATGTGCGGCTGAGAGGTAGCTAGATGTGCGGCTGAGAGGTAGCTAGATGTGCGGCTGAGAGGTAGCTAGATGTGCGGCTGAGAGGTTCCTAGATGTGCGGCTGAGAGGTTCCTAGATGTGCGGCTGAGAGGTAGCTAGATGTGCGGCTGAGAGGTAGCTAGATGTGCGGCTGAGAGGTTCCTAGATGTGCGGCTGAGAGGTAGCTAGATGTGCGGCTGAGAGGTAGTGGTGCAAAACTGCTGGAGAAGCTGCGCCTTAAACTGGTAAGGAAATTGTCAGGTGAATTTACATACCTTCCTTTCCAAGAGGATCACCTTGACCCTCGATTCGCATCTACTCACCAAATAACATCCTCTAATTAAAATGATCTCAACCCATCATCAATTCCGTGTCTTTTAGCAGATTTCCCTTGAGGGAAATCAGCTATTGAGGTCGTAGTCATGGCGCAATTTTCGAACGTTTCCTTCAAATGTCTATCGATCCTACCTAGGAGATGACGGTAATGCCCCCCCCCCCTTATATGCATGTATGGTGTATAGAATCAGTCGTATTTTAAATTAAATGTACTATAAATATTGTTATATATATTTATTCTCTATCTTGAATATTAACTGAGATATTTTTTCATTTCTCACTTTCCATTCTTTTGCAAACCCCCACTTTCATTCATGGTACATAAACAATATTCTCTTATATAGTAAACCACTTTATATGCCAAATATTGTATATAAAGAGACGTTTATTATACGAGATACAAGCAAATATATTCTGAAAAATTCAAATTGTATAACCTTTACAATTTTTTTACAGTAAACATTCGTTATAAAGTGACTCTTTGTTCCATTTACATCCCTCCCAAAGATAATTTTGATAGTGAACTCTTTTAAGATCTCATATCTCAACTACCCCAATCGATTTTTATTAATACCGAATTTAATGAAAACAGAATTCAAATACTAAATACTCCTCGATTCAACACTAATAAAGCAGACTGGCCAAAATTTCAGAATTACACTATTGACAACATAAATAAATGCCCTATTAAGTCAATAGACAAATTTACAAATTATGCAAAACCGTTTGGATATCAGTAACGATCTTGGGAAATATTATCAATCAACATTTAATGTCAATCCCAAAAAAGAAATAAAATTCTTGCAATACAAAAAATATAAAGAACAAATTCCGATTCAAATTCTACATGGCACTTCTCACCCATTGAATGAATTATTTAATAAGCATGAATTGAAATACGCTATTAAAAAGTGTAAACAATCTGCACCTGGAAAAGACGGCATATGTTAAAATATCCTTAGGAAACTCCCTAATATATCACTATCTTTAACTTGACAATATTTTCCGAATTGGCGAATATCCTGAAGTATGGAAGGAGTCTATAATTATACCTAAATTGAAGTCCAACCAAGACAAGTCTCTCCCATCCAGCTACAGGCCAATTGCCTTAACCAGCAGCCTGTCAAAGCTATTCGGAAGAATGATGAACAAACGTGTAGTATGGGAGCTACGGTGGAAAGCTGAAGGCACGATTTAGATTTATCTAAATATTTGTTAATACCATCAGAGCCCTGCATACCTTTGTTAAGAACAGCATACCTTTCCTCAAAACAGATAACTAAACATGATAGACATATACAATTGCTAAAAGATTAATAAAAATGATTATGTATATAGTTTTAGGTTGTATTTACTAAAACATAAGAATATATGAATTTTATAAGGCCATATAATACGGGCCAGAATTTTGTTCTGTTTGTTTATTTTTATTTACGTCCACTTTATGCAACTATGGCTAATCGGGACGGGTTATCTACAGGTCACCACCCTACTTTAGTTTATTTAATGAGTCCATCACTAAATAAATTTCTACTGCCCAGGGCGGGAATCGAACCCGCCGCTCTAGATCTACCACACGACGCCTTAACTCTCACGGCCAACCTGAGCCTATAAATGTTATCAAATATATTTTTTCACTATCTTCATTATTGAACGACATATATGCATTTCTTTTAGCAGATTTTTTATATTTAGCCTTGGGTAAAGCCCTACTCATGTCATATTAACAATAAGCTGTTGAATCTGATATTCGAAGCTTATATCACCATATACCATATATTAAGTGATAACAGTGTTTTGGAAAACTGCTTAATTTAGGCTGCACCTGAGTCATGGACTTTTCTCTATTTGTATGTTCTCTATTCGTAACGAATGTTAGAGCTAAGAACGAATGATAGAATTGTAGCGGCGAGGTACTCGCGAATGAATAACCTTGACAGCTAGTCATAATTTGCATATGTTGGCGAGTATCTCGCTGCTATACGTTGCTATAGAGAAGTCCCTATAACTTAGTGAGGTTAGGCTTAGTGAGTCTCCTATCAGCATTCGAATAGTGAACCACGTTTTAGGTTATAGTGCGTAATTATTGACTGTGAAAACGGGAGTCTGAAGTGTGGCTGTGGATATGCACTTCAGTGACTTATTTGACTTACAATGGAAGGTGATGAGATCGGGACTCCTGCTCACAATCCCCAGCCTGTTGAAGCAACTTTTATGGCCACTATTAAGTCTCAGCTGCCAACTTTTTTTAAAGCTGATGCAGAGATATTTTTTCTTCAGTGCGAGACTGTTTTCGAGTTATACAATGTCCGTAACTCTTTAAAACAATTTCGCCTTGTGGTTTCGCAACTGGATAGGGAGGTTATACTTGTTGTTATTGACCTCGTCCGTAACCCCCCTGATGAAAATCCATATGGGACCCTCAAGACAAGGATCATGAATAGCTTCGGGGAGTCCGAGAATGTCCGGATTAGAAAACTCCTCGAAGATCAACGACTAGGAGACCGCCGACCATCTCACTTCCTGCGCGAACTCCAGCAACTCGGAGGTACCGCGGTAACGGACGAGCTGCTTAAATCAATTTGGCTGAAGGGATTGCCCAACGCCATGCAGGTAGCACATGCAGCAAGATTTAGCAAAGCTCAGTAACATAGCCGACCGCATTGCTGAGGTTGGTGACCCTAGAGCCTGCGAAGTGGCAGCATTGAAACCTTCCAGTCCCTCTCACAGAGAAGATCGGCTACTAGATGCCCTGGAGAAACTCACCGAGCGAATCACAGCCCTGGAGACCCGCCAACGGGATACGACACCAACCACAGCACTACGCCGACGGAGTAAAAGTAGAAATAGGGAGTTATGCTTTTACCATGAATGATTTCGCGATAAAGCAAATAAGTGCCGACCACCATGCTCATGGAAGCAATTTCTAGTTCCCACCAAGCAAGGGAAACTAAATTTAGCGACGGCTGAGGCGGAGCCCGTCGCTAATAACTCCCATCACCGCCTTTTCATTTACGATCGGCAAACCCGCATCCGATATTTGGTGGACACAGGAGCTGCTGTATCGGTTTACCCTGTGACAAGAACACCGAAAACTAAGCCCAGCGAATTCTCTTTATATGCGGCGAACGGCACCCCCATCCCAACCTATGGCGAGAAACGTATACAATTGGACTTAGGCTTGCGGCGGAAAATAGTGTGGCGATTCATCCTCGCGGAGGTAGGCCAACCCATAATTGGAGCGGACTTGCTCTACCATTTCGAGCTGTTGGTGGACCTAGCTGGCTGCCAACTGGTCGACAGGATCACAGGGTTGACGACAAAAGGGAAGCCGGCTAACGTTCCAGCACCGACAATATATTCTGTCCCGGAAGGCCAGTGGTACACCGAACTTCTCCAGAAGTACCCTAGCCTCACGTCACCGACCACTTTTACTAAGAAGCCGACTAATCCCGTCGTCCATCATATAGAGACCCGAGGTGCGCCGGTCACCGCGAAATCGCGAAGGTTACCTCCGGAAAGGTATGCGGCCGCGAAACGTGAATTCGAATAGATGATGGAGGAAGGCATTATCCGTCCGTCAAGTAGCCCTAGGTCAAGTGCACTACATATCGTTCCTAAAAAGAACGGCGAAATCCGACCTTGCGGCGATTATAGGCAGCTGAATGCCAAAACAATACCCGATCGTTATGCTGTACCAAACATTGCTGATTTCAATGTCAACCTCCATGGGAAGCGGATCTTCAGCAAATTAGATCTCAGGAAGGCCTATTTCCAAATCCCTATAACGGAGGAAGACATACAGAAGACGGCTGTTATCACCCCATTTGGTCTCTACGAGTACGTAAGGATGTGTTTCGGCCTACGAAACGCGGCTCAGACCTTCCAGAGATTTCTAAATTCCGTTCTCCGTGGTCTCAACTTCGCCTTTCCCTTCGTTGATGACATCTGCATCGGATCAGCGGACGAGGAAGAGCATAAGAAACATCTGGACGAAGTTTTTCGACGCCTCCAGGAACATGGTCTGACGATTAACCTCTCCAAATGTGTATTCGCAGCGACGGAGATAGAGTTTTTGGGCCACAAGGTCACTCCTCAAGGCATCACTGCACTTCCGGAGAAGGTCGAAGCCATCGCCACTTACCCTCGCCCTACTACTGTCAAGGACCTGCGACGATTCCTGGGGATGATTAACTTTTATCGACGTTGCCTTCCCCACGCTGCTGCCATTCAATCACTCTTGAATACTTTTTTAAAGGGAGCCAAGAAGAATGACAAATCCCCCATCTCTTGGACCGAGGATTCCATCATGGCATTTGAAGATTGCAAGGAAGCCCTCAGGAACGCAGCTCTCATAGCTCACCCGATTCCAGGAGCGGAGCTAGTTCTCGTATGTGATGCTTCTGGCACATCTATAGGAGCAGCTCTACAGCAGAAGGAAAATGGAAACTGGCGACCTCTAGGATTTTTCTCAAGGACATTGACTCGGACACAGCGAAACTATTCAACTTATGACCACGAGTTGTTGGCCATTCATCAAGCCGTGCGACACTTTCGCTCTCAAGTGGAGGGTCGACATTTTACCATTTGGACTGACCACAAACCACTTCTTTACGCATTTCAGCAGAAGCCGGAGACCTCCACCCCCATGCGGATTCGGTGGGTAAGTTTTATTAGCCAATTTACCACTGATATCCAGTATGTTGCAGGAGCGGAGAATGACGTGGCTGACGCGTTTTCAAGAGTTGAGGAGAGCGGCCCTGACGGGATGGAAGCCCTAGCGGAAGCACAGAGCGGTGACGACACAATACCTGACTTGCTGAAGAACCCTCGTCTCCAACTCAAGTGGATGCAGTTCCCGCATATCTCCCGTAGCCTACTCTGCGAAACATCCACGACCTCCGTCCGTCCGTATGTGCCCGATAGTATGGGTTTCGTCATATTTAAATCTCTTCATAATCTCAGCCACTCCGGACCCGCGGATCACGGAGACTCATCGCGAAGCGGTATTTCTGGCCGAACCAGAATGTGGACATCACCAAGTGGTCAAGAGCCTGCATTGTCTGCCTGAAAGCGAAGGTCCACCGTCACACAGTCGCACCACCTGGTACCTTCCCACCTTCAGGCAGATTTGAGCATCTTCACTTGGACATCATTGATCCGCTGCCCAGCTCAGCTGGTATGCGGTACTGCCTTACGATGATAGACAGGTTCAGCAGATAGCCAGAAGCACAAGCAATTGAGGACATCTCAGCAGCTACCTGCGCTTCTGCACTCTGTTCGTCCTGGATAGAACATTTCGGCGTTCCTGCGCGTATCACTACAGATCAAGGGCGACAGTTTGAGTCCGACTTGTTCCACCAGCTCTCCAAGACGTTGGGATTCCAGAGCTGTAGGACAACTGCATACCACCCGCAAGCTAATGGATGTGTCGAGAGGTGGCATCGCACGCTGAAAACACCACTCACAGCTCAGCTCGACATCAACAATTGGACATCTCTTCTGCCCATGGTACTCCTGGGACTACGTGCTGCAGTCCGCGATGACAGCATCACCAGCGCCGCAAAGATGGTTTATGGACAACCCCTGCGACTGCCTGGAGAACTATTGGATACAATTAAGCAGCGAGCCAGCACCGAAGAGTTTGTCCAGCGACTTCGAGAGCAGTTGGAGCTACTGAGACCAGCACCTCATCGCAAATCCACTGCAAAAACGTTTGTCCACAACGACCTACAGACATCCTCTCATGTTTTCCTGAGGGATGATACAGTACAGCGCCCGCTCACCCCGCCTTATACTGGGCCTTACAAGGTTTTAAAGAGATGTTCCAGAACCTATGACATCCAGTTGCCTTCAGGACCCAGGACCGTGACGATTGACAGGCTGAAACCAGCTTACCTGCTCCAGGAAGAGGATTCCAGTTCCAGCCAGCCTCTGCCCTCAGCAGCAACACCACCGCCAGCTAGACCTTCCAATGACTCCGCCAAGGAAGATGACCAGCCTCCACCATTCCAGGTGACCCAGCGAGGGCGTTTGGTTAAGCCTCCTGTTCGCTTCCTCGACGCAGTCATTGAGGGGAGGTGATGTAGCGGCGAGGTACTCGCGAATGAATAACCTTGACAGCTAGTCCTAATTTCCATATGTTCGCGAGTATCTCGCTGCTATACGTTGCTATAGAGAAGTCCCTATAACTTAGTGAGGTTAGGCTTAGTGAGTCTCCTATCAGCATTCGAATAGTTAACCACGTTTTAGGTTACAGTGCCATTATTGACTGTGAAAACGGGAGTCTGAAGTGAGGCCGTGGATGGACCTTTTTGTAAATAACTTTATCATTATTTATTATTGTTGTTAATATATTTGATTAAGTTAATTTGGCCATGACTTCTTTACGTCTCGCATCGGCCCTTCACAGAACTAAGAACGAATGTTAGAGCTAAGAACGAATGCTAGAGCATAAATTGTTAAATAAGATTGGGCAATAGTTAAATAAGATATTATTATTATTATTTATTATTTAGAGCTCCGCAACTGTGGCGACTTGGCTCTTCTTAAACATGGGGTGAAAACAAAACAAAAACAAAAAACAAGTAAACAAAATAACAAAACAAAGTAATAAGAAATAATATCAAACAAACACAAGAAACACGAACACAAAAAAATAACAAGAAACATGTAAACAAAATAACACAAAAGGAACAAGAAACACGAACACAACATAGAACTAAAAACAGGTGTTAAATAAATAAGTGAAAAGAAAACTTGGTGACTTTGACAAAATTATTCATAAAAACATTAGTAATAAATTTCAATAAAAATTTAAACACATCACACACACACACACACACACACACACACACACACACACACACACACACGCACGCACTCACTCACAGACATTAAAAAATTTTAAAATATGGAATTAAATATTCTCAAACTGTCCAATTGTTTTTAAATATGTCAGAATCGTGGAAATATGTGGGCTACCCTCAGTCAGTAGTTCGTTCAAGTCGTGTGGAATGTTTAAGTAAGTTCGTAACCTGCATTCTGTTAGTAGGTGTTTTATTGTTAGTCCAGTGTTGCAATGAGTACAAGTAGGCTTGTCTTTTCTGTTCATTATGTAAGAATGTGTCAAGTATGTATGTCCAATACGTAGTCTTGTGAGGACGACTTGGTCTCTTCTTGAATATACGTTCTGTTTCTTTGTCCATCCAGTAACATTGCGTTTTATTTCCAATAGTTTGTTGTCAGTACGTAACCAGTGTTTTTGCCAGTCTTGGAGTATTTTTGTTTGTACAATCTTGTTGAGGTCTGTTGGTGTTAGTGTAGTTATGTCGATAGTAGTCATTTGTGTTGCTAGTTTTGCATGTTTGTCGATATCAGTCATTTGTTTAATGTCCTTGTGTCCGGGTAACCACAACATTTTAAAATTGCAAGTGTTTAGTGCGTGTAATAGTTCTAGTATTTTTGTAATTAGTGGGTGATTAGAATAGATGTTTCCCAAGGAAAGTAAAGAACTTAAAGAGTCTGTGCATAAAATTACTTGGTGTGATCTGTTTTCTAATTTTGAAAGTGCTAGTATGATGGCCTGTAGTTCTGCAGTATAAGTACTTGATTCGTCATGTAATTTAACTTTGTAAGTTTTGTTTTGGATAGTGGCGGCTGAGCCCGTCCCGTGTTCTGTCTTAGATCCGTCTGTGAAAATGAATAGAGTGTTAGGGTTTTGTGAAGTTACAGCCTTGAAAGATGTCTGATAAAATTTTGAAGAAAGAGGGTTTGATTTTTGATATTGTGTTAGCTTTAAATCAATCTGATAGTTCTTTACTCTCCAAGGGGGGAGTGTAAGAGTAGTGTTATGGTACATTGGTGTTTGATAAAATTGATGAATGTTGTTATTTTGAAGGAGGCGGATTAAAAGCGGTTTCTGTTTGGGACAGGTTTGAGAATATTTATTTAAAAACATGTTATTTAAAAATGTATTCACACATGGTTTGTCTAATGCCTTTGACTGGGATAAAAATTTAAAACTCAGCATTTGCCTTCTATACTCCAGGGGAGGTTCCTCAGCTTCAACACATAAGCTGTCAGTGGGACTTGATCTGAAAGCCCCTGTAGCGATTCTAAGTCCTGTGTAGTGAATCGTGTCAAGAAGTTTTAGTGTACTGCAGCTGGCAGAAGAATAAACAATACAACCGTAATCCAGCAATGACCTGGTATAGGCACGATAGAATGTAAGCATTAAAAATCTGTCAGCTCCCCACTGCGTATTGCTACGTGTCCTCAGCAAGTTCAAGGATTTCTTGCATTTGTTAAGGAGACTTTTTAAATGGGGTAACCATGTTAATTTTTTGTCTAGTGTGAGTCCTAAAAATTGTAAAGTGTTTGTGTCTTTTATGGTAGTGTTATGAATATGTAAATGTGGTGGAGTGATTGTTCTTTTTTTGGTGAAGATAATGCATTTCGTTTTCTCCTCTGAAAATTTAAAACCTGTATTTAAAGACCACTGCTCTAACGAATTAATAGTTGATTGTATGTGATGTTTTGCATTATCAATGTTGGAGAATGTGTGGTAAATTATCAAATCATCAGCATACAGGCAGTAAGATACTTCTTTGGGTATACATTCAATGACTGAGTTTACAGCTATATTGAACAACGTTGTACTCAGTACACCTCCTTGAGGCACTCCATTCTCCTGAGAGAATATCCCAGATAAAGCAGTACCAATCCTCACCCTGAAAGTTCGCTGAGAAAGGTAATTGTTAAGAAATAAAATAACTTTTCCTTGAACTCCCCATTTAATCAGTTGTGATATTATGAGTCTCCTCCATACTCTGTCATAAGCTTTCTCGAGATCAAAGGACACAGCTAAGACACTTTTTTTCATTAAGAAAGCATTTAAAATGTCGCTTTCAATTCTTGCTATGTGGTGCATAGTAGAATGTGCCGGTCTAAATCCACATTGATAGGGAGCTAGGAGGTTATGAGTTTCAAGGAACCATAATAGCCGTTTATTCAAAATTTTCTCAACGATCTTGCAGGTACAGCTGGTCAATGAGATTGGGCGATAGCTAGAAGCTTGCTTTTTATCTTTGCCAGGCTTTAATATTGGAATGACAATGGCTTCATTCCATGAATGAGGATAGGTACCACTTTCATACATCTTGTTAAGAAGGTCAAGAAAGACAGTAAGGCCAATTTCAGGTAGATTTTGAAGCATGTCATAAGTAATATTGTCTAGTCCTGGTGATGTCTTGCGTTTATTGCTTAAAGAATATTTAAGTTCGTCTAAAGTAAATGGGTCATTTAATGGATGTTCATGATTGTCAATTACTTGTATGTTTGTCTGTTCAGTACGGGTTCTGTGTTCAAGGAATGATGAAGTGTAGTTTTGGTTACTGGATATCTGACTGAAGTGAATTCCGAAAATATTAGATATCGTTAGTTGGTCGGTAATAATTTCGTTATTGTGTTCTAGTCCTGTCACTGGAGGTCGATATTTCTTATGTTTTATTAAGTTTACTTTACTCCAGATGTCAGTTATGGAAGAGTGTCTGTTAATACTTGAAACAAAATCTACCCAGCATTGCTTCTTACTCTTTTTTATGACCCACTGTGCTTTCGCCTTCTTTCTTTTATAATCAATAAGATGAACATCCGTTGGTTCTCTCCGGAATAAATTGAGAGCTCTTTTCCTATCATTGACAGCTACTTTACATTCATCATTCCACCAGGGAACAGGGCATTTCTTGTATGTGGTCGGTGTTTTGGGAATGCTATTGTCAGCTGCTTTAATAATGATTGAGGTTAATTCGTCCATTGATTGTACTGTAATTGAATGTAGTTCGTTAGTAATATAGTTCTTGAATGAGTTCAAGTCTGCTTTATTGGTGTTGTATCTTGTTATAGTTCTGAATAATGGAGTATGGGTGTTAGTTTTTAAGTGAATTGGGAAGTGATCACTTCCATGTGTATCTTGATCAACTTCCCAAGAAAAATGTGAGTATAAAGAAGGTGTGCATAAGGTCACGTCAATGTTGGTAAGAGTTCCTGTCCTGGAGCATATATGAGTCGGTGAGTCGTTGTTAAGTGCGATTAAGTCAAATTGTTCAAAAATTTGTTGAAGTTGATTTCCTTTATGATTTGCTATTGGAGAATTCCACATTTGGGATAAAGCATTAACATCTCCTAGGATCACAAAGGGTGTTGGTAATTGTGTCAGTAAGTCTTGTGTTTCGTGTACGTCAATTGGTTCCCTAGGTGGAAGATAGATGGAGCATACTGTAAATCTAAATGGGAGGTGTACTGAGACTGCCACAGCTTGGAGTGTTGTTCTCAACTGTATAGGTTCACTATAGATGATATCTCTAACAAATATAGTTACCCCTCCGCATGCTCTACCTCCCAAGGAGTAATCTTTCCTATGAGTAGTATAGCCATGTATGCTGAATTCTTCACCTAGTGTCAAATGGCTTTCCTGTATGGCTATAATATTTGGTGTATGATCGCTTATTATGGACTTCAGACTGCAAATATGCCTTTTAACCCCATTTAGATTCCACTGGAGTATAGTTGACTGCAAATTAAAACAAAGTAAAGTTGAATAATAAGTAAAATAGATAAAAAAATAATAATAAAATTAAGGGTTTGGGGATTTGTTTTCATTGGGAAGACTATTTCTTCTTAGTTTGACTTTTGCTAGTTCTTGATGTTTTCTTCGAGACATTTGTAGCTTCCAGATTCCGAACGGTTTTTTTCTTCTCTTGAAAACTTGTTGCTTCAGGTTCCTTCAGGTTACCAGTATTATTTGATACCATAGGTATGTTCTGGAGACTGGTAGCTGTAGTATCTGAAGTGAGTTTGGAAAGTTGTTTTTCCGGTTGTATTGGTAAAGGAGTAAATTTCTTCAGGATTAAATTTTCTATAACCTCCATTCGTTTACTCATTTGTGAAATTATTTCGACAAGTTGAGAATGGTTTTCTTTAGTCAGCAGGTTAGAATTAAGTTTTGCTGCATATGTGCTTTCATTTTCTTTTGTTACTGCTTTCCTTGCTTCTTGGTAGCTGACTTTATATTGTACCATCATTTTCTTAATCATGTACTCTTGGGCGTATATGGGGCATGTTTTTACAGTTGTTATGTGCATCTCATTACATAATCGACACTGTACTTTTTGGCATTCGCCTTCATGTCTAGGTTCAGAGCAATTCCTACATATAGCCTCAGAAGAACATGAAGTCCTATGATGCCCCAATAAGCCACAGTTGTAACAGATTAGCGGCTTTGGGATGTACAGTCTTACTGGTACAGAAAGATAACCTACAAATAGTCGCTCAGGAAGATTTGTAGTTTCAAAAGTAGCGATAAATAAAGAAGATGTTTGCCCGTTTGCTCTTCTAATTCTTCTAATATTCACAACCTTCTGACTCGCCAACTCAGAAACTATTTCACTATCGGGTAGGTCTTTAATTTCGTCACAATAGAAAACTCCCTTTGTATGATTCAATGTGCTATGAGGTTCAACAGCAATTGGAACATCATAAAAAGTTTTTTCTTTTAAGAGATTATTAGCTGTTGATTCATTCGGATAATCCAGAAATAGCATACCATTCCGGAGTTTCTTAACCTTTATCTGGTTTGAGAAAGTACAGACCCACTTGTGAATCTGAAAAGGGTTTATTTGGGTAAAGTTTTTACCTGTTTGAACAGTTTTAACAATTAAAAATCGGGGAGTACTTTTCAATGTTAGTTTGGTCTCTTCATTGGACTCGTACCAGTTTTTTGATTTTCCGTGTTTGTCATTACAAGTAGTTGATTCCTGCACCATTTTGTGTGGCCGATGTGGCTCGTTGTAGCTGATATTCATTGATTTCTGAAGATCAAAGATTTTATAGTAATTTTCACACTTCGCTAACATATGATTTTTCTATTGTTCTTAAATAAGATAGAATTCATGGATATCCTTACGGGAAATCTGCTAAAAGCTACTTGTGCTAATTTAAACAAACAAACACAAATACATGCAAATGTGCCAATGAGACTGAACAGACATTGCCCACTTACGGGCATATCATACTCTGTAATGTTGATTCCCTCTTACAGGCATATCATACTCTGTAATGTTGATTCCCTCTTACAGGCATATCATACTCTGTAATGTTGATTCCCTCTTACGGGCATATCATACTGTGTAATGTTGATTCCCATTTACGGGCATATCATACTCTGTAATCTTGATTCCCTCTTACGGGCATATCATACTCTGTAATGTTGATTCCCTCTTACGGGCA
This sequence comes from Riptortus pedestris, assembly GCA_019009955.1. Taxonomy (NCBI): domain Eukaryota; kingdom Metazoa; phylum Arthropoda; class Insecta; order Hemiptera; family Alydidae; genus Riptortus; species Riptortus pedestris. Next base: position 153,744,302 of record CM032232.1, on the reverse strand, counting down.
TATCATACTGTGTAATGTTGATTCCCATTTACGGGCATATCATACTCTGTAATCTTGATTCCCTCTTACGGGCATATCATACTCTGTAATGTTGATTCCCTCTTACGGGCATATCATACTCTGTAATGTTGATTCCCATTTACGGGCATATCATACTCTGTAATGTTGATTCCCATTTACGGGCATATCATACTCTGTAATGTTGATTCCCATTTACGGGCATATCATACTCTGTAATGTTGATTCCCATTTACGGGCATATCATACTCTGTAATGTTGATTCCCTCTTACGGGCATATCATACTCTGTAATGTTGATTCCCACTTACGGGCATATCCTACTCTGTAATGTTGATTCCCTCTTACGGGCATATCATACTCTCTAATGTTGATTCCCTCTTTCGGGCATATCATACTCTGTAATGTTGATTCCCTCTTACGGGCATATCGTACTCTGTAATGTTGATTCCCTCTTACGGGCATATCATACTCTATAATGTTGATTCCCTCTTTCGGGCATATCATACTCTGTAATGTTGATTCCCTCTTACGAGCATATCATACTCAGTAAAGTTGATTCCCATTTACGGGCATATCATACTCTGTATTCTTGATTCCCACTTACGGGCATATCATACTCTGTAATGTTGATTCCCACATACGGGCGTATCGTACTCTGTAATGTTGATTCCCTCTTACGGGCATATCATACTCTGTAATGTTGATTCCCTCTTACGGGCATATCATACTCTGTAATGTTGATTCCCACTTACGGGCATATCATACTCTGTAATGTTGATTCCCTCTTACGGGCATATCATACTCTGTAATGTTGATTCCCACTTACGGGCATATCATACTCTGTAATGTTGATTCCCATTTACGGGCATATCATACTCTGTAAACTTGATTCCCTCTTACGTGCATATCATACGCTGTAATGTTGATTCCCTCTTACGGGCATATCATACTCTATAATGTTGATTCCCTCTTTCGGGCATATCATACTCTGTAATGTTGATTCCCATTTACGGGCACATCATACTCTGTAATGTTGATTCCCTCTTACGGGCATATCATACTCTGTAATGTTGATTCCCACTTACGGGCATATCATACTCTGTAATGTTGATTCCCATTTACGGGCATATCATACTCTGTAATGTTGATTCCCTCTTACGGGCATATCATACTCTGTAATGTTGATTACGACTTACGGGCATATCATACTCTGTAATGTTGATGTCCACGTACGGGCATATCATACTCTTTAATGTTGATTCCTTATTACGGGCAGATCATACTCTGTAATGTTGATTCCCATTTACGGGCATATCATACTCTGTAATGTTGATTCCCTCTTACGGGCATATCATACTCTGTAATGTTGATTCCCACTTACGGGCATATCATACTCTGTAATGTTGATTCCCATTTACGGGCATATCATACTCTGTAATGTTGATTCCCATTTACGGGCATATCATACTCTGTATGTTGATTCCCATTTACTGGCATATCATACTCTGTAATGTTGATTCCCTCTTACAGGCATATCATACTCTGTAATGTTGATTCCCACTTACGGGCATATCATACTCTGTAATGTTGATTCCCTCTTACGGGCATATCATACTCTGTAATGTTGATTCCCACTTACGGGCATATCATACTCCGTAATGTTGATTCCCACTTAGGGCATATCATACTCTGTAATGTTGATTCCCATTTACGGGCATATCATACTCTTTAATGTTGATTCCTATTTACGGGCATATCATACTCTGTAATGTTGATTCCCAATTACGGGCATATCATACTCTGTAATGTTGATTCCCACTTACGGGCATATCATACTCTGTAATGTTGATTCCCACTTACGGGCATATCATACTCTGTAATGTTGATTCCCACTTACGGGCATATCATACTCTGTAATGTTGATTCCCATTTACGGGCATATCATACTCTGTAATGTTGATTCCCACTTACGGGCATATCATACTCTGTAATGTTGATTCCCACTTACGGGCATATCATACTCTGTAATGTTGATTCCCATTTACGGGCATATCATACTCTGTAATGTTGATTCCCACTTACGGGCATATCATACTCTGTAATGTTGATTCCCTCTTACGGGCATATCATACTCTGTAATGTTGATTCCCATTTACGGGCATATCATACTCTGTAATGTTGATTCCCACTTACGGGCATATCATACTCTGTAATGTTGATTCCCTCTTACGGGCATATCATACTCTGTAATGTTGATTCCCTCTTACGGGCATATCATACTCTGTAATGTTGATTCCCATTTACGGGCATATCATACTCTGTAATGTTGATTCCCATTTACAGGCATATCATACTCTGTAATGTTGATTCCCTCTTACGGGCATATCCTCCTCTGTAATGTTGATTCCCTCTTACGGGCATATCCTACTCTGTAATGTTGATTCCCATTTACGGGCATATCATACTCTGTAATGTTGATTCCCACATACGGGCATATCATACTCTGTAATGTTGATTCCCACTTACGGGCATATCATACTCTGTAATGTTGATTTCCATTTACGGGCATATCATACTCTTTAATGTTGATTCCTATTTACGGGCATATCAAACTCTGTAATGTTGATTCCCATTTACGGGCATATCATACTCTGTAATGTTGATTCCCTCTTACGGGCATATCATACTGTGTAATGTTGATTCCCATTTACGGGCATATCATACTCTGTAATGTTGATTCCCACTTACGGGCATATCATACTCTGTAATGTTGATTCCCATTTACGGGCATATCATACTCTGTAATGTTGATTCCCACTTACGGGCATATCATACTCTGTAATGTTGATTCCCACTTACGGGCATATCATACTCTGTAATGTTGATTCCCATTTACGGGCATATCATACTCTGTAATGTTGATTCCCATTTACGGGCATATCATACTCTGTAATGTTGATTCCCATTTACGGGCATATCATACTCTGTAATGTTGATTCCCTCTTACGGGCGTATCGTACTCTGTAATGTTGATTCCCTCTTACGGGCATATCATACTCTGTAATGTTGATTCCCATTTACGGGCATATCATACTCTGTAATGTTGATTCCCATTTACGGGCATATCATACTCTGTAATGTTGATTCCCACTTACGGGCATATCATACTCTGTAATGTTGATTCCCATTTACGGGCATATCATACTCTGTAATGTTGATTCCTACTTACGGGCATATCATACTCTGTAATGTTGATTCCCACTTACGGGCATATCATACTCTGTAATGTTAATTCCCATTTACGGGCATATCATACTCTGTAATGTTGATTCCCATTTACGGGCATATCATACTCTGTAATGTTGATTCCCTCTTACGGGCATATCATACTCTGTAATCTTGATTCCCCTATACGGGCATATCATACTCTGTAATCTTGATTCCCTCTTACGGGCATATCATACTCTGTAATCTTGATTCCCTCTTACGGGCATATCATACTCTGTAATGCTTGATTCCCATTTACGGGCATATCATACTCTGTAATGTTGATTCCCATTTACGGGCATATCATACTCTGTAATGTTGATTCCCATTTACGGGCATATCATACTCTGTAATGTTGATTCCCTCTTACGGGCATATCATACTCTGTAATCTTGATTCCCACTTACGGGCATATCATACTCTGTAATGTTGATTCCCACATACGGGCGTATCGTACTCTGTAATGTTGATTCCCTCTTACGGGCATATCATACTCTGTAATCTTGATTCCCTCTTACGGGCATATCATACTCTGTAATGTTGATTCCCATTTACGGGCATATCATACTCTGTAATGTTGATTCCCAAAAGGTATGTTGCTGCCGAATGCACTATGCAGAGGGATAACTGCAGGGCAGAAGGTATGGTGCTGCCGAATGCACTATGCAGAGAGATAACTGCAGAGCAGAAGGTATGGTGCTGGCGAATGCACTATGCAGAGGGATAACTGCAGGGCAGAAGGTATGGTGCTGCCGAATGCACTATGCAGAGGGATAACTGCAGGGCAGAAGGTATGGTGCTGCCGAATGCACTATGCAGAGGGATAACTGCAGGGCAGAAGGTATGGTGCTGCCGAATGCACTATGCAGAGGGATAACTGCAGGGCAGCTGGTATGGTGTTGTCGAATGCACTATGCAGAGGGATAACTGCAGGGCAGCTGGTATGGTGCTGCCGAATGCACTATGCAGAGGGATAACTGCAGGGCAGAAGGTATGGTGCTGCTGAATGCACTATGCAGAGGGATAACTGCAGGGCAGCTGGTATGGTGCTGCCGAATGCACTATGCAGAGGGATAACTGCAGGGCAGAAGGTATGGTGCTGCCGAATGCACTATGCAGAGGGATAACTGCAGGGCAGAAGGTATGGTGCTGCCGAATGCACTATGCAGAGGGATAACTGCAGGGCAGAAGGTATGGTGCTGCCGAATGCACTATGCAGAGGGATAACTGCAGGGCAGAAGGTATGGTGCTGCCGAATGCACTATGCAGAGGGATAACTGCAGGGCAGAAGGTATGGTGCTGCCGAATGCACTATGCAGAGGGATAACTGCAGGGCAGAAGGTATGGTGCTGCCGAATGCACTATGCAGAGGGATAACTGCAGGGCAGAAGGTATGGTGCTGGCGAATGCACTATGCAGAGGGATAACTGCAGGGCAGAAGGTATGGTGCTGCCGAATGCACTATGCAGAGGGATAACTGCAGGGCAGAAGGTATGGTGCTGCCGAATGCACTATGCAGAGGGATAACTGCAGGGCAGAAGGTATGGTGCTGCCGAATGCACTATGCAGAGGGATAACTGCAGGGCAGAAGGTATGGTGCTGCCGAATGCACTATGCAGAGGGATAACTGCAGGGCAGAAGGTATGGTGCTGCCGAATGCACTATGCAGAGGGATAACTGCAGGGCAGAAGGTATGGTGCTGCCGAATGCACTATGCAGAGGGATAACTGCAGGGCAGAAGGTATGGTGCTGCCGAATGCACTATGCAGAGGGATAACTGCAGGGCAGAAGGTGTATGGTGCTGCCGAATGCACTATGCAGAGGGATAACTGCAGGGCAGAAGGTATGGTGCTGCCGAATGCACTATGCAGAGGGATAACTGCAGGGCAGAAGGTATGGTGCTGCCGAATGCACTATGCAGAGGGATAACTGCAGGGCAGAAGGTATGGTGCTGCCGAATGCACTATGCAGAGGGATAACTGCAGGGCAGCTGGTATGGTGTTGTCGAATGCACTATGCAGAGGGATAACTGCAGGGCAGAAGGTATGGTGCTGCCGAATGCACTATGCAGAGGGATAACTGCAGGGCAGAAGGTATGGTGCTGCTGAATGCACTATGCAGAGGGATAACTGCAGGGCAGAAGGTATGGTGCTGCCGAATGCACTATGCAGAGGGATAACTGCAGGGCAGAAGGTATGGTGCTGGCCGAATGCACTATGCAGAGGGATAACTGCAGGGCAGAAGCTGGTATGGTGCTGCCGAATGCACTATGCAGAGGGATAACTGCAGGGCAGAAGGTATGGTGCTGCCGAATGCACTATGCAGAGGGATAACTGCAGGGCAGAAGGTTATGGTGCTGCGAATGCACTATGCAGAGGGATAACTGCAGGGCAGAAGGTATGGCGCTGCCGAATGCACTATGCAGAGGGATAACTGCAGGGCAGAAGGTATGGTGCTGGCGAATGCACTAATGCAGAGGGATAACTGCAGGGCAGAAGGTATGGTGCTGCCGAATGCACTATGCAGAGGGATAACTGCAGGGCAGAAGGTATATGGTGCTGCCGAATGCACTATGCAGAGGGATAACTGCAGGGCAGAAGGTATGGTGCTGTCGAATGCACTATGCAGAGGGATAACTGCAGGGCAGAAGGTATGGTGCTGCCGAAAGCACGATGCAGAGGGAAAACTGCAGGGCAGAAGGTATGGTGCTGCCGAATGCACTAGGCAGAGGGAAAACTGCAGGGCAGAAGGGATGGTGCTGCCGAATGCACTATGCAGAGTGTTAAGTGCAGTGCAGATGGTATGGTGGTGTCTAATGCAGTATTCAGAGGGATAACTGCAGGGCAGAAGGTATGGTGGTGCTGAATGCACTATGCAGAGGGATAACTGCAGGGCAGAAGGTATGTTGCTGCTGAATGCACTATGCAGAGGGATAACTGCAGGGCAGAAGGGATGGTGCTGCCGAATGCACTATGCAGAGGGATAACTGCAGGGCAGAAGGAGGTATGGTGCTGCGAATGCACTATGCAGAGGGATAACTTCATGGCAGAAGGCAAGGTGCTGCCGCATGCACTATGCAGCGGGATAACTGCAGGGCAGAAGGTATGGTGCTGCCGAATGCACTATGCAGAGGGATAACTGCAGGGCAGCTGGTATGGTGCTGCCGACCGAATGCACTAATGCAGAGGGATAACTGCAGGGCAGAAGGTATGGTGCTGCTGAATGCACTATGCAGAGGGATAACTGCAGGGCAGAAGGTTGGGTGCAGCGGAATTGACTATGCAGAGGGATAACTGCAGGGCAGAAGGTATGGTGCTGCCGAATGCACTATGCAGAGGGATAACTGCAGGGCAGAAGGTATGGTGTTCCCGAATGCACTATGCAGAGGGATAACTGCAGGGCAGAAGGTATGGTGCTGCCGAATGCACTATGCAGAGGGATAACTCCAGGGCAGAAGGTATGGTGCTGCGGAATGCACTATGCAGAGGGATAACTGCAGGCAGAAGGTATGGTGCTGCCGAAATGCACTATGCAGAGGGATAACTGCAGGGCAGAAGGTATGGTGCTGCGAATGCACTATGCAGAGGGATAACCTGCAGGGCAGAAGGTATGGTGCTGTCCGAATGCACTATGCAGAGGGATAACTGCAGGGCAGAAGGTATGGTGCTGCCGAATGCACTATGCAGAGGGATAACTGCAGGGCAGAAGGTATGGTGCTGCCGAATGCACTATGCAGAGGGATAACTGCAGGGCAGAAGGTATGGTGCTGCCGAATGCACTATGCAGAGGGATAACTGCAGGGCAGAAGGTATGGTGCTGCTGAATGCACTATGCAGAGGGATAACTGCAGGGCAGAAGTATGGTGCTGCCGAATGCACTATGCAGAGGGGATACTGCCGCAGTAGGCTGGGGAGGGAGTATTGAGGCTTACCGAATGCACTGGGATGAAGAGGGATAACTGCAGGGCGAGAAGGTTTGGTGCTTGCCGAATGCACCTCAGGTCAGAGGGATACTAACTGCAGGGAGTAGTTGAGGCGTATGTACCCCGCTCGCTGTCGAAGCGCTGCACTATCGGGAGGGAGTAGTTGAGGGCCGCTAGATGGGGCTGGGGTGGAGAGAGCTGCCTGTCGGGGAGCGTGTAGTTGAGGCGGTACCCGCTAGATGGGGCTGGGGATGAGAGCGCTGCCTGTCGGTAGGCTGGGGGAGGGAGTAGTTGAGGCGGTACCCGCTAGATGGGGCTGGGGATGAGAGCGCTGCCTGTCGGTAGGCTGGGGGAGGGAGTAGTTGAGGCGGTACCCGCTAGATGGGGCTGGGGATGAGAGCGCTGCCTGTCGGTGAGGGAGTAGTTGAGGCGGTACCCGCTAGATGGTGCTGGCTCCCGTATCTGCCGGCAGAGGAGGGGCCCCGACCTCAGCCCCCTGCCCAGATAAGGATATCCGCTCCTAGTGGGGTTCTCTCTCCCACTCCTTCCCTTACTCTCTCTCTCTGTCATTCCTTCTCTGTCTTCGTCCATCATTCTCTCTCACTCTGCGCCACATTCTATCGCAGCCTTCCCCTCCCTCTCACTCATTCGGTCTCTCTTCCTTTTTTATCATATAGCCACTTCCGCTGACACCCTCATCAGCTCATCCTCTCTCTACCTCCTTCGATTCTCACCTATTCTAAGGAGGGCGTTTCTCTCCGAGCTCATCTACCTTTTGAGTGGGACCATCCGGGATCGCGTAAACCAAGCAGATTTCCTTATGCGCAATAATGATAGCGGATGTCACCTGTAGATACTAATAACTATTTTATCGATTATTTATTTAAGGGCCTGGTATGAGCTATCTAGGCGACACTCGATTAATCTCATAGCAATTCTTAGTTCTTTCATGACAATTATACTATAATGAACGATGTAGTTTTGCTAATCTCTTAAGTAGGCTATAGTTCTATTTTATTATTGTTTTCGTGATAAATATATAAGCTTATTAGTGTTTGAACTTGTAAGATTACTAAATATTTAGTTCGATGTACTCTATTTTGAATGAATATCTGATATTTATATTTCTTACCTTTCAAAGAAAAACTATAAATAGTTTAACACAGTTGGTTATATATCATTTTTGTATCCAACTCATAATAACGGAGATATTTTGAATTGTTCAGTTTGCCTCCATTGAACCCCCCCCCCCCCTGAGCCGATCTCTGCCATGAACCAATATGATGATGTGTATTGTTGCCTGAAAAGGCTGAATATCGAGCAAGGTGTAGATCAAATATACATTATCAATAAAGAACCTAATATTCCTTGATGACGTCATCGCATAACATATTAGCATTTCTCTCACACAGCATAGTTGATTGGAAAACAATATTTGGGTATTTCAGCAGAGAATAGGACCTTTCATCATTTACTCGATTATTGCAATGACTTACTGACACCTCATAACTACAAAATCCAAATATCTCCTTCAATATTCGCCAACAAAAACATTAACATTTTCAATAACATGTAATTTTTTAATCCGACGTGTAATGACGAAAATATTTCGAATTTTCTAAATTCTGTTGGAGTTAAATAATTTCTCCTCACTTGGAATCACCCCATTAGATTTTATGAATACACTCTGAACATTAATGTGTACGTAATGGAAAGGAGAAGCTCGTAATTTAAATAGCTGACAATGATGGACTGTTGTCCCCCCCCCCCCGGCACTCAGTGCAGCCAACCAAATACACATTTAATATCTCAGTTCTTTTTACATTAAATTATGTTAAAAATTCTAAGTACATTATCTTCACAATAATATTAGTGCATGTTCAATTCATTTTGGTATTTCAATTAAATATGGTCATAACTACATTATATACATTTAAGGAGAAACTGAAATTTTGAATTTACTAATGTTTGGGAGTGGGGGGGTGGCGCAATATTCTTTGCTCAGTGCAACCTCTAATCGTCGACAAAAGTCAACGTGGATTTGAGAAGCTCAACGATGGATCGAACATTTATCCAGGTAAGGAAGCATGTACAAAGTTTAATAAACTCATACATAAGAAAGAATTGTTGATTATAAGTGTATTTCTATGCACATTACTTACATTATACATTGGTAAACAAGAAAAATGTATACAACAAAAGTCAATCTGAATAACAAACTAAGCAATTTTTGTTTTATGCTTTTGTTTTGTTTTTATATTAGAAAAAAAAGAATAGGAAATACTACATGACGCTTATTGGTTTTTGGGCTCGTTTCTACCCCCCCCCCCCCTCCACTGCTGTACGTAGGAAAGAATGTTAATATAGCTAGTACTGCTTACCCACATACTGACTTTAGCTAAGCTTCAAGTAGTCAATTGTACACTTTAAATTGTTCACCCTTTCTATAGAATATAGTGTATATCGCGTTTATACTTCATTCTACGACAAAACTGTATAAAGCACAAATAATTCTAAATAACAAAATCAATAACGTTTGTTTTGGACACATTGCCAAAAAATCAATGGAAAATAAATATCAGGATTTTTCATTTGAGGCCGCCCTTACAAGGCTTAGGGCTAACTTATAACTTACTGTAACTAATAACTTACTGTTATTCGTCACAAATGTTAATATAGCTTATAATCATGGAAAAGCTAGTGCTAAATACCGAGTTTTGTTTGGTTCAGTCCAGTCATTGGTGGCCAATAAAATAGACTCCCGCTACAGTCTTAGTGTATATCTCATTTATGCTTACTTATACCACAAAGGTTACTCTAAATAACAGAATTAACAACTTTTGTCATATTCACGGTTGCCAAAACCCCACTAGAAACGAAATATCGGTACTTTTCATTTCAGGCCTCCAATATAACACCGTCTCCTGTTCGTCTCTCAGAATATTAGTAGCGCTTAAAATCCAAGTAGGGTTAGAAGCAATGAACGGGAGTGGTGGATAGAGAATGCGGAGGTGGTCATTCTGGAGGATGCATTGGGTTGACGGGAGTGGTGGATAGAGTATGCGGGGGTGGTCATTCGGGTGGATGCATTGGGTTGACGGGAGTGGTGGATAGAGTATGCGGGGGTGGTCATTCGGGTGGATGCATTGGGTTGACGGGAGTGGTGGATAGAGTATGCGGGGGTGGTCATTCGGGTGGATGCATTGGGTTGACGGGAGTGGTGGATAGAGTATGCGGGGGTGGTCATTCGGGTGGATGCATTGGGTTGACGGGAGTGGTGGATAGAGTATGCGGGGGAGGTCATTCGTGAGCAAGCATTTTGTTGACTGGAGTGCTTGATAGAGTATGCGGGGGTGGTCATTCGGGTGGATGCATTGGGTTGTCGGGTGTGGTGGATAGAGTATGCGGGGGTGGTCATTCGGGTGGATGCATTGGGTTGACGGGAGTGGTGGATAGAGTATGCGGGGGTGGTCATTCGGGTGGATGCATTGGGTTGACGGGAGTGGTGGATAGAGTATGCGGGGGTGGTCATTCGGGTGGATGCATTGGGTTGACGGGAGTGGTGGATAGAGTATGCGGGGGTGGTCATTCGGGTGGATGCATTGGGTTGACGGGAGTGGTGGATAGAGTATGCGGGGGTGGTCATTCGGGTGGATGCATTGGGTTGACGGGAGTGGTGGATAGAGTATGCGGGGGTGGTCATTCGGTTGGATGCATTGGGTTGACGGGAGTGGTGGATAGAGTATGCGGGGGTGGTCATTCGGGTGGATGCATTGGGTTGACGGGAGTGGTGGATAGAGTATGCGGGGTGTGGTCATTCGTGGATGCATTGGGTTGACGGGAGTGGTGGATAGAGTATGCGGGGGTGGTCATTCGGGTGGATGCATTGGGTTGACGGGAGTGGTGGATAGAGTATGCGGGGGTGGTCATTCTGGAGGATGCATTGGGTTGACGGGAGTGGTGGATAGAGTATGCGGGGGTGGTCATTCGGGTGGATGCATTGGGTTGACGGGAGTGGTGGATAGAGTATGCGGGGGTGGTCATTCGGGTGGATGCATTGGGTTGACGGGAGTGGTGGATAGAGTATGCGGGGGTGGTCATTCTGGAGGATGCATTGGGTTGACGGGAGTGGTGGATAGAGTATGCGGGGGTGGTCATTCGGGTGGATGCATTGGGTTGACGGGAGTGGTGGATAGAGTATGCGGGGGTGGTCATTCGGGTGGATGCATTGGGTTGACGGGAGTGGTGGATAGAGTATGCGGGGGTGGTCATTCGGGTGGATGCATTGGGTTGACGGGAGTGGTGGATAGAGTATGCGGGGGTGGTCATTCGGGTGGATGCATTGGGTTGACGGGAGTGGTGGATAGAGTATGCGGGGTGGTCATTCGGGTGGATGCATTGGGTTGACGGGAGTGGTGGATAGAGTATGCGGGGTGGTCATTCGGGTGGATGCATTGGGTTGACGGGAGTGGTGGATAGAGTATGCGGGGGTGGTCATTCGGGTGGATGCATTGGGTTGACGGGAGTGGTGGATAGAGTATGCGGGGGTGGTCATTCGGGTGGATGCATTGGGTTGACGGGAGTGGTGGATAGAGAATGCGGGGGTGGTCATTCGGGTGGATGCATTGGGTTGACGGGAGTGGTGGATAGAGTATGCGGGGGTGGTCATTCGGGTGGATGCATTGGGTTGACGGGAGTGGTGGATAGAGTATGCGGGGGTGGTCATTCGGTTGGATGCATTGGGTTGACGGGAGTGGTGGATAGAGTATGCGTGGGTGGTCATTCGGGTGGATGCATTGGGTTGACGGGAGTGGTGGATAGAGTATGCGGGGGTGGTCATTCGGGTGGATGCATTGGGTTGACGGGAGTGGTGGATAGAGTATGCGGGGGTGGTCATTCGGGTGGATGCATTGGGTTGACGGGAGTGGTGGATAGAGTATGCGGGGGTGGTCATTCGGGTGGATGCATTGGGTTGACGGGAGTGGTGGATAGAGAATGCGGGGGTGGTCATTCGGGTGGATGCATTGGGTTGACGGGGGAGGAAGTCCAATCCTTCCGATCAAGTTTTTTATTTAAGGAGAAGGCCTATCGGCGCTAACCTCCGATCAATAAGTCTGCTCTCCGCAGCATGCTTTGATGCATTGGGCATGCTATTGTATTTAAGGAGAAGGCCTATCGGGCTAACCTCCGATCAACAGGTGCTGACATCTCTTTTCTTGATGCATTGCCAACAGTGTGCTAAGTCTGCTCTCCGACATCCAGCAGCATGCTATTGTATTTAAGGAGAAGGCCTATCGGGGCTAACCTCCGATCAACAGGTGCTGACATCTCTTTTCTTGATGCATTGCCAACAGTGTGCTAAGTCTGCTCTCCGACATCCAGCAGCATGCTATTGTATTTAAGGAGAAGGCCTATCGGGGCTAACCTCCGATCAACAGGTGCTGACATCTCTTTTCTTGATGCATTGCCAACAGTGTGCTAAGTCTGCTCTCCGACATCCAGCAGCATGCTATTGTATTTAAGGAGAAGGCCTATCGGCGCTAACCTCCGATCAACAGGTGCTGACATCTCTTTTCTTGGTGCATTGCCAACAGTGTGCTAAGTCTGCTCTCCGACATCCAGCAGCATGCTATTGTATTTAAGGAGAAGGCCTATCGGCGCTAACCTCCGATCAACAGGTGCTGACATCTCTTTTCTTGATGCATTGCCAACAGTGTGCTAAGTCTGCTCTCCGACATCCAGCAGCATGCTATTGTATTTAAGGAGAAGGCCTATCGGCGCTAACCTCCGATCAACAGGTGCTGACATCTCTTTTCTTGATGCATTGCCAACAGTGTGCTAAGTCTGCTCTCCGACATCCAGCAGCATGCTATTGTATTTAAGGAGAAGGCCTATCGGCGCTAACCTCCGATCAACAGGTGCTGACATCTCTTTTCTTGATGCATTGCCAACAGTGTGCTAAGTCTGCTCTCCGACATCCAGCAGCATGCTATTGTATTTAAGGAGAAGGCCTATCGGCGCTAACCTCCGATCAACAGGTGCTGACATCTCTTTTCTTGATGCATTGCCAACAGTGTGCTAAGTCTGCTCTCCGACATCCAGCAGCATGCTATTGTATTTAAGGAGAAGGCCTATCGGCGCTAACCTCCGATCAACAGGTGCTGACATCTCTTTTCTTGATGCATTGCCAACAGTGTGCTAAGTCTGCTCTCCGACATCCAGCAGCATGCTGTTGTATTTAAGGAGAAGGCTTATCGGCGCTAACCTCCGATCAACAGGTGCTGACATCTCTTTTCTTGATGCATTGCCAACAGTGTGCTAAGTCTGCTCTCCGACATCCAGCAGCATGCTATTGTATTTAAGGAGAAGGCCTATCGGCGCTAACCTCCGATCAACAGGTGCTGACATCTCTTTTCTTGATGCATTGCCAACAGTGTGCTAAGTCTGCTCTCCGACATCCAGCAGCATGCTATTGTATTTAAGGAGAAGGCCTATCGGCGCTAACCTCCGATCAACAGGTGCTGACATCTCTTTTCTTGATGCATTGCCAACAGTGTGCTAAGTCTGCTCTCCGACATCCAGCAGCATGCTATTGTATTTAAGGAGAAGGCCTATCGGGGCTAACCTCCGATCAACAGGTGCTGACATCTCTTTTCTTGATGCATTGCCAACAGTGTGCTAAGTCTGCTCTCCGACATCCAGCAGCATGCTGTTGTATTTAAGGAGAAGGCCAATCGGCGCTAACCTCCGATCAACAGGTGCTGACATCTCTTTTCTTGATGCATTGCCAACAGTGTGCTAAGTCTGCTCTCCGACATCCAGCAGCATGCTATTGTATTTATGATGACAGTCTCTCAAGCATCAGCTGGCTCACTTAGCTCGAAGACGAGACATTATCAGAACCTGATGCCGAAAGACCTTCCGTTTGAATTATCAAGTTGGATGAAGGATGAATTGTATAGGGGCCTGACTGCTCCTGTGGTAGTCCTTCTCACGCAATTATGGCAGCTACTCGTCACGACATAGTTCAGTACCTTAGATATATGTGAAATAATGCTGTGTATCAGCATGGATGCTCCTGGGGTGCAGAACGATGGTTATGGACATAGCAGCTGACAGCTATACAAGATAGCAATGTCAAGGAAGATAGCCTTTCCGAAGGTTGTAGTAGTTGGCGTAGCTGAGCATGTATGTTTATTAAGGATGAGGTTAATTGCCAATTAAATAACTACACATACCTGATAACAAGTTCATAAACAATTGCAAGTAACATAGTCATTGGAGGGTTATAGTAAGTGCCCCCCCCCCATGTAGTGAATGGTGTGGTTATGGGGGGGGGTGCTTGAATCGATCCTTGCTATGAATGGGCTTGCATAACCTGCTCCAGAGCTAACTCCCCCTCATTCATTCTCTCTCTCGCTCACTCTGCGACAAACTACGTCTCGGATCAAACTCCTTCATTGAGGAATTTTTCTTGGTGCGGTAATGTATCACATATGACGTCATCTCAATGGCTACCACATCAAGGCACTAGTTAAACAATACTTGAATTTTGAGCTGAGCAAAATATATTTACTTACATATCATTTAGTGTTAAATGGCTTTAGTCGGATTGGGGGGGGGGGAGAGCTAAATATATTGTAAGTATTATTTATTGATGGAGTGCATCGTGGGTAATGAACATACTTTCGCTAGGCTCAATTAGAACAGATAATAACTGATACGATTTTTAAAAATTCATCTCCTGCGATTTATCTTGAAATAAAAATTGTTGAGTAACAGTAGACAAATCTTCATTTCATTGTTTAGTGCTCTTTAGTAGTTGATTATAGTAAGTACCTTTCAAATTTATATATATAGTTCTTGTCTGTTGCCACTATCGTTAGCAATTTTTGTTTATCGTTACCAAACTGGATACATATAAAAATAAAACGAAAGATCAACTTCGCTAATGGCGTTAATTTGACTAGTTGAAGTTTAAACTGTGAGGATTTAGTCTCCAATGATTGGAACATCTCTAAGGAAGCACGTCATGTAAGGCAGCTGGATAAGCTGGCTACTGCAGCATCTATTCCATCTTGGTATTCTAGATCATACGAAATCTATCCCTTTATGCCCCATTCAAGGATGTCAGCGAAACTGTTACAGTCGACAACCGGAGCTTCCTTGGACTTGAGAGCTTGGTTGTCCTATTGAACATTAGGAAAGTCAGGACGCGATGATCTTTGCTAGTCCAATCCTCGTTAACGTGCCAGCTCGAGAGGTGTCTGATAGCTTCCCCATTAGAAATAGTGAGATCGGTTGGAGGGGATGAAGGGTCGTTAAGGATATATAGGCTTCTCCTGCTTATAAAGTCTTCTATAATTCGGACGTGTTCATCAAGTTTTGGAGATCACCACGTCGGAGAATGGGCATTAAAGTCTATCAGAACCAATATTTTCACGAGGCGCCGCCTTGTTAGGACACTGTCCGTAACAATAACCCCGCTCCGAGCAATGAGAGCAGTAGACATATTCAGCTGAACAGTGTTTTTGGACATGTCCAAAATTCTGAAACTTATCGCAAGCTGTAATGGCCGTCCAGAGTCGGAGTCTACATGAGTCAAAATCCAGAAAAATCCTACCTTCTTCATGATTTCATGGTATAGTTCTGGAGAAACCTCTGTCACCCAGTAAACCGATGCTTTACCTTTCGGACCAGATTTGAAGATAGGTTTAAAGAGATTATTCTCCCTACATATTGAATGGACTTTCTGTTTCCAAAAAAAAGAACTGATTTTTTTCCTGAATCAAACTCACGGGGATATCATGTATTATTGTTCTGGGATTTCTTTTCTGAAGTGGAACTGGTCTAAGTCCGAAGTTTTTCAAAGCTTGGGGTATTACGCCAGCGTTGATTTTTCTGGATTTATTAATTTTAATATTATGGAGGTTTAATTACATTTTCTTTTTCTATTCTTGGTTTGATTAGTATTGTATCGTTTTGTGTCGGTTTTTCAGTCTCTTTACCGATAATTTCGGCGGAATGTCGGGGCTTTAGGTGGCCGAGAAGTTGCCTGTCGAGATTCGTGAAGGGCACTGAGAACGGCTTCTTGAATAGCTGCAGACTCCATCTCCCTCTTCCGGCGGTGCTCCACTTCGGAGGTCAACATCTCCACTTTAGCTTCGAGTTTTCCTTATTCAAAGAGAAGGTGATTGATATAGAGCTCCAAGTCCCTGATAGCGGGGGCGATGGTTGCTTCCTTGTTCACTTTCCGAGGCTTGTAGATGACAGCGATAAGCTCATCAGTAGTTGTCTTGGTGCTGCTCCCAAAGCTGAGGTGAAGAGTGGCTCCAAACTTCGGGTCTTTTGCACTTTAAGGGAGCCAGTGACTTTTTAGGAACAGTTGTTATCATACAGGTTATTTCTGAGTAACTTAATGATTCATATGGCATTTATTAAGGAATTATTTGTTTACACGTATCAGTGCTACTGTTTTGCTAAGAAGAAAATGAATTTGTTTGGACTGTATAACTTGTGCAGGGATGAAGAAAATGCTGTCACATTTCTTCAGGAAAAGCCCCTTATCCCCAAGGTAAGGGTGTGCAGTGAAGGACATTTTATGAATTGTGATGCAAGGAGTGGGAAGTGGACCTGCCACAAACGTAGCTGCCGAACCAAGAAGGGGCTTTGTGTGGATACATGGTTTGAGAACGCTAGATTACCTCTTAATAAGGCTGTTTTATTAATATACTGCTGGTCACAAGAGTACACCTCCACTAAGTTTTGCACCAAAGAATTAAATATCAGTACAAATACTATTACTGATTGGAAAAATATGCTACAAGAAATCTGTGCCAACAGTTTACTCAAGACACCAGTAGTGATCGGAGGTGAGAATTTAACTGTGGAAATTGATGAGTCTTGCTTCAGCAGGCGTAAGGCTAATGTTGGACGAATCTACCCCAAGCAGTGGGTATTCGGGGAATTTGTAGGGAGACAAGAGAGTGTTTTATATATTTTGTCCCTGGCCGTACTTCAGCCACGCTCCTGGAGTGCATCAGGTGTTGTATTAGACCAGGTACAACAATAATCTCAGATTGCTGGGCATCTTACCAGGGGTTAGAAGAAAAGTTGCCCGAGTTGAGATACCGCCATTTGACGGTAAATCATTCGAAGAATTTTGTTGACCCAAATACGGGCGCACATACCCAGACGATAGAATCTCTGTGGGCTAGAACAAAAAGCAGAAACAGGAAGTAATGCGGCACAAGACGGACACTAATAGACTCATATCTATGTGAATTTCTATGGAGACAGAGGAATAAGGACAAAGATTTTTTCGAACAAATATTGACAGAAATTTGTTAATATATGGCAGAATTTGTTCTTATTTAAAGAAAAATTGTTTACTTAGCTTGTATTATTCATCTTAAAATAAATGTTCTACTTTAATAATTTAGAATGTTTATTTTATAATAGAGCAGCGTTATCTTGATAACCAAGAGCAGTGTTGTGGTTACCACCACATCATCTGTTTATCACTTATTCTAGGAACAGTTGGTCTTAATACAATCACTGGCTCCCCTAAAGTACAAAATACCCCTAACTTCCTTTCCTTGCTTATCTTGACCGGCAGATCCCCCGAGAACACCACGGGCTGGAGGAGTCGTCCCGTCACTTTCTCCTGACGTGCCAGGCTCCACTCCGCTACCTCCTGCCTCCGCTACGAGCTGCTCCTTTTTATTTTGACATTACAATTACTGAGTTCTCCTCAATAATGTTCTTGGTTTGAAAATTATCCTCTCACTCGCCCTCCTCTAACTAAACCCTCTCTAACTTACTCCCTTCTAACTCACCCCTCCCCCACCCTTCCATTGGCCGAAGCTTGTTTGAAAGATTTCCTGTTGGTTGAACGGAGCTCATTTTGGTCAACTCCTAGGCAGTATCCATAGAGATTTGAAATCTATCTAAAATGACGTTGTGAGTAGATCCTCCATAGCTGATTTCGTAATATTTCGCTCCGGAATAGTAGTGGTTAATAAGGGGGATACTTTTGCCACCGGTCGTCTCTCATACTTACTCCATTCTTTTATTGAATATAGATAAAGGAGAATTGTAGAGCATCTATAGTTTAGCAGGATTGGTTCTCTAACATTTTCCGATCAAGATTCATAATTACAGAGATATTTAGAATTACCACGACCCGGTAGCGATACCACCCTTTTCGTCGTCCGATTTCAGACACTAACAAATATGATCGTTAGTGTAGGCTGTAAGTGTTAAACATTGAGTATCGTATAGATGAGATAAACATTGAGTATCGTATAGATGAGATAAACATTGAGTATCGTATAGATGAGATAAACCTTGAGTATCGTATAGATGAGATAAACATTGAGTATCGTATAGATGAGATAAACCTTGAGTATCGTATAGATGAGATAAATATTGAGTATCGTATAGATGAGATAAACATTGAGTATCGTATAGATGAGATAAACATTGAGTATCGTATAGATGAGATAAACATTGAGTATCGTATAGATGAGATAAACATTGAGTATCGTATAGATGAGATAAACATTGAGTATCGTATAGATGAGATAAACATTGAGTATCGTATAGATGAGATAAACATTGAGTATCGTATAGATGAGATAAACATTGAGTATCGTATAGATGAGATAAACATTGAGTATCGTATAGATGAGATAAACATTGAGTATCGTATAGATGAGATAAACATTGAGTATCGTATAGATGAGATAAACATTGAGTATCGTATAGATGAGATAAACATTGAGTATCGTATAGATGAGATAAACATTGAGTATCTCTATAGATGAGATAAACATTGAGTATCGTATAGATGAGATAAACATTGAGTATCGTATAGATGAGATAAACATTGAGTATCGTATAGATGAGATAAACATTGAGTATCGTATAGATGAGATAAACATTGAGTATCGTATAGATGAGATAAACATTGAGTATCTCTATAGATGAGATAAACATTGAGTATCGTATAGATGAGATAAACATTGAGTATCGTATAGATGAGATAAACATTGAGTATCGTATAGATGAGATAAACATTGAGTATCGTATAGATGAGATAAACATTGAGTATCGTATAGATGAGATAAACATTGAGTATCTCTATAGATGAGATAAACATTGAGTATCGTATAGATGAGATAAACATTGAGTATCTCTATAGATGAGATAAACATTTTCGAGTCTGGATGGCAAAATCGTAATTGATGATGTCATGAGATTACATGTCGAGTGTAGGTAGCGTTGTTAGTGTTTAGGCTGTCGTTGCTACATTCTTGGGGTGAAATGGTGAATGGGAGAGTTGGTGTCATTCCTTGACACAACCCATCAATGGCCTACTTCCAACATCACCTTAGCATTCATATATTAATGACGGAGCCCTGCTATGGGCTTCCTCGATACAGCTACCACGCATACCAATACCACGCATACCAATACCACGCATACCAATACCATGCATACCAATACCATGCATACCAATACCATGCAATTTATTAGTCCCCCGACCAAATACAGGATCTTGCCTCTTGCCGGAATAAATCCTCTACTGTATCAGCTTTCACTTTCCTCTAATGGTGAACTACCTACCCTGAGAGAGAGGGGGGAGGTGGAAATGAAAGAATGTATCCAATGCATACAGATTAACAGTAAATCGATTCATTGCATCAGATTTGCAGATTACATTGCACTGCTGGCAAAGTCCCAGGTAGAGATGAATAGAATGCTGCAAGTCCTAAAAGACGCCCTACATCACTTTAAACTCTAGATATATAAAACGAACTGTTTGGTTGTAGAGTAGAAACAAATCCAAGGAAATGTAACTATTAGAAATGAAAACATTATCCTTGAAAAAGTGAAAGAGTTTTGTTACTTAGGGCGCATCATAACTGAACACAATGATAGTAGAGCTGAAGGCGATAGAAGAATAGCACTTGCTAAGCAAGCTTTCCAAAGCAAAAGGAGTATTTTAACTGATAAGTATAGGGGATAAGTATGGGTACGAAAGAATTGTTTGTTATGTCTTTCGTAAGGAGTGTGATGTTTCACGGGAGCCAAAGTTCACAAATGGGAATATAGAGTGGAAGCAATGTAAATTCGGAAGTCACCTCAACATGTAAAACCAACTTAGAAGTTATGAATGATGTAAGTGAAAGGAACTAGTGTAACTGAAACGTTAAGAAGGACATAGAAAAAATCGGCTAAAAAGAGGGTGGAAATTGTTGGGTATGTCATAATGTGCAAGTATTTCATTACAAGTATATTTGAAGGTTCCTGAGCACGGAACAAGAGACAGACCTAGGAATTGCTATTCTCAAGTCACGGACCATCTTATGGATTTGGCTGAGTGTAGTAAATAGAAAAGGGGTAGGTTCCGATAGAAGACAATTGTTGCAAGCAGAATGGCAAGCCAACAGAACATGTCGATGATGGTCTATGTACAGACCACATTTGCTAGATAACACAATGCCCAAATAGCAGTAACTAACTTTCTTAGACATACTTTTCATTAATTGTACACTTTTAGATAAGGAAATTTTAAGGTTAAATGAATGCCTTGGAGTGTTTTCCTCTTGTTTGAGTAGCATTTGGCACAAATATGATGATTTTACAAAGGCAAACATGTTTTGCTAAGACAGCCTTCAATAGCTTGGAGCTGGCCAATACTCCGGCTACCGTTTTCCTCCTTCCTCGAAATATCATAATGAGACGATGTTTTTATTTGTTTATTTTTTTTAAATTCCTTGTATAGTTGTGAATAATAATGAGTTTTCATTACAGTTGTATGAAGCTGATCGTCTCGAGAGGAAATTTGGAGCAAGGAGTCGATGAGATGTGAGACTTGTAGATTGGACAAGTTGTGCTTTGCTTCAGATAGGTTTCGTTGATCCGTCAACTGGAGCAAGGAGTCGATGAGTTGTGAGACTTGTAGATTGGACAAGTTGTGCTTTGCTTCAGATAGGTTTCGTTGATCCGTCAACTGGGGCAAGGAGTTGATGAGATGTGAGACTTGTAGATTGGACAAGTTGTGCTTTGCTTCAGATAGGTTTCGTTGATCCGTCAACTGGGGCAAGGAGTCGATGAGATGTGAGACTTGTAGATTGGACAAGTTGTGCTTTGCTTCAGATAGGTTTCGTTGATCCGTCAACTGGAGCAAGGAGTTGATGAGATGTGAGACTTGTAGATTGGACAAGTTTGTGCTTTGCTTGAGTTAGGTTTCGTTGATACGTAATATGGAGCAAGGAGTCGATGAGATGTGAGACTTGTAGATTGGACAAGTTGTGCTTTGCTTCAGATAGGTTTCGTTGATCCGTCAACTGGGGCAAGGAGTCGATGAGATGTGAGACTTGTAGATTGGACAAGTTGTGCTTTGCTTCAGATAGGTTTCGTTGATCCGTCAACTGGGGCAAGGAGTCGATGAGATGTGAGACTTGTAGATTGGACAAGTTGTGCTTTGCTTCAGATAGGTTTCGTTGATCCGTCAACTGGGGCAAGGAGTCGATGAGATGTGAGACTTGTAGATTGGACAAGTTGTGCTTTGCTTCAGATAGGTTTCGTTGATCCGTCAACTGGGGCAAGGAGTCGATGAGATGTGAGACTTGTAGATTGGACAAGTTGTGCTTTGCTTCAGATAGGTTTCGTTGATCCGTCAACTGGAGCAAGGAGTCGATGATACCAACATTTAGGTCATTAGCGTAACTGGCAATGAGTGTAATTTTTTTGCTTCTTAACAGGTTTTATTTTTTTAATAAAAGTAGACCTGGATATCAAACGAAATATATCCAAAAAGGTACACATGTGTATGTATATGTGTGTATATATATATATATATGGGCAAGGGGCGCATTGTTTTCCCGTGAGGGTCAGGTAGGCGACTTATAGATGAGAAATTTTACTTTTTAAGAAAAAATAAAAATGTGTTCCTAATCTATCCCTTTCAACTTTTTAACTCATCTTTTCGAATACTTCAATCCATAATCATGTATAGCATTTATTACAATTAAATATATAATGAAACTTTTTTCCTGTCAAAAACCAATCCGAGCACATATAGTTTAAGCATAGTTTTGTACATTAGATTATATTCGTAATAGCGAATCAAACAGACACTAAAGAAACAAAATGCAGTTATGGTGTCTATGACATGTGAAACGAAAAGTTATCGTGAAATTTCGAGAGAAAAAATCAATGTACAGACAGAGGTTACAATATATATATATATATATATATATAGATATATATATATATATATATATATATATATATATATTGGGACGGGCAGGAGTGGGGGTTGTAAGGGAGTCCTGAATTTAAAAATAGCGGTTGAAATTAAAAACAGCGATATTTCGTTTTCTACTCGGTTTTCTGCAAATATGCATACGACAAAAGTAGTTTATTTTTTTTATTTAAAGTAACTTTTGTTATATTCACTTTTGTCTTATAACAAAGTATAAACGAGATATACACTAAAACCTAAAGCGGAAGCCAACAATTTTGTTGGGTATTAACGATTGAACCGAACTTAACAAAACTTGGTATGTGAATTAGCATTAATTCTTCCGTTATTATAAGCTATATTAAAATTATTAGGTTCAAGGGGGGGGGGTGGGGATTATAAGAGAGGCCTGAAATGAAAAATTAGCGTTTTTTATATTCTATTGGTTTTTCAGCAAACGTGCCTATAACAAAAGTTGGTTGTACTTCGGTATACAACAAAAGTGTATGTAACAAATTTTGCTTTATATGTATCAAAATGAACAACGTCTGTTCATTCTGGTACGCGCATATTTGCCGAAAAACGAAATATTGCTATTTTTAATTTCAGGCCTCTCGTACAACCCCCACTTTTGTTCGTCTCTGAGAACATTAGTATAGCCTATAATCTAAGTTGGGTTAGTAGTAATATACGTACCAAGTTTCATAAAATTCAGTTTAGTTTTTTGGGCGTGAAAAAGGAAACAAACAAACATACACCATAACCAAAAATTGCAGAGATCATGTCAATGGCATGTGAAACAAAAAAGATCCGTTAAATTTCGATAAAGAAATCAATTTACAGACAGAATGGTTAATCACAAAACTATATATGGCTCCTCACAATTTTATTTCTTTTAAACGCTGAGCGCTTTCGGGGACTAAATCCCCATCTTCAGAGCGTCAGAGCGTAGGGCGATCCTATAGGCTTGCTACCAGGCTAAACCCTGCCGATGCACTCACAGACAGAACTTACAATTATATATATATATATATATATATATATATACCGTGGGGGGGGGGAGTTATTATTATTTATTATTATTACACCGTGATTATTCATCGAATCGAAAAATTTTATAGATTCAATCTTATTGCATTAGCCATGTGAGTTAAAGCGTTGCCTATGGCTAGAGTGGCGAGTTCGATTCTCGCCTGGGCAAGGGAATTTATTTAGTGACAAAATTCCATAAATAAATCCCTAGTCCCAGCCTAGAAAAGAGTGGTAACCTGTAGATAACCCGTCCCAAGTAGCCTTAGTTGCAAAAAGTGGACGTTAATAAATAATTAATAACAATCTTATTGCAAATGTAAATTCCTATAAATATTGCAATAAACATATTTTCTCCATGGAGAATATTATCCGAGATGTTTGGATTTCTTAGTTTTCGGCCCCACTCCTACGCATATCATATTAACAATAAGCCTTTATATCATGAACCACTTTATTTTAAGCTTAAATACAAAATAATGTTCTCATTGAACTTTTACTTTTTGACATAAATGCAAATACGTGGTACACGTGGGAAATCTGCTGAGTTGACGCAGCCCCTGCGTTACGGATTAATAGTACTTTCATGTTTTGATCGTTGAGTAAGAGTTATCCCACCCCCCTCACCACCCCCTTCTACTGATCGGTTTTTCACATAGAAATAGGGATTATGTTGTGATATGAGATGATAAGTGTGTTATGCCAGCCTCTGGAGGAGCGGCCATCTGCTAGGTAGGATCGATGGTGATTTGACGATATTGCTCGATAATGGGAGCAACTGGGGGAAATGTGCTCAAATGAAGTGGGGCGAGTAAATGAAAGGCTCCCACGAGCGGCAACTCTTCCCACGGCCAATGCCCCCCCACCCCCAACTAAAATATTAAAAGGAGTTAATAAGCCCCTATTAGAAGCCAATTCACCTCAACTATCCACCTTATAATAAATTAATTAATTTCCCAGAGAAGGAAAGCAGGCTCGGATGAGATGGCCTTTCTGCGATAACTGAGCCCATCTATCAATCATCTCGCCAGATATTTTATATTCATAGATAAAAAGTCCGTCACGCAGGGGCTGCGTAAACTAAGCAGATTTCCCACGTGAAGTTATACAATAGAGAAATCTGCCTAATAACAACTGTAGTAGTAAGAAACCAATAAACCTAAAACATTATTTAGGGCGTAATAACCCAGTAGTTTCTAGCCCCGAAAAACAGTTAACCTAACCTCTAAACCTATTCACGAGGGACGAATAGTTATGGAAACGGCCGCCAGAGCTCTCGGCGGAAAGTCCGAACATAGCCTACTGACGACCACACGCAGAATACAAATGCAAATATCTCGGTTAATATTCAAGATACAGAAAAAATGTATAGAATAATATTTATAGTAAATTTAATTTGCAATAAGATTTAATCTATACAATTTTTCGATCCGACGCATAATAATGGAGATATTTTGAATTTTCAAAAATCCCCCCTCTAAACCCCCCTCCCACGGGTCCGATTTCAGCCATTAACGAACTTGATCTTCCTTTTTACATAAAACGATTAAATTCCGAGTTTGGTAAAGATCAAACAAAATTGCGACCGCTAGAGCGTTAACAGAAATATATATATATATATATATATATATATATATATATATATATATATATAATTTTGAACGGACCTCATTTTCGTCATCTCCTGGGTAGGATCGATGGACATTTGAAGAAATTTTTCGAAACTCGCATCATGAGTACGACCTCAATAGCTGATTTCCCTTAAGGGAAATCTGCTAAAAGCCAGGGGCTTCATAACTAAGCAGATTTCCCTCGTGAAGTTTAACAATAGATAAACCTACATTCTGCTAACACAGCACCACCGTCAATATTAAGTGAATAAATACAAACGGTAATTAAAAAATCTTTCAGTAAATTTTAATAATTTCCCAAGGGAAGCATCTGAAATGTAAGCAAACAAGCCTGCCAACCTCCCACCCTAAAGAAAAACAATTACTGAAGTATAACATATTAATTTTATAATAACTGATTACTATTATTCAAATTTTAATAGTCCAAGGACTTACCAGAATGAGGGGGGGGGGGTGCACCTGAGCATTTTGGCGTGAATATCGTATAATAAAGGTCTCTTGAAGACGATAGTTGGTATTTAATAATCGAATAATGTGTTTTATTATATTACAGAGTATTGTTTATGTAAAATTATCAGAAGTGGGGGCTTTGCTGAAGACTGAAAACAGAAAAATGCAAATATCTCCGTTAATATTCAAAATAGAGAATAAAAGTATATAACAAATTTGTAATAAATTTAATTTTTAATACGATTGATTGTATTCACTTTTAGCAGATTTCCCCTAAGGGAAATCAGCTATTGAGGTCGTACTCATGGCGCGATTTTCGAAAAATTTCTTCAAATGTCCATTGATCCTACCCAGGAGATGACGAAAATGAGGTCCGTTCAAAATATATATATATATATATATATATATATATATATATATATATTCTATTTTTGAGGCTGCATCGCTGGGAAGTATCGTCATTATGAGGATTTCGGCTATCTGCTCCAGTGGTTGGAATTTTAGTTTTGCAATATATATATATATATCTTTGTCTGTGACCGCTCTAGCGGTCGCAATTTTTGTTTGATCGTTACGAAACTCGATATTTAACCGTTTTATGTAAAAAGACAGATCAAGTTCGTTAATGGCTGAAATCGGACTAGAGGGAGGGGGGGCTTAGAGGGGGGATTTTCGAAAATTCAAAATATCGCCTTTATTATGCATCGGATCGAAAATTTGTATATAGCCAATCTTATTGAAATTTAAATTTACTATAAATATTGTTATATACATTTATTCTCTATCTTGAATATTAACGGAGATATTTGCATTTTTATGAATTCTGTGGTCGGGTATAGTTCGGATTAGGTCGGCCATTTCCGTAACTACTCGGCTCAGGTGGAAGCTTCTTCTAACCTTACCTTACCTTCGTTACTTCGTGAGATTTATGCAAATACGTTCTGTTCATCCGCCCTCCCCCCTTCTTTAGTTCTTGGACTACTAAAATTTGAGTTCTTGGACTACTAATGTGAATTATTCTTACAATTTGGGAATTTATTTTAATTAACTGAAAGATTTCTCATTACCGTTTGTATTTAATCAAGGTGGTGTTGTTTTACCAGTATGCATATTTCTCTGTTGTAAAACTTCACGCTGGGAAATCTGCTTAGTTTACGCAGCCCCTGCGTGACGGACTTTTTTGATCCAAAGTATAGTAACGGAGATATTTCAAATTTTAAAAATTTCCCCCACTAACCCCCCTCCCCCCCGTCTATCCGATTTCAGCCATTAACGAACTTAATCTTTCTTTTTACATGAAACGGCTAAATATCGAGTTTAGTAATGATCAGAAAATTATTGCGACCGCTAGAGCTGTAAAAGATGAATATAAATATATATTTATACTAGCTAAGGTACCCGGCTTCGCTGGGGAATTCATTCAAGGTTTAATATTGGTATTTTTTTTTTGGTAAGCCTTTACTTTTCACAATATTTGAACATTTCCCGATGTATACCCGTCGTTGCTGTGGATTTGTTAATAATAACGAAGTCTGTCATGCAGGGGCTGAGTAAACTAAGCAGATTTCCCTCGTGAAGTTTTACAATAGAGAAATCTGCCTAATAATAACAGTAGTAGGAAGGTATCTCTAAACCTATTCCCGAGGGACGAACAAGGAAACGGCCGTACAAGCTCTCGACGGGAAGTCCCGAACATAGCCGACTCTTACCGACCCCACACACAATACAAATGCAAATATCTCGGTTAATATTCAAGATACAGAATAAATGTATAGAACAACATTTATAGTAAATTTAATTTGCAATAAGATTGATTTTATACAATGTTTCGTTCCGACGCATAATAACGGAGATATTTCGAATTTTCCATAACCCCCCCCCTCCCACTGGTCCAATTTCAGCCATTAACGAAATTGACCTTTCTTTTTAATTCAATTTTGAGTTTGGTAACTATTGAATTTGTTATGTAAGGCTTCACTGTCCACAATATTTTTATATTTCCCGTCTCCTGTGCATGTAGTTTTTTTTATATATAATTCATAATCATAGAAAGTATTCTGTCCGCCAAACTATGTTTGAATTAAACTTCCTTTCACGTTACAAAGACCAACAGTGACTGAAAACCGAACAGAAAATGTAGTATTCTGTGAATTTTTATTTCAGGCTTCTCATTAACCCCCCCCCCCGCTCCTCCCGTTTGAACCTAAAAAAATTAATATAGCTTATAATTGTTTAAGAATTAATGCTAATTCACATGCCGAGTTTTGTTAAGTTCCGTTTAATCGTTAGTCCCAAATACAATTGTCGGTTACCGTTTTAGTTTTTAGTGTATATCTCGGATATACTTGGTATACGACAAAAGTGAATATAACAAAAGTTACTCTAAATAACAAAATAAACAACTTTTGTCATGTACATATTTGCTAAGGTACCCAGCTTCGCTGGGGAAATCATAAGAGTGATGTTGGTTTTTATTTTTGGCAGTGTTTCAATGTGTACAACTACACTTCCCGTTTGGGGGTATAGTTTTCCCTTGAAGGTTAGGCAGGGGACTTTAGAATTGAAATTTCAGTTTTGAAGATTAAATGAAAATAAGTCCTTAGGCAATCCCCGGCCCATTGTTTGACACACTGTGAATAATTCAAATCATAATCATGGTTAGCGTTTATTAGAATTAAATATTAACTATAATGTACATATTTCCTGTCAGCAACCAATCCAAGATTGTGAGCTTAGTTTTATACGTAGTAGTAACTTTGAGTAGAATGCAATTCTAACATTTCACAGGAAATAAGTTAACACAATTAACTGTGTTAGCCTCCCGACAACTTCCGCCTATTTAATGAAATAATGTTTAGGCTAACATAATTCCATCAGGTATATAAAATAAAAGGATTGCTAGCCAAAACCCCACTAGTCAAAATAATCCTTTTTTGTTAATTTAAAAATAAAGTTTATTTCCATGAGGGAGTAAAATTTTGATATTTTTTTTAATAAACTCCTTGGGGGGCAGGAATGTTATCTATACTAATTTACAGATGATCAAATATATCCTCCTTCAATGGGGAACAAGAATGACCTGGATGAAGGGTGGAATTGAACAAAAACCTAAAAGTCAAATATCATAAAGATAACATGATCAGGTAGAAGTAGTAGCATTCGGCATACTGAGTCAATTTTTATTTCATTTAATAATTGTAACAAGAAAAATGAATAATTTATGGAAACTTACAAGGCAATATGTTGAATAACGTGTACAATAACTTTGGAAAAATCAATCTTTACATCCATGACTATTGTCAGTTCGGTAGTGAAGACCAGAGGAGCCGGCTGCTGCAACAAGGGGCCAACAGTCTCGTGTGCAACTCCTTGCTGCAGCATGGCCCAGCTAGTCAGCAAGTTGTAGAACCTTCCTTAGTCGGCTGCTGCAACAAGGGGCCAACAGTCTCGTGTGCAACTCCTTGCTGCAGCATGGCCCAGCTAGTCAGCAAGTTGGAGAACGGCCTTAGTCGGCTGCTGCAACAAGGGGCCAACAGTCTCGTGTGCAACTCCTTGCTGCAGCATGGCCCAGCTAGTCAGCAAGTTGGAAAGCATCCTTAGTCGGCTGCTGCAACAAGGGGCCAACAATCTCGTGTGCAACTCCTTGCTGCAGCATGGCCTAGCTAGTCAGCAAGTTGGAGAACGGCCTTAGTCGGCTGCTGCAACAAGGGGCCAACAATCTCGTGTGCAACTCCTTGCTGCAGCATGGCCCAGCTAGTCAGCAAGTTGGAGAACCTTCCTTAGTCGGCTGCTGCAACAAGGGGCCAACAGTCTCGTGTGCAACTCCTTGCTGCAGCATGGCCCAGCTAGTCAGCAAGTTGGAGAACCTTCCTTAGTCGGCTGCTGCAACAAGGGGCCAACAGTCTCGTGTGCAACTCCTTGCTGCAGCATGGCCCAGCTAGTCAGCAAGTTGGAGAAGGGCCTTAGTCGGCTGCTGCAACAAGGGGCCAACAGTCTCGTGTGCAACTCCTTGCTGCAGCATGGCCCAGCTAGTCAGCAAGTTGGAGAACGGCCTTAGTCGGCTGCTGCAACAAGGGGCCAACAGTCTCGTGTGCAACTCCTTGCTGCAGCATGGCCCAGCTAGTCAGCAAGTTGGAGAACCTTCCTTAGTCGGCTGCTGCAACAAGGGGCCAACAGTCTCGTGTGCAACTCCTTGCTGCAGCATGGCCCAGCTAGTCAGCAAGTTGGAGAACCTTCCTTAGTCGGCTGCTGCAACAAGGGGCCAACAATCTCGTGTGCAACTCCTTGCTGCAGCATGGCCCAGCTAGTCAGCAAGTTGGAGAAGGGCCTTAGTCGGCTGCTGCAACAAGGGGCCAACAGTCTCGTGTGCAACTCCTTGCTGCAGCATGGCCCAGCTAGTCAGCAAGTTGGAGAAGGGCCTTAGTCGGCTGCTGCAACAAGGGGCCAACAGTCTCGTGTGCAACTCCTTGCTGCAGCATGGCCCAGCTAGTCAGCAAGTTGGAGAAGGGCCTTAGTCGGCTGCTGCAACAAGGGGCCAACAGTCTCGTGTGCAACTCCTTGCTGCAGCATGGCCCAGCTAGTCAGCAAGTTGGAGAAGGGCCTTAGTCGGCTGCTGCAACAAGGGGCCAACAGTCTCGTGTGCAACTCCTTGCTGCAGCATGGCCCAGCTAGTCAGCAAGTTGGAGAAGGGCCTTAGTCGGCTGCTGCAACAAGGGGCCAACAGTCTCGTGTGCAACTCCTTGCTGCAGCATGGCCCAGCTAGTCAGCAAGTTGGAGAAGGGCCTTAGTCGGCTGCTGCAACAAGGGGCCAACAGTCTCGTGTGCAACTCCTTGCTGCAGCATGGCCCAGCTAGTCAGCAAGTTGGAGAACCTTCCTTAGTCGGCTGCTGCAACAAGGGGCCAACAGTCTCGTGTGCAACTCCTTGCTGCAGCATGGCCCAGCTAGTCAGCAAGTTGGAGAACCTTCCTTAGTCGGCTGCTGCAAGAAGGGGCCAACAGTCTCGTGTGCAACTCCTTGCTGCAGCATGGCCCAGCTAGTCAGCAAGTTGGAGAAGGGCCTTAGTCGGCTGCTGCAACAAGGGGCCAACAGTCTCGTGTGCAACTCCTTGCTGCAGCATGGCCCAGCTAGTCAGCAAGTTGGAGAAGGGCCTTAGTCGGCTGCTGCAACAAGGGGCCAACAGTCTCGTGTGCAACTCCTTGCTGCAGCATGGCCCAGCTAGTCAGCAAGTTGGAGAACCTTCCTTAGTCGGCTGCTGCAACAAGGGGCCAACAGTCTCGTGTGCAACTCCTTGCTGCAGCATGGCCCAGCTAGTCAGCAAGTTGGAGAAGGGCCTTAGTCGGCTGCTGCAACAAGGGGCCAACAGTCTCGTGTGCAACTCCTTGCTGCAGCATGGTCCAGCTAGTCAGCAAGTTGTAGAAGGGCCTTAGTCGCCTGCTGCAACAAGGGGCCAACAATCTCGTGTGCAACTCCTTGCTGCAGCATGGCCCAGCTAGTCATCAAGTTGGAGAAGGGCCTTAGTCGGCTGCTGCAACAAGGGGCCAACAGTCTCGTGTGCAACTCCTTGCTGCAGCATGGCCCAGCTAGTCAGCAAGTTGGAGAAGGGCCTTAGTCGGCTGCTGCAACAAGGGGCCAACAGTCTCGTGTGCAACTCCTTGCTGCAGCATGGCCCAGCTAGTCAGCAAGTTGGAGAAGGGCCTTAGTCGGCTGCTGCAACAAGGGGCCAACAGTCTCGTGTGCAACTCCTTGCTGCAGCATGGCCCAGCTAGTCAGCAAGTTGGAGAAGGGCCTTAGTCGGCTGCTGCAACAAGGGGCCAACAGTCTCGTGTGCAACTCCTTGCTGCAGCATGGCCCAGCGAGTCAGCTAGTTGGAGAAGGGCCTTAGTCGGCTGCTGCACCAGGGGGCCAACAGTCTAGTGTGCAACTCCTTGCTGCAGCATGGCCCAACTAGTCAGCAAGTTGGAGAAGGGCCTTAGGCGGCTGCTGCAACAAGGGGCCAACAGTCTCGTGTCCAACGCCTTGCTGCAGCATGGCCCAGCTAGTCAGCAAGTTGGAGAAGGGCCTTAGTCGGCTGCTGCAACAAGGGGCCAACAGTCTCGTGTGCAACTCCTTGCTGCAGCATGGCCCAGCTAGTCAGCAAGTTGGAGAAGGGCCTTAGTCGGCTGCTGCAACAAGGGGCCAACAGTCTCGTGTGCAACTCCTTGCTGCAGCATGGCCCAGCTAGTCAGCAAGTTGGAGAAGGGCCTTAGTCGGCTGCTGCAACAAGGGGCCAACAGTCTCGTGTGCAACTCCTTGCTGCAGCATGGCCCAGCTAGTCAGCAAGTTGGAGAAGGGCCTTAGTCGGCTGCTGCAACAAGGGGCCAACAGTCTCGTGTGCAACTCCTTGCTGCAGCATGGCCCAGCTAGTCAGCAAGTTGGAGAAGGGCCTTAGTCGGCTGCTGCAACAAGGGGCCAACAGTCTCGTGTGCTACTCCTTGCTGCAGCATGGCCCAGCTAGTCAGCAAGTTGGAGAAGGGCCTTAGTCGGCTGCTGCAACAAGGGGCCAACAGTCTCGTGTGCAACTCCTTGCTGCAGCATGGCCCAGCTAGTCAGCAAGTTGGAGAAGGGCCTTAGTCGGCTGCTGCAACAAGGGGCCAACAGTCTCGTGTGCAACTCCTTGCTGCAGCATGGCCCAGCTAGTCAGCAAGTTGGAGAAGGGCCTTAGTCTGCTGCTGCAAGAAGGGGCCAACAGTCTCGTGTGCAACTCCTTGCTGCAGCATGGCCCAGCTAGTCAGCAAGTTGGAGAAGGGCCTTAGTCGGCTGCTGCAACAAGGGGCCAACAGTCTCGTGTGCAACTCCTTGCTGCAGCATGGCCCAGCTAGTCAGCAAGTTGGAGAAGGGCCTTAGTCGGCTGCTGCAACAAGGGGCCAACAGTCTCGTGTGCAACTCCTTGCTGCAGCATGGCCCAGCTAGTCAGCAAGTTGGAGAACGTACTTAGTCAGATACAGCAACAACGGGCCAACCGTCTCGTGTGCAACTCCTTGCTGCAGCATGGCCCAGCTAGTCAGCAAGTTGGAGAAGGGCCTTAGTCGGCTGCTGCAACAAGGGGCCAACAGTCTCGTGTGCAACTCCTTGCTGCAGCATGGCCCAGCTAGTCAGCAAGTTGGAGAACCTTCCTTAGTCGGCTGCTGCAACAAGGGGCCAACAGTCTCGTGTGCAACTCCTTGCTGCAGCATGGCCCAGCTAGTCAGCAAGTTGGAGAACCTTCCTTAGTCGCAGCGTTCCTGGCTAGCAGGCTTATTGCCGAATCGCCGTATTTTTAACTCCCAAAACAGTCCGGCGAGAGGTGTTTTTGACCATTTCGATTGTATCAGTATATGAGTAATACTCTACACTGCATAATGGCACCTCAAACTCATTTTTCAGTTTTGTTTTTTACTAGTGGTGTTCTTGCTAGCAACCCTTCAATTAGATTGTCTTTATATAACATATTAAGACCCCAGTCATAATAACGGAAATATTTTGAATTTTTGAATTCCCCCCCCCCATTTCGCATCAATACCCCCACTATTCATGGTAATTGTGGAGTATGGTTTAGATCACATATACGTTTTCGAAACAAGAACGTAACAATAAAGGTCTCTTAAACCACATTTGGTAATTTCATAGAATGAAATTTATATGGTAAAGTGGTACATGTTCTAACAGCGAATTGCTATTCTGATCAGAAATATTTTAAATTTTCGAAAATGCCCCCAAAACCCCCCTCGTCTATTTTAAGGTATTAACAAGCTTGACCTTCAGTTTCATGAAAATAACCTCCTTCATTGGCATTCTACCTTCTATTACTATTATTATTCTTTGTTAACGTCCAGTTTTTAGCAACTAAGGCTAATTGGGACGAGTTATCTACAGGTTACCACCCTTTTCTACCCAGGGTGGGACTATGGATGTTGTTTAATGAATTTCGTGGCTAAATAATTTCCTTTGCCCAGGCGAGAATCGAACTCGCCACTCTAACTTTACCATGTGAGGTTAAGGTCAACGCTTTAACTCGCATGGCTATCCTGAGCCCCTTCTACCGTCTAACTAATAAATTAATTAACCTCCGCCATCCGCATTCTACCGTCTAACTAATAAATTAATTAACCTCCGCCATCCGCATTCTACCGTCTAACTAATAAATTAATTAACCTCCGCCATCCGCATTCTACCGTCTAACTAAGAAATTAATTAACCTCCGCCATCCGCATTCTACCCTCTAACTTATAAATTAATTAACCCCCGCCATCCGCATTCTACCGTTTAACTAATGAATTTATTAACCTCCGCCATATGCATTCTACCGTCTAACTAAGAAATTAATTAATTCCCACCATTGGTATTCTACAGTCTAACTAAGAAATTAATTAACCCCCGCCATTGGTATTCTACCATCTATCTAAGTAAATAAATGAACCCCACCATTTGCAATCTACCGTCTAACTAAGAAATTAATTAACCCCCGCCATTGGTATTCTACCATCTATCTAAGTAATTAAATGCACCCCGCCATTTGCATTCTACCGTCTAACTAAGAAATTAATTAACCCCGCCCATTTGTATTCTATCGTTAACAGGCAAATCCCTAAACACATAAAATCGAGGACCTCATTTTTGTGTTTTGTCTTCAGGAAAATCTACTAAGAATCTACCGAATATTCCATAAGTGACGTCATATAACGACTATAGTTACGTTGTCAATCAAAAGCCATTGATAAGGTTGAGTATGTGGGCTAGGGGTTGGTTTGATTTATATGTTAATGGGAAACGAACCCCTTCATCTAGTAGCTCGGAGATTGGGCATCGTAAGTGAGAGGTATCAATTATAACCTCATAAGCTGGGAGCATAAGAACTGCGACAGGTGGAAGTAGGAGTGATTGTCAAGGCTAGGGGTTGGGGTGACAGGTGGAAGTAGGAGTGATTGTCAAGGCTAGGGGTTGGGGTGACCGGTGGAAGTAGGAGTGATTGTCAAGGCTAGGGGTTGGGGTGACAGGTGGAAGTAGGAGTGATTGTCAAGGCTAGGGGTTGGGGTGACAGGTGGAAGTAGGAGTGATTGTCAAGGCTAGGGGTTGGGGTGACAGGTGGAAGTAGGAGTGATTGTCAAGGCTAGGGGTTGGGGTGACAGGTGGAAGTAGGAGTGATTGTCAAGGCTAGGGGTTGGGGTGACAGGTGGAAGTAGGAGTGATTGTCAAGGCTAGGGGTTGGGGTGAGCGGTGGAGGTCGGAGTGATGGTCACGGCTCGGGGTTGGGGTGACCGGGGGAAGTAGGAGTGATTGTCAAGGCTAGGGTTTGGGGTGACAGGTGGAAGTAGGAGTGATTGTCAAGGCTAGGGGTTGGGGTGACCGGTGGAAGTAGGAGTGATTGTCAAGGCTAGGGGTTGGGGTGACCGGTGGAAGTAGGAGTGATTGTCAAGGCTAGGGGTTGGGGTGACCGGTGGAAGTAGGAGTGATTGTCAAGGCTAGGGGTTGGGGTGACAGGTGGAAGTAGGAGTGATTGTCAAGGCTAGGGGTTGGGGTGACCGGTGGAAGTAGGAGTGATTGTCAAGGCTAGGGGTTGGGGTGGCCGGTGGAAGTAGGAGTGATTGTCAAGGCTAGGGGTTGGGGTGACAGGTGGAAGTAGGAGTGATTGTCAAGGCTAGGGGTTGGGGTGACCGGTGGAAGTAGGAGTGATTGTCAAGGCTAGGGGTTGGGGTGACCGGTGGAAGTAGGAGTGATTGTCAAGGCTAGGGGTTGGGGTGACAGGTGGAAGTAGGAGTGATTGTCAAGGCTAGGGGTTGGGGTGACATTACTTCCGCCCTTATCGTGGCAACTTCCTTCCTTTGCCACCATCACACTCTCTTCAATAGTTACAACAAAGATTAATCCAACCCTCAAGAATGGCAATTCCAAACCTTTTCGGCAATAATAAAGGGCCAACAAAATGACCTGCGAAGACCAAGGTCTAGTTGTAAAGGTTGTTCACCATATGTGGCGATGCTTGATCCATTAGCTGCTAAAAGTATTCTACTGGCTGGTTTTGGTTTTGGTTTGCCACGTGGAGGTGTACAGAAATGTCCGCTCCGGAGTCAATCAGAAATTTAGTGTTGGCTAAGCGATCATAAACAAAAAGACGGCGTGGTTGTAATTTTGCGCTATCTCCCGCCGTATCGAGACAGTGCCTAACTAGTTTTCCGAATTCCTAGATGGGGTGGAAAGGTAGTTGCATGGTAGAATATACTTTTTTGGCATTTGTACCAAAATTCTTCTGATACCAGCAGATCTGAGATTGTGGAGATGGGCCACTCTGCGGGAACTGGCGTGATTGAGATTGAGATTTAGACCTTGATCTGGAGCGCAAAGAGGAAACTTGATTAGTCAGCTCGGATATTTGTGACTCCAAACGTGCTGACCTATCAGGTTGTGTGCTAGTTGTGGGTGGCCTTCTACAGAGTGAATTTGTTGTGAGTGAATGGGGAATACTCCATTATTTTGTCGGCCATAATGGGTAGTTTGTCCAGTGAATCGGTGCTAGATGCTAATATTGAGCTGATTTGAGGAGGGAGACGTTTTAAAAATAGTGATTTTAAAAAATCGTCCTGAACATGTGGACCGGCGACGGAATGCATTTCCCTCAGAAATTGGGAAGGCTTGTTTGAACCCAGTTCTAGTTCGTCAACAACCTTTGTAAATTTTCGGCTCTCTGTTTCCTCAAACTCCGAGATCAGACGGTTAAAAAGGTCTTGATAAGGAGTTTGGCTAAGAGGTTTTTCCAGAAAGGCGGAAATTAATTCCACTACATTGGTGTCGAGTTTGCCTAATACATGATAGTATTTAGTACGTTCATGTGTGATATATGCCGTGAAGAATTGAGAGTCGACCTGACGTAGCCAAACTCGAACGTTCTTCCACCAAAAGGATGGGATTTTCAGCGTCACTTTTGAGAGTTGGTGGTCGGGTTCGGGTCTACTGGTATCTTCATCTGCGCTAGATATTTTCAGATTACGTCGATGGTCACCACTTTATCGTGAGTTTATGAGAAAAGTACGAAGTGGGTTTATAGGTTATTTATTGTGTAAAGAACATGACGGAATCAATACATGAACAAGGTTAAGAAAAAAGGTAAACAAAGTTAATAATTAAAAACATATGATTTCTAGAACACATTAATAAAATAAATAAATATAGGCAGGCGGTGAGGACAGCCACAGAGGAAGATAGTCCCTGATTTGGGGCAGGAACGCATCGGGTAGAGGAAGACAGTCCCTGATTTGGGGCAGGAACGCACCGGGTAGAGGAAGATAGTCCCTGATTTGGGGCAGGAACGCACCGGGTAGAGGAAGATAGACCCTGATTTGGGGCAGGAACGCACCGGGTAGAGGAAGATAGTCCCTGATTTGGGGCAGGAACGCACCGGGTAGAGGAAGATAGTCCCTGATTTGGGGCAGGAACGCACCGGGTAGAGGAAGATAGTCCCTGATTTGGGGCAGGAACGCACCGGGTAGAGGAAGATAGTCCCTGATTTGGGGCAGGAACGCACCGGGTAGAGGAAGATAGTCCCTGATTTGGGGCAGGAACGCACCGGGTAGAGGAAGATAGTCCCTGATTTGGGGCAGGAACGCACCGGGTAGAGGAAGATAGTCCCTGATTTGGGGCAGGAACGCACCGAGTAGAGGAAGATAGTCCCTGATTTGGGGCAGGAACGCACCGGGTAGAGGAAGATAGTCCCTGATTTGGGGCAGGAACGCACCGGGTAGAGGAAGATAGTCCCTGATTTGGGGCAGGAACGCACCGGGTAGAGGAAGATAGTCCCTGATTTGGGGCAGGAACGCACCGGGTAGAGGAAGATAGTCCCTGATTTGGGGCAGGAACGCACCGGGTAGAGGAAGATAGTCCCTGATTTGGGGCAGGAACGCACCGAGTAGAGGAAGATAGTCCCTGATTTGGGGCAGGAACGCACCGGGTAGAGGAAGATAGTCCCTGATTTGGGGCAGGAACGCACCGGGTAGAGGAAGATAGTCCCTGATTTGGGGCAGGAACGCACCGGGTAGAGGAAGATAGTCCCTGATTTGGGGCAGGAACGCACCGGGTAGAGGAAGATAGTCCCTGATTTGGGGCAGGAACGCACCGTGTAGAGGAAGATAGTCCCTGATTTGGGGCAGGAACGCACCGGGTAGAGGAAGATAGTCCCTGATTTGGGGCAGGAACGCACCGGGTAGAGGAAGATAGTCCCTGATTTGGGGCAGGAACGCACCGGGTAGAGGAAGATAGTCCCTGATTTGGGGCAGGAACGCACCGGGTAGAGGAAGATAGTCCCTGATTTGGGGCAGGAACGCACCGGGTAGAGGAAGATAGTCCCTGATTTGGGGCAGGAACGCACCGGGTAGAGGAAGATAGTCCCTGATTTGGGGCAGGAACGCACCGAGTAGAGGAAGATAGTCCCTGATTTGGGGCAGGAACGCACCGAGTAGAGGAAGATAGTCCCTGATTTGGGGCAGGAACGCACCGGGTAGAGGAAGATAGTCCCTGATTTGGGGCAGGAACGCACCGGGTAGAGGAAGATAGTCCCTGATTTGGGGCAGGAACGCACCGGGTAGAGGAAGATAGTCCCTGATTTGGGGCAGGAACGCACCGGGTAGAGGAAGACAGTCCCTGATTTGGGGCAGGAACGCACCGGGTAGAGGAAGATAGACCCTGATTTGGGGCGGGAACGCATCGGGTAGAGGAAGATAGTCCCTGCTGTGGGGCAGGAACGCACCTGGTAGAGGAAGTTAGTCCCTGATTTGGGGCAGGAACGCACCGGGTAGAGGAAGATAGTCCCTGCTTTGGGGCAGGAACGCATCGGGTAGAGGAAGATAGTCCCTGATTTGGGGCAGGAACGCACCGGGTAGAGGAAGATAGTCCCTGATTTGGGGCAGGAACGCACCGGGTAGAGGAAGATAGTCCCTGATTTGGGGCAGGACGCACGGTAGAGGAAGATAGTCCCTGATTTGGGGCAGGAACGCACGGTAGAGGAAGATAGTCCCTGATTTGGGGCAGGAACGCACGGTAGAGGAAGATAGTCCCTGATTTGGGGCAGGAACGCACCGGGTAGAGGAAGATAGTCCCTGATTTGCGTCAGGAACGCACGGTAGAGGAAGATAGTCCCTGATTTGGGGCAGGAACGCACCGAGTAGAGGAAGATAGTCCCTGATTTGGGGCAGGAACGCACCGGGTAGAGGAAGATAGTCCCTGATTTGGGGCAGGAACGCACCGGGTAGAGGAAGATAGTCCCTGATTTGGGGCAGGAACGCACCGGGGAGAGGAAGATAGTCCATGATTTTGGGCAGCAACGCACCGAGTAGAGGAAGATAGTCCCTGATTTGGGGCAGGAACGCACGGTAGAGGACGAAAGTCCCTGATTTGGGGCAGGAACGCACCGGGTAGAGGAAGATAGTCCCTGATTTGGGGCAGGAACGCACCGGGTAGAGGAAGATAGTCCCTGATTTGGGGCAGGAACGCACCGAGTAGAGGAAGATAGTCACTGATTTGGGGCAGGAACGCACCGAGTAGAGGAAGATAGTCCCTGATGTGGGGCTGGAACGCCCGGTGTAGAGGAAGATAGTCCCTGATTTGGGGCAGTAACGCACCGTGTAGAGGAAGATAGTCCCTGATTTGGGGCAGGAACGCACCGGGTAGAGGAAGATAGTCCCTGATTTGGGGCAGGAACGCACGGGTAGAGGAAGATAGTCCCTGATTTGGGGCAGGAACGCACCGGTAGAGGAAGATAGTCCCTGATTTGGGGCAGGAACGCACCGGGTAGAGGAAGATAGTCCCTGATTTGGGGCAGGAACGCACCGGGTAGAGGAAGATAGTCCCTGATTTGGGGCAGGAACGCACGGTAGAGGAAGATAGTCCCTGATTTGGGGCAGGAACGCACCGGGTAGAGGAAGATAGTCCCTGATTTGGGGCAGGAACGCACCGAGTAGAGGAAGATAGTCCCTGATTTGGGGCAGGAACGCACCGGGTAGAGGAAGATAGTCCCTGATTTGGGGCAGGAACGCACCGGGTAGAGGAAGATAGTCCCTGATTTGGGGCAGGAACGCACCGAGTAGAGGAAGATAGTCCCTGATTTGGGGCAGGAACGCACCGAGTAGAGGAAGATAGTCCCTGATTTGGGGCAGGAACGCACCGAGTAGAGGAAGATAGTCCCTTATTTGGGGCAGGAACGCACGGGTAGAGGAAGATAGTCCCTGATTTGGGGCAGCAACGCACCGAGTAGAGGAAGATAGTCCCTGATTTGGGGCAGGAACGCACCGAGTAGAGGAAGATAGTCCCTGATTTGGGGCAGGAACGCACCGAGAACAGGAAGATAGTCCCTGACTCTGTGCAGGAACTCACCGCGTATAGGAAGTTAGTCCCTGATTTGGGGCAGGAACGCACCGGGTAGAGGAAGATAGTCCCTGATTTGGGGCAGAAACGCACCGAGTAGAGGAAGATATTCCCTGATTTGGGGCAGGAACGCACCGGGTAGAGGAAGATAGTCCCTGATTTGGGGCAGGAACGCACCGAGTAGAGGAAGATAGTCCCTGATTTGGGGCAGAGGAAAGTCCCTGATTTGGGGCAGGTAGAGGAAGATAGTCCCTGATTTGGGCAGGAACCGGTAGAGGAAGATAGTCCCTGATTTGGGGCAGGAACGCACCGGGTAGAGGAAGATAGTCCCTGATTTGGGGCAGAAACGCACCGAGTAGAGGAAGATAGTCCCTGATTTGGGGCAGGAACGCACCGAGTAGAGGAAGATAGTCCCTGATTTGGGGCAGGAACGCACCGGGTAGAGGAAGATAGTCCCTGATTTGGGGCAGAAACGCACCGAGTAGAGGAAGATAGTCCCTGATTTGGGGCAGGAACGCACCGGGTAGAGGAAGATAGTCCCTGATTTGGGGCAGGAACGCACACTGTAGAGGAAGATAGTCCCTGATTTGGGGCAGGAACGCACCGGGTAGAGGAAGATAGTCCCTGATTTGGGGCAGGAACGCACCGTGTAGAGGAAGATAGTCCCTGATTTGGGGCAGGAACGCACCGGGTAGAGGAAGATAGTCCCTGATTTGGGGCAGGAACGCACCGAGTAGAGGAAGATAGTCCCTGATTTGGGGCAGGAACGCACCGGGTAGAGGAAGATAGTCCCTGATTTGGGGCAGGAACGCACCGGGTAGAGGAAGATAGTCCCTGAGTTGGGGCAGGAACGCACCGGGTAGAGGAAGATAGTCCCTGATTTGGGGCAGGAACGCACCGGGTAGAGGAAGATAGTCCCTGATTTGGGGCAGGAACGCACCGAGTAGAGGAAGATAGTCCCTGATTTGGGGCAGGAACGCACCGGGTAGAGGAAGATAGTCCCTGATTTGGGGCAGGAACGCACCGGGTAGAGGAAGATAGTCCCTGATTTGGGGCAGGAACGCACCGAGTAGAGGAAGATAGTCCCTGATTTGGGGCAGGAACGCACCGGGTAGAGGAAGATAGTCCCTGATTTGGGGCAGGAACGCACCGAGTAGAGGAAGATAGTCCCTGATTTGGGGCAGGAACGCACCGGGTAGAGGAAGATAGTCCCTGATTTGGGGCAGGAACGCACCGAGTAGAGGAAGATAGTCCCTGATTTGGGGCAGGAACGCACCGAGTAGAGGAAGATAGTCCCTGATTTGGGGCAGGAACGCACCGGGTAGAGGAAGATAGTCCCTGATTTGGGGCAGGAACGCACCGGGTAGAGGAAGATAGTCCCTGATTTGGGGCAGGAACGCACCGGGTAGAGGAAGATAGTCCCTGATTTGGGGCAGGAACGCACCGAGTAGAGGAAGATAGTCCCTGATTTGGGGCAGGAACGCACCGGGTAGAGGAAGATAGTCCCTGATTTGGGGCAGGAACGCACCGGGTAGAGGAAGATAGTCCCTGATTTGGGGCAGGAACGCACCGGGTAGAGGAAGATAGTCCCTGATTTGGGGCAGGAACGCACCGGGTAGAGGAAGATAGTCCCTGATTTGGGGCAGGAACGCACCGGGTAGAGGAAGATAGTCCCTGATTTGGGGCAGGAACGCACCGAGTAGAGGAAGATAGTCCCTGATTTGGGGCAGGAACGCACCGGGTAGAGGAAGATAGTCCCTGATTTGGGGCAGGAACGCACCGGGTAGAGGAAGATAGTCCCTGATTTGGGGCAGGAACGCACCGGGTAGAGGAAGATAGTCCCTGATTTGGGGCAGGAACGCACTGGGTAGTGGAACTTAGTCCCTGATTTGGGGCAGGAACGCACCGAGTAGAGGAAGATAGTCCCTGATTTGGGGCAGGAACGCACCGGGTAGAGGAAGATAGTCCCTGATTTGGGGCAGGAACGCACCGGGTAGAGGAAGATAGTCCCTGACACCTCAAGCCTTGAAGTAGGTATAGACTTGTAAGTGGCGTCGTGCGTAGAACCTTTGGTAGCCATAGACTTGTAAGAAGCGTCGTCAGTAGAACCGTAGATAGCCATAGACTTGTAAGAGGCGTCGTCAGTAAAACCGTAGGTAGCCATAGACTTGTAAGAGGCGTCTTGAGTAGAACCGTAGGTAGCCATAGACTTGTAAGAGGCGTCGTGAGTAGAACCTTAGGTAGCCATAGACTTGTAAGAGGAATAGTGAGTAGAACCGTAGGTAGCCATAGACTTGTAAGAGGCGTTGTGAGTAGAACCGTAGGTAGCCATAGACTTGTAAGAGGCATAGTGAGTAGAACCTTATGTAGCCTTAGACTTGTAAGAGGCGTCGTGAGTAGAACCGTAGGTAGCCATAGACTTGTAAGAGGCGTTGACATTTGAATCAGAGGTAGC
This sequence comes from Riptortus pedestris, assembly GCA_019009955.1. NCBI lineage: Eukaryota > Metazoa > Arthropoda > Insecta > Hemiptera > Alydidae > Riptortus > Riptortus pedestris. Next base: position 153,701,907 of record CM032232.1, on the reverse strand, counting down.
TATAGCTCCTTTGCCTTTGAAAGTTAATAAGAACTGAATCAGATTTAAGGAAAAATTAGAGAGTAATTGAAATCCTCAAATTACTTACCTAAAAAGGCCCCATTATTCCTTATTGTTGTCGAGGGAAATGGTTTCAATTTTTCAAATAAGGCCCTGGGGAAAGAAGGAGATGCCCGGCCGTATATGGCTGAACCATTGTCCACAGGCAGTTACAAGGTCTGCTCACCATGATAGTGGTATCTGCTTACAGCTTCAACTATACTCTAACCAACATCTGATCCCTTCATTCTCTCCAACATGAAAAATGACAAGTCTCTCCCCAAAAGGTATGCAACCGAGTTTGGTAATGATCAAATTATATATATATATATATATATATATATATATATATATATATATATATATATATATATAACGTAAAGAAGTACGTTATGATGCAAAATTATTAATATCCTCGAATAGTTTAGTTTGTACATTTAATTAGATATTGGAAAGGAGCAGTAAGCAGTTGGAGCCAAGAAGTACGTTATGATGCAATATCATTAATATCCTCGAATAGTTTAGTTTGTACATTTAATTAGATAATGGAAAGGAGCAGTAAGCAGTTGGAGCCAAGAAGTACGTTATGATGCAATATCATTAATATCCTCGAATAGTTTAGTTTGTACATTTAATTAGATAATGGAAAGGAGCAGTAAGCAGTTGGAGCCAAGAAGTACGTTATGATGCAATATCATTAATATCCTCGAATAGTTTAGTTTGTACATTTAATTAGATATTGGAAAGGAGCAGTAAGCAGTTATATGGATATTTCACCGTTTTTGCCATCACTAAAGATCATAATTGATATAGCCTGGAATAGGGTGAGTTCTGAAGGGGGAATTCGAAAATTCAAAACATCATCTTCTCCATGAGTCAGATTGTAAAGTGTTAGAGAACGAATATTGTTTAACTATTGATGTTATACTATTGTTATTCTGCGGATATTTTCATAACTCGAGTATTATGGAGTTGCTCAAGCGTTCTTGTTTTCAGACTTAAGAACCCCCCCCCCCCCGACCCCTTCTACACATCGGATGTTTACATAGAAAATGAGAGCATATGGTTAGTTGAGATGAAAAGTTTGCTTTAGAAGCAGAAGGGAAATTAGTATATCAACCCCTACATGGCCTTATATAATAATAATAAGATGTATTGGGACGAAGCGATGATAACTGACCATACTGTGCACCATAACAAACCGGATATTCTTATTATTGACAAGATCAATAAGACTGCTGATATTATTGACATTGCAGTGCCCAATGATGAGAATATTCGAAAATCCCATGCCGAAAAAATAAGAAAATATCAAGAATTTGCTATTGAGCTCAAAGAGGTATACAAACTGAAATCTGCCATAGTTACGCCTATTATAGTAAGTTCAAATGGACTCGTGCCAAAAACAACGATAGCAGGCACCAAGAACTTGAATCAGCCAACAGCAATTATAAAAGAAGCACAGGAAGGGGTACTTCTTGATACTGCCAGAATCGTGCGAAAATTTTTAAATTCCCCATGACTTGTCACAATCAAAAAATCCATATCGGTTGGATTTCCCCCCAATATGGATTTTACTCCAGTTTTCACTGAGTATAAACCTCCCCCATAATAATAATAGCTTTTCACGCATAAACGGCTGAACCAAATTTTATGAAACTTGCTATGTATATTACTACTAACCCAACTTAGACTTTAGTCTATATTAATATCCTCTAAGACGAACAGGAGTGGGGGTTATAAGGGAAGCAAGAAATTAAAAATAGCGATATATCGTTTCATATTGGTTTTTCGGCAAATATGAACAAAACAAAAGTTGTTTATTTTGTTATTTAGAGTAACTTTTGTTATATAAACTTTTTTCGTATACCGAATTATAAACGAGATATACGCTAAAACCTATAGCGGAAGTGAACAATTTTATTTGGGACAAAAGACCCCACCGAAATAAATAAAATTCGGTATGTGTATTAGAACTAACGCTTTCATTATAGCAAGCCATACCAACATTTCTAGGGACGGGCAGGAGTGGGGGATATAAGGGAAGCCAGAAATTAAAAATAGCGATAGATCGTTTCCTGTTGGTTTATCGGCAAATATGAACATAAAAAAAGTTGTTTATTTTATAATTTAGAGTAACTTTTGTTATATACACGTTTTTCGTATACCGAATTATAAACGAGATATACGCTAAAACCTACAGAGGAAGAGAACAATTTTATTTGGGACAAAAGACCCAACCGAAATGAATGAAACTCGGTAACTAATGCTCTCATTATAACAAGTCATACCAACATTTCTAGGGACGGGCAGGAGTGGGGGTTGTAAGGGAGGCCTGAATTTAAATATAGCGGTATTTCGTTTTCTATTCGTTTTTCGGCAAATATGAACATAACAAAAGTTGTTTATTTTGCTATTTAGAGTAACTTTTGTCATATTAATTTTTGTCTTTTAACAAAGCATAAACGAGATATACACTATAAACTAAAGCGGGGTCAACTATTTCATTGGGCGCTAACGATTAAACCGAACTTAAAAAAACTTGGTATGTCAATTAGCATTGATTCTTCCATGGTTATAAGCTATATTCAAATTTTTAGGTTAGAACGGGAGTGGGGGTTATAAGGGAGACCTGAAATAAAAATTCGTGATATTTCATTTTCTATTTGTTTTTCGACAAACATGCACATAACAAAATTTGTTTACTTTGTTATTTAGATTAACTTTTGTTTTATACATTTCTGGTGTCTGGAGCAAGTAATTTGCGTAGAAATATTGATAAGCTCAAAAATTCTTTCCAATATACATTACGAGGTACCTCACCTGGAAAAATTAATTCAAATCTATGTAAATATTTTCTTCTTAAAAATTCAAATCTATGCATAATGCACAGGAGACGGGAAATATGACCATATGGGGGATAATGAAGTCTTACATAAAAAAATTAATTTTATGATTAAAAAATCCACATCAACGATTGGTATAAACCCTAAACACTGGGACGGGTAAATGTCAAAGTATTGAGGAAAGTAAAGCCTTGCCAAAAAAACACCAACACCATCCAGGCTCAAATCAATTCCCGGGCGAAGCCCGGTATCTGAGCTAGTATATATATATATATATATATATATATATATATATATATATATATATATATACATACATAAATAGACACAATTTTGAACGGAGCTCATTTTCGTCATCAAGGTAAATGTTGCTAATATAGAATGGGTGGAGTTGTTGGCATCGTCTGGGAGCTAATCTGCTCCGGCGGTAAAGGTTTCTTCTTGCTCGTGCAAATATTCAATGTCAGATTTAGCAGCCATTACCGAACTACATGTTTAGTTTAACATGAAACGCCGATAGAGCGAGCTTGGTAGTGATTCAACCAAAGTTGGGGCTGTAAGAGACAGGGATATGAACGGAGCTCATTTTCGTCATCTCCTGTGTAGGATCGATGGCCATTTGGGCAATAGTGACGAAAATCGCCTCATGAATACGACCTACATTGCTAAAAGGTGATATTTATATTGGTGAATGTGTGTAATCAAGTGGATAGATTGAGATAGATGAATGAGAGAGAGAGAGAGAGATGGTTAACCTTGCAGCTTATATAAGCTGGCTCCACACACCCACCACACAGCTATCTAGAGCCAATACTGGCCAATTACAATCTAACAGGTGTCGAAACAACCAGGAATTTTCTACATGTCAAATCCATTACTGGCGACATCAAATTTTTGATGAGTTGAACTAGCGTAATGGCCCCATTGTCAGTGGTTGAGCCTCCGACTTAATATAAACTAAGTGTAGCTTGGAGCATGGTCAATACTTGACTGGGTAACCACAGAGTTAGTGCAGTTGCCAGTCAAGAGAGCTGCCTCGTAGACGGTGCCATGGCGGGAGTCTAATGAGTAAATCATTCTGACAGCACGACCGAATGTCGAAGACTTTCCTAGAACACGTAGACGAGCAAACTAGCAGTTGCTCCTTTGGCACTGCCACCCCGCCGGCTATATAATGAGATCCGTCAGACTAATGGAGACAACTCATTCCAGGTCCTCCTTGGTTAACGGGCCTTGCACTTCTCTACTCATTCTCTACGTAAACATAATAAACAACGCGGTTCCTCCAGTACAGCTTGGGGGTAAGCCAAAGGCTTAAAGTGCTGAAAGAAATTTTTGTAAGGTGGTGACTGAAGTACTGGACGCTGAGTCAGGATTGAGGAAGGTGATTGATGGGGAGATGGCTGAAGTACTGGAAGCTGAGTCTGGATTGAGGCCGGGTGATTGAAGGGGAGATGGCTGAAGTACTGGACGCTGAGTCTGGATTGAGGCCGGGTGATTGAAGGGGAGATGGCTGAAGTACTGGACGCTGAGTCTGGTTTGAGGCCGGGTGATTGAAGGGGAGATGGCTGAAGTACTGGACGCTGAGTCTGGATGAGGGTGATTGAAGGGGAGATGGCTGAAGTACTGGACGCTGAGTCTGGATGAGGCGGGTGATTGAAGGGGAGATGGCTGAAGTACTGGACGCTGAGTCTGGAATGAGGCGGTGATTGAAGGGGAGATGGCTGAAGTACTGGACGCTGAGTCTGGATTGAGGCGGGGTGATTGAAGGGGAGATGGCTGAAGTACTGGACGCTGAGTCTGGAATGAGGCGGGGTGATTGAAGGGGAGATGGCTGAAGTATTGGACGCTGAGTCTGGAATGAGGCGGGGTGATTGAAGGGGAGATGGCTGAAGTACTGGACGCTGAGTCTGGATTGAGGAAGGGTGATTGAAGGGGAGATGGCTGAAGTACTGGACGCTGAGTCTGGAATGAGGCGGGGTGATTGAAGGGGAGATGGCTGAAGTACTGGACGCTGAGTCTGGAATGATGCGGGGTGATTGAAGGGGAGATGGCTGAAGTACTGGACGCTGAGTCTGGAATGATACGGGGTGACTGAAAGGGATATGGCTGAAGTACAGGACGCTCAGTCAGGATTGAGGAAGGGTGATTGAAGGGGAGATGGCTGAAGTACTGGACGCTGAGTCTGGAATGAGGAAGGGTGATTGAAGGGGAGATGGCTGAAGTACTGGACGCTGAGTCTGGATTGAGGCCGGGTGATTGAAGGGGAGATGGCTGAAGTACTGGACGCTCAGTCAGCATTGAGGAAGGGTGATTGAAGGGGAGATGGCTGAAGTACTGGACGCTGAGTCTGGAATGAGGCGGGGTGATTGAAGGGGAGATGGCTGAAGTACTGGACGCTGAGTCTGGATTGAGGCGGTGTGATTGAAGGGGAGATGGCTGAAGTACTGGACGCTGAGTCTGGATTGAGGCCGGGTGATTGAAGGGGAGATGGCTGAAGTACTGGACGCTGAGTCTGGATTGATGAAGGGTGATTGAAGGGGATATGGCTGAAGTACTGGACGCTGAGTCTGGATTGAAGAAGGGTGATTGAAGGGGAGATGGCTGAAGTACTGGACGCTGAGTCTGGAATGAGGCGGGGTGATTGAAGGGGAGATGGCTGAAGTACTGGACGCTGAGTCTGGAATGAGGCGGGGTGATTGAAGGGGAGATGGCTGAAGTACTGGACGCTGAGTCTGGATTGAGGCCGGGTGATTGAAGGGGAGATGGCTGAAGTACTGGACGCTGAGTCTGGATTGAGGAAGGGTGATTGAAGGGGAGATGGCTGAAGTACTGGACGCTGAGTCTGGAATGAGGCGGGGTGATTGAAGGGGAGATGGCTGAAGTACTGGACGCTGAGTCTGGATTGAGGAAGGGTGATTGAAGGGGAGATGGCTGAAGTACTGGACGCTGAGTCAGAATTGAGGCCGGGTGATTGAAGGGGAGATGGCTGAAGTACTGGACGCTGAGTCTGGATTGAGGAAGGGTGATTGAAGGGGAGATGGCTGAAGTACTGGACGCTGAGTCTGGATTGAGGCCGGGTGATTGAAGGGGAGATGGCTGAAGTACTGGACGCTGAGTCTGGAATGAGGCCGGGTGATTGAAGGGGAGATGGCTGAAGTACTGGACGCTGAGTCTGGATTGAGGAAGGGTGATTGAAGGGGAGATGGCTGAAGTACTGGACGCTGAGTCTGGAATGAGGAAGGGTGATTGAAGGGGAGATGGCTGAAGTACTGGACGCTGAGTCTGGATTGAGGAAGGGTGATTGAAGGGGAGATGGCTGAAGTACTGGACGCTGAGTCAGGATTGAGGAAGGGTGATTGAAGGGGAGATGGCTGAAGTACTGGACGCTGAGTCTGGAATGAGGCCGGGTGATTGAAGGGGAGATGGCTGAAGTACTGGACGCTGAGTCAGGATTGAGGCCGGGTGATTGAAGGGGAGATGGCTGAAGTACTGGACGCTGAGTCTGGATTGAGGAAGGGTGATTGAAGGGGAGATGGCTGAAGTACTGGACGCTGAGTCAGGATTGAGGCCGGGTGATTGAAGGGGAGATGGCTGAAGTACTGGACGCTGAGTCTGGATTGAGGAAGGGTGATTGAAGGGGAGATGGCTGAAGTACTGGACGCTGAGTCTGGATTGAGGCCGGGTGATTGAAGGGGAGATGGCTGAAGTACTGGACGCTGAGTCTGGATTGAGGAAGGGTGATTGAAGGGGAGATGGCTGAAGTACTGGACGCTGAGTCTGGAAATAGTAAGGGTGATTGAAGGTGAGATGGCTGAAGTACCGGCAGCTGAGTCGGGATTGAGGCTGGGTGATTGAAGGGGAGATGGCTGAAGTACTGGACGCTGAGTCTGGATTGAGGCCGGGTGATTGAAGGGGAGATGGCTGAAGTACTGGACGCTGAGTCTGGATTGAGGAAGGCTGATTGAAGGGGAGATGGCTGAAGTACTGGACGCTGAGTCTGGAATGAGGCGGGGTGATTGAAGGGGAGATGGCTGAAGTATTGGACGCTGAGTCAGGATTGAGGAAGGGTGATTGAAGGGGAGATGGCTGAAGTACTGGACGCTGAGTCTGGAATGAAACGGGGTGATTGAAGGTAATAGGTGAAAGTTCCAAGGGGAAGAACAAGATGCACGAAACCCTCCCGTGCGTTATGCAGATGGTCTATTGCAAAGTTAATTGCCTACATAGGTTTTTATAAATATCTCGAATACTAACTGGGATTTTAGCTTTTTAGCAGGTTTCCCTGAATGGAAAGCAGCTATTGATGTTAAACTCATGATTGGAATTTTGAAGAATGTCTTCAAATGCCTGTCGATCCTACCAAGAAGATAATGGGAATGAGGTCCGTTCAGATCAACATATATTTTTGTCTGTTATCGCTCTAGCGGTCGCAATTTTGGTTCGATTGTCATTAAATTAGATATTTAAACGTTTTATGCAAATATAAATAGCAAATATTTAAGGGCTGGAATCAGACCTGTTGGCGGGGAGAGAAGGTTTAGAGGGGAATTACGAAAATTCAAAATATTTCCATTATCATTAGTCGAGTCGAAACATTGTTAGAGCCAAAATTATTGCAAATTACAAGTACTATATATATTTTTTTTGTAATCGTTGAATAATGGTAACATTACTAAACTGAAATGAGTGAAGAAAGTGAAACATTTTGCAATAGAGTGAAGAAAGTGAATTGCCTTCTTAATTAGTAATAAGTATAAATTAAAAAAGTAATTTGAAGTTGGAAATTAAATGCTTTTAAATGTTTCTTAACATAGTAAGAATTTATTTTAACAAAATAAATTGAAATGTGAATGAATTATTGTTGGAAATAATCAATATATTTTAAAATTTTAATATAATAATAATTGCCTGCCTTGTTTATAACCTGCACTTGTTTATAACTGCACTAGTTCACAATCACCACTTGTTGTTTTATAACTATGCTTATAACCTTTCACAACCATGCTTATAACCTACCAACAACGTATGTTGTTATGGTATCATAATCTTCACAACATCCTAATTTTGTTCATATTCTGGTAAGATCTGATCATGTATTACACGATTACAGAAAAAAGTCCGTCACGCAGGGGATGCGTAAACTAAGCAGATTTCCCACGTGAAGTTATACAATAGAGAAATCTCCATAGGAGAGCCGAACGGTTACGGCAAAGGGCCGAACTAGCTTTTCGCGGGAAATTCAAAAATCCGGCCCAAATTTCATAAAAATGCAAATATCTCGGTTAATATTCAAGATAGGGAATAAATGTCAATCAATCATCAAATGTCCATCGATCCTTCCCAGGAGATGACGAAAATGAGGTCCGTTCAAAACTGTATATATATATATATATATATATATATATATATATATATATATATATATATATACATATATAAATTTGTCTGTTAACGCTCTAGCGGTCGCAATTTTTTTTTTTATCGTTACCAAACTCGGAATTTAATCGTTTTATGTAAAAAGGAAGATCAAGTTCGTTAATAGCTGAAATCGGACCAGTGGGAGGGGTGGTTTAGAGGGGGGATTTTTGAAAATTCAAAATATCTCCGTTATTATGCGTCGGATCGAAAATTTCTATAGAATAAATCTTATTACAAATTAAATTGACTATAAATATTGTTCTATACATTTATTCTGTATCTTGAATATTAACCGAGATATTTGCATTGGTATTCTGCGTGTGGTCACCAGTAGGCTATGTTCGGACTTTCCGCCGAGAGCTCTGGCGGCCGTTTCCATAACTATTCGTCCCTCGTGAATAGGTTTAGAGGTTAGGTTAACTGTGTTTTGGGGCTAGAAACTACTGGGTTATTACGCCCTAAATAGTGTTTTAGGTTTAGAGGTTTCTTACTACTACAGTTGTTATTAGGCAGATTTCTCTATTGTAAAACTTCACGTGGGAAATCTGCTTGGTTTACGCAGCCCCTGCGTGACGGACTTTTTCTATTTGTTTTTCGGCAATCGTGCACATAACAAAAGCTGTTTACTTTTTTATTTAGACAAACATTTGTTGCTTTCACTTTTGTCGTAAAATTAAGTAAACACGGGATATACGCTAAAACTATAGCGGGAGTCATTAATTTTATTAGTACTTATTTAAGTGTTTTTAAAAAAATGCGTATTATGACAAAAGATGTTATGTTTTAGTCTTATGTGATAATTCTAAGATTGATTCGGATTTATGAGGTTATAAATCTCCGTCACCTCCTCTTAACTTATTTATTTCCCCTATAAAATAACTTGGTTATTTATTTTCAATAGAAATGTAAACTATAAGAGTAATCCTAGCTTATATAGTTATATAGTACTAGCTCAGATACCCGGCTTCGCCCGGGAATTCATTTGAGGCTGAATGGTGATGGTATTTTTTTTGGCAAGGCTTTACTTTGCACAATATTTTGACATTTACCCGTCCCAGTGTTTAGGGTTAATACCCGTCGTTGCTGTGGATTTGTTAATAATAAAATTAATTTTTTATGTAAGACTTCACTGTCCTCCATATTTTCATATTTCCCGTCTCCTGTGCATTATGCATAGATTTGAATTAATTTTTCCAATTGAGGTACGTGGAAGTTCAAATTGGAAAGAATTGTTGAGCATATCAATATTTCTACGCAAATTACTTGCTTCGTACATTGTTCCCGAACAAATGTATAAAACAAAAGTTACTCTAAATAACAAAGTAAACAACTTTTGGTACGTGCACGTTTATCGAAAACACAAATAGACAATGAAATATCGCGAATTTTGATTTCAGGTCTCCCTTATAACCTCCGCTCCCGTTCGTACCTAAAAATTTTAATATTGCTTATAATCATGAAAGAATTAATGCTAATTGACATACCGAGTTTAGTTAATTTCAGGCCTCCCTTATAACCCCCACTCCAGCCCGTCCCTAGAAATGTTGATACGGCTTATTATAATGAAGGCATTAGTGCTAATACGCATACCGAGTTTTATTTACTTCGGTTGAGTTTTTGTGCCAAATAAAATTGTTGCCTCCCACTATAATTTTTAGCGTATAACGCTTTTATACTTCGGTATAAGACGAAAGTGTATATAACAAAAGTTACTTTAAATAACAAAATAAACAACTTTTGTTATGCACATATTTGCCGAAAAACCAATAGGAAACGAAATATCACTATTTTTAATTTCAGGTTTCCCTTATAACCCCCACTCCTGTTCGTCTCAGAGAATATTAATATAGCCTAAAGTCTAAGTTGGGCTAGTAGTAATATCCATACCAAGTTACATAAAATTCGGTTAAGCCGTTTATGCGTGAAAAAGTAACAAACAAACAAACAAACAAATAAACAAACAGACACGAAAGAAACAAAATGCAGTTATGGTATCTATGACATGTGAAGTTATCGTGAAATTTCGAGAGAAAAATCAATGTACAGACAGAGGTTACAATTTTATATATATATATATATATATATATATATATATATATATATATATAGACTAGCTCAGATACCCGGCTTCGCCCGGGAATTGATTTGAGGCTGAATGGTGATGGTATTTTTATGGCAAGGATTTACTTTGCACAATATTTTGACATTTACACGTGTCAGTGTTTAGGGTTAATACCCGTTGTTGTCATTTGTTAATAATAAAATTAATTTTTTATGTAAGTCTTCACTGTCCTCTAAATTGTCATATTTCCCGTCTCCTGTGCATTATGCATAGATTTCAGCTATTAAGGACTACATATTAATATTAATTTGAATTAATTTCTCCAGCTGAGGCACCTGATAGTTCAAATAGGAATGAATTGTTGAGTATATCAATATTTCTACGCAAATTACTTGCTCCACACATTGTTCCTGGAGAAATGTATAAAAAAAAAAAAAATTTGTCTAAATAACAAAGTAAACAACTTTTGTTATGTGCATGTTTGTCGAAAAATAAATAGACAATGAAATATCGCGAATTTTTAATTCAGGCCTCACTTATAACCCCCACTCCCGTTCTAACCTAAACATTTTAATATAGCATATAATCATGGAAGAATTAATGATAATAGACATACCGAGTTTTTTTAGTTCGGTTCAATCGCTAGCTCCCAATAAAATAGTTGACTCCCGCTTTAGTTTATAGTGTATATCTCGTTTATACATTGTTAAAAGACAAAAATAAATATTACAAATTTTACTCTAAATAACAAAATAAACAACTTTTGCTATGTTCATATTTGCCGAAAAACGAATAGAAAACGAAATACCGCTATTTTTAATTTCTGGCTTCCCTTATAACTCCCACTCCTGCCCGTCCCTAGAAATGTTGGCATGGCTTATTATAATGAAAGCGTTAGTGCTAATACACATACCGAGTTTTATTTATTTCGGTTGGGTCTTTTGTCCCAAATAAAATTGTTCACTTCCGCTATAGGTTTTAGCGTATATCTCGTTTATATTTCGGTATACGATAAAAGTGTATATAACAAAAGTTACTTTAAATAACAAAATACACAACTTTTGTTATGTTCATATTTGCCGAAAAACCAATAGGAAACGAAATATTGCTATTTTAATTTCTGGCTTCCCTTATAACCCCCACTCCTGCCCGTCCCTAGAAATGTTGGTATGGCTTGTTATAATGAAAGCGTTAGTGCTAATATACATACCGAGTTTTATTTATTTCGGTTGGGTCTTTTGTCCCAAATAAAATTGTTCACTTCCGCTATAGGTTTTAGCGTTTATCTCGTTTATAATTCAGTATACGATAAAAGTGTATATAACAAAAGTTATTCTAAATAACAAAATAAACCACTTTTGTCATGTTCATATTTGCCGAAAAACTAATAGGAAACGAAATATCGCTATTTTTAATTTCTGGCTTCCCTTATAACCCCCACTCCTGTTCATCTCAGAGAATTTTAATATAGCCTAAAGTCTAAGTTGGGTTAGTAGTAATATAAATACCAAGTTTCATAAAATTCGGTTCAGCCGTTTA
>CM032232.1:153682500-153685000 GCA_019009955.1 Riptortus pedestris | reverse complement strand
ACTGAACAGTACTAGCAACACCACTAATGTGAGAATGCGAGGCTGGATTCCCCCCCAAAAGGATTAAAATGATAGTAAACATTTTAATCCTTTCTTTTTAAGTTTAAACACTCAACCTAGACGTTTTATTGATAAGGAAAGCGTGAGAATATTCATGTTTTCTAAATTTACTCCTCGTAAATTAAAAAATTAAGCTTACTCAAAAAGCCAATAGTTTTTTGTAATTTAAATACCATATTAAAAAAAATACACTTTTTGCACAACTATTTTCAATTTTTTGTGATTTTCTCAAAAACGAAGCGAAAACGAGGCATATGCCAGAGGACTTTTTTTTCTTAGTTTTTCGATCCTCTATTGATCCCTGAAGTTTGGCCGTTTGGTTTGGGGACACCCTGTATATATATATATATATATATATATATATAATTTTGAACGTGCCTCATTTTCGTCATCTACTTGGTAGGATTGATGTAATTGGTAAATGTGCTGATAGGTTTATAAAGGGGTATAATGCACTTTCAAATCATCGCTAATTTTTATTTTAAGAGAAATTTAATTTCAACACATTTGTTAATGTTTCTTCCTTGAGTATACTTTTAGAATTCTACCTCGAGATAAGATCCTTAGGAGTTGGTCTTTAGTTTCACTCTCCCTATGTAATCGGAAATTATTTGTTTAGTGAGCAACTCATTAAATAAATTCCTTAGTCCCCCCTGACTAGAAAAGGGTGCTGACCTGAATATAACTGGTCTCAATTAGCCGTAGTATTATTATTATTATTATTATTTATTAACGTCCACTTTTTGCAACTTAGGCTAATCGGGACGGGTTATCTACAGGTTACCACCCTTTTCTATTCAGGGTGGGATTTTAGGACGTTATTTAGCCGTAGTATTAACAAAATGGACTTTAGTAAAAACAGTTTTTTAATATCCTTAGCTGTGTTATCATAAAACACATGATCATAATCGAATTCAGCATCATGTGAGATGTCGCATGACAATAGCCAATTGTTTTCGATGTAGACAAATTCAAAATACCAAATTTAAAAATATTCCAAAATCAAACGTTTTCATTTGTAATCTGGGAGGATGGCCTGGTTGAGACGAGTGAAGGATGTGAAGTTGGCCCACTTTGCCAGGGGATGTTCTGCCTGTGGATCTGCAAATATCAAGGTAGACATTTAGACATAGACCAAATGATATACATTTATTTACATTATATGCTAACATAACATTTTAAAAATTCGAGCAATATTTCAATCGATTTCTAAACATATCATCAAATATCATTTATACTTATATAATTTAATTGTTATAAAATTAGCTCGAATTCCTTGGATAAATTATAAAAATATCTTTAAATTTAATAGTTCTATAAAATAAAGTAATTCCCTTAACTATCTTAATAGCCTTCTAAATATATACACATATAAAATTTAAATTATTGACAAGCAAATTTATTAAAAGCTGACGAGCTTTATAAATAATGAGAAACTTGACCCAACTTGTAGAGATGATGTGCCTCATCATACATTTTTTTGAAAGATTTTCACAACAAATATTTTGTACTTTTAGTTATTAATTGAACACTTTCGATTGTATTCATCTTGTGTATAAAAACATCCTTCAGGCATGAAGCTCTTTAATTTATTTTTAAACAAAGAATGTCTTAGGTGATTTAACGCATTCGGGCAGAGAGTTTTGCTCTTAAAATTGATAAGGTAAAAGTGATATTAATGACAATAAATAAGTGTTAAAATAATAGGTTGTGATTCATTTGGTGATGGTGCTTAACCATGGCTCATAATCTGGAGGAAGCTAAATGCTCTTCGCTCCAGGGTTCGATTCCCTTCTGGGGATAAGAATTGATTTAGCGATGAAATTAAACAGCCTAGTTGGCTAAGTCGACCTGACCAGATCACCCTTATAGCATAATTCAGACTTTAACAACATTCGTAGAACAATTTTTAGCAGATTTCCCTAAAGGGAAATCAGCTATTGAGGTCGTACTCATGCCGCGAGTTTTGAAAAATTTCCTCAAATGTCCATCAATCCAACCCAGCAGATGACGAAAATGAGGTACGTTCCAAACAATATATATATATATATATATATATATATATATATATATATATATATATATATATATATATTTGTCTGTTACCGCTCTAGCGGTCGCAATTTTTTTTGTTTGATCGTTACCAAACTTCATATTTAAGAGTTTTACGTAAAAAGAGAGATCAAGTTCGTTAATGGCTGAAATCGGACCAGTGGGAGGGGGGGTTTAGAGGGGGAGATTTTCGAAAATTAGAAATATCTCCGTTATTATTCGTCGGATCGAAAAATTGTATAGCACCAATCTTATTGTAAATTAAATTTACTATAAATATTATTCTATACATTTATTCTGTATCTTGAATATTAACCGAGATATTTGCATTTGTATTGTGTGTGTGGTCGACGGAACCCCGCCATGTTCCGGACTCTCCGCCGAGAGC
>CM032232.1:153120000-153677500 GCA_019009955.1 Riptortus pedestris | reverse complement strand
AAATATAAATATAACAAAAGTTGTTTATTTTGTTATTTAGAGTAACTTTTGAAATTTACATTTTTGTCGTATACCGAATTATATATGAGTTATACGCTAAAAACAATAGTGCGAGTCAACAATTTTATATGGCACAAAAGACTCAAACCGAACTAAATGAAACTCCGTATGTGATTTGGTATTAACACATCCCTGATTATAAGCTATATTAAAATTTCGAGGTACGAACGGGACTGAGGATTTATAAGGGAGGTTTGAAATATAAACTCGTGATATTTCGTTTCCTTCAGTGTTTCGTTCGTAACATAATCCTTTTTCGGCAAACGTGCATATAACAAAAGTTGTTTATTTTGTTATTTAAAGTAACTTTTGATATATGCACTTTTTCCGTATAACGAAGTATAAATGAGGTACACACGAAAAACTATAGAAGGGGTCAACAATGTTATGGGACTCGAAAGACTAAATCGAAATGAATGAAACTCCGTTTTTTTTGACAATAAGCATTTTAACAGGAGTTAACTAACATTAACTAGGGGGTCGTTAGGGAGGCATGAAATGAAAAATCGTCAAATTTCGTTTCCTATTGTTTTTTTGGGAACGTGCACTAGACAAAAGACGTATAACTTGATATTTAGAGTGACTTTTGTTATATTCACCTTCATAGTAATTTATAAAGCAAGCAATTTGCATAGAGGTTTTGTTATAGTCATCAATGCGCGTGTCCATTTATGAATTTATTCAACTTAGTACTTCGATGGATTAATGCACTTTCATTAACTTAACAGAGAGATGAAGACCAGAGTATATTGTCATGCTCCCCCTCTTTCTCAAACATTTATTAATCAGAAATGTCAGTTTCTCCTTAAACTTATTTAATACTTTATTTAATTAATATAGGAAATGTAATAAGAATTATTAACACAAGTTAATAATTAAAAAAAAATAATAAAACTGATATCTTAAAAAAGTGGGATGTTTGTTGGCAAGAGTGAGTGAGGGAGGAGAGGTGGGAGACTTCCTTTCTGTCCTCTCACTCCAAACCTTATATTTCAGTGAGCTGTTTAAGCTATTTAATTAATCAATTATTTTAATCTAACCATTAATTATTTTAATAGATATCGATAATAGTGGCGAGTTTGATTCTCGCCTGGGCAAAGGAAATTATTTAGTGACGAAATTCATTAAATAACATCATAAAATCCCACACTGGCTAGAAAAGGGAGGTAACCTGTAGCAAAAAGTGGACGTTAAGAAATAATAATAATAGATATCGTATTAGCCATATGAATAATATGGTTAATACGATAATCTATCATTATGATATATATAAAAAAAGATACATGCACAGGAAACTGGTAATAATAAAAATAATGTGTATTTTGTAGAATTAAGTACATAAAAAATACTTTTATTATTATCATATCCCCAGCACTCCGGACGCGGGTGTAAACCCTAACCATTGAGAGGGGAAAATGTAAAAATATTGTACAATGTAAAGCCCCAAAAAATACCATCATCATTCTGCCTCAAATGATTTCCCGCGCAAAGCCGGGTACCTTAGCTAGTTACTTATAAATGTTATATATATACAGTAAAAAACAGATTTAGAATAATGATTATAAATAATTTCTTTTGCATCTTGCATTATATCCAACAATTGCGGGCAGTTTTTATTTGCTGCAAACTCCACTAGATCTTTTACAGCTTTAAGCGCTTCACTGAATGTTTTTATTTTCAATTCCCTTTCATTTTCTGGAATTGCTTTCGCCTCGTCGTCTGATTCAGTTCCTTTGCTTACAATATCAACAGCTCTAATTACGTCTTCGACAACTGGGAGGTTATCATCGAAGTGTAAACACGTCCTTAAGCGGCCCTTACAAGGTCATTAATAATGACATTACCAGTAATGACATTTTTTGCGAACGCACTTCATTCCAGATTATCATTACTGTAACAACCTTACACAATCATTTTTAATGTCATTACTTTCCTTCAGTACAGTGGTGGTCTCTGTCAAAGCAAAGACGTATAAAATAAAATGGATCCACACAAAACCGCTTGTATTGCTATAATTTTGGCTTTAGCTACAAAACGGCGAGTAAAACATAAACGTTGGATGAAGGAGTGGTTAAAAAAACGTGAACAGTATTCTCATATTTTGTTATTGAATGAAATTAGAGACACCGAAAAATAAAACAACATAATTTAAAAGCATTTTACTTACTTTTGAGTTCCCAAGGTCAACAGGTTGCTCAAAATTGTTAATAAATTGCAATGCGTGTAAAACCCACGAGGACGGTGAATATACATCGTCGGCTCCAGCCCCTGATCTTGTGGAGTCCTCTATTTTTAGCAGATTTCCCTTAAGGGAAATCAGCTATTGAGGTCGTACTCATGATGCGAGTTTCGAAAAATTTCTTCAAATGTCCATCGATCCTACCCAGGAGATGACGAAAATGAGGTCCGTTCAAAATGATATATATATATATATATATATATATATATATATATATATATATATATATATATATATATATATATATATATATTTGTCTGTTAACGCTCTAGCGGTCGCAATTTTTGTTTGATCTTTACCAAACTCGGAATTTAATCGTTTTATGTAAAAAGGAAGATCAAGTTCGTTAATGGCTGAAATCGGACCAGTGGGAGGGGGGGTTTAGAGGGGGGGATTTTTGAAAATTCAATATATCTCCGTTATTATGCATCAAATCGAAAAATTATATAGAATAAATCTTATTGCAAATTAAATGTACTATAAATATTGTTCTATACATTTATACTGTATCTTGAATATTAACCGAGATATTTGCATTTGTATTCTGCGTGTGGTCACCAGTAGGCTGTTCGGACTTTCCGCCGAGAGCTCTGGCGGCCGTTTCTATAACTATTCGTCCCTCGTGAATAGGTTTAGAGGTTAGGTTAACTGTTTTTTGGGGCTAGAAACTACTGGGTTATTACGCCCTAAATAATGTTTTAGGTTTAGAGGTTTCTTACTACTACAGTTGTTATTAGGCAGATTTCTCTATTGTAAAACTTGTGGGAAATCTGCTTAGTTTACGCAGCCCCTTGCGTGACGGACTTTTTTTTAACTCTTTTCGGTAGTTACACCTGAGAGTATTAATTTTACGTCTGACGTCAGATATCGTGGCTCTAGGTTTGCATTTTTCGTAGACTGACAGCAGTTTCACGAGTGCGGCATTCCTTTTATTTTTATAATTTGAATCTGAAGGATTCCATAATGCTGGTAATTCTTCGTACATTGATATAAAATATTGCAAAACATCACTGGTTTCTACACAATCACTCTCCGGAGCCGACATGTTGTCTTCACAATTTCGTGTGGTAGACTGAGTAATGATGCCGCACACCTTACACTATCATTATTAATGACAGTATCCCCTCCCGTTTACAGTAATGATGTGCCGAGATCAGAAAATCCGGATTCGCATCATTCCCCTCGTCATTCCAACTTTGTCGACGTTACACGATCAGTATTAATGTCATTCTGATAAAGTAATGTCATTATTAATGACCGTGTAAGGGGCGCTTTACTTTCAACATCAACGTTAGCTCTGCGGCATAGTTCAGACATTTCTTCATCGCTGTCAATTACATCGTGAACTTCCATTTGAACATCCCCACTTGGGAATCCTGCCTTTACAAAACAATTTTTTACAGTAGCTGGAAGTACGCTCTTCACAGCTTTACTAATAAAATAGACTGCATCCAGAACATTAATTTCCCTGCATAACTCCGAAAAATTCGTGCAATCGGTCAATTTTAAAATTAGTGATTTTAAAAGAAACGTTTTGTGTAAGCATTTGAAATTTTGAATAACGCCTTGATCCAGAGGTTGAGTAATTGATGTGGTGTTAGCTGGAAACCAAACTAATTTTATATTTGATAATGAAATATGCGGATGACATGTAGCATTGTCTTCCATTATTGCACTCGTCATCCACGCTTTTTTATAAACCTCCAATGGACTGGTAATAAATTCCTATCAAGGTGTCTAAATGGTCTAGGACGTGCAGACTTACCAATGACGAGAGGTTTTTCAATTTCTCCTTCCATGCTGGCACAGAGAAAAATCGTCAACCTTTCCTTCGAGTTTTTCCCACCACTACACATATCACCTTTTATCACTAGGAACTTAGTTGGTAACATTCTATAAAATAGTCCGGTTTCATCACCATTGTAAATATTTTTTCTATCATAACTTTCTATGATTTTGTTGATTTTATCTTTCCATTCTTGGACAGTTTGAGGATCTACGTCTTTAGATTCTCCAGAAATTTTATTGAACACTATATGCCTTTTTCTAATGCATTCAAGCCATCCATAAGATGCTTTAAAATCCAGTTTACCTATATTTTGGGCTTCCGCTTGAATGATACATAGGTCCAGAGATCGGCATTCCTCTTGCACGGGCACTAACGAACCATTCCCAAACAGCTTCATTAATATCTTCGTTCGAACCAACTTTTTTAGCCCGTTTTGATATTTTTCAGCTAAAAAATTCGCCGATGTTTTCTTCAGTTCGTGCTCCTCAATAAGTTTCACTTTTTCACTAAGATAATTTTTCCGTTTTGACAGATTTCCGTTTTATACGGAGTCCGTTTTAGACAGTTTTTACTGTATATATATATATATATATATATATATATATATATATATATATATATATATATATATATATATATGTTGACTAAGAAGTAAATAGTCTATCGCCCAGTCTACGTCGATGCGCAGTCAACGTAAAATCTGTTTCTTTTTTTTCAAATATTTGTTTACAGTTAGAGCTTTTTTTTTTTAGTAAGTAACACCACTCTTAGAGTGAAATGGAAATCTAATTTAAGATAAATGAATATAATAGGAGTAATCACATCATTGATAACAGTAGCTGAAATGTTTGATAATGATAAGTTGTTTTAGCGATTAGTCGAGTTGAAATAGTCAGCTCAGCATTTGTACTTTTCGATTACGAAGCCAAAGAGGATTTATTCAGTTTTGGCTAATCTCTAGAAAGGCCCATTGAAAGCCATCCTATATCCCCATGGAACGCCTCCCAAATACAAATATATTTAATGATCGACTCAAAAAAAAAATACTCAAGTTATAACAATACTAGTTACTCTAATAAATCTCTCCCAAATTATTGAATTAAAAATTCCGTCACACAGGGGCTGTAAATTTAGCAAATCCCCCCCCCCCAACACTACTCATATCATCTCTGCATATTTTCTCAATTTCCAATCTGATGAGTAGAAATAAAAGGGAAATAAATTGGTATTTGATGATGCCGTCACACAACCTATTTGCAGCTTTCTCATCAGTTAAACATTTGTTGAAAGCAATATTTGCTATTTAAGTTGGAACAAGAGCATTTACGATATATTCCATTATAGTTGAAGGGCCACTCGGCACAAAACTAAAAAAAGTCCGTCACGCAGGGGCTGCGTAAACTAAGCAGATTTCCCACGTGAAGTTTTACAATAGAGAAATCTGCCTAATAACAACTGTAGTAGTAAGAAACCTCTAAACCTAAAACACTATTTAGGGCGTAATAACCCAGTAGTTTCTAGCCCCAAAACACAGTTAACCTAACCTCTAAACCTATTCACGAGGGACGAATAGTTATGGAAACGGCCGCCAGAGCTCTCTGCGGAAAGTCCGAACAGCCTACTGGTGACCACACGCAGAATACAAATGCAAATATCTCGGTTAATATTCAGTATACAGAATAAATGTATAGAACAATATTTATAGTAAATTACATTTGCAATAAGATTTATTCTATACAATTTTTCGATCCGATGCATAATAACGGAGATATTTTGAATTTTCAAAAATCCCCCCTCTAAACCCCCCCTCCCACTGGTCCGATTTCAGCCATTAACGAACTTGATCTTCCTTTTTACATAAAACGATTAAATTCCGAGTTTGGTAAAGATCAAACAAAAATTACGACCGCTAGAGCGTTAACAGACAAATATATAGATATATATATATATATATATATATATATATTCAGTTTTGAACAGACCTCATTTTCGTCATCTACTAGGTAGGATCGATGGACATTTGAAGAAAAATGTCGAAAATTCCGTCATGAGTACAACCTCAATAGCTGATTTCCCTTAGGGGAAATCTGCTAAAATGCACATATCTCGGATAATGCCCCTTTATTAATCCTCCCTCCCTCTGCTCCAATTTCAGCCATTATTCAAATTGATATTTATTTGTACATAAAACATTTAAATATGGATTATGGTAACGAAAATAAAAAAATTGCGACCGCTGGACCTATAACAGACAAATATATATATTTGAACGGACTTCATTTTCGTCATCTCCTGGAAAGGATTGATGGACATTTAAAGACATTTCTCATAAATCGTCTGATGAGAACAAGCTTACACGCAACTGTTTTCCCTTGGGAGAAATATGCTTAAATGGATTCCCAGAAGGTGAAGGCAGAATTGTAAAAAGTCCGTCACGCAGGGGCTGCGTAAACTAAGCAGACTTCCCTCGTGAAGTTTAGTAATAGATAAATATACATACTGCTAACACAACACCGTGAATAAATACAAACGG
Organism: Riptortus pedestris; assembly: GCA_019009955.1. Lineage (NCBI taxonomy): Eukaryota > Metazoa > Arthropoda > Insecta > Hemiptera > Alydidae > Riptortus > Riptortus pedestris. The sequence continues at coordinate 153,670,879 of CM032232.1, read as the reverse complement.
AAATAAGAAATGTTTCATCCAATTTCAATAGCCTGCCGACAGGAAGCGTTAGGTTAGAAATGTAAACAAACGGGTCCCGCTTCACACTGGAAAGAAAAACAATTACTGAAATATATCAGAATATAACACATTAATTTTATTGAGAACTATTTACTATATCTAGTATTGTAATTAATAATGAGTCAGAATAATTGTTATCTCAATCAATAAAATTTTAGTAGTCCAAACTTTAAGATGGGGGGGGGGGGAGTCACCAGTGCATATTTGCATGTATCTCGTATAATAAAGGTCTCTTGAATACAATTTTTGGTATTTAAACTTCCAATAATGTGATTTATTATGTATCAGAGTATTGTTTACGTAACATGAGTAGAAGTGGCGGTTTGGTGAAAACTGAAAAATGCAAATATCTCGGTTAATATTCAAGATAGAGAATAAATGTATAGAACAATATTTATAGTAAATTTAATTTGTAATAAGATTGATTCTGTATAATGTTTCGATCCGACGTATAGTAACGGAGATATTTCGAATTTTCGAAAATCCTCCCCTTTAAACCCCCCCTCCCACTGGTCCGATTTCAGCCGTTAACGAACTTGATCTTTCTTTTTACATAAAACGCTTAAATATGAAGTTTGGTAAGGATTAAACAAAAATTGCGACCGCTAGAGCGGTAACAGACAAATATATATTATATATATATATATATATTATATATTATATATAATATATATATATATATATAGATATAGATATATATATATACAGTTTTGAACGGACCTCATTTTCGTCATCTACTAGGTAGGATCGATGGACATTTGAAGAAAAATGTCGAAAATTCCGTCATGAGTACAACCTCAATAGCTGATTTCCCTTAAGGGAAATTTGCTAAAATGTGTTGAACGATTTGAATATTTTATAAATCAATAAAAATATGTTTACACCTGTCATTGGTGTAAAGTTGGACAGTTTCAAAAAGTATATAGAGGAGATTGCATAAGCTGGCTGATACTTGTATAGATGATCGCTATGTAAAAACTATTATCAGCTCCATGTTAGATAACCATTTCGAAATCAATTATTGTACATCTGTGAAAGGCTATCGCCACTACTTCCGCTCTTATCAAATTGGTGCAGCCTTTTTTTTTTTTTAATTTTGCCCGTGTTTTGTACTATTTGTAGTGCGCCACAATAATTACTGAGTAAGGTTACACGACTGTAGTGTAGTATGGGGGGGGGGACCTCAGGAGAATATGGTTAGCATTACTGTAGTGTAGTCTGGGGGGGGGAGCCCAGGAGGATATGGTTAACATTACTGTAGTGTAGTCTGGGGGGGGGAGCCCAGGAGCAAATGGTTAACATTACTGTAGTGTAGTCTGGGGGGGGGGAGCCCAGGAAGATATGGTTAGCATTACTGTAGTGTAGTCTGGGGGGGGGACCACAGGAGGATATGGTTAGCATTACAGGAGTGTATTCTGGGGGGGGGGTACCACAGGAGAATATGGTAAGCATTACTGGAGGTAGTCTGGGGGGGGGGGACCTCAGGAGAATATGGTTAGCATTACTGTAGTTGTCTGGGGGGGGGGGACCTCAGGAGGATATGGTTAAGCATTACTGTAGTGTAGTCGGGGGGGGGGAGCCCAGGAGGATATGGTTAACATTACTGTAGTGTAGTCTGGGGGGGGGGACCTCAGGGGGATATGGTTAGCAAAACTGTAGTGTAGTGTGGGGGGGGGGACCGAAGGAGAATATTGTTATCATTAAGGTAGTGTAGTCTGGGGGGGGGGACCTCAGGAGGATATGGTTAGCATTACTGTAGTGTAGTCTGGGGGGGGACCTCAGGAGGATAGGGTTAGCATTACTTTAGTGTAGTCTGGGGGGGGGACCTCAGGAGGAATGGTTAGCATTACTGTAGTGTAGTCTGGGGGGGGGACCTCAGGAGGATATGGTTAGCATTACTGTAGTGTAGTCTGGGGGGGGGGCCTCAGGAGAATATGGTTAAGCATTACTGTAGTGTAGTCTGGGGGGGGGGACCTCAGGAGGATATGGTTAGCATTACTGTAGTGTAGTCTGGGGGGGGGGCAGGGTGTAGTCTGGGGGGGGACCTCAGGAGAATATGGTTAGCATTACTGTAGTGTAGTCTGGGGGGGGGAACCACAGGAGGATATGGTTAGCATTACTGTAGTGTAGTCTGGGGGGGACCTCAGGAGGATATGGTTAGCATTACTGTAGTGTAGTCTGGGGGGGGGGGACCTCAGGAGGATATGGTTAGCATTACTGTAGTGTAGTCTGGGGGGGGGACCTCAGGAGGATATGGTTAGCATTACTGTAGTGTAGTCTGGGGGGGGGGGACCTCAGGAGGATATGTATAGCAATACTGTAGTATAGTCTGGGGGGGGGAGCACAGGGTGAGATGGTTAACATTACTGTAGTGTTGTCTGGGGGGGGGACCTCAGGGGATATGGTTAGCATATTTGTAGTCTTCTGGGGGGGGGAACCTCAGGAGGATATGGTTAGCATTACTGTAGTGTAGTCTGGGGGGGGAGCCTCAGAGGATATGGTTAACATTACTGTAGTGTAGTCTGGGGGGGGGGACCTCAGGAGGATATGGTTAGCATTACTGTAGTGTAGTCTGGGGGGGGGGGGACCTCAGGAGGATATGGTAGCATTACTGTAGTGTAGTCTGGGGGGGGGACCTCAGGAGGATATGGTTAGCATTACTGTAGTGTCTGGGGGGGGGACCTCAGGAGGATATGGTTAGCATTACTGTAGTGTAGTCTGGGGGGGGGGGACCTGAGGAGGATATGGTTAGCATTACTGTAGTGTAGTGTGGGGGGGGGACCTACGGATGATATGGTTAGCATTAAGGTAGTGTATTGTGGGGGGGGGGGCACACAGGAGGATATTGTTAGCATTACTGTAGTGTTAGTCTGGGGGGGGGGGACCTCAGGGGATATGGTTAGCATTACTGTAGTGAAGTCTGGGGGGGGACCTCAGGAGGATATGGTTAGCATTACTGTAGTGTAGTCTGGGGGGGGGACCTCAGGAGGATATGGTTAGCATTACTGTAGTGTAGTCGGGGGGGGGGGGGACCTCAGGAGGATATGGTTAGCATTACTGTAGTGTATTCTGGGGGGGGGACCACAGGAGGATATGGTTAGCATTACTGGAGTGTAGTCTGGGGGGGGGGACCTCAGGAGGAATATGGTTAGCATTACTGTAGTGTAGTCTGGGGGGGGGGACCCTCAGGAGGATATGGTTAGCATTACTGTAGTGTATCTTGGGGGGGGGGGACCTCAGGAGGATATGGTTAGCATTACTGGAGTGTAGTCTGGGGGGGGGGACCTCAGGAGAATATGGTTAGCATTACTGTAGTGTAGTCTGGGGGGGGGGACCAAAGGAGGATATGGTTAGCATTACTGTATTGTTGTATGGGGGGGGGGGACCTCAGGAGGATATGGTTAGCTTTACTGGAGTGTAGGCTGGGGGGGGGACCTCAGGAGGATATGGTTAGCATTACTGTAGTGTAGTCTGGGGGGGGACCTAAAGGAGGATATGGTTAGCATTACTGTAGTGTATTCTGGGGGGGGGGGCTTTCAGCCCTTGCGTGACAGACCATCTCACTAGTACTCTGTAGTTAGTATCTGTAGTTACACATATACTCTCTCTTTCTAAGTAGTTTGCTTTGTTGTATGTGTTGCAGGACCGAGCTGAAGCAGGGTAAGGCGAAAGTGTTCAACAACCTCGGGCACGACTTTTACGCGGTGGCGGTGAGCAGCTGCGGTCCTGAGTCGCTGGGCTTCAACTCGAACGAGGTTCTGAACGAGTGCAAGGAAGGTATTCGGATTGCAGTTGGGGCTGGAGTCAGGGAACTGGAGAAGGCTCAGGTGAATCACGTGATGGTGGAGGGGTTCAGCAATGCAGAAGCTGCTGGAGAGGCAGCTAGCCTCGCAGTCTGGCGGTGGCAGGACCTCAAAGCCAGGGAAAACACACAAATAGACGCCAAGGTCGATCTCTTTGAAGATCCCGACACGTGAGAAATATTTAATTTTTTTATCAGATTCATATCTGTTATAATTTTATTCCTAAACGGTAGACCAACAATCACACAACAGATTTAGACAATATCCTGATTTCAGTTACTCGGTGACTTGAGTACCAAACCCCAATTGTATTGTCTCACAGACATTCTTTCAGCTATTAGAACAGGTTCCTTTAGGGAAATCTACTATTGAGGTTGTACTTCGGCATTTCTTCAAATCTCCATCCCCAAGCGAATACAAAAACGGTGTCCTGTCAGATTATAATGAGGTTACTGGAAACTAATTTTGGGTTTCTTAAATAAAACAATGTTTTCTATTAAAATATATATATAGGGGGGGGGCTGGTATGGAGATGGACAGAATAAAGGGCACCCCCTAGTTATATAAACATTACAATATAATTCCGTTATTCGAATAGAAACAGTTGGGATTTGTTATGTTTTTGGGCATTCTTTAGACCCACCCCCCAAATCCTCATGATAAGCTGTTAAATTATGAACCACTTCATTGGAAGGTAAAATACGAGTATGTTTTTCGTTGGACATTTACTGTAGGAGCTACAAGCAAATATGTTTCGAGCAGACGATATCATTTAAGATTATATGTTCTGATCTAGAAAATATTAATTTGGCCAATACTATATTTGATATTTAATCGAATCATTCAAGACTACAGTTCATCGGCGTTAATGGCTGAATGGGGACCAGCCGTGAGTAAGGGGATTAGAGGGTGAAGTCGAATGGCTAAATTGGGACCAGCAATGGAGGAGGGGATTAGAGGGGGAAGTCGAATGGCTCAATTGGGACCAGCAATGGAGGAGGGGATTAGAGGGTGAAGTCGAATGGCTAAATTGGGACCAGCAATGGAGGAGGGGATTAGAGGGTGAAGTCGAATGGCTAAATTGGGACCAGCAATAGAGGAAGAGGGGATTAGAGGGGGAAGTCGAATGGCTAAATTGGGACCAGCAATGGAGGAGGGGGTTAGAGGGGGAAGTCGAATGGCTAAATTGGGACAGGCAATGGAGGAGGGGATTAGAGGGGAAGATCGAATGGCTAAATTGGGGACCAGCAATGGAGGGGGGATTAAGGAGAGGGAAGTCGAATGGCTAAAAGATGGACCAGCAGAATGGAGTTGGCAGAAGGGATTAGAGGGTGAAGTCGAATGGCTTAAATTGGGACCAGCAATGGGAGGAGGGGTTAGAGGGGGAAGTCGAATGGCTAAATTGGGACCAGCAATGAGGGAGGGGATTAGAGGGGGAAGTCGAATGGCTAAATTGGGACCAGCAATGAAGGTGGGGAATTAGAGGGGGAAGTCGAATGGCTACAAATTGGGACCAGCAATGGGGAGGGGATTAGAGGGGGAAGTCGAATGGCTCAATTCCCCCCCTCCCGCGCCTGAGTCGAATGGCCAAATTGGTACGAGCAATGGAGGAGGAGGGGATTAGAGGGGGAAGTCGAATGGCTAAATTGGGACCAGCAATGGGGAGGGGATTAGAGGGGTAGTCGAATGGCTAAATTGGGACCAGCTAATGGAGGAGGGGATTAGAGGGCGTGAAGTCGAATGGCTAAATTGGGACCAGCAATGGAGGTAGGGGGGGGATTAGAGGAGGGAAGTCGATTGGGAACATCAATTGGGACCAGCAATGGAGGAGGGGATTTGAAGGTAGGGAAGTCGAATGGCTAAATTGGGACCAGCAATGGGGGAGGGGGATTAGAGGGGGAAGTCGAATGGCTAAATTGGACAGCAATGGAGGAGGGGATTAGAGGGTGAAGTCGAAATGGCTAACTTGGGACCAGCAATGGAGGAGGGGATTAGAGGGGGAAGTCGAATGGCTAAATTGGGACCCGAAATGGGGGTGGGGAGTAGACGGGGGAAGTCGAATGGCTTTATTGGGACCAGCAATGGGGGAGGGGATTAGAGGGGGGAACCCGAATTGCTCAATTGAAACCAGCAATGCGGGGGGGGATTAGAGGGGGGGAAGTCGAATGGCTGAATAGGGACCAGCAATGGGGGGGGGGATTGAGGAGGGTGAAGTCGAATGGCTCTAAATTGTGACCTGCATTGGTGGAGGGGATTAGAGGGGGAAGTCGAATGGCTAAATTGGGACCAGCAATGGGGAGGGGATTAGAGGGGGAAGTCGAATGGCTCAATTGGGACCAGCAATGGAGGGGGGGGGAAGGATTAGAGGGGGAAGTCGAATGGCTAAATTGGGGCAGCAATGGGGAAGGGGATTAGAGAGGGGAAAATCGAATGGCTCAATTGGGCCCAGCAATGGGGGAGGGGATTAGAGGGGGGAGGTCGAATGGATCAATTGGGACCAGCAATGGGAGGGGATTAGAGGGGGAGTTCGAATGTCTTGGTATCACTGCCACAAGAATATTGAGTCTAACTTGCCCAGACGTACTACCGGTTCAGTCACCCAAATTGTCATCACTGCAACCAACATTGGTCTTACACTTTCGTTTAACTTTGCCGAGTACATATGGGTTCCCAGTACCCAAACTGATCACTGCCAAACAATTGATCTTACACCCTTTGCCCAGACGTTACATACTCGCTCCCCACCTCCACCCATATTCGCATTACTGCCACAACCAATCATTGCATCTTACACCTTTGCCCAGACGTACATACATCCTCGCACCTCACCCAAACTTGTCATCACTGCCACAACCAATCATTGTGTCTTACACCCCTGCCCAGACGTACATACTTGCTCCCCACCTCACCCATATTCGCTATTACTGCCACTACCAATCATTGTGTCTTACACCCCTGCCCAGACGTACATACTTGCTCCCCACCTCACCCAAATTCGCCATCACTGCCACTACCAATCATTGCGTCTTACACCTTTGCCCAGACGTACATACTTGCTTCCCACCTCCCCAAACGTGGCATCACTGTAACACCCAAACATTGCATCTTATGACTCCAAACTTCGTAACATTCCTACCCATTTCGTTTGAAACGATAGCATCTTCTTGGCACGACAGCATTTAGCCTAGCCAACTTGATTATCGCCCCTTGCAGCACCCCTCTATTAGCATATTACGCCTATAGTCTTGTTGTTGTATACATAATTATTGCAGTGAAGGCTGGATGCGAGGTATTCAGAAAGGGGAAGGACAGAACATAGCTCGGAGGCTGTCTGAGATCCCAGCCAACATCATGACACCTCTAGCCTTCTCTCAGGTGATAATCCTTCTAAATTTTCCACATCATTTTTATATTTGTTTTATGTTTTAATTTTAACTTTTATTCGACATATTTTTAGCAGATTTCCCTTTAGGGAAATCAGGTATTGAGGTCGTACTCGTGACGCGATTTTCGATAAAGTTCTTCGATCCTACTCAGGAGGTGACGAAAATGAAGTCCGTTCAAAAATTATATATATATATATATATATACTAGCTGTACCCGGCTTCGCCCGGGAATTCATTTGAGGCTGAATGAAGATAGTATTTTTTTCGTAAGGCCTACTTTGCTCAATCCGCTTCCCAGTGTTTAGGATTGTTGCTGTGGATTTGTTAATATTAAAATTATTTGTTCTGTAAGGCTCCACTGTCATCAATATTTTTATATTTCCCGTCTCTTATACATACAATTTTTTTTATAATGTAATGAACCATATAATTCATAATCATAGAAAGTAGTCTGTCATCCAAACCATGTATGAATAAAATAAAATTTATTTTCCCTTGATGCCGTACAAAGCCGAATGGTGACAGCTGTTTTAGGTACGCCATAACCGCCATTAAAAATACTCTTCTGTAAGTCTCAATTGTAAACTGATTATCCATATTTGTACATAGCTTGTTCAGTAAATTCATTATATATTAACGGAGCAGAGTTAATAAATACCAGAAATAACTTCTTGTACCTCCCCTGCGGTCATCCTTTGAAATTATTTATTTATGACTATTAAACGAATTCATATTCCTGAGAATAACACTACATTGCTTAAAGTGTAAGCATCAATTATCATGTAAACATAGACTAATATGGGGTCGGCAGAAAAGCGAGAGAACTGATAGGACAGAAAAAATAATCCCCACTCCAACCATCTAGGCTCAGTGGTGCCAGCTCATTTAGGATTTCAATCCTGTAATACATTAAATTATATTAACAAATCTGACACATTATCTTCACAATACGAAAAATGTTTCTTCAAATAATTTTGACGTTTTAATTAAATAAGCACTAAATACACTTAAAGGCTAACTGGCGTTTCTCATGAATTAATGTTTGGGAGAAGAGAAGGGGGGTGGGCAATGTAATGTATATCTCGTTTATACTTTGTTATAAAACGAAAGTTAATATAGCAAAAGTCACTCTAAATACCAGAATAGAAGAAAAGCCAATAGGAAACGAAATATCGCTATTTTTAATTCCAGGCTTTTCTTATAACCCCCACTACTGTTCGTCTTAGAGAATATTATTATAGCCCAAAGTCTAAGTTGGGTTAGTAGTAATATACATACCTAGTTTAGGCGTCGTTTATGCGTGAAAAGGTAACAAACAAACAAACAATCAAACATGCAGTTATGGTGTCTATGACATGTGAAACGAAGAAGTATCGTGAAATGTCGACAATAAAATCAATGAACAGACAGAGGTTATAATTTTATATAAACAAAACAAAACAAGCTGCCCTCCTTCTGGAGGGTTACCCTCCTAATCTGCCCAATTGGGCAATGTTAAAAATAGTTTTTAAAACAAGAAATTTGTATTACATTTTGATGGGCCAAGTGGAAAGGAGTGCAGCTTTGCCTGGTGCCTTTATTTATATAAATGATAATTTGTAATTCTCGCCAAATGTTTATAACGACTGTAGATAAATTCTGGAGGTCGTTTGTGGATAATGATAATCCCAGTCCTCTTAAAGTTTCGGCTGTCCTTAGGGATATTGTACCTCTTGCACCTATCAGTAGACCTTTGACGCTCCATTTTATATACATATATATACGTAGTAAGGTCCATAGGTTTCCGGCCTGTCCTGCTTGCCCTCCTTCAAACGTGTCGCGACATGCACGCCTATGTAGGTCCATGCCTGCTCACTCCATACCCATCGCCCGCACTTCCTCAGTCTTGTCAGTCAGTGTCCAGCCTTAAAGGAAACTCCCCATTTTTACAATGTTTAAACTCGAGTACTGTGCGGTAATAAAATTATTTTGTAAAGAGGGTCTTACTCCTGCGCAAATTAAAGAGCGCTTGGATTGTGTATACAGGCAGTCCTCCCCCTCGTATTCCACAGTGAAAGAATGGGCAAAATTATTTGAGTTAGGGAGAGAAAGTCTAGAAGATGACCCTCGTCCCGGTCGCCCACTGGAAGCTGTCACTTCTGAAACAATCCAACTTGTGGAATCTGAATTGCTGTCTGACTTACGACTGAAAACCAAGGAAATAGCAGCGAGGTTGGGGCTTTCAAAAACAAGTGTTTTGAGGATCATCAAAGAACATTTGCATATGAACAAGGTTAGTGCAAGATGCATTCCAAAAATTCTTTCAGCTCATCAAAAACAGGAACGAGTTCACTGCTGCAATGAATTTTTACGCGAGTATAATGCCGACCCAAAGAATTTTCTGGACTCAATTGTAACTGGGGATGAGACAATGGTTCTATATTATGACCCACTCAGCAAAAGAGAGTCCATGGAATGGAGAAGACCAGGAGAAGAGTTCCTTTTAAAGGCAAAAGTCACGCAGTCAACAAAAAAGATAATGGCCACAATTTTTTGGGACTGTAAAGGAATACTACTGATAGATTTTAAAGAAAGGAATACCACAATGAATGGTGAGTATTATGAAGCCCTACTTCACCGGTTACGAGACGCCATTAAAGAGAAGAGGCGAGGGAAGTTAAGCAGAGGCGTCCGCCTCCTTCACGACAATTCCCCTGTCCAGACAGCATTGATTTCCAAGGCTACTGTGAAGGACTGTGGATTCCAAGAAATCTCTCACCCACCCTACAGCCCAGACTTGGCCCCTAGTGATTTCTACCTTTTCTCAAAATTAAAATCTGACCTTCTTGGAAAGCGATTTAACACCGACGAAGAGCTCCAAGCAGCAGTGGAAGAACATTTTTTTAACAAAGAAGAAAATTATTTTTTTCATGGTATAGAAATGTGGCCAAAGCGTTATAATAAGTGTATTGAACTTAGAGGAGAATATATTGAAAAACAGTAAAACCAGTTTTTTTCTTTCACCTTTCCTTCTATCCCAGGCCGGAAACTTTTGGACCTTACTACGTATATATATATATATATATATATATATATATATATATATATATATATATTTAATTGTGACCTCTGTCTGTACATTGATTTTATTTACGATACTTTTTCGTTTCACATGTCATAGACACCATATCTGCAATTTGTTTCTTTCGTGTATGTTTGTTTGTTACCTTTTCACACATAAACGGCTGAACCGAATTTTATGAAACTTGGTATTTATATTACTACTAATCCAACTTAGACTTTAGGTTATATAAATATTCTCTGAGACGAACAGGAGTAGGGGTTATAAGGGAGGCCTGAAATTAAAAATAGAGATATTTCGTTTCCTATTGGTTTTTCAGCAAATATCTACATTGCAATAGTTGTTTATTTTGTTATGTAGATATATTGTTATTTCGATGTATTTCGAAATTTAAATCCGTTATACGCTAAACATTATCGTGGGAGTCAACAATACTATTTTGGCACAAAAGACTCAACCGAACTAAATAAAACTCGGTATGTGTATTAGCACTGACTCCTTAATTATCATAAGCCATACCAACATTTCTAGGGATGGGCAGGAGTGGGGGTGTTAAGGGAGGGCTGAAATTAAAAATAGTGGTATTTCGTTTTCTACTGGGTTTTAAGGAAATATGCACATGTCAAAAGTTGTTTAATTTGTTATTTAAAGTAACATTTGTTATATTCACTTTTGCCGTATAACAAAGTATAAACGAGATATACACCAAAAACTAGAGCTGGAGCCAACAATTTTGTTGGACACTAACGATTGAACCGAACTTAACAAATTTCGGAATGTGAATTAGCATTAATTCTTCCATGATTATAAGCTATATTAAAAATTTTAGCTCCAAACGGGAGTGGTGGTTATGAGGGAGGCCTGAAATGAAAAATTGTGATATTTCGTTTCCTATTAGATTCTCGGCAAGCATGCACATAACAAAAGTTGTTTATTTTGTTATTTCGAGTAACTTTCGTTGCATTCACTTTTTTCGTAAAATGTAGTGAACACGGGATATACGCTAAAACTATAGCGGGAGTCATTAATTTTATTAGTACTTAAGTGTTTTTAAGAGTGCATATTATGGAAAATGATTTTATGTTTTAGTCACATATGAGAACTCTAAATATGATTCGGATTAGTGAGGTTATATATCTCCGTCTCCTCCTTCTCATTTATTTATTTTTCCTAGAAAATAACGTTGTTATTTCCAATAGAAATGTAAACTATAAGAGCATTTCCGTTATTTAATTTGTATAGTGTATTATTTAAATAAAGTCATGCTGGCACAAGGGGAGTGATAGCGGAAGTTATAGGGACCAAAGTCTTTGATTCTGCTAATATATTATCTTATTTCCGATATCTTGATGTTATTGAAACAAATGTGAACCATCACAGTTAGACGTTAATGCTAATGTTATTATGAAAAAAGACAATATCCATTTAAATTTGATATGATTTAAAGTATTACTTATTTAGCAGGGAGGGCTACGATCTCTTTCCCTCACCTATATTTTTGAATATAAATGAAATTATTTTTAGGGTAGATAAAATTATTCTTTCGGGTACATGAATTATTAAAATAATACTTTGAATCAATAATTAAAGGACTACAATGGTGATAGTTATATATATATATATATATATATATATATATATATATATATATATATATATACTAGCTCAGATACCCGGCTTCGCCCGGGAATTTATTTGAGGCTGAATGGTTATGGTATTTTTTTTGGCAAAACTTTACTTTGCACAATATTTTGACATTTACCCGTCCCAGTGTTTAGGGTTAATATCCGTTGTTGGCATTTGTTAATAATAAAATTAATTTTTTATGTAAGTCTTGACTGTCCTCCAAATTGTCATATTTCATATTTTGTTATATTGCCATATTTCCCGTCTCCTTTGCATAATGCATAGATTTCAGTTACTAAGGACAAAATATTAACATAGATTTGAATTAATTTTTCCAGGTGAGGTACCTCATAGTTCAAATTAGAATGAATTGTTGAGCATATCAATATTTCTACGCAAATTACTTGCTCCACTCATTGTTCCTGGAGAAATGTATAAAACAAAAGTTAATCTAAATAACAAAGTAAACAACTTTTGTTATTTGCTTGTTTGTCAAAAAACAAATAGACAATGAAATATCACGAATTTTTATTTCAGGCCTCCCTTATAACCCCCACTCCCGTTCTATCCTAAAAATTTTAATATAGCTTATAATCATGGAAGAATTAATGCTAATTGACATACCTAGTTTTTAAGTTCGGTTTAATCGTTAGTGCCTAATGAAATAGTTGACTCCCGCTTTAGTTTATAGTGTATATCTCGTTTATAATTCGGTATAAGAAAAAAGTGTATATAACAAAAGTTACTCTAAATAACAAAATAAACAACTTTTGTTATGTTTATATTTGCCGATAAACGAATAGAAAACGAAATACCGCTATTTTTAAATTCAGGCCTTCCTTACAACCCCCACTCCTGCCCATCCCTAGAAATGTTGGTATGGCTTGTTATAATGAAAGCGTTAGTGCTAATACATATACCGAGTTTTATTTATTTCGGTTGGGTCTTTTGTCCCAAATAAAATTGTTCACTTCCGCTATAGGTTTCAGCGTATATCTCGTTTATAAAATCGGTATACGAAAAAAGTGTATATAACAAAAGTTACTCTACATAACAAAATAAACAACTTTTGTTATGTTCATATTTGCCGAAAAACCAATAGGAAACGAAATATCGCTATTTTTAACTTCTGGCTTCCCTTATAACCCCCACTCCTGTTCGTCCCAGAGGATATTAATATAGCCTAAAGTCTAAGTTGGGTTAGTAGTAATATACATACCATGTTTCATAACATTCGGTTCAGCCGTTTATGCGTGAAAAGGTAACAAACAAACAAATAAACAAACAAACAAACAAACAGACACCAAAGAAACAAAATGCAGTTATGGTGTCTATGACATGTGAAACGAAAAGTTATCGTGAAATTTTGCGAAAAAAATCAATGTACAGACAGAGGTTACAATTATATATATATATATATATATATATATATATATATATATATATATATATATATATATATATATATATATATAGTTCGGGCCCTTCCCGTAACTGTTTGACTCTCTATTCCGAAATTTCTCTATTGTAAAACTTCACGTGGGAAATCTGCTTAGTTTATGCACCCCCTGCATGACGGACTTTTTTTCAAAGAAGTAGAGAAGGAAACCGTTGACTCTGGTCCTAGAAGACATGATTTAAATGTAATATAGACAACAATGGGACTTAGATACACACTAACAGAAAGGTTACAAGTCTTCTGTCCTTTCTATGACATTAAAATTTTTAAATTTCTACCATCTATGTGCCTATTGCTGTGATAATATCTCTAATTATTGCAAGAATAACACAAGACAGGAGGGCCTTGGTTGCGCTTGAATCGAGTTGCTATATGGAGTGATATAAAAACATAATTTACGAAGCATAACATGTCTACGATACGTAATAACCAGAATTTGTAGAGATTGGCTGATTATTACGCCTTAAGTCTTATTATGATTATTAAATTTCAGACTTATTAACCATTTCCCTACTCATTCAAATGGAATAAATCTATTTTCAATAAATTCTACAAATACGCCAACATTTTTTTTTTATTCATTTTTGTCAGCAATCAATGCTAAACAAGTCCGTAACGCAGGGGCTGGGCAAACTAAGCAGCAAACTAAAGTTCCCACATCCTACATGTGTCACGAATTTGCATTTATCTCCAACCAGCCATATTCCTATCTCCACACACTTTACACCTATCCTACCAGCCATATTCCTATCTCCACACACTTTACACCTATCCTACCAGCCATATTCCTATCTCCACACACTTTACACCTATCCTACCAGCCATATTCCTATCTCCACACACTTTACACCTATCCTACCAGCCATATTCCTATCTCCACACACTTTACACCTATCCTACCAGCCATATTCCTATCTCCACACACTTTACACCTATCCTACCAGCCATATTCCTATCTCCACACACTTTACACCTATCCTACCAGCCATATTCCTATCTCCACACACTTTACACCTATCCTACCAGCCATATTCCTATCTCCACACACTTTACACCTATCCTACCAGCCATATTCCTATCTCCACACACTTTACACCTATCCTACCAGCCATATTCCTATCTCCACACACTTTACACCTATCCTACCAGCCATATTCCTATCTCCACACACTTTACACCTATCCTACCAGCCATATTCCTATCTCCACACACTTTACACCTATCCTACCAGCCATATTCCTATCTCCACACACTTTACACCTATCCTACCAGCCGTATTCCTATCTCCACACACTTTACACCTATCCTACCAGCCGTATTCCTATCTCCACACACTTTAACACCTATCCTAACAGCCATATTACTATCTCCACACACTTTACACCTATCCTACCAGCCATTTTCCCTTCTCCACCCACTTTACAACTATCCTACCAGCCATATTCCTATCTCCACACACTTTACACCTATCCTACCAGCCATATTCCTATCTCCACACACTTTACACCTATCCTACCAGCCATATTCCTATCTCCACACACTTTACACCTATCCTAGCAGCCATATTCCTATCTCCACACACTTTACACCTATCCTAGCAGCCAAAATCCTATCTCCACACACTTTAAACATATCCTACAGCCATATTCCTATCTCCACACACTTTACACCTATCCTACCAGCCATACTTTACACCTATCCTAGCAGCCATATTCCTATCTCCACACACTTTACACCTATCCTACCAGCCATATTCCTATCTCCACACACTTTACACCTATCCTACCAGCCATATTCCTATCTCCACACACTTTACACCTATCCTACCACCATATTCCTATCTCCACACACTTTACACCTATCCTACCAGCCATATTCCTATCTCCACACACTTTACACCTATCCTACCAGCCATATTCCTATCTCCACACACTTTACAACCTATCCTACAGCCATCTTCCTATCTCCACACACTTTACACCTATCCTACCAGCCATATTCCTATCTCCACACACTTTACACCTATCCTAGCAGCCATATTCCTATCTCCACACACTTTACACCTATCCTACCAGCCATATTCCTATCTCCACACACTTTACACCTATCCTACCAGCCATATTCCTATCTCCACACACTTTACACCTATCCTAGCAGCCATATTCCTATCTCCACACACTTTACACCTATCCTACCAGCCATATTCCTATCTCCACACACTTTTACACCAATCCTACCAGCCATATTCCCTATCTCCACACACTTTACACCAATCCTACCAGCCATATTCCTATCTCCACACACTTTACACCTATCCTACCAGCCATATCCTATCTCCACACACTTTACACCTATCCTACCAGCCATTCCTATCTCCACACACTTTACACCTATCCTACCAGCCATATTCCTATCTCCACACACTTTACACCTATCCTAGCAGCCATATTCCTATCTCCACACACTTACACCTATCCTACCAGCCATATTCCTATCTCCACACACTTTACACCTATCCTACCACCAATATTCCTATCTCCACACACTTTACACCTATCCTACCAGCCATATTCCTTATCTCCACACACTTTACACCTATCCTACCAGCCATATTCCTATCTCCACACACTTTACACCTATCCTACCAGCCATATTCCTATCTCCACACACTTTACACCTATCCTACCAGCCATATTCCTATCTCCACACACTTTACACCTATCCTACCAGACATATTCCTATCTCCACAGACTATTCACCTCTCCTACCGGCCAGATTCCTATCTCCACACACTTTACACCAATCCTACAGCCATATTCCTATCTCCACACACTTTACACCTATCCTACCAGCCATATTCCTATCTCCACACACTTTACACCAATCCTACCAGCCATATTCCTATCTCCACACACTTTACACCTATCCTACCAGCCATATTCCTATCTCCACACACTTTACACCTATCCTACCAGCCATATTCCTATCTCCACACACTTTACACCTATCCTACCAGCCATATTCCTATCTCCACACACTTTACACCTATCCTACCAGCCATATTCCTATCTCCACACACTTTACACCTAGCCTACCAGTCATATTCCTATCTCAACACACTTTCCACCTATCCCTATCCTACCAGCCATATTCCTATCTCCACACACTTTACACCAATCCTACCAGCCATATTCCTATCTCCACACACTTTACACCTATCCTACCAGCCATATTCCTATCTCCACACACTTTACACCTATCCTACCAGCCATATTCCTATCTCCACACACTTTACACCTATCCTACCAGCCATATTCCTATCTCCACACACTTTACACCTATCCTACCAGCCATATTCCTATCTCCACACTTTACACCAATCCTACCATATTCCTATCTCCACACACTTTACACCTATCCTACCAGCCATATTCCTATCTCCACACACTTTACACCTATCCTACCAGCCATATTCCTATCTCCACACACTTTACACCTATCCTACCAGCCATATTCCTATCTCCACACACTTTACACCTATCCTACCAGCCATATTCCTATCTCCACACACTTTACACCTATCCTACCAGCCATATTCCTATCTCCACACACTTTACACCTATCCTACCAGCCATATTCCTATCTCCACACACTTTACACCTATCCTACCAGTCATATTCCTATCTCCACACACTTTACACCTATCCTACCAGACAAATTCCTATCTCCACACACTTTACACCTATCCTACCAGACAAATTCCTATCTCCACACTCTTTACACCTATCCTAACAGCCAAATTCCTATGTCCGCACGCTTTACACACTTTACACCTATCCTACCAGTCATATTCCTATCTCCACACACTTTACACCTATCCTACCAGCCATATTCCTATCTCCACACACTTTACACCTATCCTACCAGCCATATTCCTATCTCCACACACTTTACACCTATCCTACCAGCCACATTCCTATCTCCACACACTTTACACCAATCCTACCAGCCACATTCCTATCTCCACACACATTTACACCTATCCTACCAGCCATATTCCTATCTCCACACTCTTTACACCTATCCTACCAGCCATATTCCTATCTCCACACACTTTACACCAATCCTACCAGCCACATTCCTATCTCCACACACTTTACACCTATCCTACCAGCCACATTCCTATCTCCACACACTTTACACCTATCCTACCCGCCACATTCCTATCTCCACACACTTTACACCTATCCTACCAGCCATATTCCTATCTCCACACACTTTACACCTATCCTACCAGCCATATTCCTATCTCCACACACTTTACACCAATCCTACCAGCCACATTCCTATCTCCACACACTTTACACCTATCCTACCAGTCATATTCCTATCTCCACACACTTTACACCAATCCTACCAGCCACATTCCTATCTCCACACACTTTACACCTATCCTACCAGTCATATTCCTATCTCCACACACTTTACACCAATCCTACCAGCCATATTCCTATCTCCACACACTTTACACCTATCCTACCAGCCATATTCCTATCTCCACACACTTTACACCTATCCTACCAGCCATATTCCTATCTCCACACACTTTACACCAATCCTACCAGCCATATTCCTATCTCCACACACTTTACACCTATCCTAGCAGCCATATTCCTATCTCCACACACTTTACACCTATCCTACCAGCCATATTCCTATCTCCACACACTTTACACCTATCCTAGCAGCCATATTCCTATCTCCACACACTTTACACCTATCCTACAAGCCATATTCCTATCTCCACACACTTTACACCAATCCTACCAGCCACATTCCTATCTCCACACACTTTACACCTATCCTAGCAGCCATATTCCTATCTCCACACACTTTACACCAATCCTACCAGCCATATTCCTATCTCCACACACTTTACACCTATCCTACCAGCCATATTCCTATCTCCACACACTTTACACCTATCCTACCAGCCATATTCCTATCTCCACACACTTTACACCTATCCTACCAGCCATATTCCTATCTCCACACACTTTACACCTATCCTACCAGCCATATTCCTATCTCCACACACTTTACACCAATCCTACCAGCCATATTCCTATCTCCACACACTTTACACCAATCCTACCAGCCATATTCCTATCTCCACACACTTTACACCTATCCTAGCAGCCATATTCCTATCTCCACACACTTTACACCTATCCTAGCAGCCATATTCCTATCTCCACACACTTTACACCAATCCTACCAGCCACATTCCTATCTCCACACACTTTACACCTATCCTACCAGCCATATTCCTATCTCCACACACTTTACACCAATCCTACCAGCCATATTCCTATCTCCACACACTTTACACCTATCCTACAAGCCATATTCCTATCTCCACACACTTTACACCAATCCTACCAGCCACATTCCTATCTCCACACACTTTACACCTATCCTACCAGTCATATTCCTATCTCCACACACTTTACACCAATCCTACCAGCCACATTCCTATCTCCACACACTTTACACCTATCCTACCAGCCATATTCCTATCTCCACACACTTTACACCTATCCTACCAGTCATATTCCTATCTCCACACACTTTACACCTATCCTACCAGCCATATTCCTATCTCCACACACTTTACACCTATCTATCTAGGCCTATCACCTTTGACAAACCGAGATCTGCATTCATGAAATATCCTGCTTTGATTATACAACTGTCTCCTATATATATACTCCATCACCTTTCTATCTAGGCCTATCACCTTTCTATCTAGGCCTATCACCTTTCTATCTAGGCCTATCACCTTTCTATCTAGGCCTATCACCTTTCTATCTAGGCCTATCACCTATCTATCTAGGCCTATCACCTTTGACAAACCGAGATCTGCATTCATGAAATATCCTGCTTTGATTATACAACTGTCTCCTATATATATACTCCATCACCTTTCTATCTAGGCCTATCACCTTTCTATCTAGGCCTATCACCTTTCTATCTAGGCCTATCACCTTTCACAAACCGAGATCTTCATTCATGAAATATTCTGCTTTGATTATACAACTGTCTCCTATATATAGTGTTGCGAGAATCGTGTGAGTCTAGACCTTGCCTAGTCCCTTCTCCAGGCATTTATAAGAGACCCTGCCAGTACCTCAGTTCAGTTGACGCTCGACGGTCTTCGAGGGATGTTCAGCGCTACGGTGCGACTTAGTCCAGTGCGGTAAAGTGTTGTGCCGTGAAGAACAGTGTTGTGCCGTGACTGTAAGCAACAGTTTAGTGCTGTGTTTAAGACAGTGCAGTGTCGCGAAGTAAAGGACAGTGCAGTGCCGTCGTTTTATGTGAATTTCAGTGACCACGAGTGAATTATTGGACTGTGAAATCTGAAGAACAGTGACAATATCAGTGTAATACTGTGAGTAGTAATAGTTAACCAAGAGTATTGTGCATTGTGTAAATAAATTGTGCAGTGATAAACTGTGAAACTTGTGTGTGTTTAATTTTGCAATTCAAAAGAACTCTTATTAACGTTTATTACTGGTTTTGTAATAAAAACGTAACAATATACTCCATCACCTTTCTATCGCCTTTTTATGTAGGCCTATAACCTTTCTATCTAGGCATATCACCTTCCTATCTAGGCCTTTCACCATTCTATCTAGGCATATCACCTTCCTATCTAGGCCTTTCACCATTCTATCTAGGCCTATCACCTTTCTATCTAGGCCTATCACCTTTCACAAACTGAGATCTGCATTCATGAAATATTCTGCTTTGATTATACAACTGTCTCCTGTATATATACTCCATTGCTCTCAGATCTACCAGAACATTAATTATATTTTCATACTTCATATCCTTTTTTTTAACTAATTATTCTTTTATTTACCGTTATTTAACCCACAACTAAGATAGACGAATGATAATTTTATTAAAAACACTTCATAATACATGATGTAATAACTACTGAATAAGACATTTTCCTCAGGCAGCTCTGGACATCCTTTGCCCTTGCGGAGTTCACGTCGATATTCGGGACAAGGAGTGGTTGGAAGAGAAGAAGTTCCTCGCCTTCCTGACAGTGGCAAAGGGATCCTGTGAGCCGCCACTCTTCCTGGAGCTGAGCTACTGCGGCGGCGGAGAGGGCGATAAGCCTGTAGTCCTGACAGGCAAAGGAGTTACCTTCGACAGTGGTGGGATCTGCCTGAGACAGTGCAAAGGGATGAAGGAATTCAGGGCAGATATGGCAGGAGCTGCAGTCATTGTTGGTCTCCTCAAGACTCTGGCAACACTAGGGGTCCCCATCAATATAAACGGTAAGGGCCTCCTTGAGAGTCTGGCAACACTAGGGTTACCCATCAATATAAACGGTAAGGGCCTCCTAGAGAGTCTGGCAACACTAGGGGTACCCATCAATATAAACGGTAAGGGCCTCCTAGAGAGTCTGGCAACACTAGGGGTACCCATCAATATAAACGGTAAGGGCCTCCTAGAGAGTCTGGCAACACTAGGGGTACCCATCAATATAAACGGTAAGGGCCTCCTGGAGACTCTGGCAACACTAGGGGTACCCATCAATATAAACGGTAAGGGCCTCCTAGAGAGTCTGGCAACACTAGGGGTACCCATCAATATAAACGGTAAGGGCCTCCTAGAGAGTCTGGCAACACTAGGGGTACCCATCAATATAAACGGTAAGGGCCTCCTAGAGAGTCTGGCAACACTAGGAGTACCCATCAATATAAACGGTAAGGGCCTCCTAGAGAGTCTGGCAACACTAGGGGTACCCATCAATATAAACGGTAAGGGCCTCCTAGAGAGTCTGGCAACACTAGGGGTACCCATCAATATAAACGGTAAGGGCCTCCTAGAGAGTCTGGCAACACTAGAGGTACCCATCAATATAAACGGTAAGGGCCTCCTAGAGAGTCTGGCAACACTAGGGGTACCCATCAATATAAACGGTAAGGGCCTCCTAGAGAGTCTGGCAACACTAGGGGTACCCATCAATATAAACGGTAAGGGCCTCCTAGAGAGTCTGGCAACACTAGGGGTACCCATCAATATAAACGGTAAGGGCCTCCTAGAGAGTCTGGCAACACTAGGGGTACCCATCAATATAAACGGTAAGGGCCTCCTAGAGAGTCTGGCAACACTAGTACCATACATCAATATAAACGGTAAGGGCCTCCTCGAGAGTCTGGCAACACTAGGGGTACCCATCAATATAAACGGTAAGGGACTCCTAGAGAGTCTGGCAACACTAGGGGTACCCATCAATATAAACGGTAAGGGCCTCCTAGAGAGTCTGGCAACACTAGTGGTACCCATCAATATAAACGGTAAGGGCCTCCTAGAGAGTCTGGCAACACTAGGGGTACCCATCAATATAAACGGTAAGGGCCTCCTAGAGAGTCTGGCAACACTAGGGGTACCCATCAATATAAACGGTAAGGGCCTCCTTGAGAGTCTGGCAACACTAGAGGTACCCATCAATATAAACGGTAAGGGCCTCCTAGAGAGTCTGGCAACACTAGGGGTACCCATCAATATAAACGGTAAGGGCCTCCTAGAGAGTCTGGCAACACTAGGGGTACCCATCAATATAAACGGTAAGGGCCTCCTAGAGAGTCTGGCAACACTAGGGGTACCCATCAATATAAACGGTAAGGGCCTCCTAGAGAGTCTGGCAACACTAGGGGTACCCATCAATATAAACGGTAAGGGCCTCCTAGAGAGTCTGGCAACACTAGGGGTACCCATCAATATAAACGGTAAGGGCCTCCTAGAGAGTCTGGCAACACTAGGGGTACCCATCAATATAAACGGTAAGGGCCTCCTAGAGAGTCTGGCAACACTAGGGGTACCCATCAAAATAAACGGTAAGGGCCTCCTAGAGAGTCTGGTAACACTACGGGTACACATCAATATTCACGGTAAGTGACTCCTAGAGAGTCTGGCAAGACTTCGGTTACCCATCAATATAAACGGTAAGGGCCTCCTAGAGAGTCTGGCAACACTACGGGTACCCATCAATATAAACGGTAAGGGCCTCCTAGAGAGTCTGGCAACACTAGGGGTACCCATCAATATAAACGGTAAGGGCCTCCTAGAGAGTCTGGCAACACTAGGGGTACCCATCAATATAAACGGTAAGGGCCTCCTAGAGAGTCTGGCAACACTAGGGGTACCCATCAATATAAACGGTAAGGGCCTCCTAGAGAGTCTGGCAACACTAGGGGTACCCATCAATATAAACGGTAAGGGCCTCCTAGAGAGTCTGGCAACACTAGGGGTACCCATCAATATAAACGGTAAGGGCCTCCTAGAGAGTCTGGCAACACTAGGGGTACCCATCAATATAAACGGTAAGGGCCTCCTAGAGAGTCTGGCAACACTAGGGGTACCCATCAATATAAACGGTAAGGGCCTCCTAGAGAGTCTGGCAACACTAGGGGTAGCCATCAATATAAACGGTAAGGGCCTCCTAGAGAGTCTGGCAACACTACGGGTACCCATCAATATAAACGGTAAGGGCCTCCTAGAGAGTCTGGCAACACTACGGGTACCCATCAATATAAACGGTAAGGGCCTCCTAGAGAGTCTGGCAACACTAGGGGTACCCATCAATATAAACGGTAAGGGCCTCCTAGAGAGTCTGGCAACACTAGGGGTACCCATCAATATAAACGGTAAGGGCCTCCTAGAGAGTCTGGCAACACTAGGGGTACCCATCAATATAAACGGTAAGGGCCTCCTAGAGAGTCTGGCAACACTAGGGGTACCCATCAATATAAACGGTAAGGGCCTCCTAGAGAGTCTGGCAACACTAGGGGTACCCATCAATATAAACGGTAAGGGCCTCCTAGAGAGTCTGGCAACACTAGGGGTACCCATCAATATAAACGGTAAGGGCCTCCTAGAGAGTCTGGCAACACTAGGGGTACCCATCAATATAAACGGTAAGGGCCTCCTAGAGAGTCTGGCAGCACTAGGGGTACCCATCAATATAAACGGTAAGGGCCTCCTAGAGAGTCTGGCAACACTAGGGGTACCCATCAATATAAACGGTAAGGGCCTCCTAGAGAGTCTGGCAACACTAGGGGTCCCCATCAATATAAACGGTAAGGGCCTCCTAGAGAGTCTGGCAACACTAGGGGTACCCATCAATATAAACGGTAAGGGCCTCCTAGAGAGTCTGGCATCACTAGGGGTACCCATCAATATAAACGGTAAGGGCCTCCTAGAGAGTCTGGCAACACTAGGGGTACCCATCAATATAAACGGTAAGGGCCTCCTAGAGAGTCTGGCAACACTAGGGGTACCCATCAATATAAACGGTAAGGGCCTCCTAGAGAGTCTGGCAACACTAGGGGTACCCATCAATATAAACGGTAAGGGCCTCCTAGAGAGTCTGGCAACACTAGGGGTACCCATCAATATAAACGGTAAGGGCCTCCTAGAGAGTCTGGCAACACTAGGGGTACCCATCAATATAAACGGTAAGGGCCTCCTAGAGAGTCTGGCAACACTAGGGGTACCCATCAATATAAACGGTAAGGGCCTCCTAGAGAGTCTGGCAACACTAGGGGTACCCATCAAAATAAACGGCAAGGGCCTCCTAGAGAGTCTGGCAACACTAGGGGTACCCATCAATATAAACGGTAAGGGCCTCCTAGAGAGTCTGGCAGCACTAGGGGTACCCATCAATATAAACGGTAAGGGCCTCCTAGAGAGTCTGGCAACACTAGGGGTACCCATCAATATAAACGGTAAGGGCCTCCTAGAGAGTCTGGCAACACTAGGGGTACCCATCAATATAAACGGTAAGGGCCTCCTAGAGAGTCTGGCAACACTAGGGGTACCCATCAATATAAACGTTAAGGGCCTCCTAGAGAGTCTGGCAACACTAGGGGTACACATCAATATAAACGGTAAGGGCCTCCAAGAGAGTCTGGCAACACTAGGTGTACCCATCAATATAAACGGTAAGGGCCTCCTAGAGAGTCTGGCAACACTAGGGGTACCCATCAATATAAACGGTAAGGGCCTCCTAGAGAGTCTGGCAACACTAGGGGTACCCATCAATATAAACGGTAAGGGCCTCCTAGAGAGTCTGGCAACACTAGGGGTACCCATCAATATAAACGGTAAGGGCCTCCTAGAGAGTCTGGCAACACTAGGGGTACCCATCAATATAAACGGTAAGGGCCTCCTAGAGAGTCTGGCAACACTAGGGGTACCCATCAATATAAACGGTAAGGGCCTCCTAGAGAGTCTGGCAACACTAGGGGTACCCATCAATATAAACGGTAAGGGCCTCCTAGAGAGTCTGGCAACACTAGGGGTACCCATCAATATAAACGGTAAGGGCCTCCTAGAGTCTGGCAATACTAGGGGTACCCATCAATATAAACGGTAAGGGCCTCCTAGAGAGTCTGGCAACACTAGGGGTACCCATCAATATAAACGGAAAGGTCCTCCAAGAGAGTCTGGCAACACTAGGGGAAGCCATCAATATAAACGGTGAGGGCATCATAGAGAGTCTGGCAACACTAGGGGTAGCCATCAATATAAACGGTAAGGGCCTCCTAGAGTCTGGCAAAACTAGGGGTACCCATCAATATAAACGGTAAGGGCCTCCTAGAGAGAGTGGCAACACTAGGGGTACCCATCAATATAAACGGAAAGGGCCTCCTAGAGAGTCTGGCAGCACTAGGGGTACCCATCAATATAAACGGTAAGGGCCTCCTAGAGAGTCTGGCAACACTAGGGGTACCCATCAATATAAACGGTAAGGGCCTCCTAGAGAGTCTGGCAACACTAGGGGTACCCATCAATATAAACGGTAAGGGCCTCCTAGAGAGTCTGGCAACACTAGGGGTACCCATCAATATAAACGGTAAGGGCCTCCTAGAGAGTCTGGCAACACTAGGGGGACCCATCAATATAACCCGTAAGGGCCTCCTAGAGAGTCTGGCAACACTAGGGGTAGCCATCAATATAAACGGTAAGGGCCTCCTAGAGAGTCTGGCAACACTAGGGGTACCCATCAATATAAACGGTAAGGGCCTCCTAGAGAGTCTGGCAACACTAGGGGTACCCATCAATATAAACGGTAAGGGCCTCCTAGAGAGTCTGGCAACACTAGGGGTACCCATCAATATAAACGGTAAGGGCCTCCTAGAGAGTCTGGCAACACTAGAGGTACCCATCATCATTATGCAAAATGAGTACGCTGCTGAGCTATGATTGATCTTCGGTAGATTCAGTATATCTGCAAGCGGAATTTTATGGGTTTTAGAACACGTTTGGGGAAATGTTGTGAATGACAGTTTTGGACAGTATCTTGTCGGCTTTGGTACTGGTTCTCAAGGCTGTTTCGTGATTGATGACAGTTTTGGACAGTATCTTGTCGGCTTTGGTACTGGTTTTCAGGGCTATTTCGTGATTAATGACAGTTCTGGACAGTATCTTGTCGGCTTTGGTACTGGTTCTCAAGGGTGTTTCGTGATTGATGACAGTTTTGGACAGTATCTTGTCGGCTTTGGTACTGGTTCTCAAGGCTATTTCGTGATTGGTGACAGTTTTGGACAGTATCTTGTCGGCTTTGGTACTGGTTCTCAAGGCTATTTCGTGATTGATTACAGTTTTGGACAGTATCTTGTCGGCTTTGGTACTGGTTCTCAAGGCTATTTCGTGATTGATGACAGTTTTGGACAGTATCTTGTCGGCTTTGGTACTGGTTCTCATTGATTGATGACGTCATCATGCAACATTTGCCTTCCCTCCCATAGTACCCCAATACGCCGTATTTCAGCTTCCAATAAAGTGGCTCATGACAAAATAGCTCATTGTTAACATAGAGTACGAGTGACGGTTTACTGATCGCTATATGCATATATATTTGAATGGTGCACACAGATTGATCAGGGGACTCAGATTGGTCATGCGAGTTAAGGCGTTGTTCTTAAATCTCGCGTGGTGGACATAAAGTTGCCGGTTCGATTCCCGCCCTGGGCAGTAGAAATGTATTTAGTGACGGACTAATTAAATAAACTCCTTAGGCAAAACCTGGATAGTAAAGGTTGGTAAAGTGTAGATAATCCGGCCCTATTTACCATAGTAGCATAAAGTGGAAGTAAATAATAATAAACAAAAACAGATTGTACAGGATATGATTTTGTTTTATTCCAGAGGACTGAATGATTGTATAAGTCGGATTTTTTTATATGCAAATATTTTTAGAATGTTGGTTGAGCCTCATGTGTTGCCATTATAGTTGGGTTGTATTATTCTGATTGAAGTATTGTTGTGTTGCAGCGCTGATTCCCCTGATGGAGAACATGCCCGGTGGAGCTGCCATCAAGCCTGGAGATGTCCTGGTCGGCATGAACAACAAGACTATCCGCGTCGAGAGGACTGACCACGACGGGCGGGTCATCCTAGCTGATGCACTCGCATATGCAGTCAACTACAACCCTTGTCTCACCATCAACGTCTCTACCATGACAAGTAACAATCATAACAATAATGACTAGTTGATTAATTTAATTAATATGAATCATTGAACATATGATTCAGTCCGTTAGAGAAGGTCGTGTCGTATATTGGAATATATTAGAAGAATCCACAAAACTGGAAAACTTGCTTTATATCATCCATATTCACATAATATAATGGGCTGCAGCACAACAACACTTGCTTTATATCATCCATATTCACATAATATAATGGGCTGCAGCACAACAACACTTGCTTTACCCCTCTAGTCTCCCAACCCCCTCTAGACTCCCAATCGCCCTCTAGACTCCCAACCCCCCCTCTAGACTCCCAATCGCCCTCTAGACTCCCAACCCCCTCTAGACTCCCAACCCCCTCTAGACTCCCAACCCCCTCTAGACTCCCAATCCCCCTCTATACTCCCAACCCCCCTCTAGTCTCCCAACCCCCCTCTAGACTCCCAACCCCCCCTCTAGACTCCCAACCCCCCTCTAGACTCCCAACCCCCCTCTAGACTCCCAACCCCCCTCTAGACTCCCAACCCCCCTCTAGACTCCCAACCGCCCTCTAGACTCCCAACCCCCCTCTAGACTCCCAATCGCCCTCTAGACTCCCAATCGCCCTCTAGACTCCCAATCGCCCTCTAGACTCCCAATCCCCCTCTAGACTCCCAATCGCCCTCTAGACTCCCAATCGCCCTCTAGACTCCCAACCGCCCTCTAGACTCCCAATCGCCCCTCTAGACTCCCAATCCCCCCTCTAGACTCCCAATCGCCCCCCTAGACTCCCAACCCCCCTCTCGACTCCCATTCCCACTCTAGTCTCCCTAGCTCCCTCTAGTCTACCTACGACCCTCTAGACTCCCAATCCCCCTCTAGACTCCCAACCCCCCTCTAGACTCCCAACCCCCCTCTAGACTCCCAACCCCCCTCTAGACTCCCAACCCCCTCTAGACTCCCAAACTCCGTCTTGACTCCCTATCGCCATCTAGACTACCAATCACACTCTAGACTCCCTATCCACCTGTTGACTCCCAATCGCCCTCTAGACTCCCAACCGCCCTCTAGACTCCCAACCCCCCTCTAGACTCCCAACCCCCTCTAGACTCCCAACCCCCTCTAGACTCCCAACCCCACTCTAGACTCCCAACCCCCCTCTAGACTCCCAACCCCCCTCTAGACTCCCAACCCCCTCTAGACTCCCAACTCCCAACCCTCTAGACTCCCAACCCCCCTCTAGACTCCCAACCCCCTCTAGACTCCAAACCCCCCTCTAGACTCCCAATCGCCCCTCTAGACTCCCATCCCCCCTCTAGACTCCCAACCCCCCTCTAGACTCCCAACCCCCCTCTAGACTCCCAACCCCCCTCTAGACTCCCAACCCCCCCTCTAGACTCCCAACCCCCCTCTAGACTCCCAACCCCCCTCTAGACTCCCAACCCCCCTCTAGTCTCCCAATCGCCCCTCTAGTCTCCCAACCCCCCCTCTAGACTCCCAATCGCCCTCTAGACTCCCAACCCCCCTCTAGACTCCCAATCGCCCCTCTAGACTCCCAACCCCCCTCTAGACTCCCAACCCCCCTCGAGACTCCCAACCCCCTCTAGACTCCCAACCCCCTCTTGACTCCCAACCCCCCTCAAGACGCCCAACCCCCCTCTAGACTCCCAACCCCCCTCTAGACTCCCAAGCCCCCTCTAGACTCCCAACCCCCCTCTAGACTCCCAACCCCCCGCTAGCCGCCCCACCCCCCTCTTGACTCCCAACCCCCCTCTAGACTCCCAACCCCCCTCTAGACTCCCAAGCCCCCTCTAGACTCCCAATCCCCCTCTAGACTCCCAACCCCCCTCTAGACTCCCAACCCCCCTCTAGACTCCCACCCCCCCTCTCGACTCCCAACCCCTCTCTAGACTCCCAACCCCCCTCTAGACTCCCAACCCCCCTCTAGACTCCCAACCCCCCTCTAGACTCCCAACCCCCTCTACACTCCCAACCCCCCTCTAGACTCCCAACCCCCCTCTAGACTCTCAACCCCCCTCTCGACTCCCAACCCCCTCTAGACTCCCAACCCCCCTCTAGACTCCCAACCCCCCTCTAGACTCCCACCCCTCTAGACCCACCCCCTCTAGACTCCCAACCCCCCTCTAGACTCCCAACCCCCCCTCTAGACTCCCAACCCCCCTCTAGACTCCCAACCCCCCTCTAGACTCCCAACCCCCCATCTAGACTCCCAATCCCCCCTCTAGACTCCCAACCCCCCTCTAGACTCCCAACCCCCCTCTAGACTCCCAACCCCCCTCTACACCCCAAACCCCCCTCTAGACTCCCAACCCCCCTCTAGACTCCCAACCCCCCTCTAGACTCCCAACCCCCCTCTAGACTCCCAACCCCCCTCTAGACTCCCAACCCCCCTCTAGACTCCCAACCCCTCTCTAGACTCCCAACCCCCCTCTAGACTCCCAACCCCCCTCTAGACTCCCAACCCCCCTCTAGACTCCCAACCCCCCTCTAGACTCCCAACCCCCCTCTAGACTCCCAACCCCCCTCTAGACTCCCAACCCCTCCCTAGACTCCCAACCCCCCTCTAGACTCCCAACCCCCCTCTAGACTCCCAACCCCCCTCTAGACTCCCAACCCCCCTCTAGATTCCAAACCCCCTCTAGAGTCCCAACCCCCCTCTAGACTCCCAACCCCCCTCTAGACTCCCAACCCCCCGCTAGACACACCATCCCCCTCGAGACTCCCAACCCCCCTCGAGAGTCCCAATCCCATTATTTCGCCTAGCCCCTGCCTCACCGACTTCTTGCATAGACATAGAGAATATGTGCTGAGATGAGATGATGATTGTTATGCCATCACGTGGGAATGTGCTTAGCTCGCCTAGCCCCTGCCTCACAGACTTCTTGCATAGACATAGAGAATATGTGCTGAGATGAGATGATGTTTGTTATGCCATCACGTGGGAATGTGCATAGCTCGCCTAGCCCCTACCTCACCGACTTCTTGCATAGACATAGAGAATATGTGCTGAGATGAGATGATGTTTTTTATGCCATCACGTGGGAATGTGCATAGCTCGCCTAGCCCCTGCCTCACAGACTTCTTGCATAGACATAGAGAATATGTGCTGAGATGAGATGAAGTTTGTTATGCCATCACGTGGGAATGTGCTTAGTTCGCCTACCCCCAGCTTCCCCGACTTCTCTTTATACTCTAGGTATCGCAATTTTTGTTGGATCGTCACCAAACTCGGTATTTTATCGTTTTATGTAAAAAGAAAGATCAAGTTCGTTAATGGTTAAATCGGAACAGTGGGAGGGGGGTTTAGAGTGGGGATTTTCGAAATTTTAAAATATATCCGGTATTATGCGTCGGATGGAAAAATTATATAGAACTAATCTTATTACAAATTACATTTGCTATAAATATTGTTATATACATTTATTCTCTATCTGTAATATTAACCTAGATATTTGCATTTTTAGTAAGTATGTGCGGATAAGATGAAATCGGCTGTTGTCGGTTCTATTCGGGAATTTCCGCTGAAAGCTAGGTCGTTCGTTTCCGTAAATGTTCGGCTCTCGTATGGAGACTTCTCTATTGTATAATTTGACGTGGGACATCTGCTTAGTTTACGCAGCCCCTGTGTCACGACCGTTTTATTTTTTTTTCAGACTTGAGTAAACGCCTCCCCACATCCCCCTCATCTCATATAAACTATACTCTTTAAGCTTCAATACCAATTATAGTTTTCAACAGATATTTACTAGATTAGTTACTTGCAATAGTTCTTAACTCGACAATGTATATTATTTCTCCACCATCCTAGATATTTAACTGTTTCATTCAAGACTAAAGATGGTGATAGTTAATGGCTGAAATCGGGCCCGGATTAGGATGGCTGGGATTAGTGAGGGGGGGGGGAGTTTAAAAATCCAAAATATCTCCTTTTTTACGTAGAAATAGAGAATATGAGATGAGTTATTATAGTAGCTCGTGCTAAATCTGCTTATTTGAGGCAGCCTCTGCATTTTCTTGTCTAATTGTAAGTTGTGTTTCATGTTTCTTTTGTGAGTCATGTATTCCTTAGTTTTGTTCCTTACATCCTTTCGTGTGCACCTTTTATTTGTTACTCGGTTTACTGGTTTCTTTGTTGGCCAACTTTAAGCAGAGCTAAGGTACAGGCATGTGCACAGCTCCAAATAATAATAAATAAAAAGGCTAAAACTGTTATTACTATTATTCTACTGGTTGTTGTTGCAGATGGGATACAAGCGGCTTTGGGATCTTCAGCAACTGGTACTTTCACAGAGTCTGATACAGTCTGGAAGGAGATGGCCAAAGCTGGGGCAGATACTGGTGATCGTCTTTGGAGAATGCCTTTATGGAAGTTCTTCACCGACAGGGTCAAAGGTACAACCCCATTTATTTTAACAATTTGTATTACAATTCAGTTTGTTACAAAATATATATTTTTGCTTCAAACTTTTACTCCATGAATAAATCGAATAAAATTATACATGTTGATATGTATTATTATGAATGTATTGTATTTATGTATACAAACTACTCAGGGCTAAGTATTATTGAGTCATATTCCATTTTAAAACTAACGGTCTTTTTTTTTGTTTTCATTCGATATCTTTTAAAAATAAGAAATATGAAGAATTATTAGTAATAGTCTAGATAGTAAGCACCTCCACATAATGATTATAAGCATGTCAATACACCAAACGTTTTGGCGACGAATATAAATAAAATGTTTTAAAAAATTAAATATTTTTTTCTGTAATCGTTGAATAATGGTAACATTACTAAACTGAAATGATAGAAGAAAGTGAAACATTTTGCAATAGAGTGAAGAAAATAATCACTTTCTTCACAAGTGAAGAAAGTGAATTGCCTTCTTAATTAGTAATAAGTATAAATTAAAAAAATAATTTGAAGTTGGAAATTAAATGCTTTTAAATGTTTCTTAACATTGTAAGAATTTATTTTAACAAAATAAATTGAAATGTGAATGAATTATTGGTGGAAATAATCAATATATTTTAAAATTTAAATATAATAATAATTACCTTCCTTGATTATAACTGCACTACTTCACAATCATCACTAGTTGTTTTATAACTATGCTTATAACCTACCAACAACATACCATAATCTTCACAACATCCTAATTTTGTTTATATTCTGGTTAGATCTGATCATGTATTACACGATTACAGAAAAAATTTAATATTACACTCGTGACGAAAGTAGAATTTACAATTGTCGTGAAATTACCACACTCGCTTCACTCGTGTGGGTAAACGTTTCACTCGAGTTGTAAAATGATCTACTTTCGTCACTTGTATAATAAATAACTATTTTAGTAGATTTTCCTTCAGGCCAACCAGCAATTGAGGTCGTAATCAAGACGCAATTTTCCAAAACTTTCTTCAAATGTCCATCAACTAAACCTAGTAGATGAAGAAAATTAGCCCGTTCAAAATTATTTATATTGTTGCGAAAATTAAATACATGAAAGAATTGAACAGAGATGTTCACGTGTGTGGGGAGTGCGGGGATATGAAAGGGTGCCGCTAGATGGTGGCGCTCATCCTAGTCCCTACCAGTCCTTTCTATAAGAGTCTCCTTTGATATTTGCCGCTCCTCTATATAAGCATGTGCAATTCGTCCGACAGTTTTAGATTGTTCTCAGCTGTCTTCACGTGCGTTTAGTGCTACAGTGTGACTTAGTGCAGTGCGGTAAAGTGTTTATATGTGATGAACAGTGTTGTGCTGTGACTGTAACAGTTTAATGCTGTGTTTAAGACAGTGGAGTGCCGTTAACTTCGTGAAGTAAAGGACAGTGCAGTGCTCTCTTTCTGTGAATGTCAGTGGCTGTGAGTGAATTATTGGACTGTGTAATAACAAGAACAGTGACGCTATCAGTGCGTATTGTGAGTAGTAATTAAGAATAATTAACCAAGTGTATTGTGCATTGTTAAATAAATTGTGCAGTGATAAAAACTGTGAAACTTGTGTGTGTTTCATTTTCAACGGCACAGCACAGACCTTCACAAAGAGCACGGCACAGCACTGATCTTCACAAAGAGCACGGCACTGCACAGATCTTCACAAAGAACACGGCACAGCACTGATCTTCACAAAGAACACGGCACAGCACTGATCTTCACATAGAACACGGCACAGCACTGGTCTTCACATAGAAAACGGCACAGCAATGGTCTTCACAAAGAACACGGGACAGCACTGATCTTCACAAAGAACACGGCACTGCACTGATCTTCACAAAGAACACGGCACTGCACTGATCTTCACAAAGAACACGGCACTGGACTGATCTTCACAAAGAACACGGCACTGCACTGATCTTCACAAAGAACACGGCACTGGACTGTTCTTCACAAAGAACTCGGCACTGGACTGTTCTTTACATGAACACGGCACTGGACTGTTCTTTACATTAACACGGCACTGGACTGTTCTTTACATGAACACGGCACTACACTGTTCTTTACATGAACACGGCACTACACTGTTCTTTACATGAACACGGCACTACACTGTTCTTTACATGAACACGGCACTACACTGTTCTTTACATGAACACGGCACTACACTGTCCTTTACATGAACACGGCACTACACTGTCCTTTACATGAACACGGCACTACACTGTCCTTTACATGAACACGGCACTACACTGTTCTATACATGAACACGGCACTACACTGATGGCACTACACTGTTCTTTACATGAACACGGCACTACACTGTTCTTTACGTGAACACGACACTACACTGCTCTTTACATGAACACGGCACTACACTGTTCTTTACATGAACACGGCACTACACTGTTCTTTACATGAACACGGCACTACACTGTACTTTACATGAACACGGCACTACACTGTACTTTACATGAACACGGCACTACACTGTTCTATACATGAACACGGCACTACACTGTTCTTTACATGAACACGGCACTAGACTGATCTTTACCTAAACACGGCTCTGCACTGATCTTAACCTAAACACGGCACTGCACTGTTCTTTACCTAAACACGGCACTGCACTGTTCTTTACCTAAACACGGCACTGCACTGTTCTTTACATAAACACGGCACTGCACTGATCTTCACAAAGAACACGGCACTGCACTGATCTTCACAAAGAACATGGTACTGCACTGATCTTCACAAAGAACACGGTACTGCACTGTTGTTTACATAAACATGGCACTACACTGTTCTTTACATAAACACGGTACTGCACTGTTCTTTACATAAACACGGTACTGCACTGTTCTTTACATAAACACGGCACTACACTGTTCTTTACATGAACACGGCACTGGACTGTTCTTTACATGAACACGGCACTACACTGTTCTTTACATGAACACGGCACTACACTGTTCTTTACATGAACACGGCACTACACTGTTCTTTACATGAACACGGCACTACACTGTTCTTTACATGAACACGGCACTACACTGTTCTTTACATGAACACGGCACTACACTGTTCTTTACATGAACACGGCACTACACTGTTCTTTACATGAACACGGCACTACACTGTCCTTTACATGAACACGGCACTACACTGTTCTTTACATGAACACGGCACTACACTGTTCTATACATGAACACGGCACTACACTGTTCTTTACATGAACACGGCACTAGACTGATCTTTACCTAAACACGGCTCTGCACTGATCTTTACCTAAACACGGCACTGCACTGTTCTTTACCTAAACACGGCACTGCACTGTTCTTTACCTAAACACGGCACTGCACTGTTCTTTACCTAAACACGGCACTGAACTGTTCTTTACCTAAACACGGCACTGAACTGTTCTTTAACTAAACACGGCACTGCACTGTTCATTACCTAACACTGCACTGAACACACTGTTATTCACTCCAAGAGAACTGAGAACAAACTAAACTGACGGGCCGAGCTAGATCAAAAGAGAATGGCCCAGACCAGCATAGATCGAGACGGGCGTCGTCGAGACACTTCCCAGTCTCCAACAGTCCTTCCAACGGTCGGTTCCTTTCATCTACTTTGCAATACGGATTATGTCTGTATAATTTTTCTTGTGCGGAGTTTTCGCCACACTGCCGTAAACTCATGCCTTTTCGTGCCGAATTGTCTCTGCCTTTGCTATATTTGGCTGGTCTTTCCAGGTGAACCACTTTCATTTTAGACCTCGGATTGTGGTATCTCTGTATCCTGTAAACCACGTCGTTCAATCTCTTGATCACCTGGTAAGGTCCTCCCCAATGCGTTTCTTGCGTTGTGGGTTAGATAGTGGAATAATTTGTTATTCAGTAAATCCCTCCGTATTTGCTGCTCGATCATACCTAGCTTTCATCGTATCACAAGCCATTTTAAAGCGGGTACCTCCTATGCCCCCACACCTGGGTCTATCGAATTGAGGAGCTCCTTTGACCCCACACCTGGGTCTATCGAATTGAGGAGCTCCTTTGACCCCACACCTGGGTCTATCGAATTGAGGAGCTCCTTTGCCCCCACACCTGGGTCTATCGAAGTGAGGAGCTCCTTTGTCCCCACACCTGGGTCTATCGAAGTGAGGAGCTCCTTTGCCCCCACACCTGGGTCTATCGAATTGAGGAGCTCCTTTGACCCCACACCTGGGTCTATCGAAGTGAGGAGCTCCTTTGACCCCACACCTGGGTCTATCGAAGTGAGGAGCTCCTTTGACCCCACACCTGGGTCTATCGAAGTGAGGAGCTCCTTTGACCCCACACCTGGGTCTATCGAAGTGAGGAGCTCCTTTGTCCCCACACCTGGGTCTATCGAAGTGAGGAGCTCCTTCGCCCCCACACCTGGGTCTATCGAAGTGAGGAGCTCCTTTGTCCCCACACCTGGGTCTATCGAAGTGAGGAGCTCCTTTGACCCCACACCTGGGTCTATCGAAGTGAGGAGCTCCTTTGTCCCCACACCTGGGTCTATCGAAGTGAGGAGCTCCTTTGCCCCCACACCTGGGTCTATCGAAGTGAGGAGCTCCTTTGACCCCACACCTGGGTCTATCGAAGTGAGGAGCTCCTTAGACCCCACACCTGGGTCTATCGAAGTGGAGGAGCTCCTTTGACCCCACACCTGGGTCTATCGACGTGAGGACCTCCTTCGCCCCCCCCGCCGGGTCTATCGAAGTGAGGAGCACCTTTGACCCCACACCTGGGTCTATCGAAGTGAGGAGCTCCTTTGACCCCACACCTGGGTCTATCGAAGTGAGGAGCTCCTTTGCCCCCACACCTGGGTCTATCGAAGTGAGGAGCTCCTTTGTCCCCACACCTGGGTCTATCGAAGTGAGGAGCTCCTTTGCCCCCACACCTGGGTCTATCGAAGTGAGGAGCTCCTTTGCCCCCACACCTGGGTCTATCGAAGTGAGGAGCTCCTTTGCCCCCACACCTGGGTCTATCGAAGTGAGGAGCTCCTTTGACCCCACACCTGGGTCTATCGAAGTGAGGAGCTCCTTTGACCCCACACCTGGGTCTATCGAAGTGAGGAGCTCCTTTGACCCCACACCTGGGTCTATCGAAGTGAGGAGCTCCTTTGACCCCACACCTGGGTCTATCGAAGTGAGGAGCTCCTTTGTCCCCACACCTGGGTCTATCGAAGTGAGGAGCTCCTTTGACCCCACACCTGGGTCTATCGAAGTGAGGAGCTCCTTTGCCCCCACACCTGGGTCTATCGAAGTGAGGAGCTCCTTTGACCCCACACCTGGGTCTATCGAAGTGAGGAGCTCCTTTGACCCCACACCTGGGTCTATCGAAGTGAGGAGCTCCTTTGACCCCACACCTGGGTCTATCGAAGTGAGGAGCTCCTTTGACCCCACACCTGGGTCTATCGAAGTGAGGAGCTCCTTTGACCCCACACCTGGGTCTATCGAAGTGAGGAGCTCCTTTGACCCCACACCTGGGTCTATCGAATTGAGTTCTTCGTCTATTCTTGTATATTTCTTGTGGTATTTAAATAAAGTCAATCTTAATAAAGACTGTTTCTAATGTATATTATCAAAAAATGGGAATTCCTTCATGTATTTGACAGATATAGAAAACAGACGCCTTTTTTCATTAAAATTTAAATCTAATTTCCATTGAGCTTCGTTAATGTCTTTATTAAAAAAAATATGTAAATGCAGATGACTATTTGCTAGTAGGGAGGCATAACATTCAAATATAAATGTGTTGATCAGAAATGAATGCAATAACTTGTGAATGAATGAGTTTTTATGTTTATAAGGTTGTGGAATAAGATGTTTATTGATAAGATAGGGGCTGTTGTATGTTGAGCATTGTGTTGCAGGTTTGAGCAATGTTGACGTTCACAACGTAGGATATGGCCGTGGAGCTTCCCCCTGTCTCGGTGCAGCCTTCCTCAAGGTAAGCCACATTTCTATTAGTATCTTGTAACAAAACGGTAATATGACTTTGAATGTAAATGAAATACTTCAATTAAACCATTATGCCTGAACCAATGTAGATGAGAAAGATATTGAAGATTATTTGATAAGACATAGTTGTTTGATGTGACATAGTAGTTGTATTTTGGTGATTTAGTACAGCAGTTATTATTTCCACTCCATGTAATACAAAAAGATTAGGGCTTATATTTCATCTACTTCAACCATTACCACTTCTATCCGTTATTACATCTACTGCATGCAATAAAGGCTTATATTGGATCTAATAAAATGGTGTATTTGATATTGCAGGAGTTCGCACCGGCGGTTGACTTTGTGCACATGGACCTGATGGGAACTGGGCGATGTTCTTCTGGGAGCCCCATCTACCTCCGCCCAGGGTTGATGTCTGGCAGGCCCACCAGGACACTCTTCCAATTCATGAACCAAATGGCATGTCCTCTAGACAGGCTCTCTGAATGCTAGTCTCCTCCTCGTTCGTCTCTCGTCTACAATGTTATTGTTATCAATTGAAAACATTTATTCAACTTCCTTGTTAACTTATTTCTTTAATTTATTTATTTCTATTGTATTTAGTGGGGAACGTGTTAGCCATGTGAGATTATCTGTTTTATCTCACATGGTAAACTAGAGTTGCGAGTTCCATTCCCGCTTGGGCAGTGGGAATTTATTTAGTGACCAACTCATTAAATATAATCCTTAGTACCAGCCTGGCTAGAAAAGGATGGCAGCCTGTAGATAACCCGTCCCAATTAGCCTTAGCAGATATAAAGTGAGCATTAATAAATAAAATAAGATAGGAATGGCACACCTGACACTGGCTAGAATAAGCCTGTAATCTGAAGATTAATTTTAAACAGTTTATAAACCGATAATTACCTCAAAAACACCCCAAAAATGTTGTATTTTCTTGCTACATATCATCGGCAAATATGTATTTGCAAGTAGGAACGTAGATCCAGGACTGAAATTCTCTTGCTCACAAATTAAGAACCGTAAATTTGACTTATTTTCTTGATTATAGTAAAAAAAAGTGGGTTGCATGGTTTTATCTTATCCTGTCTTCAGTAGTACAATATATTTCTTTATAGCAGATTTCCCTTAAGGGAAATCTGTTATTGAGGTTGTACTCAAGACGGAATTTTCGACATTTTTCTTCAAATGTCCACCAATCCTACTTAGTAGATGACAAAAATGAGGTCCGTTCTAAACTATATATATATATATATATATATATATATATATATATATATATATATATATATAAAGACATACATATATTTGTCTGTTACAGCTCTAGCGGTCGCAATTTTTGTTCGATCGTTACGTAACTCGAAATTTAGTCGTTTTATGTAAAAAGAAAGATCAAGTTCGTTAACGGCTGAAATCGGTTCCCTGGGAGGGGGGTTTAGACAGGAGGATTTTCGAAAATTCGAAATATCTCCGTTACTATACGTCGGATCGAAAAATTGTATTAAATCAATCTTATTGCAAATTACATTTACTATAAATATTGTTCTATACATATGTTCCGTATAATGAGTATTAACCGAGATATTTGTATTTTTTGTAATGAGTTCCGCTTTCAGTAAACCCCCACTCCTACTAGGGACATATTAATAATAAGCTGATATCTAATGAACCACCTCATTATTAGGTTAAATACAAAATATTGTTTTCAACAAAGCTTTATTTTACGAGGTACAAACAAATACGTTCTGTTGACCCCCCCCCCTTTTTTTTTCTTGGACTACAAAAATCTGAGTGATTGAGATAGAAATTATTTTGATTCATTTCAAATTACTCTACTAACTATAGTAAATAGTCAACTAGCATTCAAATTACAACGAAATATACTCCTAAACCATGGCGCGGCGAAAACTTGAAATGACTAAGAAAGGAACAAATAGGCTTAGCAAAGTTTATCAGAAGACAGTCGATAACGAGGACTTACGAAAACACAGAAAAGAATTTTACACAAGACACAGGCAGAAATATAAAAATGCAATTTCCAAAAATAAAAAAGTCCGTCACGCAGGGGGGGGGGTCCGTCCCACGTGAAGTTTTACAATAGAGAAATCTGCCTAATAACAACTATAGCAGTAAGAAACCTCTAAAGCTAAAACATTATTTAGGGCGTAATAACCTAGTCGTTTCTAGCCCCAAAAAACAGTTAACCTAACCTCTAAACCTATTCACGAGGGACGAATAGTTAAGGAAACGCCCGCCAGAGCTTTCGGCGGAAAGTCCGAACATACCCTACTGGTGACCACACGCAGAATACAAATGCAAATATCTCGGTTAATATTCAAGATACAGAATAAATGTATAGAACAATATTTATAGTAAATGTAATTTGCAATAAGATTTATTCTATACAATTTTTCGATCCGA
Source organism: Riptortus pedestris (assembly GCA_019009955.1). Lineage (NCBI taxonomy): Eukaryota > Metazoa > Arthropoda > Insecta > Hemiptera > Alydidae > Riptortus > Riptortus pedestris. The sequence goes on along the minus strand of CM032232.1, from coordinate 153,631,076 downwards.
CGCATAGTAACGGAGATATTTTGAATTTTCAAAAATCCCCCCTCTAACCCCCCCCCCACTGGTCCGATTTTAGCCATTAACGAACTTGAGCTTCCTTTTTACATAAAACGATTAAATTCCGAGTTTGGTAAAGATCAAACAAAAATTGCGACCGCTAGAGCGTTAACAGACAAATATATATATATATATATATATATATATATATATATATATATATATATATATTGTTGATCAATATAACCTTCTTAAAAGGTCAATTAACTCAAACGATATTGAAGCTGAATTTGTAGAATCAGAATTGGAATACAAAAGATGTTATCACCCCGGCAAATTTCCAAATATATTAATACATCAAGGAAATAAAACTTTTAGAACGGAAATATATACAGATGGGAGTAAAGATGGGGAAAATGTAGGTTGCGCATGTGTAATATTCATTGATCAGGAATTGACAGAGATACATAAATTTAGACTGGGACACAACTGCACAAACATTCAAGCAGAACAATACGCTATACTGAAAACTTTACAAAAAATACAAACTGAACATACAAAAGTCCGTCACGCAGGGGCTGCGTAAATTAAGCAGATTTCCCACCTGATGTTTTACAATAGAGAAATCCGCCTAATAACAGCTGTAGTAGGAAGGGATCTCTAAACCTATTCACGAGGGACGAATAGTTCTGGAAACGGCCACCAGAGCTCTCGGCGGAGAGTCCGGAATATGGCGGGGTTCCGTCGACCACACACACAATACAAATGCAAATATCTCGGTTAATATTCAAGATACAGAATAAATGTATAGAACAATATTTATAGTAAATTTAATTTACAATAAGATTGAGTCTATACAATATTTCGATCCGACGCATAATAACGGAGATATTTTGAATTTTCAAAAATCCCACCCTCTAAACCCCCCCTCCCACTGGTCCGATTTCAGCCATTAACGAACTTGATCTCTCTTTTTACGTAAAAAGCTTAAATATGAAGTTTGGTAACGATCAAACAAAAATTGCGACCGCTAGAGCGTTAACAGACAAATATATATATCTATATATATATATATATATATATATATATATATATATATATATATATATTGTTTTGACCTCATTTTCATCATCTCCTGGGTAGGATCGATGGACATTTGAGGAAATTTTTCAAAACTCGCGTCATGAGTCCTTAAGGGAAATCTGCTAAAATATAATACACTTTGTATATACACCGACAGTAAAGCAACGATACAAAGACTACAGAACCGTACAACCTACGACCCATTAACAACACAAATCAGAGAACTCATAGGAAAATTAAATCATATTAACATATATTTTTCATGGGTTAAAGCACATTCTGATAATTTTGGAAATGAATTGGCCGATACAGCTGCTAAGTCTGCTTCAAAAGATTCCCAATTACCGGAATGTTACAATAAAATCTCCAAAGCCCACGTAAAATATATGTTAAAAGCTCATCTAACTGAAAAGTGGCAACAACAATGGACTGTAACTAATAAAGGACAACATTTAAAACTTTTCATTCCAAACATTAACACATATTTTAACAGCAAAAACATACAAACCGACTTTTATATTACACAATTAGTAACAGGACATGGTTCACTAAATTCTTACTACCAACGATTTAACATAAAAGACAACAATACTTGCCCCTGTGATTACTCAACTCCACAAACAAGTCAACACTTAATATACGATTGCAGACTACTGACTAACGAACGACAAAAACTAAAACAAGGCATTGAACAAAAAAAAGGCAAATTTCCGATAGAAGAAGACAAGTTATTTTTAAAATATAATAATGCTTTTAAATTATTTGCAGAACATGCTTTTGATGCAATTAATCGGTATATATATATATATATATATATATATATATATATATATATATATATATGTCATAATTTTAAATTATTTATGTACAAATTAATTGTAACACTACAAATGCATGTGATATGCTAACTTGCATGGGACATGCAGAAACTAATAAATGGCCTTCTTATAGGGTTACTATAGGAAGGAAACAAATAAATAAAAAAAAAAATATATATATATAATTTTGAACGGACCTCATTTTCGTCATCTCCTGGGTAGGATCGATGGACATTTGAAGAAATGTTTCGAAACTCGCATCATGAGTACGACCTCAATAGCTGATTTCCCTTAAGGGAAATCTGCTAATAAAGTCCTAGAAAAGTGTTTGCAGTAACATAGACAGAAGTCAACTTTGGGGTGGCCTTATAAATTCTCAAGTGGCAAATTATATAAACCCTTCATAGGAAACATATAACACAGGCGTGCCAATAACCCTTTTCAAAAATCACCGTATGCCATAGTTTACTCTTTTTCGTTTTTTTTTTCTTTTTTTCTTTTTTTTTTTTTTCTTTGCATTTTGCGTTTTAATGACACTTGAATAATGAGTAAATCGCCGGCGTTGCGGAACTCATTTGAATAAATAAATAAAAAAAAAGACGCTACATACACCTCTTCACTAACAAATAAACTCTCATTTTTAATAACATCGATACTGATACAAACATACACAAGCAATACAGGCAAGATATTTTAAAAACTCCGGCTACACCTAACGATATTCTTTAGTCTAATGATGAGATCGTTCGTTCAATAAAAAATTTGAACCGAAATAAATCGCCAGGGCTTGATGGAATAACTGGAGAAATTTTCAGAGCTGTATACCATATTTTTCCAACATTTACAATTGAACTGTAAAAAAATAATGTTTCAACGATTGTATCTTTCCTTATGAAATGGACACATTCAAAACTTGAAAAAAAAAAAAAAAACTCGGAAAACCAGAAAATATGATTTCTTTCATAAGACTTAATCTCTTATAGCCACAAGTCCTAGAACGTATAGTTCATAAAAGACTCACATTTTTTATAATCAAATAAATTAATGCATCCAAATCAATTTGGTTTTACACCTCAGACATCGACATCCGAAGCTTTTCAAGAAGTGGTCACTTTTATTTCAGAATCTATGAACACAAAATCACATACATTTCTCATATCACTCGATATATAAGGTGCTATACATTTATTCTCTATCTTGAATATTAACCGAGATATTTGCATTTTATTAAATTTGGGCGAATAACGGATGAGAGTAACTTACCCGCCAAAACCTAGGTCGGCCGTTTCCTTCCTTACCTGTTCGGCTCTCGTGAAATTTCTCTATTGTAACACTTTACTTGGGAAATCTGCTTAGTTTACGCAGCCCCTGCGTGACGGACTTTTAGCAGATTTCCCTTAAGGGAAATCAGCTATTGAGGTCGTACTCATGACGCGATTTTCGAAAAATTTCTTCAAATCGTCGCTGTGAAATCAAACCGGCATATCTGCAAAATGCATATTTTTCACCAGAGCACTTTAAAGTTTTCGCATGTGATATTTTCCACTTAACGTCCGTTTGGTTCACCTCAATGCCACCTTATGCACGAATAAAATTTAGACGAATACTGCTTATTGACGTAGTAGTTGGAAATAAATCGAAAATTGCTTAAATTTTGAGATGTATGCAGATATGCCAGTATGACTTTAAAATCAGTGTAATATTTGCTTTTGTGCGACAGTGGCTTCTTCTTTTGGAACCTGTTTCAGGTAGAAAAAAAAGATAATTTTGTCAATGAAAAAATAATTTATTGCTTCACATTTTTTTTTAAACAACAATTAACACAATATTGCCTCTGGTAACTTCAAAGTTTCACAAATTTTTATAGAAATCTGAATAAATTGGCGGTATTATCCCGACAGTAACTAACTTTAGGATACCCTTTTTCTTTTTCTCATCGATGGTAAGTCTCTTGGAATAAGCTTGCATCAGAACAGGATTCACGCCCCCACTGCCCCGTTTATTCCTTGTCTTCGCCTCCTCCCAGGCATGTGATCCGTAGGATGTTTTGAAGTAAAAGTTGCCGTCGTCTTTAATTACTTTAAACATTCGAATGTCCAAGATGGGTAAAATTACTTGGGAGTCCTTAAGAGCTTTTATGTCAAAAAAGTCCTCATGACTCAACTCATGAACCTGGTAAGGCTTGCCACTTTTCTTTGCCGTTTTCATGGCCATGGCGTATTGGGAAGGTAAGAATATTGGTCCACTTCGGAGTGCTCTTTTAACTTCTCTTTCAATGGTTGAGTGAGCCAAATCCCCCTCGTTTTGGGTGTGGCCCTTTACTAAAAATTTGTGTGTGATAGATTTTATGTTTTTTAATGTTGTAACAGCATATTTGTACATTGCCATCATAAAGTTATTTTTTTGTTGTCCACAACAATTATCGCTGTAAAACACAACATCTATTGGACAGTCAGCTTTGTCATTTAAATGTTGCAGATATTTCAGCACACAGCTCCCAATCTCAATCACGCCTCTTCTTCCTTGTGTCTCATCCCAAGTGTAACAGTTTACCGTCTTGTCACCCTTCAGTTCAGCAATTGTTAAATTGTAAACGGCTAGCTTTGAAATGTAGTAGTAGGAAGACGCCTCCCCCTGCGGACAGGACAGCACTGCCTGAAGGTCGTACGATGGTTGAATCTGTGGTTTTCTTGTCATTCTCCTTTTCCAGTCTGGACAAGTCCTTTTCTAGAATATGATTCTCATATTCTGTTGTATTTTGTTTCGTGTTTTGGTATATGAGACAAACATCACACTGATCTTTCTTCGGTGTGAAAAACGAAAGGTTGTATGACTTGAAAATAGCTCTGTACTTGCAGTAGCTGATTCCTGCAAGGTTTGACTCCTTTCTTTCTTTTAGATAATCTCTGTGAAGTTCGGCGATAGATTTTCCACCATCGATATACTCCCGAGAACTTTGTGATCTGCAGTAATGACTAGGAATTCTGGGAACTTTTTCTATGTGATCCTTTGCGCTCTTCACGAGTTCTTTATCCAACTCGTTACCCTTTTCATGCTTGCCTCTCATTTCCAAGCTTAGCACACCTGTGCTTTTGTCTGTTTTTCAACCAACGTTTTGGCAAATATGCCGGTTTGTTTTAGTTGAGCCTGTTAGAAACGCATTAATGTTGAGTGCAAACCGGATTATCTGCCAATAAGTCATATCTGGGTAATAATAAAAATGTACTATTGTGAGATAATTCAGTTTTACTTACATGATGGAAGTCTTTCCTCCTTGAAGGTTTTGAAGCGACTGGCGTATTGCGCAATAGATCTGTCTTCTGATAAACAAAATGGCTATTTCCACGTAAATGCATACCGGTCCAACGCCATCTGACGGACTTTTATTCAACTATACAATATGCCGGTTCGACATAAAAATAGACAGGAAAAAAAGACATTTTTTGACACCAACAACTCAAAAACGCAATTTTTGCAGATATGCCGGTTTGACTTGACAGCGACGAAATGTCCATCGATCCTACCCAGGAGATGACGAAAATGAGGTCCGTTCAAAACTATATATATATATATATATATATATATATATATATATATATATATATATATATATATTTGTCTGTTAACACACTATAGCGGTCGCAATTTTTGTTTAATCTTCACAAAACTCGGTATTTAATCGTTTCATGTAAAAAGAAAGATCAAGTTCGTTAACGGCTGAAATCGGACCAGTGGGAGGGGGGGTTTAGAGAGGGGATTTTCAAAAATTCGAAATATCTCCGTTATTATGCATCGGATCGTAAAATTGTATAAAACCAATCTTATTGCAAATTAAATTTACTATAAATAATGTTATATACATTTATTCTGTATCTTGAATATTAACCGAGATATTTGCATTTGTATTCTGCGTTTGGACGCCAGTAGGCTATGTTCGGACTTTCCGCCGAGAGCTCTGGTGGCCGTTTCCATAACTATTCGCCCCTCGTGAATAGGTTTAGAGGTTAGCTTAACTGTTTTTTGGGGCTAGAAACTACTGGGTTATTACGCCCTAAATAATGTTTTAGGTTTAGAAGTTTTTACTACTACAGTTGTTATTAGGCAGATTTCTCTATTGTAAAACTACACGTGGGAAATTTGCTTAGTTTACGCAGCCCCTGCGTGACGGACTTTTTTATGTAAGACTTCACTGTCCTCCAAATTGTCATATTTCCCGTCTCCTGTGCATTATGCATAGATTTCAGTTATGAAGGACAAAATATTAACATAGATTTGAATTAAATTAGCAGATTTCCCTTAAGGGAAATCAGCTATTGAGTTCGTACTCATGACGCGAGTTTCGAAAAATTTCCTCAAATGTCCATTGATCGATCCGACCCAGGAGATGACGAAAATTCTCTCTCTCTCTCTCTCTCTCTCTCTCTCTCTCTCTCTCTCTCTCTCTCTCTATCTCTATCTCTATCTTCTCTCTCTCTCTCTCTCTCTCTATCTTCTCTCTCTCTCTCTCTCTCTCTCTCACACTCTCTCTCTCTCGCTCGCTCTCTCTCTCTCTCCTCTCTCTCTCTCTCTCTTCTCTCTCTCTCTCTCTCTCTCTCTCTCTCTCTCTCTCTCTCTCTCTCTCTCTCTCTCTCTCTCTCTCTCTCTCTCTCATCTCTCTCTTCTCTCTCTCTCTCTCTCTCTCTCTCTCTCTCTCTCTCTCTCTCCTCTCTCTCTCTCTCTCTCTCTCTCTCTCTCTCTCTCTCTCTCTCTCTCTCTCTCTCTCTCTCTCTCTCTCTCTCTCTCTCTCTCTCTCTCTCTCTCTCTCTCTCTCTCTCTCTCTCTCTCTCTCTCTCTCTCTCTCTATCTCTCTCTATCTATCTATATATCTATATAAAAATATATATATATATATATATATATATATATATATATTTGTCTTTTAACGCTCTACCGGTCGCAATTTTTGTTTGATCGTTACCAAACTCGGAATTTAATCGTTTTATGTAAAAAGGAAGATCAAGTTCGTTAAGGGCTGAAATCGTACCAGTGGGAGGGGGGGGGTTTAGAGGAGGGATTTTTTGAAAATTCACAATATCTCCGTTATTGTGCGTCGGATCGAAAAGTTGTATAGAATCAATCGTATTGCAAATTAAATTTACTATAAATATTATTCTATACATTTATTCTCTATCTTGAAAATTAACTGCGATATTTGCATTTGTATTCTTTGTGTTGTCGCCAGGATTCGGCTATGTTCGGGAATTTCCGCCGAGAGCTCTGGCGGCCGTTTCCATAACTATTCGTCCCTCTTGAATAGGTTTAGAGATACCTTACTACTACAGATGTTATTGGGCAGATTTATCTACTGGAAAACGTCACGTAGGAAATCTGCTTAGTTTACACAGCCCCTGCGTGACGGACTTTTTTCCAGGTGAGGTAGCTCATAGTTCAAATTGGAATAAATTGTAGAGCGTATCAATATTTCTACGCAAATTATTTGCTCCACACATTGTTCCAGAATAATGTATAAAACAAAAGTTAATCTAAATAACAAAGTAAACAACTTTTGTTATGTGCATGTTTGTCGAAAAACTAATAGACAGTGAAATATCTCGAATTTTTATTTCAGGACTTCCTTATAACCCCCACTCCCGTTCTAAACTAAAGATTTTAATATAGCTTATAATTATGGAAGAATTAATGCTGATTGACATACCGAGTTCTGTTAAATTCGGTTCAATCATTAGTCCCAATAAAATTGTTGGCTCCCGCTAAAGTTTTAGAGTATATCTCGTTTATACTATGTTAAAAGACAATAATGAATATGACAAAAGTTACACTAAATAACAAAATAAACAACTTTTGTTATGTTCATATTTGCCGAAAAAAGAATAGAATATGAAATACCGCTATTTTAAATTCAGGCCTCCCTTACAACCCCCACTCCTGCCCGTCCCTAGAAATGTTGGTATGGCTTTTTATAATGAAAGCGTTAGTGCTAATACACATACCGAGTTTTATTTATTTCGGTTGGGTCTTTTGTGCCAAATAAAATTGTTCACTTCCGCTATAGGTTTTAGCGTATATCTCGTTTATAATTCGGTATATGAAAAAAGTGTATATAACAAAAGTTACTCTAAATAACAAAATAAAGAAATTTTGTTATGTTCATATTTTCCGAAAAACCAATAGGAAACGAAATATCGCTATTTTTAATTTCAGGCTTCCCTTATAACCCCCACTCCTGTTCATCTCAGAGGATATTATTATAGCCTATAGTCTAAGTTGGGTTAGTAGTAATATACATACCAAGTTTCATAAAATTCGGTTCAGCCGTTTATGCGTGATAAGGTAACCAAAGACGTCATTGGGAGCGGAAGATGACGGGAGCCTTACCAGTTAATTGAGTTTACTTATTTCTCGTCTGGCATTACTGGAAGTCATTTCCAGTGAGATTCACTATTACAAATATAATCTTACGTGCAAAACTTTGCCTAAACTATATGAGCTCGGATTGGCATTTGAAAGGAAATATGTTCATTATAGATGATATTTAATTGTAATAAATGCTATTCATGATTATGGTTTGAATTATTGAAAAACGGTGAGTCAAAAAGTGTAGAGGGATAGATTAGGAACACATTTTCATTTATCCTCCAAAACTAAAGTTTCCATTCTATTAATCCCCAAAACTTACCGTCAGGATTGGCTATTTCGGAAAATCATTACGTCGTGGAGGGAAGTATAATTGTACACATTGAAGTCTTACTATCAAAATACCATCATTAGTCAGTCAAGAATGATTTCCCGGGCATCGTTGGGTACCTTAGCTAGTATATATATGTATATCTTTAAAAAATGTATATAAGTTATTTGTTATTAATTTTCAAATGTACTATATTGTACATAGGAAATAGAGTCCCCTCCCCCCTTCTAAGGGGTAATATTGAGTTTTGTTTGATATTTTGCTCCAAATATCATTGAGCTAGTCACAATCTTCGCCATGTAGAAGCAGAGTTGAAGTTTGAAGTAATGCTTTAGGAATAAGCCTAAATAACCGTGACCCTAAATAATATTTTAGATAAAACATTATGTTTCCATAATTTAAAAATGACTGTCATTTAAATCACATTTTAGCAGATTTCCCTTAAGCGGGTTTCAAAAAATTTCTTCAAATGTCCATCGATCCTACAGAGGAGACGATGAAAATGAGGTCCGTTCAAAATTATATATATATATATATATATATATATATATATATATATATATATATATATATATATATATATATTCGTCTGTTAATGCTCTAGCGGTCGCAATTTTTGTTTGATTGTTACTAAACTCGGAATTTAATTGTTTTATGTAAAAAGGAAGATCAAGTTAGTTAATGGCTGAAATCGGACCAGTGGGAGGGGGGGGGGATTTTTGAAAATTCAAAATATCTCCGTTATTATGCGTCGGATCGAAAAATTGTATAGAATCAATCTCATTGCAAATGAAATTTACTATACATATTGTTCTGTATATACATTTATTCTGTATCTTGAATATTAACCGAGATATTTGCATTTGTATTCTGTGTGTGGTCGGCAGGAGTCGGCTATGTACGGGACCTTCCGCCAAAAGCACTGGCGGCCGTTTCTGTAACTGTTCGTCCCTCGTGGATAGGTTTAGAGATCCTTTACTACTACAGTTGATATTGGGCAGATTTCTCTATTGTAAAACTTCACGTGGGAAATCTGCTTAGTTTACGCAGCCCCTGCGTGACGGACTTTTGTATTAAAGCATTGTTTATAGTGAGAGAGTTGCTGTATAAATTGTAAGGTCATGCCATTGACAAAGCAATACTCGAGATAAATGTCTTTTAAGGCTCAACTATCCTTATTAGTAGAACTATTCTACCTAAATCATTTAACAACTTTTCTTAGAGGATGTTGCAAGTTTGCTATCATTATTTGCTCATATCTCTCCTTCAAAATTGCTTATGATAAAGATAGTAAGTTAGCAAACTGCCAGCAGGATTAGACTCTTTTTCATTATTGTTCGGCGCCAGTTTTGTTTTAACTCAATTTGTAGCAATCATACTTATATTTGAAATAACCTTTATAATTCCCAAATTGGTAATATATATACACACACATAGACACACAGTCATTGTCATAGAGTTAATTCCTTTCTTGAGAGTCATATGGAAGAAGTGAATTTATTGCAGATAAATTGTTGCCATCAGACGAAGCACGAGAATAAGGTATTGAATTGCAAATTAAAAGCACTCTTCTGCATTAATGGTCTTTATTTTGTGTGGATAAGATTATTTTCATATCCCACTGCCAAACATTTGTAGCAATGAAATAAATACAGGGTAATAAATACAACAGATAAATAAATTAAATGTCTGTTATTTTATATATTTGTTAACGTTTACATGTTTACATTTATTTTTTTATATATAATTTTATTTATATGTATTTATATATTTATAGAATATATACAATATCGAATATTATGCTATTTATCGGAGCATAACAAAGATGACTCTATAAATTGTTGAATAAATTGTTACCATATGAATTCACTAGTATCAGGATACAAATTTTACAAATAAATTAGTTTCTTATAATATAGCGTATTAGAATATATATATATATATATATATATATATATATATATATATATATACATACTTGTTGTAGATAAAAATTTGTAGCCTGATACGACTAATATTCATTGAATATATAATTTGTGATGTGTCCGTCTGATAACAATTTATTCGAGGAGCTGTTACATTTTTGTCTGTATATTATTATAAGCAGTACAACTGTACACAGTTTTGGAATCCCATTGCCCATAAAGTCGAAATAAATAAAAACACACCATATAAAATAGATACAATTTAGATATAAAAATATATTATTTATATATATATATAAATATATAGTGCATATATAAATATGAAACATAAAACATTTATATTAATATACAGAGAAAAAATAAAGAAATGGTAGGCTATATAAAAAAACGAACTGTTGGTCATACAGCTATGGGGAATGGGATCCGTGAAAATGAAACAAGAAGAGCCTAAAGTATAACAGATATATACAGAGAAATAATATATAATTATGTTCACAACGACCACTCTCAATATTACAAAATTAATTCAATAGACTAGATAATACTGTATCAATCAACCATTTGATGGCTATCATTTAACCTTGCCCTTCATTAGAAATAAATCGAAGTAACCTGTTACATCTTGTTAGACATCTCTCGATTATCAGTTTAACAGCCGATGACATGACGTGCAAATATAACAAAAATTAATAATAAATAAATAAGAAAATATCACGCCATCGGAGTATAAAACATACATCAACAAAAACAATGTTTGTCAGGAATGCAAAAATTCTGCCCATAAAATACTATAAAAGAAAATGCATAATTTAAATCACTCATTTCTATTCTTTCTTTTGAGATTTTGAACCTGGAATGCTACATTTTAATGATTGAGATTCAATTCCGATTAAAATCTCAAAAAAAAAAGAAGAAAAAAGATAATTAAAAAGTACAAAAATGTTCAAGTGCACTTGTTTGGGCCAAAAATACAGACTATTTGACTAAGCAAAAGACAGAATGGCCCAAGCCACAACAACAACGAGTCGAAAGTGAGTCTCATTCAAGTTGTTATCTTCTTTACAGACTATTTATTAGAACAAAGTAGAATGATTTAAATTGACCTGTCATAAAATTCCATTAAATATTCTTGTTATATGACTTATAAATTTCAAAATAAAATTTCGAAAATTATGGGAATTGTAGTAAAATAAATTCAGATGGAAGAATTGTTCGGCTGTGGATTATTGGGAATATTTTTACACACACATACTTAAATATACATATATATATATATATGTATATATATATATATGAGCTAATTATTTTTATTTTCAAATATTAAATACTCCAATATTTGTTATTAAATTGGAGTCATTTATACACTTTTCTATGTAATATAATGTATTGTAAGCAGCTACATTTATTGAAAAAAAGTCAACCTAAACTTCAAAAGGGGGAAGGATAGTCTTTAAATAACAGGTCATTTTTGGGTCTTTTTATAAACTTGCTAGATAATGGGGTATTTGGACTAGAAGGAGCATCAATGCAGGCTTTGCTTAGAGGTCTTTACATCCTAGAGCAACTTGTCTTACTAACAACAGCCCTAGAGAAACTCGATTCTAGCACAGTTTAGCTATGTTCAGTCTTATCTTTAAAAGAAACACAATTCCAAGAAAAATGCAGTAATTAAATCGGTTGTCGTTTTTCATTTGTAAAAAAAAGTTCCTATTGAAGCATTATAACAGCTTTACCTTTTTACTTCTCTTAGTCATTTTCAAAACGGAATCAAATAGACTAAGGCTAGGAGGTAGATGGCTTGTTCCTAGCAAGTCACATCAATGCCCCAATCAAACACGAGTTTCGTGACTCGAACCATTCTGAATCTCTTTTCGATTCCAATATATCGAAAAAATCGAATGTGTTGTGTGAAATTACATCGATTTGTATGTACTAAATCGTAAAGCATTGTGGTGTTCTGTTTTGTATCATTATTAAATTACTAAAAATTAGTTAATAAGTCCATTTGAGTCCGCTCATCATTGGGATGAGGATGAAACACGGGCCTTTATTCCGAAACGCCCGTCGAATGGTGGGATTGGGGGATATATATACATATACAATGTGGCGAGTCACTACACCGTGGAATGTGTGGATAAGCGAGGGCTTTCTAGGAGCCTCCGTTGGCAGGTGCAGCCTCGGTGAGTGCAAGCAGCATAGCTCGATTCGCATGCATCGGCACATGCTCTCAAAGGGCAATAGCAGCAGAGGCAAGGAAGGAGCAGAGATGCTAAGCCGAGGCAACTCCACCTTGTCAGCCATCGAGTCCCAGTGCAGGAGCATGGATCGTCTGCCCACTCCTCGCGCGGACCGCAATGGTACAGGAGGCCTTTGACGCAGCACAGGCAGGATGCGTAGTCGACGCACGAATCGACCGAGCAGTAGCAGAAGTCTGAACAGAGCCAAGCAGACGGCGGTCTCCTCGGTTCCCTGCACGACTCACACCTACACCTGCCGCACTCGCTGCAGATGATAGAATCTGCAAGAGGTGGTGGCGGAGGAAGGCTCTTCTTGGGTTGGCTGCCCACAACAGCCTTCTTGTTGTTGTTGTCATGGTGTTGTTGGGACGAGGGGAGGGGGGCCTCCAAATACTCGTTCTGCAGCCTGGCACCTTGAGGTCTAGGCTCACTGAGAGAGACCCGCCGCCCAGCTGTCTCCTCCCCAGCATCGGCCATCCACGAGCTATCTCCACTGTCAGTCTTCACTGCATTACCTGTAACAACAACACACAAGTTCAGATAACACACACTGGATGCTGGCTATCGACTACTCGGGAACAAAGTGTATATTCGCCCAGACACCTTCTTCAGTCGCTCCGACAAATTTGCACTTTGTATTCCCTCGTAGTCGAAGGGGGTGGCTGAGAAACTAGTCCAACAACGGCCCGAAACATGAAATTACAACATTATATGGCATGATGTTTCTGAGTTGCGTATAAAAATAGTATTTGAAGAATGTTGCATAGCGAGAAAGACAAAACGCTTGCTTTCCAAATCCTAGCTCTGGTTCCTTTCGACGACTGATAACAATTTTCTAAGCTAATCAGAGCTTTTCCAAAATATCTCGAGTAATTGATAAGATAAGGGCGGATCTGGGGTTATTTCTGTGAGAGCGGAACCCACTACTTCCGCTCTCGATATCCAGCTCCAAGTAATCCGACCATTATCTCTCAGCACTCACATTTATCTAATGTCGAAAAATAATTCCGTCATGCCATCTTAATAGATGACGTCATCACACAACCTACTAGCATGTATTTCATTCATATCTATATATCTATATACAATCTATATAAAATTGTAACATCTGTCTGTACATTGATTTTTTTCGCGAAATTTCACGATAACTTTTCGTTTCACATGTCATAGACACCAGAACTACATTTTGTTTCTTTCGTGTCTGTTTGTTTGTTTGTTTATTTGTTTGTTTGTTTGTTACCTTTTCACGCATAAACGGCTGAACCGAATTTTATGAAACTTGGTATGTATATTACTACTAACCCAACTTAGACTTTAGGCTATATTAATATCCTCTGAGACGAACAGGAGTGGGGGTTATAAGGGACGCCTGAAATTAAAAATAACGATATTTCCATTCCTATTGGTTTTTCGGCAAATATGCACATAACAGAAGTTGTTTATTTTGTTATTTAGAGTAACTTTTGATATATACGAGATATACGCAAAACCTATACCGGAAGTGAACAATTTTATTTGGGACAAAAGACCCAACCGAAATAAATAAAACTCGGTATGTGTATTAACACCAACGCTTTCATCATAACAAGCCATACCAACATTTCTAGGGACGGGCAGGAGTGGGGGTTGTAGGGGAGGCCTGAACTTAAAAATAGCGGTATTTCGTTATCTATTCGTTTTTCGGCAAATATGAACATAACAAGAGTTGTTTATTTTGTTATTTAGAGTAACTTTTGTTATATACACTTTTTTTTATACCGAATTATAACCGAGATATACACTAAAAACTAAAACGGGAGTCAACTATTTCATTAGGCGCTAACTATTAAACCGAACTTAAAAATACTCGGTATGTCAATTAGCATTAATTCTTCCATGACTATAAGTTATATTAAAATTTTTAGGTTAGAACGGGAGTGGGGGTTATAAGGGAGGCCTGAAATAAAAATTCGCGATATTTCATTGTCTATTTGTTTTTCGACAAACATGCACATAACAAAAGTTGTTTACTTTGTTATTTAGAGCAACTTTTGTTTCATTCACTTATGTCGTAAAATGAAGTAAATAGGGTATATAAGCAAAATCTATGGCGGGAGTCAACGATTTTATTAGTACTTATTTAAGTGTTTTTAATATAGGCATATTATGACAAATGATGTTATGTTTTAGCCTTATCTATTTCGATTATTTAGTACTAAGTATGATTCGGATTAGTGAGATTATAAATCCCCCTCACCCTTCGCCTCATTTATTTATTTTCCCTAGGAAATAACTTTGTTATTTATTTCCAATAGAAATTTAAACTATAAGAGCATTTCCATTATTTAATTTGTATAATGTATTATTTAAAAAAAAAATCGTGCTGAATTTCCTCAAGGAGTGATAGGGGAAGTAGTAGGGAATCAAACTCTTTGATTTTGGTTATATACTATCTTATTTCCGATATCTTCATGTTATTGAAACAAATATGTACTATCATAACAATTAAACGTTAATGTCATTATGACAAAAGACAAAATGCTCTTAAACTCGATATGATTGTTTAAAGTATTACTTAGGTTGCAGGGACGGCTACGATCTCTTCCCCTCGACTAGGTTTTTGAATATAATTGAAATTATTTTTAGGGTAACACTATTATTTAATTCCATATGGTAGATAAATTATTACAATAATATTTTGAATTAATAATTTAAGGAGAAGAGTGTTGATAGCTCTAATGCGAGAGCGGAAATAGACGGAGGCTAATAGAGTTAATTGAGTTTACTAATTTCCTTTGAAATGCTGGGCATTACGGGAAGTGATTACCACTGAGATCTACTATTATGAATATAACCTTACGTGCTAATCTATGCTTAAACTATATGTGGTCGGATTGGTTTTTACCAGGAAATAAGTTTCATTATAGACGATATTTAATTGTAATAAATACTATCCATGATTATGGTTTGAAGTATTCAAAAAGGTGAGTTAAAAAGTGGCAAGGGATAGATTAGGAACACATTTTTATTTATTCTTCAGATATAAAATTTCTCATTTATAAGTCGCCTGCCTGACCCTCACAGCAAAACATTGTGCGCCAACGGGAAGAGTAGTTGTAAACATTGAAGCCTTGCCCAAAAAAAATACTATCATCATTCAGCCTTAAACGATTTCCCGAGCGAAGCCGGGTATCTTAGCTAGTATATATATATATATATATATATATATATATATATATATATATATATATATGATGGGGGTTGGCCACATTCTTCTCAGCCTTATGATGATGATGATTCCTCGAAGAAGGAATAAACTATTCCCAAGCATTCCAGGGGTTTTTAAGATATTTCTATGGGGGGGGGGGTTACGTAATAGGCGTATATGTGGTAGTGCTTCCAATGCAAAACACGCGCCCACTTTGATAATTTGTTAATGAAATTTGGTAAAGAAACTGGTTTTTTGAGCCTAAATGCCAAGGTCGATTTACTCCAATACATTCATTGATATGTATCTTATTCAATCATTAATGGAACCGCACATTTTATATCCATCAAGTGAGCCAAAAGAATTGCTATGGCAGAATTTATTACATAGATGACCACCTTAACAATTAATAAGTAAAATAGTCATAAAATTAATATTTAAATACTTAAATAGGATTCTGGCCGAGGACCAATGAGCTATCCAACTACCTACATTGTTATTGAAAACAATATACTTCCTCCATTCTTTGCCTCCATATACGAAGTATAGTCATTCTTTACTTCCATATACGAAGTGAAGTCATTCTTTGCCTCCATATACGAAGTAAAGTCATTCATTGCCTCCATACACGAAGTGAAGTCATTCTTTACTTCCATATACGAAGTAAAGCCATTCTTTGCCTCCATATACGAAGTAAATATAGCCATTCTTTGCCTCCATATACGAAGTAAAGTCATTCTTTGCCTCCATATACGAAGTAAAGATATTCTTTGCCTCCATATACGAAGTATAGCCATTCTTTGCCTCCATATACGAAGTATAGCCATTCTTTGCCTCCATATACGAAGTAAAGTCATTCTTTGCCTCCATATACGAAGTAAAGATATTCTTTGCCTCCATATACGAAGTATAGCCATTCTTTGCCTCCATATACGAAGTATAGCCATTCTTTGCCTTCATACACGAAGTAAAGTCATTCTTTAGTTCCATATACGAAGTAGACTAGATAATCCCGCTCTAGCCTCGTGTGTCGCAGCCCTTGGCTCTTCAAAATTTCAAAAAGATCCCCCCCCCCCCACAGCGATTTAAGGAGAATACAAATAGTAAAGGGTAAGTAAGAAATTCCACTGATAGTAATGTAAATGGACGGCCAAATGGAATGAATAGGATAGATGTATCATAAAAGAATGTTAATGTAGCAAGAGTAAGTAGTGCATCATACATACATATATATTTATTAATACATATCACTATTTTTTTCAAACCTGAAACACGGCGAAATTGAAATAGTTTTATCAGTACAAGGGCAAAAATCATTTGAGGACATTGCATGACTACATTTTGCTCATTTTAAGTTAAATAAACAAATTGCTATACAACTCATTATTTAATATTATTTCCTTTTTCAATTGATAACGTTATCTCCGTTCCCATTCATCGGATCTAACTATCCTATAAAAGATAATTAGTAGATATTTTATTGCAATACAAGAAAGGTCCAATACAAATATCTCCCCTAAAAGTTCGGGGTAATTCCCAATTTTTTTTTTTTTTAAATTCGAACCCCCCCCCCCTAACCCAAAACAGGTAAAATGTTTAAAAGTCCTAACTATGAAAACTATCAACTCTGAAGGCTAGCTCATTTCTTTTATGGAAGATACTATTTTATACAAAATGTAAAGAAATAAATTAAGGAATTAAGTATTATGAATGAATGAATATTTTTAGTGCTTATAAAATTTTTACAATGGGCAAGGGTTCAGCCCATGTTCATAATTACATTTTTCGTTTATCTTTTCTTTATATAAACATAAACAGAGAATTCTTTTTAAAAAAAAATTAACAAAAAACAAAAACTATATACAATAATTACTATAGAAAATACGCTGGAGTTGGTTTTACCTCGTAATCATAAACGCTATCAATGGTAGTAGTAGATAGCCACACATAATCGCAAATACTAAACCCGTTTTCTCCACAAAAAGTAAATTTTGCAGGGAAATCACTAATAGTTCTTCCACTGTTAGTAATCATACCAAAGTTCTCGATTACTTCAACTAGCAATTCCCCTCTTTTGTTTATTTCAGGATCTAGGGTTTCTCTATGGTTGGTGAGATTGGTGGAAACAAAAATGTCATCATCTAATATGTTTTCCCTAAACCTCTCCAAATCTCGCATTCCAGTCCCCTCCAAAAACTATTTTTGTGTTGTTATACTTTAGATAAATATCATAGAGTATATCGGAGATTAATTCAATAAATTTGTCATATTCTTTTCCAGGTCTCCAATATGTAACAGCTACGATAAAATATCTTCATGTTTTAAACGAATACATAATATCCAGTTCTCTCTAATGAGGGTTTCAACAACAGAAGTGATTTTCTCTTTTTTAGTGAAGATCATTAGGTCTCCACTTGGAACGACTTTTTATTGCATCTACATATACCATGTCATATTTTGCCAGGCAATTTATTTTATATTTAGAAGACGATGTTAACCATGTTTCAGTCAAACAAATTATGTCTAAATCTTGAAGAGTCAAAATAATATCTTTTCCAAGGTCCAATAAAGATTTTATACCATTAACATTCCAGAATCCTATTGCCAGTGGAACTGTAGATTTCTTTTGTTGCTATGTAGGAGAATGATATGCCTATCTTTTCTTCATCTGCTTGTTCGGTTTGGATCGTGTTAACCAATTATCTAGTTTGCCGTCTATACTGCTAGATCTGGAAGCACCTGAATCCGGAATATCATCTTTGTCACCTCAATTTTCGATTCTTCTCGTTTTTTAGTAGATAATTCCTCTAAGGAATATATTTTTCCTTCAATAACTATTTTTTTCATTTATTAGGCGTGCTTTGAGATTTTCATTCCTTGAATTAAGTATTATCAATATTCTTCTTAGAAAATAAGTGTTGTTTAACGGGGGGCGGGGGGTTGTTATTTTCCTTTTGAGAGTTTTTTTAGACTTGAAATGAATGGAAGAGAGAGGAAGGGTTGGCGGGGAACTTGCTAAAAATACTCAAGTTAAAATAAATGGTGACTTAGGGCGTACACCTCTGCCTCCTATATATACAGCTACGTGTAAATAAACACATATTGAATTTATAATAATCAGCTATTTAGAACTTAAGTAATTGATAGAGCTCGCATCAGCCCCTGCCATATTTTGGAAATACGTCCAATTAGCGCCTTTTATAAACTACAAAAGTCTGCCATGTATTTCAGCTCATATTAGAGCACCACTCCCTACTCTACAGCTAGAAGAATGTTACAGAAAACCAGGTTACACTCTCCTTATGTTGATTGTTATACGCTATGCTACTGTAGCCAACCTGCTACAAAAGTCAACCATATAAAAACAACACCTCCATCACTCCAATAGGATTAAGGGATACATCTCTAAAGGATGCAAGTAAAAACAACACCTCCATCACTCCAATAGGATTAAGGAATACATCTCTAAAGGATGCAAGTAAAAACAACACCTCCATCACTCCAATAGGATTAAGGAATACATCTCTAAAGGATGCAAGTAAAAACAACACCTCCATCACTCCAATAGGATTAAGGAATACATCTCTAAAGGATGCAAGTAAAAACAACACCTCCATCACTCCAATAGGATTAAGGAATACATCTCTAAAGGATGCAAGTAAAAACAACACCTCCATCACTCCAATAGGATTAAGGAATACATCTCTAAAGGATGCAAGTAAAAACAACACCTCCATCACTCCAATAGGATTAAGGAATACATCTCTAAAGGATGCAAGTAAAAACAACACCTCCATCACTCCAATAGGATTAAGGAATACATCTCTAAAGGATGCAAGTAAAAACAACACCTCCATCACTCCAATAGGATTAAGGAATACATCTCTAAAGGATGCAAGTAAAAACAACACCTCCATCACTCCAATAGGATTAAGGAATACATCTCTAAAGGATGCAAGTAAAAACAACACCTCCATCACTCCAATAGGATTAAGGAATACATCTCTAAAGGATGCAAGTAAAAACAACACCTCCATCACTCCAATAGGATTAAGGAATACATCTCTAAAGGATGCAAGTAAAAACAACACCTCCATCACTCCAATAGGATTAAGGAATACATCTCTAAAGGATGCAAGTAAAAACAACACCTCCATCACTCCAATAGGATTAAGGAATACATCTCTAAAGGATGCAAGTAAAAACAACACCTCCATCACTCCAATAGGATTAAGGAATACATCTCTAAAGGATGCAAGTAAAAACAACACCTCCATCACTCCAATAGGATTAAGGAATACATCTCTAAAGGATGCAAGTAAAAACAACACCTCCATCACTCCAATAGGATAAGGGATACATCTCTAAAGGATGCAAGTAAAAACAACACCTCCATTACTCCAATAGGATTAAGGAATACATCGAATCGAGGGGGGGGGGGCTGAGTAGCCTACAGCACTACCCAGCAGCAAGCGTGGGGGGGGGAGCTGAGTAGCCTACAGCACTTCCCAGCAGCAAGCGAGGGGGGGGGCTGAGTAGCCTACAGCACTTCCCAGCAGCAAGCGAGGGGGGGGGATCTGAGTAGCCTACAGCACTTCCCAGCAGCAAGCGAGGGGGGGGGGGAGCTGAGTAGCCAACACCACATACCACCAACAACCGAGGGGGGGGGGGCTGAGTAGCCAACAACACAACCCAGCAGCAACCCAGGGGGGGGGCTGAGTAGCCTACAGCACTTCCCAGCAGCAAGCGAGGGGGCTGAGTAGCCTACTGCACTTCCCAGCTGCAAGCGAGGGGGGGGGTGAGTAGCCTACAGCACTTCCCAGCAGCAAGCGAGGGGGGGGGGGCTGAGTAGCCTACAGCACTTCCCAGCAGCAAGCGAGGGGGGGATAAGTAGCCTACAGCACTTCCCAGCTGCAAGCGAGGGGGGGGGCGGAGTAGCCTACAGCCCTTCCCAGCAGCAAGCGAGGGGGGGGGGCTGGGTAGCCTACAGCCCTTCCCAGCAGCAAGCGAGGGGGGGGGGATAAGTAGCCTACAGCCCTTCCCAGCAGCAAGCGAGGGGGGGGGGCTGAGTAGCCTACAGCCCTTCCCAGCAGCAAGCGAGGGGGGGGGGCGCCGTAGACTACAGCACTTCCCTGCACCCAGAGAGGGGGGGGGATAAGTAGCCTACAGCCCTTCCCAGCAGCAAGCGAGGGGGGGCTGAGTAGCCTACAGCCCTTCCCAGCAGCAAGCGAGGGGGGGGGGCTGAGTAGCCTACAGCACTTCCCAGCAGCAAGCGAGGGGGGGATGAGTAGCCTACAGCCCTTCCCAGCAGCAAGCGAGGGGGGAGAGAGAGAGAGAGAGAGAGAGAGAGGGGAGAGAGAGAGAGAGAGGAGAGAGGGGAAAGAGAGAGAGAGAGAGAGAGAGAGAGAGAGAGAGAGAGAGAGAGAGAGAGAGAGAGAGAGAGAGAGAGAGAGAGAGAGAGAGAGAGAGATAGAGAGAGAGAGAGAGAGAGAGAGAGAGAGAGAGAGAGAGAGAGAGAGAGAGAGAGAGAGAGAGAGAGAGAGAGAGAGAGAGAGAGAGAGAGAGAGAGAGAGAGAGAGAGAGAGAGAGAGAGAGAGAGAGCGTGGATGAGTAGGGGAGAGAGAGGACCGGAAGTGATTAGAACGGTATAGGTGGGGCAGGATGTGACGTCGGCATTCCTGCCGGCTGCTTCCTTTTCTTTTTATAGCCCAGCTATAGTGCTGTGAAGGCCTAGCATTCTTATTTCTTTCATGGTCTGCATCTGCTCTTCCATATGCCGCCGCATATCCTCTCTTTAACTAGACCACTTTTATTATAGGTAAAGTGCGGCTTGAATCTTTTCCTTAAGGGCTGAACTGGTTCAGTGAGGGCGGATTAGCGCCGGGCCCTTTATATAATTTCAAATATCTCCCTTTATTTAAAAAAACATATATATTAAGACTCTTTATATGTTGATCTGTACACTTCTTCACTTTCATTTTTTTCAATTTCGATTAAAGAACCTCTTTCAATGGCGCCACTTTAACAAGAAGCATATCTCTGATCAAAGACGGAACATTTAATTGCAAATATTGGTTTAAAGGGCCTTTACTATGAGTGATATCTTTTCCGATGAGTTCAGTAATTTCATTTTTACTTTATTAACTCAAATTTATATTTGATCTATTGCATACTCAATATTTCATCTGGTTGCGAACCAGTTTTAAAACATATTACTTTATTTAACTTATATAAAATGAGTATCCTGTTTGCATTTTTGGATGGAAACGTGTTTAGTTCCCATGAAGAAATGTTTCAACCTCAGAGGATTTTTAACAAGTTGCAATCCAAATCTTAATGAAACATATTGGGGTATCCTTTTAGCAGATTTCCCTTGAGGGAAATCAGCTATTGAGGTTGTACTCATGACGGAATTTTCGAAATTTTTCTTCAAATGTCCATCGATCCTACCTAGTAGATGACGAAAATGAGGTCCGTTCAAAACTGTATATATATATATATATATATATATATATATATATATATTTGTCTGTTACCGCTCTAGCGGTCGCAAATTTTGTTTAAGCGTTACGAAACTTGATATTTAACCGTTTTATGTAAAAAGACAGATCAAGTTCGTTAATGGCTGAAATCCGACCAGAGGGAGGGGGGGTTTAAAGGGGGGGATTTTCGAAAATTCCAAATATCTCCGTTTTTATGCATCCGATCGAAAAATTGTATATAACCAATCTTATTGCAAATTAAATTTACTATAAATATTGTTATATACGTTTATTCTCTATCTTGAATATTAACCGAGATATTTGCATTTTTCAGTTTTTAGCAAACCGCCACTTCTACTCATGTTACGTAAACAATACTCTGCTACATAATAAATCACATTATTGGAAGTTTAAATACCAAAAATGGTATTCAAGAGACCTTTATTATACGAGATACATGCAAATATGTCCTGGTGACTCCCCCCCCATCTTAAAGTTTTGGACTACTAAAATTTTATTGATTGAGATAACAATTATTCTGACTCATTATTAATTACAGTACTAGATATAGTAAATAGTTCTCAATAAAATAATGTGTTATATTCTGATATATTTCAGTAATTATTTTTGTTTCCGGTGTGAACCAGGCCGGGCCCGTTTGTTTACATTTCTAACCTAACGCTTCCTGTCAGCAGGTTATTGAAATTGGATGAAACATTTCTTATTTCCGTTTGTATTTATTCACGGTGTTGTATTGGCAGTATGTATATTTATCTATTACTAAACTTCCCGAGGGAAATCTGCTTAGTTTACGCAGCCCCTGCGTGACGTACTTTTATGTTTGTTGACCTTGTGAATGATAGTATATACACCACGATATTATAAATGCAGAACGGTGTGCAAGAATAACCAATATTGTTTAGGCTTAATTGTTGCCTTGTCATTGGCTCCATATTCATAGCGTTTAATAGGCAAGAAATGTCTTAACCTAATTCTAGTAATTTAACATTCTACACTAGATTACGCTATTTCGTCAATATCCGCCCTTAATAAGTGAATCAAATAATAAATTTGAAAAGTTAACAATGCAGTAGTAATTTGTAAAAAAATACTGTTCGGTTTAGTTTCTGGTTGTGGCAGTTCTGTCTCGGTTAGTATCTTTTTATTTGGAGCTTTCGGCTATATTCTCTGCTATATTTCCGATTGGGTTCTAGCCTGGTACACTCTAATTGGTGTTTTTATTTTTTTCGTTATTGGTTATCGTCTCTACAGTAAGCTGCTGTATAATGGACCAATTATCCAAGCTTAACTACCAAATATTGTTTTCAAATTAATCTTTATCGCCTCAGATACAAGCATATGCGTTGTCTGAAGACCCCATCAGTTTTTACGTTCTGACCTCGAAAATGTTTTAGGTTTATTCGGTCTATACCATCCTCCATGTTTCAACGATTCATCCAATTCTATAGACCATATTGATAAATAAATGATATTAGTAGTATGTCCAGTGAGGTCCAGTCGGAAATCTGCTTCTTTGAGCAGCCTTTACGTGAAGAGATGTTGCCATTGGAGGGGGGGGGGGTTAATTTTCATTCGGCAATATTTAAAGCTTTGAGAAATTTTGTAGTTAGAAAGTGGTCTGTTCGCTTTGGCTCGCATCTCCAAAGAAATATTCCGTAATCAAAATCGGTTACTAAAAAAAGTACTTAAAAGCCTTAATCAACTTCATCATTTGTTCTAAATCAAATGTTTATATATAAATAAATGCATTTGGTCTGTCCACGCTCAAGCGGTCGCAATGTTAGTTTAATCCTAACTAAACTCCATATTCAAGACTTAGCCCACTACTGCTGGGCGTGTATATAGCCATTGAGTGGAAGGCAAGACTTAGCCCACTACTGCTGGGCGTGTATATAGCCATTGAGTGGAAGGCAAGACTTAGCCCACTACTGCTGGGCGTGTATATAGCCATTGAGTGGAAGGCAAGACTTAGCCCACTACTGCTGGGCGTGTATATAGCCATTGAGTGGAAGGCAAGACTTAGCCCACTACTGCTGGGCGTGTATATAGCCATTGAGTGGAAGGCAAGACTTAGCCCACTACTGCTGGGCGTGTATATAGCCATTGAGTGGAAGGCAAGACTTAGCCCACTACTGCTGGGCGTGTATATAGCCATTGAGTGGAAGGCAAGACTTAGCCCACTACTGCTGGGCGTGTATATAGCCATTGAGTGGAAGGCAAGACTTAGCCCACTACTGCTGGGCGTGTATATAGCCATTGAGTGGAAGGCAAGACTTAGCCCACTACTGCTGGGCGTGTATATAGCCATTGAGTGGAAGGCAAGACTTAGCCCACTACTGCTGGGCGTGTATATAGCCATTGAGTGGAAGGCAAGACTTAGCCCACTACTGCTGGGCGTGTATATAGCCATTGAGTGGAAGGCAAGACTTAGCCCACTACTGCTGGGCGTGTATATAGCCATTGAGTGGAAGGCAAGACTTAGCCCACTACTGCTGGGCGTGTATATAGCCATTGAGTGGAAGGCAAGACTTAGCCCACTACTGCTGGGCGTGTATATAGCCATTGAGTGGAAGGCAAGACTTAGCCCACTACTGCTGGGCGTGTATATAGCCATTGAGTGGAAGGCAAGACTTAGCCCACTACTGCTGGGCGTGTATATAGCCATTGAGTGGAAGGCAAGACTTAGCCCACTACTGCTGGGCGTGTATATAGCCATTGAGTGGAAGGCAAGACTTAGCCCACTACTGCTGGGCGTGTATATAGCCATTGAGTGGAAGGCAAGACTTAGCCCACTACTGCTGGGCGTGTATATAGCCATTGAGTGGAAGGCAAGACTTAGCCCACTACTGCTGGGCGTGTATATAGCCATTGAGTGGAAGGCAAGACTTAGCCCACTACTGCTGGGCGTGTATATAGCCATTGAGTGGAAGGCAAGACTTAGCCCACTACTGCTGGGCGTGTATATAGCCATTGAGTGGAAGGCAAGACTTAGCCCACTACTGCTGGGCGTGTATATAGCCATTGAGTGGAAGGCAAGACTTAGCCCACTACTGCTGGGCGTGTATATAGCCATTGAGTGGAAGGCAAGACTTAGCCCACTACTGCTGGGCGTGTATATAGCCATTGAGTGGAAGGCAAGACTTAGCCCACTACTGCTGGGCGTGTATATAGCCATTGAGTGGAAGGCAAGACTTAGCCCACTACTGCTGGGCGTGTATATAGCCATTGAGTGGAAGGCAAGACTTAGCCCACTACTGCTGGGCGTGTATATAGCCATTGAGTGGAAGGCAAGACTTAGCCCACTACTGCTGGGCGTGTATATAGCCATTGAGTGGAAGGCAAGACTTAGCCCACTACTGCTGGCCGTGTATATAGCCATTGAGTGGAAGGCAAGACTTAGCCCACTACTGCTGGCCGTGTATATAGCCATTGAGTGGAAGGCAAGACTTAGCCCACTACTGCTGGCCGTGTATATAGCCATTGAGTGGAAGGCAAGACTTAGCCCACTACTGCTGGCCGTGTATATAGCCATTGAGTGGAAGGCAAGACTTAGCCCACTACTGCTGGCCGTGTATATAGCCATTGAGTGGAAGGCAAGACTTAGCCCACTACTGCTGGCCGTGTATATAGCCATTGAGTGGAAGGCAAGACTTAGCCCACTACTGCTGGCCGTGTATATAGCCATTGAGTGGTAGGCAAGACTTAGCCCACTACTGCTGGCCGTGTATATAGCCATTGAGTGGAAGGCAAGACTTAGCCCACTACTGCTGGCCGTGTATATAGCCATTGAGAGGAAGGCAAGACTTAGCCCACTACTGCTGGCCGTGTATATAGCCATTGAGTGGAAGGCAAGACTTAGCCCACTACTGCTGGCCGTGTATATAGCCATTGAGTGGAAGGCAAGACTTAGCCCACTACTGCTGGCCGTGTATATGGCCATTGAGTGGAAGGCAAGACTTAGCCCACTACTGTTGGGCGTGTATATAGCCATTGAGTGGAAGGCAAGACTTAGCCCACTACTGCTGGGCGTGTATATAGCCATTGAGTGGAAGGCAAGACTTAGCCCACTACTGCTGGGCGTGTATATAGCCATTGAGTGGAAGGCAAGACTTAGCCCACTACTGCTGGGCGTGTATATAGCCATTGAGTGGAAGGCAAGACTTAGCCCACTACTGCTGGGCGTGTATATAGCCATTGAGTGGAAGGCAAGACTTAGCCCACTACTGCTGGGCGTGTATATAGCCATTGAGTGGAAGGCAAGACTTAGCCCACTACTACTGGCCGTGTATATAGCCATTGAGCTGGCGGCGAGATGAAAGGACCAACCCCCGCACTGTTATAAATAGCCAACATCTGGCAATTTGCCAATCCAACGCTTCTCACACTTTTCTACCCTTTCATTAATCCCAGTGTGTGCGTGCGTGTATGTGTGTGTCTGTGCGCGCGCGTGCGTGTGTGTGTGCGTGTGTAAGTGTGTGTATGTGTCTGCGCGTGCGCGTGCGGGTAGGTGTGCGTGTGTATGCGCGCGCGCGTTTGTGTGTGCGTGTGTAAGTGTGTGTATGTGTCTGTGCGTGCGCGTGCGGGTAGGTGTGCGTGTGTATGCGCGCGTGCGTGTGTGTGTGCGTGTGTAAGTGTGTGTATGTGTCTGTGCGTGCGCGTGCGGGAAAGTGTGCGTGTGTATGCGCGCGCGCGTTTGTGTGTGCGTGAGAGTGTGTCCGTGTCCGTGCGTGTGTGTTGGCCATGGATAAGTGGGGATATAGAAGATTCAAAATATTGCCGTTATTAGAGTAGAATCGTAAAATGTAAAACACACTTAAACCACTAAAGTCATATTGTTAATGGCTGTAATGGGATCAAGAATGGGGGGGGGGTTTAAAGGGGGTGATTCCAAAACCCGAAAAATCTCCGTTATATTCTACAATTTTTGCTAAATGCACTTTTTGGTAACTAAAGTATAAAGTGAGTTAATCGTACATTCTTGTTTTCGCCTCTCCCCTTCTACTCACCTGTTTTGTACATATAAATAGAGAATACGTGTTGAGATTAGATCACAAGTGTGTTATACCATTAGGTCGGAAATCGGCTTAGCTTATGCAGCCCCTGCGAGATGGACTTATTGTGTTTTCCAGTTCTGAATAATGGCACACTTCTACTTATGCCATCATCGGCTATAGAGGTGAACACGCCTCATGCCATCATCGGCTATAGAGGTGAACACGCCTCATGCCATCATCGAATATAGAGGTGAACACGCCTCATGCCATCATCGGCTATAGAGGTGAACACGCCTCATGCCATCATCGGCTATAGAGGTGAACACGCCTCATGCCATCATCGGCTATAGAGGTGAACACGCCTCATGCCATCATCGAATATAGAGGTGAACACGCCTCACGCCATCATCGGCTATAGAGGTGAACACGCCTCATGCCATCATCGGCTATAGAGGTGAACACGCCTCACGCCATCATCGGCTATAGAGGTGAACACGCCTCATGCCATCATCGGCTATAGAGGTGAACACGCCTCACGCCATCATCGGCTATAGAGGCGAACACGCCTCATGCCATCATCGGCTATAGAGGTGAACACGCCTCATGCCATCATCGGCTATAGAGGTGAACACGCCTCATGCCATCATCGGCTATAGAGGTGAACACGCCTCATGCCATCATCGGCTATAGAGGTGAACACGCCTCATGCCATCATCGGCTATAGAGGTGAACACGCCTCATGCCATCATCGGCTATAGAGGCGAACACGCCTCATGCCATCATCGGCTATAGAGGCGAACACGCCTCATGCCATCATCGGCTATAGAGGCGAACACGCCTCATGCCATCATCGGCTATAGAGGTGAACACGCCTCATGCCATCATCGGCTATAGAGGCGAACACGCCTCATGCCATCATCGGCTATAGAGGTGAACACGCCTCATGCCATCATCGGCTATAGAGGCGAACACGCCTCATGCCATCATCGGCTATAGAGGTGAACACGCCTCATGCCATCATCGGCTATAGAGGTGAACACGCCTCATGCCATCATCGGCTATAGAGGTGAACACGCCTCATGCCATCATCGAATATAGAGGTGAACACGCCTCATGCCATCATCGGCTATAGAGGTGAACACGCCTCATGCCATCATCGGCTATAGAGGCGAACACCCGTCATGCCATCATTGGGACCGCTAGAGCGGGAAAGTCAAGTATATATGTGTCTATATTACATATCTATAATTTTGAACGGATTTCATATTTGTCATCTCGTGGGTAGAATCGATGGACATTTGAGGAAATATTTCAAAAATCGCGCTTTCCCTACAACCTCAATAGCTGTTTATAAAATTTGCAAGAAATACGCTGAGACAGAATTTTCGAAGAGTTGGTACCGAGTGTGGATAAGATGTAGAGGAGGCTTGCATGTAACTGCATTCCTGTTGGCAACTGCAGTAGACGGTCGGCGTCTTATACTACAGATGGAACTGCAGTAGATGCTCGGCGACTTAAACTACTGATGGAACTGCAGTAGATGCTCGGTGCCTTGTACTACAGATGGAACTGCAGTAGATGCTCGGCGTCTTATACTACAGATGGAACTGCAGTAGATGCTCGGCGCCTTATACTACAGATGGAACTGCAGTAGATGCTCGGCGACTTAAACTACTGATGGAACTGCAGTAGATGCTCGGTGCCTTGTACTACAGATGGAACTGCAGTAGATGCTCGGCGTCTTATACTACAGATGGAACTGCAGTAGATGCTCGGCGTCTTATACTACAGATGGAACTGCAGTAGATGCTCGGCGTCTTATACTACAGATGGAACTGCAGTAGATGCTCGGCGTCTTATACTACAGATGGAACTGCAGTAGATGCTCGGCGCCTTGTACTACAGATGCAACTGCAGTAGATGCTCGGCGTCTTATACTACAGATGGAACTGCAGTAGATGCTCGGGGCCTTGTACTACAGATGCAACGGGAGGAGATGCTCGGCGTCTTATACTACAGATGGAACTGCAGTAGATGCTCGGCGTCTTATACTACAGATGGAACTGCAGTAGATGCTCGGCGTCTTATACTACAGATGGAACTGCAGTAGATGCTCGGCGTCTTATACTACAGATGGAACTGCAGTAGATGCTCGGCGTCTTATACTACAGATGGAACTGCAGTAAATGCTCGGTGCCTTGTACTACAGATGCAACTGCAGTAGATGCTCGGCGTCTTATACTACAGATGGAACTGCAGTAAATGCTCGTCGTCTTATACTACAGATGGAACTGCAGTAAATGCTCGGTGCCTTGTACTACAGATGCAACTGCAGTAGATGCTCGGCGTCTTATACTACAGATGCAACTGCAGTAGATGCTCGGCGTCTTATACTACTGATGCAACTGCAGTAGATGCTCGGCGTCTTATACTACAGATGGAACTGCAGTAAATGCTCGGTGCCTTGTACTACAGATGGAACTGCAGTAGATGCTCGGCGTCTTATACTACAGATGGAACTGCAGTAGATGCTCGGCGACTTAAACTACAGATGGAACTGCAGTAGATGCTCGGTGCCATGTACTCCAGATGCATCCGCAGTAGATGCTCGGCGACTTCTACTACAGATGGAACTGCAGTACATGCTCGGCGCCTTATACTACAGATGGAACTGCAGTAGATGCTCGGCGTCTTATACTACAGATGGAACTGCAGTAGATGCTCGGCGCCTTCTACTACAGATGCAACTGCAGTAGAAGCTCGGCGGCTTCTACTACAGATGGAACTTCAGTAGATGCTCGGCGTCTTATACTACAGATGGAACTGCAGTATATGCTCGGGGCCTTTTACTACAGATGGAACTGCAGTAGAGGCTCGGCGTCTTATACTACAGATGGAACTGCAGTAAATGCTCGGTGCCTTGTACTACAGATGGAACTGCAGTAGATGCTCGGCGTCTTATACTACAGATGGAACTGCAGTAAATGCTCGGTGCCTTGTACTACAGATGCAACTGCAGTAGATGCTCGGCGTCTTATACTACAGATGGAACTGCAGTAAATGCTCGGCGGCTTGTACTACAGATGCAACTGCAGTAGATGCTCGGCGTCTTATACTACAGATGGAACTGCAGTATATGCTCGGCGACTTCTACTACAGATGGAACTGCAGTAGATGCTCGGCGTCTTATACTACAGATGGAACTGCAGTAAATGCTCGGCGCCTTGTACTACAGATGGAACTGCAGTATATGCTCGGTGTCTTATACTACAGATGGAACTGCAGTAGATGCTCGGCGTCTTATACTACAGATGGAACTGCAGTAGATGCTCGGCGTCTTATACTACAGATGGAACTGCAGTAAATGCTCGGTGCCTTGTACTACAGATGCAACTGCAGTAGATGCTCGGCGTCTTATACTACAGATGGAACTGCAGTAGATGCTCG
This sequence comes from Riptortus pedestris, assembly GCA_019009955.1. Classification (NCBI taxonomy): domain Eukaryota; kingdom Metazoa; phylum Arthropoda; class Insecta; order Hemiptera; family Alydidae; genus Riptortus; species Riptortus pedestris. Next base: position 153,600,203 of record CM032232.1, on the reverse strand, counting down.
GCGTCTTATACTACAGATGGAACTGCAGTAGATGCTCGGCGTCTTCTACTACAGATGGAACTGCAGTAGATGCTCGGCGCCTTGTACTACAGATGCAACTGCAGTAGATGCTCGGCGTCTTATACTACAGATGGAACTGCAGAACATGCTCGGTGCCTTGTACTACAGATGGAACTGCAGTAAATGCTCGGCGTCTTATACTACAGATGGAACTGCAGTAAATGCTCGGTGCCTTGTACTACAGATGCAACTGCAGTAGATGCTCGGCGTCTTATACTACAGATGGAACTGCAGTAAATGCTCGGTGCCTTGTACTACAGATGGAACTGCAGTAGATGCTCGGCGTCTTATACTACAGATGGAACTGCAGTAGATGCTCGGCGTCTTATACTACAGATGCAACTGCAGTAGATGCTCGGCGTCTTATACTACAGATGGAACTGCAGTAAATGCTCGGCGCCTTGTACTACAGATGCAACTGCAGTAGATGCTCGGCGTCTTATACTACAGATGGAACTGCAGTAGATGCTCGGCGTCTTATACTACAGATGGAACTGCAGTAAATGCTCGGCGTCTTATACTACAGATGGAACTGCAGTAGATGCTCGGCGTCTTATACTACAGATGGAACTGCAGTAAATGCTCGGCGCCTTGTACTACAGATGCAACTGCAGTAGATGCTCGGCGTCTTATACTACAGATGGAACTGCAGTAAATGCTCGGTGCCTTGTACTACAGATGCAACTGCAGTAGATGCTCGGCGTCTTATACTACAGATGGAACTGCAGTAAATGCTCGGTGCCTTGTACTACAGATGCAACTGCAGTAGATGCTCGGCGTCTTGTACTACAGATGCAACTGCAGATCCGCGTCTTGTACTACAGATGTAACTTCAGTAAATGCTCGGCGTCTTATACTACAGATGCAACTGCAGTAGATGCTCGGCGTCTTATACTACAGATGCAACTGCAGTAGATGCTCGGCGTCTTGTACTACAGATGCAACTGCAGATCCGCGTCTTGTACTACAGATGTAACTTCAGTAAATGCTCGGCGTCTTATACGACTTTTGTTATATCTATCAGGGGACTAGGTTGCTTATGCAAACACAAAATTATACTAGAACAATTCGACATATATATGGAGAGTAGAACAAATCGAAGGATCTAAGGAATTAAGTTTGCAATGGAAGGTTTCAAAATTCGCTTCATAAGTTTCACCTCAATAGCCGACTTCCCTTAAGGTAAATCAGCTAAAATTTAGAATTTATTGTAGACATGTGATATAAAGAAGGGATGAGAGTGAGAGAGGAGAGATAAATCAAAGGTAGGCCTGAGAGAGAGAGAGAGAGCATTTAGAGTTGGAAGGTGTCCAAGAAGGAGAGGCAGACACCTATGTCATAGAGAGAACAGCAAATATACACCTTTTCAAGGGCTCCATTCACGAGGACACCTTCAACCATCCCTCCCTTATCGACATTCTATCAGCAGCTTTTTCATAATATTTGCATGGCTTATTTAAACAAGCTTAGTCATATTTGAAGCGAATATCTGTTCGCCATTTCGACTAACGTTCAATAGCAATATGATCAAAGAAAATGAGATCACTCATTAATTGGCTCTGGCAAAGAGAAAAATTCTCAAAATGTCCAACAATATATTCAACTTGCATACTGCACACAACCTGTTCATATTTTTGTTTAATATTCTATCAATGAAAATGACAAATTGATTATTGAATTTTTCTTGTTGTTTCTTTTAATAATCCTGGCATGATATGTCTTAGAAATGGGAAGTCAGCAAGTACTATAATGAAGGAGTACTTCACTCCTGCTGATAACAGTACGTCAGCAAGTCCTATAATGGAGGATTACTTGACTCCTGCTGATAACAGTACGTCCGCAAGTCCTATAATGGAGGAGTACTTCACTCCTGCTGATAACAGTACGTCAGCAAGTCCTATAATGAAGGAGTACTTCACTCCTGCTGATAACAGTACGTCAGCAAGTCCTATAATGGAGGAGAACTTCACTCCTGCTGATAACAGTACGTCAGCAAGTCCTATAATGGAGGATTACTTAACTCCTGCTGATAACAGTACGTCAGCAAGTCCTATAATGAAGGAGTACTTCACTCCTGCTGATAACAGTACGTCAGCAAGTCCTATAATGAAGGATTACTTCACTCCTGCTGATAACAGTACGTCAGCAAGTCCTATAATGGAGGATTACTTAACTCCTGCTGATAACAGTACGTCCGCAAGTCCTATAATGAAGGAGTACTTCACTCCTGCTGATAACAGTACGTCAGCAAGTCCTATAATGAAGGATTACTTGACTCCTGCTGATAACAGTACGTCAGCAAGTCCTATAATGGAGGATTACTTAACTCCTGCTGATAACAGTACGTCAGCAAGTCCTATAATGAAGGAGTACTTCACTCCTGCTGATAACAGTACGTCAGCAAGTCCTATAATGGAGGAGTACTTCACTCCTGCTGATAACAGTACGTCAGCAAGTCCTATAATGAAGGATTACTTCACTCCTGCTGATAACAGTACGTCAGCAAGTCCTATAATGGAGGATTACTTAACTCCTGCTGATAACAGTACGTCCGCAAGTCCTATAATGGAGGAGTACTTCACTCCTGCTGATAACAGTACGTCAGCAAGTCCTATAATGGAGGAGAACTTCACTCCTGCTGATAACAGTACGTCAGCAAGTCCTATAATGGAGGATTACTTAACTCCTGCTGATAACAGTACGTCAGCAAGTCCTATAATGGAGGAGTACTTCACTCCTGCTGATAACAGTACGTCAGCAAGTCCTATAATGAAGGATTACTTGACTCCTGCTGATAACAGTACGTCAGCAAGTCCTATAATGAAGGAGTACTTCACTCCTGCTGATAACAGTACGTCAGCAAGTCCTATAATGGAGGAGTACTTCACTCCTGCTGATAACAGTACGTCAGCAAGTCCTATAATGGAGGATTACTTGACTCCTGCTGATAACAGTACGTCAGCAAGTCCTATAATGAAGGAGTACTTCACTCCTGCTGATAACAGTACGTCAGCAAGTCCTATAATGAAGGATTACTTGACTCCTGCTGATAACAGTACGTCAGCAAGTCCTATAATGAAGGAGTACTTTACTCCTGCTGATAACAGTACGTCAGCAAGTCCTATAATGGAGGATTACTTGACTCCTGCTGATAACAGTACGTCAGCAAGTCCTATAATGAAGGAGTACTTCACTCCTGCTGATAACAGTACGTCAGCAAGTCCTATAATGGAGGATTACTTGACTCCTGCTGATAACAGTACGTCAGCAAGTCCTATAATGAAGGATTACTTGACTCCTGCTGATAACAGTACGTCAGCAAGTCCTATAATGGAGGATTACTTGACTCCTGCTGATAACAGTACGTCAGCAAGTCCTATAATGAAGGATTACTTGACTCCTGCTGATAACAGTACGTCAGCAAGTCCTATAATGAAGGATTACTTGACTCCTGCTGATAACAGTACGTCAGCAAGTCCTATAATGGAGGATTACTTGACTCCTGCTGATAACAGTACGTCAGCAAGTCCTATAATGAAGGAGTACTTCACTCTTGCTGATAACAGTACGTCAGCATGTCCTATAATGAAGGAGTACTTCACTCCTGCTGATAACAGTACGTCAGCAAGTCCTATAATGGAGGATTACTTGACTCCTGCTGATAACAGTACGTCAGCAAGTCCTATAATGAAGGAGTACTTCACTCTTGCTGATAACAGTACGTCAGCATGTCCTATAATGAAGGAGTACTTCACTCCTGCTGATAACAGTACGTCAGCAAGTCCTATAATGAAGGAGTACTTCACTCTTGCTGATAACAGTACGTCAGCATGTCCTATAATGAAGGAGTACTTCACTCCTGCTGATAACAGTACGTCAGCAAGTCCTATAATGAAGGATTACTTGACTCCTGCTGATAACAGTACGTCAGCAAGTCCTATAATGGAGGATTACTTGACTCCTGCTGATAACAGTACGTCAGCAAGTCCTATAATGAAGGAGTACTTCACTCTTGCTGATAACAGTACGTCAGCAAGTCCTATAATGAAGGAGTACTTCACTCTTGCTGATAACAGTACGTCAGCATGTCCTATAATGAAGGAGTACTTCACTCCTGCTGATAACAGTACGTCAGCAAGTCCTATAATGGAGGATTACTTGACTCCTGCTGATAACAGTACGTCAGCAAGTCCTATAATGAAGGAGTACTTCACTCTTGCTGATAACAGTACGTCAGCATGTCCTATAATGAAGGAGTACTTCACTCCTGCTGATAACAGTACGTCAGCATGTCCTGATGGAAACATATGAATGTAGGTTTACCCAGGGCCGGCTCAAGGCAAAATACTGACCCGGGCAAACAACCGGACATTTGTTCGAAAAACGCTTTCTCAGCACATTCAGTGGCGCGTTCGTATACAACTACAATACATTGTGTGTTTTTGAGTTAGCTTATATTAAAAAAGTTTATAAAAGAAATTTACGCAAGAGAATACAAAATATTAACTTTATAAAATGAAAACGAAATTTTTCACTACTTGGGCGTTTGGTCGCCCCCCTGGCTGCGTCACACACTGGAGCGAGTGTCAGGGTAAGGCGGACATTCATTAATATCTCCGTTTCTACTGGTCCTAGAATATTGATTCTGGTGTCATATTAAAGCACATCCAATACTCTATTGAACTACCTCATCAGCAATGTTTTAAGCAATTTTGCCAGATGCGATATAACGGTAGGATGAATTTTAAATGTGTACATACAGATTATGTATCGCTTACTAAGTAGAGAATTGTGATTGCTAGACACATAATATCAACATATGTTTTATAAATTTTTATTAGCAGATTTCCCTTCAGGGAAATCAGCTATTGAGGTTGTACTCATGACGGAATTTTCGACATATTTCTTCAAATGTCCATCGATCCTACTTAGTAGATGACGAAAATGAGGTCCGTTCAAAACTGTATATATATATATATATATATATATATATATATATATATATATATATATATATATATTTGTCTGTTACCGCTCTAGCGGTCGCAATTTTTGTTTGATCGTTACGAAACTCGAAATTTAGTAGTTTTATGTAAAAATAAAGATCAAGTTCGTTAACGGCTGAAATCGGACCAGTGGGAGGGGGGTTTAGAGGGGAGGATTTTCGAAAAATCGAAATATCTCCGTTACTATACGTCGGATCGAAAAATTGTATAGAATCAATCTTATTGCAAATCACATTTACTATAAATATTGTTCTATACATATTTTCCGTATAATGAGTATTAACCGAGATATTTGTATTTTTTGTAATGAGTTCCGCTTTCAGTAAACCCCTACTCCTACTAGTGACATATTAATAATAAGCTGATATCTAATGAACCACCTCATTATTAGGTTAAATACTAAATATTGTTTTCAACAAAGCTTTATTTTACGAGGTACAAACAAATACGTTCTCTTAACCCCCCCCCCTTTTTTTTCTTGGACTATAAAAATCTGAATGATTGAGATAGAAATTATTTTGATTCATTTCAAATTACTCCACTAACTATAATAAATAGTTTCCAATAAAATTAATATTTTATATTCAGATATATTTCTTTTATTGTTTGTTTTTCCGGTCTATCTATCGATACTGCACTACAAGGTTGGCTAACCTGTTTGTTTACAATCCAGCCGTATTACGTTGTAGGTTACGTTCTATTATTAATTACAGTACTAGATATAATAAATAGTTATATGAATAAAATTTATAACTTATATTCAAATATATTTCCGTAATATCTTTTATTTCCGGTAATAGCTGGCTAACCTGATTGTTTAGAACTCAGGCTGTTTGCTATCAGGAAGGTTCTTACCATTTGACTTGCCCTTTATTTGTTTACTTAATATTCACAGCAGTATTAAGTCTTACAAATAATGGATATTCTGTGGTACTATTTAGTGTTGGTGTAATAAGTGTACAGAGCGCTGCTATCATTAGAGGTAAGTCCATCTTTTGTGTTCTTGTTGTTTTTTGAGATTGAATTGTTTTTAATTTAATCTCGGAGCCTAACGGACGAGAGATACTTTCCCGCCAAAAGCTAGTTCGGCCGTTTCTTTGACTGGCTCGGCTCTCGTGAAATTTCTCTATTGTAATACTTCATGTGGGAAATCTGCTTAGTTTACGCAGCCCCTGCGTGACGGACTTTTTTTTTTAATAAATTGAAGTTCACAAACGCAATACTACAATTGTAATCAAAAATATATCTGGAATAAAAATTAAAAAAAAAAAAAATCGATGTATTTAATTTAATAGTGAGAATTTGTAAGCTGGAAGAATATCTAACATTTCAAAAATTTGAAATGTTTTTTAATTTTCAATTAGAAGTTCTTTTACTTCAGAAGATATTGTTTCTAAGCGATCGCTATCGTTGTTAAGTGTTGGCCTTAAATGTGATATTAAAGGGTCTGAATTAATTAACAAATTATTCAGGATATCTCTGTTGGTAGCCGTCCTTGAAAATTTTCTTGAAAAGGATTCTCTGTATGCACGGAAGTATTTATGGTTAGCCTCCTGAGCATCTTCTGACAGCATACCAATTGGTACAATAGCGTGTTTGACTATTTCCGGGCCATGTATTAACAGTTTGTGAACTGTTACGGCATTTTCATTTGTTTTAACCCTTAACTGGTAACACACGTCTCAGAGACGCTTGGGTTAACTAATTTTTCGCAATTTATACGTTAGCGCTACTTGTCAAATGAAACCTTCAGTGTATGCTCAAGTTAGATGTTGTAAACAACGCTTGTGAAGTTTCAACCCAATCAATTGTGTTTTGTGGTTTTAGTAAGCTCACAATTAAAAAGTACAACGTCTAAGAGACGCGTATTACTTAGAGTGTCAACATTTGTGTTCATCTTACAGACGTGTATTACCTGAAACGCTCTTTTCTGCAAGGTGTGGGGTATGTACCTAAACAATAATAATAATTTTCATGTTCGAATGTGTTTGTTCGGCATGTTGTTCTTATTAATTTATTTCTATACATATTTTTATTTACCCGCCTAAATACCTTGAAGAGTTCTAAACCTTCATGTTCTCAGAAAAAAATGATTACTAAATGTTCCCTCTAATTTCAAATAGTTTTTTATTTATGTTCTTGATGGATTATATTCGAGATTAATGTAATTATATTCAAAACTTTTTCAAATGATATTTTGTTGATTGCACACATTTTTACTTTTTTTTTCTTTCCATTTACGAGAAATGTTTTTGCAGACAAAATATTTACAATCAGATTCTTGAATATAATTTTCCGCCAGTATTTTTTTATTTTTTGATTCGATGATATATGTAGTTTTTCACTTAGTTCTTTTAAATTTACTTTTTTTTTATTTATTTAGTATGGCAGGTATATTTTCTGAGAGGACAAAAAAAAGTAATGTCAATGGTTGCTCTTCCTGAAGAAGAGGTTGAGCCTAGTGATGAAGAATTTGATTCTGACTATTCCTACAATGTTGAGGATGAAATAGAACATTCTGAACATGACTCCGAGCCCGAATTAGATGAGCAAGACATTGAGGATGAGGCAAATGAAAGGGTCGGTGGGAATTCAGTGGAAGAGGTTGTCCCTGGTGTCTCTGGTGATGGGTCTTCAATGACTAGCAGCGATGAACCAAACAACTATTATGGGGGAAAATAAACTGCTTCACTTGGTGTTCAACCGAGCCAAAGATTACAAAGACACCAGCCAAAAATATTATGAGAATGAAACTTCCTGCTTTACCACCAAATGCAAAATCACTTGGTAAAAACCCCAATATTGAAGATGTTTGGTGCCTTTCGTTTGACCATGAGATGATTGCACAACTAGTAATTCGCTGTAATCAAAAACTAAAATCTATCAACCAAACCTTCCAGATAGCCTAAAACAAATAGCACGAGATATTCTTGAAGAACCTGAAAAAACGCGTAGCGCCTCTCAAGAAATTTCTGATAAGCTTCCAAAGAGAAAAACGTGCCGATATTGTCCTTATCAAAAAAGGAGGCAAACTGCATACAAATGTATCAAATGCGAAAATCGAGTGTTCAAAAAAAGTGTGGAATTCTTGTGCTCCTGGTGTAAAAAAGTAATGTTTGTTTACGTCATGCCGATTTTAATTGTATGAATGTTTTAATTTTAATTGTATAGTGAACAATCAAATAAAAATTATTTAGTTAATTTATAGAAGTTTTATTAAAAATTGCACCTCTAAAATCAATTTTTTTATGTACACGTCTCACAGACGCATGTTACTTGCAATGAACAAAATATGTGTGTTACCAGTCAAGGGTTAATTTCCATAGTGTAGAAGCGAGAGACAACATCAGACTGATTCCTAGTTTGTCTTCAAAGAGGATAATCAAATAATAAACAGAAGTAAAAAAGAAGGGATTCATAAAATGTCAACAAAGGCGTAGGTATTAATGTTGAATTAGAACTTTAATTTAATAAACGAATTAAATTAAATTTAAATTTAATAGAAAGTTAAATTAATATTTAAAATGTTAATAAAATTGTAAAAAAAAAATATTTCATTTTTTCCCCCACTAATAAACACTAAATAAACGTAAAACTTACAACATGATCTATTTAATTTAATAGTTTAAAATTATTACCAGCAAGCAACTCGGGAACAGGTTTGCTTCAATACCAATTTTTTCTTCTGTGATTGAATCTTCTAGTATTCTTAGAAAAAAAAAGGCCGTCACGCAGGGGCTGCGTAAACTAAGCAGATTTCCCTCGTAAAGTTTAGTAATAGATAAATATACATACTGCTAACACAACACCGTGAATAAATACAAATGGAAATAAGAAATGTTTCATCCAATTTCAATAGCCTGCCGACAGGAAGCGTTAGGTTAGAAATGTAAACAAACGGGTCCCGCCTCACACCGGAAAGAAAAACAATTACTGAAATATATCAGAATATAACACATTAATTTTATTGAGAACTATTTACTATATCTAGTACTGTAATTAATAATGAGTCAGAATAATTGTTATCTCAATAAATAATATTTTAGTAGTCCAAAACTTTAAGATGGGGGGGGGGAGTCACCAGTGCATATTTGCATGTATCTCGTATAATAAAGGTCTCTTGAATACAATTTTTGGTATTTAAACTCCCAATAATGTGATTTATTATGTATCAGAGTATTGTTTACGTAACATGAGTAGAAGTGGAGGTTTGGTGAAAACTGAAAAATGCAAATATCTCGGTTAATATTCAAGATAAAGAATAAATGTATAGAACAATATTTATAGTAAATTTAATTTGTAATAAGATTGATTCTCTATAATTTTTCGATCCATCCGACGTATAGTAACGGAGATATTTTGAATTTTCGAAAATCCTCCCCTCTAAACCCCCCTCCCACTGGTCCGATTTCAGCCGTTAACGAACTTGATCTTTCTTTTTACATAAAACGCTTAAATATGAAGTTTGGTAAGGATTAAACAAAAATTGCGACCGCTAGAGCGGTAACAGACAAATATATATATATATATATATATATATATATATATATATATATATATATATATATATATATATATATATATATATATATACAGTTTTGAACGGACCTCATTTTCTTCATCTACTAGGTAGGATCGATGGACATTTGAAGAAGAATGTCGAAAATTCCGTCATGAGTACAACCTCAATAGCTGATTTCCCTTAAGGGAAATCTGCTAAAAATCAGTTGGTCATTTAAAAAGTTTCTTCCTAATATCTTTCAAGGAAATAACAACAAAAACAAATACTACTTACTTCTACTTTGAAGAATACGATAAATTAATTTGCTTCCTTTAATTACATTTATTCTTTTAATCAATAATGCTAACTTTAAACGGACTTCACTTTATGACACCTTGGACCTTTTTAAAAGGACAGTAAAAATATTTAGACAAGAAAAACACGTATTTAACTATTTCTTCGAACGTGAATGGCGGTGTCAATTGCGTAGAGGAGGAGGCGTTTTACACAGTGCGTAGTTGGGAAAGGTCAGCGGGAGGTATAATACGTATTCTGCACCGAAAGTGTAAACACTAAAAGTAAAATATTTAATGAATAGGCAAGTTTAGGCAAGATCTGACGACGTTTTAAATAAGACAATATACTCCTAAAAGCATGCCAAGTGGTATTTTTTCAAGCAAATACAAGCGATTTGCGAATTCAATTAAATAAATTATTTTTAGCTCGATGTAAAAAAAAATAAAAAAGAAAAAATTAAAGGAATTTTAAAAACCTTTTGTGCCAGTTTTAGATTTGTTATAATACTCTTAATGTGTACTGGAAGCAACAATAATTTACAAAATGAAATAAGAGTTCACGACGAATTTAATAAGCCAAGGCTTTTTTTAACATAGCAATTATAACCCGGCATTACGTAAAAACCATTGCAATAATATGGCTAAAAATCAATCTGCTCAATTGAAAAGGGTTTATGTGGTACTAACAATACAATCAAAATCCCAAATTAAAACTTTTATTTTCCCCCCCAATGTCCAACATTACTGAAGGATAGCTCCAGTGTGCGTCGCCCCGGGCAGTCGCCCGGCCCTTAAGCCTGTGCTGGGTTTACCAAGTGAGATTTGACCAAGGCCGTCGCCTTAACTCACGCTGCTTATATGACCCCCCCCCCAAGGCCGTCGCCTTAACTCACGCTGCTTATATGACCCCCCCCCCAAGGCCGTCGCCTTAACTCACGCGGCTTATATGACCCCCCCCCCCCCAAGGCCGTCGCCTTAACTCACGCGGCTTATATGACCCCCCCCCCTAAGGCCGTCGCCTTAACTCACGCGGCTTATATGACCCCCCCCCCAAGGCCGTCGCCTTAACTCACGCGGCTTATATGACCCCACCCCCTAAGGCCGTCGCCTTAACTCACGCGGCTTATATGACCCCCCCCCCTAAGGCCGTCGCCTTAACTCACGCGGCTTATATGACCCCACCCCCCCAAGGCCGTCGCCTTAACTCACGCGGCTTATATGACCCCCCCCCCCAAGGCCGTCGCCTTAACTCACGCGGCTTATATGACCCCACCCCCTAAGGCCGTCGCCTTAACTCACGCGGCTTATATGACCCCACCCCCAAGGCCGTCGCCTTAACTCACGCGGCTTATATGACCCCCCCCAAGGCCGTCGCCTTAACTCACGCGGCTTATATGACCCCCCCAAGGCCGTCGCCTTAACTCACGCGGCTTATATGACCCCCCCCCAAGGCCGTCGCCTTAACTCACGCGGCTTATATGACCCCCCCCCTAAGGCCTTCGCCTTAAATCACGCGGCTTTTATTACCCCACCCCCCCCAAGGCCGTCGCCTTAACTCACGCGGCTTATATGACCCCCCCCCCAAGGCCGTCGCCTTAACTCACGCGGCTTATATGACCCCCCCCCTATCGCCGTCGCCTTAACTCACGAGTCTTATATGACCCCCCCACCAAGGCCGTCGCCTTTACTCTCGCGGCTTATATGACCCCCCCCCAAGGCCGTCGACTTAACTCACGCGGCTTATATGACCCCCCACCCCCTAAGGCCGTCGCCTTAACTCACGCTGCTTATATGACCCCACCCCCTAAGGCCGTCGCCTTAACTCACGCGGCTTATATGACCACCCCCCCCCAAGGCCGTCGCCTTAACTCACGCGGCTTATATGACCCCACCCCCTCAGGCCGTCGCCTTAACTCACGCTGCTTATATGACCCCCCCCCCCAAGGCCGTCGCCTTAACTCACGCGGCTTATATGACCACCCCCTAAGGCCGTCGCCTTAACTCACGCGGCTTATATGACCCCACCCCCTAAGGCCGTCGCCTTAACTCACGCGGCTTATATGACCCCCCCCCCAAGGCCGTCGCCTTAACTCACGCTGCTTATATGACCCCACCCCCTAAGGCCGTCGCCTTAACTCACGCGGGTTTTATGACCCCCCCCCCACAAGGCCGTCGCCTTATCTCACGCGGTTTATATGACCCCCCCCCCCACCCCCCAAGGCCGTCGCCTTAACTCACGCTGCTTATATGACCCCCCCCCCCAAGGCCGTCGCCTTAAACTCACGCGGCTTATATGACCCCACCCCCTAAGGCCGTCGCCTTAACTCACGCGGCTTATATGACCCCCCCCCCCAAGGCCGTCGCCTTAACTCACGCTGCTTATATGACCCCACACCCCCCCCCCCCAAGGCCGTCGCCTTAACTCACGCTGGCTTATATGACCCCCCCCCCAAGGCCGTCGCCTTAACTCACGCTGCTTATATGACCCCCCCCCCCAAGGCCGTCGCCTTAACTCCCGCGGCTTATATGACCCCCCCCCCCAAGGCCGTCGCCTTAACTCACGCTGCTTATATGACCCCACCCCCTAAGGCCGTCGCCTTAACTCACGCGGCTTATATGTCCCCACCCCCTAAGGCCGTCGCCTTAACTCACGCTGCTTATATGACCCCCCCCCCCCCAAGTTCCCTGCCCAAATTTGATAACTTATAATTAAATCGCTCTCAGACCAGACATTCACACAGTTCAATTTAAATCAATTTTAAATTCAGAATGTCATTTTCTTAAACTGAAATATTCGCCTTAATTTTATATCAGTAACCAGAAAAGGTGGTATTTTTTTTTTTAATTACTCTTCAATAGGGATGATAAGGCGGATAAAAATAACAAGAGAAAAAATTTAGAAAATATAAATAATATCAGATAAAAAGATAGACGTTTCATTTTTAAACAGATAGTACACGAATAAAGATTTATCACAATCCCATGTAACGTCCTTTCTTATGTTCACATCTCTATTTGACAGATATATATATATATATATATATATATATATATATATATATATATATATATATATATATATATATATATATATATATATCTTCTTTGTATATATAATTCTACTGTACGTGTGTATGTCACTGAACTCCTCCTAGACGGCTGGATCGATTTGAATGAATTTTTTGTACGCGTTTGGGTGACGCCCCGGATGGTTTAGCGTCACAAATCAGCCCGGTGGATGGAGCAGGAGTGGGGGTCGTTAGGGAGGCATAAATTAAAAATAGCGATATTTCGTTTCCTATTGGTTTTTCGGCAAATATGCCCAGGTTAAAAGTTGTTATTTAGAGTAACTTTTGTCGTATAACAATGTATAAATGAGATATACACTAAAAAATTAAAGTGAGAGCTAACAATTTTATTGGCCACCAATGATTGAACCGAACTCAACATGTGAATTAGCATGATTATAAGCTATATTAAATTTTTTAGGTTCGAACGGGAATGGGGCGTTACTGAGGCCGAAAACTAAAAGACGCAAATATCTCGGTTAATTTTAAAGATAACGAAAACATTTACATAACAATATTTATAGATCTTTTAATTTGCAAAAAGATTGTTACTATGCACATTTTCGATAAGGGAGGCCTGAATAAAAAATTCGCGATATTTAATTTTTTATTTGTTTTAAGGCAAACGCGCACATAACAAATGTTGAATTTTGTGTTATTAAAAGTAGCTTTTGTTTTAAACATAATATTATTAAATTTAATATCCTAATTGCTTGAAATATCATGCAGGACAACGTCTATCGGGTCCCCTAGTCTATATTTATATATATATATATATATATATATATATATATATATATATATATACTAGCTCAGATACCCGGCTTCGTCCGGGAATTGAGTTGAGGCTGAATGGTGATGGTATTTTTTTTGGCAAGGCTTTTTGCCCAATATTTTGACATTTACCCGTCCCAGTGTTTAGGGTTAATACACGTTGTTGGCATTTGTTAATAATAAAATTAATTTTTTATATAAGTCTTCACTGTCCTCCAAATTGTCATATTTCCCGTCTCCTGTGCATTATGCATAGATTTCAGCTATTAAGGACAAAATATTAACATTGATTTGAATTAAATTTTCCAGCTGAGGTACCTGATAGTTCACATAGGAATGAATTGTTGAGCATATCAATATTTCTACGCAAATTACTTGCTCCACACATTGTTCCGGGAGAAATGTATAAAAAAAAAAAAAGTTAATCTAAATAACAAAGTAAACAACTTTTGTTATGTCCATGTTTGTTGAAAAACAAATAGACAATGAAATATCGCGAATTTTTATTTCAGGCCTCCCTTATAACCCCCACTCCCGTTCTAACCTAAACATTTTAATATAGCTTATAATAATGGAAGAATTAATGCTAATTGACATTCCGAGTTTTGTTAAGTTCGGTTCAACCGTTAGCGCCCAATAAAATAGTTGACTGACGCTTTAGTTTATAGTGTATATCTCGTTTATACATCTCGTAAAAGACAAAAATGAATTTCACAAAAGTTACTCTAAACTCCTTCCTATGACAAACTCATTCATTATTCAAATAAAAGTGCCGCCTTGGTTAGAAAAGGGCACTAACCTGTACATAAGCCGTCCCTTGAACCGTTGATGCACCAAGTGAACGCCCATAAATGGAACTCCTTATTAGATGTGCAAACTGACAAATGCTTACGGCTTTTCAGTTGTCACCAAAAAGAAATAATTGGTGAAATACGTTTAATTTATTAAAAAAGAAATATGTGGAGTAAGAGCGAGCAAATGCATTAGCCGATGGAGGAACAAGATAAGGTCTCCTCACAAATAATGCCACATTAATCTAGGGCAATCCTTAAGCGTTTCAAACACACTTTTTAAACTGTATTAGCAGATTTCCCTTAAAGGAAATCAGCTATTGAGGTTGTACTCATGACGGAATTTTCGAAATTTTTCTTCAAATGTCCATCGATCCTACCTAGTAGATGACGAAAATGAGGTCCGTTCAAAACTGTATATATATATATATATATATATATATATATATATATATATATATATATTTGTCTGTTACCACTCTAGCGGTCGCAATTTTTGTTTGATCGTTACCAAACTCGATATTTAGTCGTTTTATGTAAAAAGAAAGATCAAGTTCGTTAACGGCTGAAATCGGACCAGTGGAAGGGGGGGGGGTTTCGAGGGGAGGATTTTCGAAAATTCGAAATATCTCCTTTACTATACGTCGGATCGAAAAATTGTACAGAATCAATCTTATTGCAAATTAAATTTACTATAAATATTGTTATATACATTTATTCCCTATCTTGAATATTAACCGAGATATTTGCATTTTTATTAAATATGGGCCGATAACGGATTTTTGAATTTCCCGCCAAAAGCTAGTTAGGCTCTTTGCCGTAACTGTTCGGCTCTCGTATGGAGATTTCTCTATTGTATAACTTCACGTGGGGAATCTGCTTAGTTTACGCAGCCCCTGCGTGACTTGAGAAAGATGTTGGAAGGAGCTGCCAACAACAAGCACGTTTCCCAGTCCCCAGATGTCCTGTTTTACAAACCTTCTCAAACGAGACGAAAGGCTCAAAACTATAAAATCCAAATATCTCAGTTATAATTCATTATAGAGAAAATATGTATAGAACGATATTTCTAGACAATAAAATTTATAATAACATTAATTCTAAGATTTTTTGATCCAATTCATAATAAGGAGATATTTCGAATTTTCAAAATCCCACCCCACCCACCCCCTCCTCCGTGTCAGATTATAGCCCTTAACGAACTGGATCTTTAGTTTTACATAAAACATTTAAATACTGATTTTGATACCGATCACACCAAATTTGCGACTTCTAGAACGTTATCACACACACACACACACACACACACAAACACACATATAATTTTGAACAGACTTCATTTTCGAGGGAGGATCGATAGACATTTGTGGAAAAAATTATTTGTTATGTAACTCTTCACTGTAACTTGACTAAAGTATATCATACATTAGCGGAGCAGAGTAAATAAACACCAGAAATAACTGGGCACACCTCCCCAGAGTTCATCCTTTTAAATTATTTGTTTATGATAATTAAACAAATTCACATTCCTGAGAATAACACTACATTGCTAAAAGTGTAAGCATCAATTATCATGTAAACAGAGACCAATATGAGGTCGGCAGGGAAGCGGCAGAACTGATAGGGCAAAGGAAGTCCCCCCTACACCTCCCTAGACTCACTGGTACCAACCTTCTATTCATTTAGGATCTCAATCCTGTAATACATTAAATTATATTAACACATCTAATTAAATTTACATTCACAACACTAAAACTGTCTTCAAATAATTTTCACGTTTTATAATTAAATAAAGTATTAAATACACTTAAGGGCAAACTGGCGTTTCTCATGAATTAATGTTTGGGATAAGAGAAGAGGGGGGGGGGCAGTTTACTTTAGTTGGTGCAATCTGTTGCTGACGTTAAAAAATAACATAGATTTGAATTTTTAAGGATAAAATATTAACCTAGATTTCATACATAGTAATACGAAAAAATGTATAGAACAAAAGTTACTCTAAATAACAAAGTAAACAACTTTTGTTATGTGCACGTTTGCCGAAAAGCAAATAGAAAATAAAATATCGCGAATTTTAATTTCATGCCCCCTTATAACCTAAAAACTTTAATAAAGCTTATAATCATGGAAGAATTAATGCTAATTCAAATACCGAGTTTTGTTAATTTTAGTTCAGTCATTAGTGCCCGATAAAATTGTTGGCCTCCGCTTTAGTCTTTAAATTTATATCTCGTTAATAATTCGTTATACGACAAAAGTCAATATATCAAAAGTTACTCTAAATAACAAAATAAATAACTTCTGTTATGTGCATATTTGTGAAAAGAAATATAGCAATTTTTAATTTCAGGCCTACTTATAACCCGCCCTACTGTTCGTCTCAGAGAATATTAATGTAGCCTGAAGTCTAAGTTATATTAGTTGTAATATGCATACGAAGTTTCATAAAATTCGGTTCAGCCGTTTATGCGTGAAAAGGTAACAAACAGACACCAAAGAAACAAACGCAGTTATGGTGTCTATGACATGTGAAACGAAAAGTTATCGTGAAAAAAATCAATGTACAGATATATATATATATATATATATATATATATATATATATATATATATATATATATATATATATACTAGCTAAGGTACCCGGCGATGCCCGGAAAATCATTGTTGACTGATTAATGATGGTATTCTTATAGCAAGACTTCAATGTATACAAATACACTTCACTCCACGAGGTAATGTTTTTACGAAATAGCTAATCCCAAAGGGTAAATTTTGGCTATTAATAGAATAGAAATTTTAGTTATGAAGAATAAATAAAAATGTTTACCTAATCTATCCCTCTACACTTTTTGACTCACCGTTTTTGAATAATTCAAACCATTATCATGAATAGCATTTATTACAATTAAATATCATCTATAATGAACATATTTCCTTTCAAAACCCAATCCGAGCACATATAGTTTAAGCATAGTTTAGCACGTAAGGTCATATTCGTAATAGTAGATCTCAGTGGAAATTATTCTCCGTAATGCCAGCATTTCACAGGAAATAAGTAAACTCAATTAACTTTATTAGCCTCCCGTCAATTTCCGCTCTCCCATTAGAGTTATCAAAATTCTTCTCCTTAAATAATTGATTCAAAATATTATTGTAATAATTTATCTACCTGATGGAATTAAATAATAGTGTTACCCTAAAAATAATTTCATTTATATTCAAAAAGTTAGTCGAGAAGAAGAGATCGTAGCCGACACTGCAACCTAAGTAATACTTTAAACAATCATATCGAGTTTAAACGCATATTGTCTTTTCTCATTATGGCATGACCATTAACGTTTAATTGATATGATAGTACATATTTGTTTCAATAACATGAAGATGTTGGAAATAAGATAATATATTACCAAAATCAAAGTGTTTGATTCCCTACTACTTCCGCAATCACTACTTTAGGGAATTCAGCATGATTTTGTTTAAATAATACATTATACAAATTAAATAATGGAAATGCTCTTATAGTTTAAATTTCTATTGGAAATAAATAACAAAGAAATGTTTCAGGGAAAATAAATAAATGAGGGGGGGGGGCGCGGAGATTTATGATTTCACTAATCCGAATCATACTTAGAACTAAAAAAGTCCGTCACGCAAGGGCTGCGTAAACTAAGCAGATTTCCCTCGTGAAGTTTAGTAATAGATAATTATACATACTGGTAACACAACACCACCGTGAATAAATGCAAACGGAAATAAGAAATGGTCCATCCATTTTCAATAACCTGCTGACAGGAAGCGTTAGGTTAGAAATGTAAACAAACGGGTCGGCCCGCCTCACACCGAAAAGAAAAACTATTACTGAAATATATCAGAATATAACATATTAATTTTATTGAGAACTATTTACTATATCGAGTAATGTAATTAATAATGAGTCAGAATAATTGTTATCCCTATCAATCAAATTTTAGTAGTCGAAAACCTAAAGACGGGGGGGGGGGGTCGCCAGGACATATTTGCATGTATCTCATATAATAAAGGGCTCTTGAATAAAATTTTTGGTATTTAAACTTGGCATAATGTGATTTATTATGTAGCAGAGTATTGCTTATGTAACACGAGTAGAAGTGGCGGTTTGCTGATGGCTGAAAACTGAAAAATGCAAATATCTCGGTTAATATTCAAGATAGTGAATTAATGTATATAACAATATTTATAGTAAACTAGCTCACGCCAGCAAGGGGGCTACGCCCCCTTGACCCCCTTAAAAAAGCGCTGCCTTCAGCAGCGCCACAACCGGTAAAGCGATCCCTTCGGGATCGCCGTAAATCGAATTTCGAAATTTCTAAATTTTAATTATACATGTATTTTGCAGATTCGTAATTCTTATCGTTACATCTGTAAAGTTCATCTGCAAGAAATGATCCCCATTCGGTTGGGAAATAATTTATTTCGTATCATTCAAGAAGAAAGAAGATGAAAAAAGTTGCACTATTTACCTGACGAAAAATAAATGACTATATTCACGAAAACCTTAATAGTAAGAGAAAAAAATTGATTTAAATTGTATAATTAAATTTACATATTATGAAATCGTTACCAAGTACATTACGTTTAAAAATATCCATTAAAATAAACCGTTTAATTTACTTTTGTAAAAAGGGGAAGTAGGAAAAGACTATTTAAATGTCAACAATTGCCTTAAGTAAACATAAGTAAAGTTCCATTTCTGGTTTTTGTTTTCCACTTTGTTTTTGATTTCCATTTCTGTGTTTTGTTTTTCCATTTGGTATTGTGATCCATTCCAGTCCTGTTTTTCGTTTCAGTTCTGTTCATCTGTTTCTGTTTTCTGTTCCATTCCTGTTTTTTGTGTTCCATTTCTGTTTCGTGTTACTTTTCTATTTTTCATGTTACATTTCTGTTATGTTGTTTTATGTTCGTTTAAATTAATTTTGTTTCGTTTCGTTTTTTTTTTTATTATTTTATACAGTTTTTTTTCCCCCCGATTAACATCGCCACAGCTACGAAGCTCCAAATAAATAAATAAATATAACATAAGTGAAATAAGGAATTAAAAGTTTTTGTAAATACAGTTTTTTTTCCCCCCCGATTAACATCGCCACAGCTACGAAGCTCCAAATAAATAAATAAATATAACATAAGTGAAATAAGGAATTAAAAGTTTTTGCAAATAATAAACATTGAAAGTTATGAAATGAAAAGGAAAAATAAGAGAAAGAAAAGAAGTCGTTTTAGTTCTTTGATTATCTGGTAGGCTGCGCATTACACGTCTTTACAAAACTAATAGTTCTAGACTAATAATAGAAAAAAGCCAAAACAAATCAACAATAATAATGCAAATACATAACTAAAAATGAAGAAAATAAAACAATTTTGAAAGTCAATTAGCATAAAATAAATTTTGATATTAAATAAGTGTCTGAAAGTGAAAAACCTCTCGCTACTGCAAGCAGCTTTATTTAGATGACATACTTAAACTCTAACGACATACATTAGATAAACATATTAACATATCATTACATTTCCATTAACCTCGCCCTTCGCCCTTCGACCGGAGACCGAGGTGGTCTTTGGGCGTCGGTAGCGGAGCGATAGCCGGAGAAGGGGCCGAAATCGCCGTGGGCTTAGGCCCAACGGGAGAGCGGCGGAAAGAGAGGAGTTTTAGGAGAGTCGATTTCGGAGGGTCCGTACAGGGCGGCGGAGTGCGGTAGGGGAAATCGGCTCGGTGGCTACCTAGACCGTACTCTCCACCAAAATCCACCGAGCGGTTCTGCCCGATTAATTCAGGTGTAAAACGGGCTTGTGGCTTTAAATTATAGAATTTAATTTAAAATAAGATTTGTTCTATACAAATTTTTGATCCGACCTATAGTAACGGAGATATTTCGAATTTTCGAAAATCCTCCCCTCTAAACCCCCCCCCTCGCCCTGGACCGATTTCAGCCGTTAACGAACTTGATCTTTCTTTTTATATAAAACGACTAAATATCGAGTTTGGTAACGATTAAACAATAATTGCGACCGCTAGAGCGGTAACAGACAAATATATATATATATATATATATATATATATATATATATATATATATATACAGTTTTGAACGGACCTCATTTTCGTCATCTCCTGGGTAGGATCGATGGACATTTGAAGAAAAATTTCGAAAATCGCGTCATGAGTACAACCTCAATAGCTGATTTCCCTTAAGGGAAATCTGTTAATAATCAAAATAGATAAGACTAAACATAACATCATTTGTCATAATACGCCTATATTAAAAACACTTAAATAAGTACTAATAAAATCGTCGACTCCCGCTATAGATTTAGCGTATATCCCGTATATATTTCATTTTACGACAAAAGTGAATGAAACAAAAGTTGCTCTTAATAACAAAGTAAACAACTTTTGGTATGTGCACGTTTGCCGAAAAACAAATAAAAACTTAAATATCACAAATTTTTATTACAAGCCTCCCTCATAACTCCCACTCCCGTTCGAATCTAAAAGTTTTGCTCATAAGATTATATTTGTAATAGTGAATCTCACTGGAAATCACTTCCAGTAATGCCAGACGGGAAATAAGTAAACTCAATTAACTGGTAAGGCTCCCGTCATCTCCCGCTCCCGCATGAGACTTCTCAACATTCTTCTACTTAAATTATTGATTCAAAACATTATTTTATAATTTATCTACCGGATGGAATTAAATAATAGTGGTACCCTGAACATATAATATCGAGTTTAATCGCATATTGTTTTTTGTCATAATGACATTACCATTAACGTTTAATTGTTATACGGGGTGTGGCTATTAAATAACGAGACTGACGCTGCTACAGAAGAAGTGCGCATGCGCCAAACGCCAGCAACTAACAGCTGTTATCGTGAAGCTTCCTCTTTCGAATATAGTGCCTCTCGCTTCTGTAAACAAATCAGTACAGCCGTAGCCTTCGTTCGCATTAGAGTTG
This sequence comes from Riptortus pedestris, assembly GCA_019009955.1. Taxonomy (NCBI): domain Eukaryota; kingdom Metazoa; phylum Arthropoda; class Insecta; order Hemiptera; family Alydidae; genus Riptortus; species Riptortus pedestris. The sequence continues at coordinate 153,578,714 of CM032232.1, read as the reverse complement.
TTTTTTTGTTTCGCCGGAAAAATGTTAAGTGTGACAGTAGAGCAACGAATTGTTGTGAAATTTCATGTGAAACTTGGAAAACCGCTACTGAAACTTATAATTTATTGAAAGAAGTGTATGGCAATGAATGTTTATCGCGTGCACGTGTTTTTGAGTGGATTAAGCGTTTTCAAGATGGCCGAGAAGACGTTCAAGATGATTCACGCCCGGGCCGCCCTTCCACGTCGAAAACGGATGACAATATCGAAAAAATAGGTAATCTGATTCGATCTGACCGTCGGTTAAGTATTCGTGCGATTGCTGAAACTGTACGAATTGATAAAGAATCCGTGCCAAAAGTTGATAAAAGTGTGTGCCAAAATGGTGCCTAAAATTCTCACATTTGAACAACTGGAAGCTCGCAAAAATGTTTGTACTGACACTTTGAATGCCATTGAAAATGACCCAAACTTACTGGAAAGGCTCATTCCGCAATGTCTGTTAAGAGGTTTCTAGCCAAATTCAGCATCCCAGTGTTAGACCATCCGCCTTATTCGCCGGATCTTGCGCCGTGCGACTTCTATCTGTTTCCTAAGGTGAACTCGGCATTAAAAGGAACAAGATTTGAGTCTGTTGAAAGAGAAAGCGGCATGCGTCCTGAAGGACCTGACAGAAAAAGACTTCCATCACTGTTTCGAACAATGGAAGGTTCGCATGGAGCGTTGTAGGGATAAAGGAGGGGTGTATATTGAAGGTGATAATAAGTAAAAATGTATGAAATAAAAATAAAATGTTTTACAGCGTCAGTCTCGTTATTTAATAGCCACACCCCGTATCACATATTTGTTTCAATAACATAAAGGTACATCATACAAATTAATTAATGGAAATGCTCTTATAGTTTATATTTCTATTGGAAATAAATAACAAAGTTATTTTCTAGGAAAAATAAATAAATGAGGAGGAGGTGACGAAGATTTATAACCTCACTAATCCGAATCATACTTTGGACTATCATATAAGACGAAAACATAACATCACTTGTCATAATATTCATTTATTAAAACCCCTTAAATAAGTACTAATATAATTATTGACTCCCGTTAGGCGTATATCCCGTGTTTACTTCATTTTACGACAAAAGTGAATGCACACAAAAGTTACTCTAAATAACAAAGTAAACAACTTTTGTTATGTGCACGTTTGCCGAAAAACAAATAGAAAATAAAAAAAGCGAGTTTTTCATTTCACCCTCTCTTATAATCCCCACTTCCCTTTGAACCTAAAATGTTTAATATAGCTTATAATCATTGAAGAATTAATGCTAATTAACACACCGAGTTTTGCTAAGATCGGTTCAATCGTTACTGCCCAACAAAAGTTGGCTCCTCCTTTAGATTTTAGTGTATATCTCGTTTATACTTTTCTATACGACAAAAGTGAATATAATAAAAGTTACTTTAAATAGAAAAATAAACTACTTTTGTCATGTGCATATTTGCAGAAAAACCAATTGAAAACGAAATACAGCTATTTTTAAATTCATTCCTCTCTTACAACCCCCACTCCTGCCCGTCCTTAGAAATGTTGGTATGGCTTATTATAATGAAGGTGTCAGTGCTAATAGACGTACCGAGTTTTATTTAGTTCCATTGAGTCTTTCGTGGCAAATAAAATTGTTGACTCCCGGTATAATTTATAGTGTATTTATACTCCTGATGATGCTTCCTAAGTAACGAAACTCCTTCACTTATTCAAAGCAGAAACCGCAGCAGGATTGTTTGATTTTATTACACCTCAAAATATTCGAAAGATCTTCTGCTCGCCCCATATGAATATCAATTACGGTCGTAGATTTAATACCAAACTATTTTGACATTTATATATATATATATATATATATATATATATATATATATATATATATATTAGCTCTGATACATTGTAGTATATATATACAGGGTGTCCTCAAACCAAACGGCCAAACTTTAGGGATCGATCGAGGATCGAAAAACTAAAACAAAAAGTCCTCTGGCATATGCCTCGTTTTCGAGAAAATCACATAAAACTAAAAATAGTTGTGCAAAAACTAGTTAAGGCCAATGGAAGAGCGGATTTTATTCCTTGAATGAATTTTAGCAATAAATGTTATTCCAATACAATTATTGTATTCTAATCTTATACTAACAAAAAGGTAATTGAAAAAAAAAAAATTATTTTTTATTAAGAAAAAATAATAAATACTTTTTTATTCAAATATTCATAGTATAAAAAAAATTACCTATTTAAAGTAGATAACATTATGAACAATAACTGGAGATTAAAACATAAAAAAAGATTAAAAATTTAGAAAATTAATAAAATAATTAAATTTTCTTACTTGGAAAACATAAATGTTTCAGTTTTTATATGGGTCTACCTTAGTGAGAAAAAAAACCCTGAAAATGTTGAAGGTTTTACCTTCTCTAAAATTACATCGTTAATTTCTAAAGCGTCAACGTAAATGTTGTTTGAAGTGATGGCCTCTCGCTGCAATACATCACATCGCGTACTCACAGATCGCACTGCATCTAAACATTGTTCTGCGGTGAGCTGGTTGCAAACCATTCTGATGCGCTCGATGAGGTCATCCCTTGTGCGGACGGGCTCTCGGTAGACATTTTCTTTCACGTATCCCCACACGAAGAAATCTAGTGGCGTGAGGTCCGGAGACCGGGGAGGCCAAGGCACCGGCCCACCTCGTCCTATCCAGCGACCTGGGTAGTTGATGTCCAACCAGTCTCGTACGGCCCTTCCGTAATGTGCAGGACAACCATCGAGTTGAAACCAGCTCTCAAGCCTTGTTTCCAAAGGGATATCTCCCAAAAGTGCCCGTAAGTCATTCTCCAGGAATAGATGATAACTTTCAGCGTGAAGTCGAGCAGGTAAAAATACGGGACCTATTATGTGATTATACCAATGACCGACCCACACGTTTACAGAAAATTCATGCTGGTAGTGAAATTCTCTAACAGCGCGGGGATTTTCATGTGCCCAAAGGTGGTAGTTTCTTTGATTGAATATGCCCGCACGTGTAAAAGTCACTTCGTCCGTCCAGATTACTTTCGAACTTAAGTTTACATCGTTTTGCAATTGCTCTTTGTACCAATTACAAAAATTTAATCGGCGGGGATAATCAGCGGGTATTAAATTTTGTACCTTTTTTACATGGTAAGCATGCCTGCGGTCAGCCCTTAATGTGCACCAAATGGTTGTCTTTGGTATGCTTAGAACTGAAGCAGCTCTCCGGACGCTTGTGCCAGGGTTGGTATTGAAGTGCCTCAGTATCCTCTCCCTCCGCCTCAGGTCGGCTTCCATCGGAGCCTGCATACGGTTTCCACGACGATTACATGAGAAGGACCCAGTCTCTCGAAGCCTTCTGAAAGTGCTGGTAAAAACACCTCTGTGTGGGGTTTCTCGGTCAGGAAACCGTCTGCGATATTCCCGAACTGCCTGACGTGCATTGCCATCGCAGAATCCGTAGACGTAGACTATGTCCGCGTATTCAGCGTTGGTAAATCTAGCCATATTTGTTGACTTCACTGAACAGTACTAGCAACACCACTAATGTGAGAATGCGAGGCTGGATTCCCCCCAAAAAGGATTAAAATGATAGTAAACATTTTAATCCTTTCTTTTTAAGTTTAAACACTCAACCTAGACGTTTTATTGATAAGGAAAGCGTGAGAATATTCATGTTTTCTAAATTTACTCCTCGTAAATTAAAAAATTAAGCTTACTCAAAAAGCCAATAGTTTTTTTGTAATTTAAATACATTATTAAAAAAAAATACACTTTTTGCACAACTATTTTCAGTTTTTTGTGATTTTCTCATAAACGAAGCGAAAACGAGGCATATGCCAGAGGACTTTTTTTCTTAGTTTTTCGATCCTCTATCGAGCCCTGAAGTTTGGCCGTTTGGTTTGGGGACACCCTGTATATATATATGATGATATGGTGAATGGTGAGAGGGCTGAATATATGTTTGACCGGGCCATCTTGATGAGAGTTGACAAAGGGCCGGCCCGGGTCTGCAGTTAAACAGCATCAGATGCTCACAACACTAGGACTTGAAGGTGTTTGGTGAATGGTGAGAGTGCTGAATATATGTTTGACGGGGCTCTCTTGATGAGAGTTGACAAAGGGCCGGCCCGGGTCTGCAGTTAAACAGCATCAGATGCTCACAACACTAGGACTTGAAGGTGCTTGTTGAATGGTGAGTGGGGTGAAGAAATGTTAGACGCGGACAACTTGATGAGAGTTGACAAAGGGCCGGCCCGGGTCTGCAGTTAAACAGCATCAGATGCTCACAACACTAGGACTTGAAGGTGCTTGTTGAATGGTGAGAGGGCTGAATATATGTTTGACGGGGCTCTCTTGATGAGAGTTGACAAAGGGCCGGCCTGGGTCTGCAGTTAAACAGCATCAGATGCTCACAACACTAGGACTTGAAGGTGCTTGTTGAATGGTGAGAGGGCTGAATATATGTTTGACGGGGCTCTCTTGATGAGAGTTGACAAAGGGCCGGCCCGGGTCTGCAGTTAAACAGCATCAGATGCTCACAACACTAGGACTTGAAGGTGCTTGTTGAATGGTGAGAGGGCTGAATATATGTTTGACCGGGCTCTCTTGATGAGAGTTGACAAAGGGCAGGCCTGGGTCTGCAGTTAAACAGCATCAGATGCTAACAACTCTTGGAGTTGAAGGTGGTTGTTGAATGGTGAGAGTGCTGAATATATGTTTGACGGGGCTCTCTTGATGAGAGTTGACAAAGGGCCGGCCCGGGTCTGCAGTTAAACAGCATCAGATGCTCACAACACTAGGACTTGAAGGTGCTTGTTGAATGGTGAGAGGGCTGAATATATGTTTGACGGGGCTCTCTTGATGAGAGTTGACAAAGGGCCGGCCTGGGTCTGCAGTTAAACAGCATCAGATGCTCACAACACTAGGACTTGAAGGTGCTTGTTGAATGGTGAGAGGGCTGAATATATGTTTGACCGGGCTCTCTTGATGAGAGTTGACAAAGGGCCGGCCTGGGTCTGCAGTTAAACAGCATCAGATGCTCACAACACTAGGACTTGAAGGTGCTTGTTGAATGGTGAGAGGGCTGAATATATGTTTGACGGGGCAATCTTGATGAGAGTTGACAAAGGGCCGGCCGGGGTCTGCAGTTAAACAGCATCAGATGCTCACAACACTAGGACTTGAAGGTGCTTGTTGAATGGTGAGAGGGCTGAATATATGTTTGACCGGGCCATCTTGATGAGAGTTGACAAAGGGCCGGCCCGGGTCTGCAGTTAAACAGCATCAGATGCTCACAACACTAGGACTTGAAGGTGCTTGTTGAATGGTGAGAGGGCTGAATATATGTTTGACGGGGCTCTCTTGATGAGAGTTGACAAAGGGCCGGCCTGGGTCTGCAGTTAAACAGCATCAGATGCTCACAACACTAGGACTTGAAGGTGCTTGTTGAATGGTGAGAGGGCTGAATATATGTTTGACGGGGCCATCTTGATGAGAGTTGACAAAGGGCCGGCCCGGGTCTGCAGTTAAACAGCATCAGATGCTCACAACACTAGGACTTGAAGGTGTTTGTTGAATGGTGAGAGGGCTGAATATATGTTTGACGGGGCTCTCTTGATGAGAGTTGACAAAGGGCCGGCCCGGGTCTGCAGTTAAACAGCATCAGATGCTCACAACACTAGGACTTGAAGGTGTTTGTTGAATGGTGAGAGGGCTGAATATATGTTTGACGGGGCCATCTTGATGAGAGTTGACAAAGGGCCGGCCCGGGTCTGCAGTTAAACAGCATCAGATGCTCACAACACTAGGACTTGAAGGTGCTTGTTGAATGGTGAGAGGGCTGAATATATGTTTGACGGGGCCATCTTGATGAGAGTTGACAAAGGGCAGGCCCGGGTCTGCAGTTAAACAGCATCAGATGCTCACAACACTAGGACTTGAAGGTGCTTGTTGAATGGTGAGAGGGCTGAATATATGTTTGACGGGGCTCTCTTGATGAGAGTTGACAAAGGGCCGGCCCGGGTCTGCAGTTAAACAGCATCAGATGCTCACAACACTAGGACTTGAAGGTGCTTGTTGAATGGTGAGAGGGCTGAATATATGTTTGACCGGGCCATCTTGATGAGAGTTGACAAAGGGCCGGCCCGGGTCTGCAGTTAAACAGCATCAGATGCTCACAACACTAGGACTTGAAGGTGCTTGTTGAATGGTGAGAGGGCTGAATATATGTTTGACGGGGCCATCTTGATGAGAGTTGACAAAGGGCAGGCCCGGGTCTGCAGTTAAACAGCATCAGATGCTCACAACACTAGGACTTGAAGGTGCTTGTTGAATGGTGAGAGGGCTGACTATATGTTTGACCGGGCTCTCTTGAGGAGAGTTGACAAAGGGCAGGCCCGGGTCTGCAGTTAAACAGCATCAGATGCTCACAACACTAGGACTTGAAGGTGCTTGTTGAATGGTGAGAGGGCTGAATATATGTTTGACGGGGCTCTCTTGATGAGAGTTGACAAAGGGCAGGCCCGGGTCTGCAGTTAAACAGCATCAGATGCTCACAACACTAGGACTTGAAGGTGTTTGTTGAATGGTGAGAGGGCTGAATATATGTTTGACGGGGCTCTCTTGATGAGAGTTGACAAAGGGCCGTCCTGGGACTGCAGTTAAACAGCATCAGATGCTCACAACACTAGGACTTGAAGGTGTTTGTTGAATGGTGAGAGGGCTGAATATATGTTTGACCGGGCTCTCTTGATGAGAGTTGACAAAGGGCCGGCCCGGGTCTGCAGTTAAACAGCATCAGATGCTCACAACACTAGGACTTGAAGGTGCTTGTTGAATGGTGAGAGGGCTGAATATATGTTTGACGGGGCAATCTTGATGAGAGTTGACAAAGGGCAGGCCGGTCTGCAGTTAAACAGCATCAGAAGCTCTAAAGACGTGGACTTGAAGGTGTTTGTTGAATGGTGAGAGGGCTGAATATATGTTTGACGGGGCTCTCTTGATGAGAGTTGACAAAGGGCCGGCCCGGGTCTGCAGTTAAACAGCATCAGATGCTCACAACACTAGGACTTGAAGGTGCTTGTTGAATGGTGAGAAGGCTGAATATATGTTTGACGGGGCTCTCTTGATGAGAGTTGACAAAGGGCAGGCCCGGGTCTGCAGTTAAACAGCATCAGATGCTCACAACACTAGGACTTGAAGGTGTTTGTTGAATGGTGAGAGGGCTGAATATATGTTTGACGGGGCTCTCTTGATGAGAGTTGACAAAGGGCCGGCCTGGGTCTGCAGTTAAACAGCATCAGATGCTCACAACACTAGGACTTGAAGGTGCTTGTTGAATGGTGAGAGGGCTGAATATATGTTTGACGGGCCATCTTGATGAGAGTTGACAAAGGGCCGGCCCGGGTCTGCAGTTAAACAGCATCAGATGCTCACAACACTAGGACTTGAAGGTGTTTGGTGAATGGTGAGAGTGCTGAATATATGTTTGACGGGGCTCTCTTGATGAGAGTTGACAAAGGGCCGGCCTGGGTCTGCAGTTAAACAGCATCAGATGCTCACAACACTAGGACTTGAAGGTGTTTGTTGAATGGTGAGAGGGCTGAATATATGTTTGACGGGGCCATCTTGATGAGAGTTGACAAAGGGCAGGCCCGGGTCTGCAGTTAAACAGCATCAGATGCTCACAACACTAGGACTTGAAGGTGTTTGTTGAATGGTGAGAGGGCTGAATATATGTTTGACGGGGCCATCTTGATGAGAGTTGACAAAGGGCAGGCCTGGGTCTGCAGTTAAACAGCATCAGATGCTCACAACACTAGGACTTGAAGGTGTTTGTTGAAGGGTGAGAGGGCTGAATATATGTTTGACGGGGCTCTCTTGAGGAGAGTTGACAAAGGGCCGGCCCGGGTCTGCAGTTAAACAGCATCAGATGCTCACAACACTAGGACTTGAAGGTGCTTGTTGAATGGTGAGAGGGCTGAATATATGTTTGACGGGGCCATCTTGATGAGAGTTGACAAAGGGCAGGCCCGGGTCTGCAGTTAAACAGCATCAGATGCTCACAACACTAGGACTTGAAGGTGTTTGTTGAATGGTGAGAGTGCTGAATATATGTTTGACGGGGCTCTCTTGATGAGAGTTGACAAAGGGCAGGCCTGGGTCTGCAGTTAAACAGCATCAGATGCTCACAACACTAGGACTTGAAGGTGCTTGTTGAATGGTGAGAAGGCTGAATATATGTTTGACGGGGCCATCTTGATGAGAGTTGACAAAGGGCAGGCCCGGGTCTGCAGTTAAACAGCATCAGATGCTCACAACACTAGGACTTGAAGGTGTTTGTTGAATGGTGAGAAGGCTGAATATATGTTTGACGGGGCCATCTTGATGAGAGTTGACAAAGGGCCGGCCTGGGTCTGTAGTTAAACAGCATCAGATGCTCACAACACTAGGACTTGAAGGTGTTTGTTGAATGGTGAGAGGGCTGAATATATGTTTGACGGGGCCATCTTGATGAGAGGTGACCAAGGGCAGGCCTGGGTCTGCAGTTAAACAGCATCAGATGCTCACAACACTAGGACTTGAAGGTGCTTGTTGAATGGTGAGAGGGCTGAATATATGTTTGACGGGGCCATCTTGATGAGAGTTGACAAAGGGCAGGCCTGGGTCTGCAGTTAAACAGCATCAGATGCTCACAACACTAGGACTTGAAGGTGCTTGTTGAATGGTGAGAAGGCTGAATATATGTTTGACGGGGCCATCTTGATGAGAGTTGACAAAGGGCAGGCCGGGTCTGCAGTTAAACAGCATCAGATGCTCACAACACTAGGACTTGAAGGTGTTTGTTGAATGGTGAGAAGGCTGAATATATGTTTGACGGGCCATCTTGATGAGAGTTGACAAAGGGCAGGCCAGGGTCTGCAGTTAAACAGCATCAGATGCTCACAACACTAGGACTTGAAGGTGCTTGTTGAATGGTGAGAGGGCTGAATATATGTTTGACGGGGCCATCTTGATGAGAGTTGACAAAGGGCAGGCCCGGGTCTGCAGTTAAACAGCATCAGATGCTCACAACACTAGGACTTGAAGGTGCTTGTTGAATGGTGAGAGGGCTGAATATATGTTTGACGGGGCTCTCTTGATGAGAGTTGACAAAGGGCCGGCCCGGGTCTGCAGTTAAACAGCATCAGATGCTCACAACACTAGGACTTGAAGGTGTTTGTTGAATGGTGAGAGGGCTGAATATATGTTTGACGGGGCTCTCTTGATGAGAGTTGACAAAGGGCCGGCCCGGGTCTGCAGTTAAACAGCATCAGATGCTCACAACACTAGGACTTGAAGGTGCTTGTTGAATGGTGAGAGGGCTGAATATATGTTTGACGGGGCTCTCTTGATGAGAGTTGACAAAGGGCCGGCCTGGGTCTGCAGTCTAACAGCATCAGATGCTCACAACACTAGGACTTGAAGGTGCTTGTTGAATGGTGAGAGGGCTGAATATATGTTTGACGGGGCTCTCTTGATGAGAGTTGACAAAGGGCCGGCCCGGGTCTGCAGTTAAACAGCATCAGATGCTCACAACACAACCAGCTCCTTGTTTCGCTTCTCTCTCAGTGAATGCGCTCTGTTTCACGCAACACTTGTGTAATTAGCGTCTTTTCTTATCTCCCTACAATTTAGGATAATGCACAGGAGACGTAAAATATGACAATATGGAGGCCAGTGAAGTCTTACTTAAAAAATTAATTCTCGAAAATGGTGCCAACTTGAATACTGGCTTCTATTGAGGGCAGTCTGCTAGCACATCCTCGTCCAACATTAGATAGCCTGTCACGAATCTATATGAAAATAATTTGGCAAACAATCATAATGTGCATTGGAAAGAATCGGTGGTAGATTGACAACTGTGTTGTCTATATTGAGAATAATAGTAGAATGAGCATTGTCTGCCATTTAAAGCTAGCAAGAATTTAGGACGAGACGAAAAAGGTTTTAAGCTTATTAAAGCCGACAACGTATCGAAAGTCATAATGGACAAAGTCGTTTGGCATGCCAACAACGGGTATAAACCCTAAACACTGGGATGGGTAAATGTCAAAATAGTTTGGTATTAAATCTACGACCGTAATTGATATTCATATGGGGCGAGCAGAAGATCTTTCGAATATTTTGAGGTGTAATAAAATCAAACAATCCTGCTGCGGTTTCTGCTTTGAATAAGTGAAGGAGTTTCGTTACTTAGGAAGCATCATCAGGAGTTTGGGAACGACCAAACAGAAATTGCAATCGTCAGAGCGGCAACAAGTAAGTACATAGAGGACGTCCCATGTTCGCCCCCCTAAAAATCTGTAATCGGTTTATTTAATCCATGCCTGACACTTGGTGCACCATTCCTCTGACCCATCAACAATCTTTTCAGGTCATATCCAACGTCGTAACCTTCTCAAGAGACTATAATTTGGAGTTTCCGATGGAATGACAGTTTCTATGACGGGTTCTTGTAGGAAATCCAATTCTAAAACGAGTTTAAATCGGTGAATTTTTCGAATTGACGAATCCTTCAGCCGCAAAATGCCAAAAACGCGGTTCTTAATACAAATCATTATTTATAACTGAAACGGTATATTTTATTGGAAAACGCTGCGAAAAAAAATATCTTTGAAACAAGACTACAGGAAAAGGAATGAATTGTGAAATAAGAAAAAAAATAATTTGAATCAAAATAACACAAAAGCATTATTTAATGACCCATAAAATGTTTACTTCAAAAAACATCAACATAACCAAGAACGTTCTTAGAATTAATTTATTTTAAACCAATTACTAGTAATTATTTGTAAAAAAATAATATTTTTCCCCGTGTATAATTTCATATACAAAAAAAATCTAAAAATCCGTCCTGCAGGGCATGCGTAAACTAAGCAGATTTCCCAACATCAATAGTTTAGAATTCAATAACATATTTCGATCCGACTCATAATAAGGGAGGAATTTGGAATTCCTTGCCCGATTTCAATTAACCACTATCAACTTGTCTCTTCAATTAAACTGTTAAATCTCAATTATTCTATAGATCAAATAAACATTTTTAGGCAATCAAGTTAAATCACAATTATTCTATAGATCAGGGGTCTCCAAACTACGGCCCGAGGGCAACATCCGGCCCGCGAACGAATTTTGTCCGGCCCGCGGAGAGCTAGCATACTTGAAAACTCTTTTTAGAGAACATATTTTTTATAGCAAATTAAATTTAGTTTACTGAAGCATTCTAATTTTATGTTGAATAATTATTAATATGACATCTACATTGATATGGTCATGGGCTAACTACTAATAACATTGTTGTAGGCTTATTGTTATTGTTTTTGTGATAAGTTGGATAAAGAAACACAGAATTGTAATGAGTAAAGACATGTATAATATGCAGAAAATTTAACTTCAGTATATAATAACTAACAAATTATTGAAATGAATCATAGATAATGACAGGAAAATTAATAATATGCAGTGTTGCCGTTTTGCGGAGTTTAGTCCGATTTGCAGCCTTTTTTAAACGTTGCGTACTTTTTCGGACTTTTTTTTTCATCAGTGGACTATTTCACTTTTTACCACCGGCAACAATGATAATATGGTTTCGGCCCTCGGAACTTACTGGAGTAATCAGTATGGCCCTAAGGCTGGAAAGATTGGAGACCCCTGCTATAGATCAAATAAACATTTTTTGATTGCCTAAAAAAGTTAAATCACAACTGATGGCGTCATTAGTCAACGTATATGCATTTATCTCACAAAAAAGAGGGTCAGTGCGAACAATATTTGTTACTGGAGCTACAAATAACCTGCTTCAGGATGTAACAGCTTAATGTTAATATGACATAAGTAGGAGTTGGGGCTTTACTCAATGGTGACAAATAAAAAATGCATATATCTCCATTCAGAATCATGATAGTGAAAAAAAAAAAAGTATATCAACATTTATAGAACATTCAATTTTTAATAACATTAGTTCTATAGACTTTTTAAATCCGAAATGTAATAAGGGAGACATATCGAAATTGCTCCCTCCCTCTGCTTGGCCATTAACCAACTTGATCTTCCTTTTTACTTAAAACGATTACATGTAAACAATACACACACACACACACACACACACACACACACACACACACATATATATATATATATATATATATATATATATATATATGTATTTCTATTTTTGAGGCTGCATCGCTGGGGAGTATTATCATTGTGAGTATCTCGGCTGTCTGCTCCAGCGGTTGGAATTTTCGTCGTTTTGCAAATTTTCGATGGAAATGCGTCCATCTTCGTCAGGCAAATAATTTAAATTAATTTGAATGCTACTTTAATCATATGGTTTGGATTTATTTAATATGGTTTTCCATGTCTCAGAGAGAGTGACACCGTCCACGCCGTTTATCGTATTCGGTCTCGTGTTAATTTCTATTGCCTCTAGGACCAATCTTTTGTCGAGATGATCTTCTCTGTGTATAACTTTGGTCTCATCAAATTTGATTTGGTGAGAACAAGTACTGGCGTGTCTGGCTATGGCGGATGTCTTATACTCACAATGATATATATGTATATGTATATTGTTTGTTAAAAATTTTTGTTTGATCGTTACCAAACTGGACATGTAATCCTTTTAAGTAAAAAGGAATATATATAGAGAAAGAAAAAAGTCCGTCACGCAGGGGCTGCGTAAACTAAGCAGATTTCCCACGTGAAGTTTTACAATAGAGAAATCTGCCTAATAATAACAGTAGTAGTAACCTATTCTCACGAGGACGAATAGTTAGTGAAACGGTCACACTAGTGCTCGGCGGAAACTCCCGAACATAGCCGACCACACTCACAATACAAATGCAAATATTTCGGTTAATATTAAAGATAGAGAATAAATGTATAGAACAATATTTATAGTAAATTTAATTTGCAATAAGATTGGTTCTATACAATTTTTTGATCCGACGTATGGAAACGGAGATATTTCGAATTTTCGAAAATCCCCCCTCTAACTCCCTCCCCTCCCACTGGTCCGATTTCAGCCATTCACGAACTTGATCTTCCTTTTTACATAAAACGATTAAATTCCGAGTTTGGTAACGATCAAACAAAAATTGCGACCGCTAGACCGTTAACAGACAAATATATATATATACTTTTGAACGGACCTCATTTTCGTCATCTCCTGGGTAGGATCGATGGACATTTGAAGAAATTTTTCGAAACTCGCGTCATGAGTACGACCTCAATAGCTGATTTCCCTTAAGGGAAATCTGCTAAAAACATGGATGACCAAAACCTGTATGTCGTTAGACAATTCTGTCCTTGGTCTGATTCCAGCAATGGACAAATGAAAAATGTGATAGCAATGTGTGAACAGAAAATGTAGCGCGTGGAGATGAAAGGACGAGTTGGAGAGAGAAGTGTTAGTCAAGGCTACAACTGAAAGTGACCCGCAAACCTACATCTGCTCATCAACTGCATTAAAACAATTTGAAATATTGCTCATGTTGAGCAGTCTCAGAGGGCAGTATAAGAGATGAGGTGTGGCAAGGAGAAAGGCTAGGCCGTTCCAACAATATTGTGCCTATCTTAGCTGGCTATATCTGTGGCAGAGTTGTAGGCAGGAAGTGCCTCCCAACATATGGAGAAGACACGGCTCCCATTGAGGAGTGGCAAGGAGAAAGGCTAGGCCGTTCCAACAATATTGTGCCTATCTTAGCTGGCTATATCTGTGGCAGAGTTGTAGGCAGGAAGTGCCTCCCAACATATGGAGAAGACACGGCTCCCATTGAGGAGTGGCAAGGAGAAAGGCTAGGCCGTTCCAACAATATTGTGCCTATCTTAGCTGACTATATCTGTGGCAGAGTTGTAGGCAGGAAGTGCCTCCCAACATATGGAGAAGACACGGCTCCCATTGAGGAGTGGCAAGGAGAAAGGCTAGGCCGTTCCAACAATACTGTGCCTATCTTAGCTGGCTATATCTGTGGCAGAGTTGTAGGCAGGAAGTGCCTCCCAACATATGGAGAAGACACGGCTCCCATTGAGGAGTGGCAAGGAGAAAGGCTAGGCCGTTCCAACAATACTGTGCCTATCTTAGCTGGCTATATCTGTGGCAGAGTTGTAGGCAGGAAGTGCCTCCCAACATATGGAGAAGACACGGCTCCCATTGAGGAGTGGCAAGGAGAAAGGCTAGGCCGTTCCAACAATATTGTGCCTATCTTAGCTGACTATATCTGTGGCAGAGTTGTAGGCAGGAAGTGCCTCCCAACATATGGAGAAGACACGGCTCCCATTGAGGAGTGGCAAGGAGAAAGGCTAGGCCGGTCCAACAATACTGTGCCTATCTTAGCTGGCTATATCTGTGGCAGAGTTGTAGGCAGGAGGTGCCTCCCAACATATGGAGAAGACACGGCTCCCATTGAGGAGTGGCAAGGTATATATATATATATGTGTGTGTGTGTGTGTGTGTGTGGTGTTGTTCTTTTCGGAGTTTTGGTCAATGTTGGTGAAATGAATCTTAGTTTATGCCGATATTTCGAGAATCTTTATTTTCTCTTCCTCAGGGCTGTAAAAATTACATGTACTACATTATAATATTGCACATTGTTGTTATAAATTGTTATAAAAGGGTGTTTTTTCCTTATTATTACTTACCAAGACTAAATATATTTATAGACTAGTATACATTCTTATTGCACTATGACTAGGGTTATAGTAACCTTCCTTGTTTTGTTTACATAGCAGGGTCACAGCCTTTTGTATGTTTTATATATTTATAGTATGGTGTATTTGTTTGTTAAACTATATTATAATTGTTGTACTGTGGTTCTTATATTATTTTACAATGGTTATTCCTATGCACTATTTTAATTATTGCTATGTTTTGTTAAATCTATGTTATTGCCACTTACCACTATGTTATTGTAACTTATATTACTTTACAATAATTATACAATAAAATGTATAGAATCATTCCTATAGTAATTTAAATGAACTATAAATATTGTTATTTACATTTATTTTCTATCTTGAATATTAACCGAGATATTTGCATTTTTCAGTTTTCAGCCTTCTGCAAACCCCCACTTCTACTCATGTTACATAAACAATACTCGGTTATGAAATAAACCACATCATTCAAAGCTTAAAATTCCAAATATTGTTTTCAAGAGATATTTATTATACGAGATACATGCAAATATGTTCTGTTAACCACCCCCCCCTCTTCTTAAGTTTTTTGACTACTTAAATTTGATTGATTGAGATAAAAATTATTCTGATCCATTATAAATTACAGTAATAAATACAGTAAATAGTTTTCAGTGAAATTAATACGTTATATTCAGATATATTACAGTAATTGCTATTCTTCCCGGCAAGAAGTTGGCAGAACTCTTTGTTTCCTGTCGGGAGGTTTCTTATTATCGTTTGTATTTATTCACTTAATATTCTCGGTGGTGTTGTGTTACCGGTATGTAGATGTATCTATAGTTAAACTTCACGCGCGAAATCTGCTTAATTTCCGCAGCCCCTGCGTGACGGACTTTTTTCTACATCTCCTGGGTAGGATTGATGTACATTTGAAGAACAATTTCGAAAATCACATCATGAGTACGACCTAAATAGCTGATTTCCCTTAAGGAATTGTAAATATCAACGTTGATTTACTTAAATTATTTATTCAAAACATTAAAAAGGTTAGAATATTCTAGAATTATATATATATATATATATATATATATATATATATATATATATATATAGTAAATAAATATCAGTGAACCCCTAAAAATAATTTAATCTATATTGTAAAAGCGAGTTGAGGGGAAGAGATTAAAGAACCCCCCCCCCTCCCAGCCAGCCTCAAATCATATTGAGTTTAAACGCATATTGTCTTGTGTCATAATGACATTACCAAGAAACGTATAATAGTTATAGATAGTACATAGTCTTTCAATATCGTCAACATATCGGAGGAAATAAAATACACCATACACCACAATTCAAGAGTTTGACTCCGCTATCTCACGTTGTGCAAATTTAGCAAGACTTATTGCATAAATAATAGATTATTTAAATTAAATAATCGAAATCCTTTTATAGTTTAAATTTCCATTGGAAGTAAAGAATGAAGTTATTTTCTAATTAAAATAAATAATAAATGAGGAGGGTAAGGACGGAGATTTATAACCTCTCTTATACGAATCCTTAGAACTATCACATAAGTCTAGAAAAATACCATCATTTGTCATACTGTGCCAATATTAAAAAAGTCCGTCACGCAGGGGCTGCGTAAACTAAGCAGATTTCCCATGTGAAGTTTTACAATAGAGAAATCGGCATACTGGTAAAACAACACCACCGTGATTAAATCAAACGGTAACGAGAAATCTTTCAGTTAATTAAAATAAATTCCCAACTGAAAGGGCTTCAGAATTGTAACAATAATTTATATTTTAATAACTCAAATTTTAGTAGTCCAAGAACTAAAGAAGGGGGGGGGCGGATGAACAGAATGTATTTGCATAAAATTCACCTTCGTTACGGTAAGGTTAGAAACGACAGGTACGGTTAGATGAAGCTTCCACCTGAGCCGATCAGTTACGGAAACGGCCGACCTAATCCGAACTATACCCGACCACAGACTTTATAAAAAAGCATATATCTTGGTTAATATTCAAGATAGAGAATAAATGTATATAACAATATTTATAGTAAATTTAATTTTCAATAAGATTGGTTCTATACAATATTTCGATCCGACGCATAATAACGGAGATATTATGAATTTTCAAAAATCCCCCCTCTAAACCCCCCCTCTCACTGGTCCGATTTCAACCATTAACGAACTTGATCTTCCTTTTTACATAAAACGAGCAAATTCCGAGTTTGGTAAAGATCAAACAAAAATTGCGACCGCAAGAGCGTTAACAGACAAATATATATATATAATTTTGAACGGACCTCATTTTCGTCATCTCCTGGGTAGGATCGATGGACATTTGAAGAAATTTTTCGAAACTAGCATCATGAGTATGACCTCAATAGCTGATTTCCCTTAAGGGATATCTGCTAAAAGGAAACGAAATATCGCAAATTTTCATTTCAGGCTTCCCTTAAACCACCCCTCCTGTTCGTTTCTGAAAATCTTAGTATAGCCTATAGTCTAAGTTCGGTTAGTAGTAATATACTTAAGAAGTGTCATAAAATTCGGTTCAGCCGTTTAGGCATGAAAAGGTAACAAAAAGACACCAAAGCCAAAAGTTGCAGATATCGTGTCTATGGCATGTGACACGAGTAAGTATCGTTCTCTCGAGAGGAATGTTCGCCACTAACTCAAAGAAAAGATGCGATGCATGTCTATGTTCTCTCGAGAGGAATGTTCGCCACTAACTCAAAGAAAAGATGCGATGCATGTCTATGTTCTCTCGAGAGGAATGTTCGCCACTAACTCAAAGAAAAGATGCGATGCATGTCTATGTTCTCTCGAGAGGAATGTTCGCCACTAACTCAAAGAAAAGATGCGATGCATGTCTATGTTCTCTCGAGAGGAATGTTCGCCACTAACTCAAAGAAAAGATGCGATGCATGTCTATGTTCTCTCGAGAGCAATGTTCGCCACTAACTCAAAGAAAAGATGCGATGCATGTCTATGTTCTCTCGAGAGGAATGTTCGCCACTAACTCAATGAAAAGATGCGATGCATGTCTATGTTCTCTCGAGAGCAATGTTCGCCACTAACTCAAAGAAAAGATGCGATGCATGTCTATGTTCTCTCGAGAGCAATGTTCGCCACTAACTCAAAGAAAAGATGCGATGCATGTCTATGTTCTCTCGAGAGCAATGTTCGCCACTAACTCAAAGAAAAGATGCGATGCATGTCTATGTTCTCTCGAGAGGAATGTTCGCCACTAACTCAAAGAAAAGATGCGATGCATGTCTATGTTCTCTCGAGAGCAATGTTCGCCACTAACTCAAAGAAAAGATGCGATGCATGTCTATGTTCTCTCGAGAGGAATGTTCGCCACTAACTCAAAGAAAAGATGCGATGCATGTCTATGTTCTCTCGTGAGAAATGTTCGCCACTGCCACTAACTCAAAGAAAAGATGCGATGCATGTCTATGTTCTCTCGAGAGGAATGTTCGCCACTAACTCAAAGAAAAGATGCGATGCATGTCTATGTTCTCTCGAGAGGAATGTTCGCCACTAACTCAAAGAAAAGATGCGATGCATGTCTATGTTCTCTCGAGAGGAATGTTCGCCACTAACTCAAAGAAAAGATGCGATGCATGTCTATGTTCTCTCGAGAGCAATGTTCGCCACTAACTCAAAGAAAAGATGCGATGCATGTCTATGTTCTCTCGAGAGGAATGTTCGCCACTAACTCAAAGAAAAGATGCGATGCATGTCTATGTTCTCTCGAGAGCAATGTTCGCCACTAACTCAAAGAAACGATGCGATGCATGTCTATGTTCTCTCGAGAGGAATGTTCGCCACTAACTCAAAGAAAAGATGCGATGCATGTCTATGTTCTCTCGAGAGCAATGTTCGCCACTAACTCAAAGAAAAGATGCGATGCATGTCTATGTTCTCTCGAGAGCAATGTTCGCCACTAACTCAAAGAAAAGATGCGATGCATGTCTATGTTCTCTCGAGAGCAATGTTCGCCACTAACTCAAAGAAAAGATGCGATGCATGTCTATGTTCTCTCGAGAGGAATGTTCGCCACTAACTCAAAGAAAAGATGCGATGCATGTCTATGTTCTCTCGAGAGCAATGTTCGCCATTAACTCAAAGAAAAGATGCGATGCTTTATTTAGAGTTGAGAAGCGATGGAAAAGGTAACATACTCGAGATAAAAGAGTTGAAATGATTAATAGAGACTAATCCATGTACAGCTGATAACATATTGCCGAAACAGAACAACTTTTGAAGGGCGTCACATACTTCAAATGAGAAATATAAAACAAACTTTCCCCCATTAAAATATTTCGTAATAAGACGGCTTTTCCATGGAAATACTTCAAAATAAGATGGATTTCCCACAACTGTATATGAGCCTTGCACGATACACGGCCATGATTGTTCCTGCCTTGACTCTCCAACAAACAACAATTCCTCCAAGAAACAACAAAAATTCCTCCAAGAAACAACAACAATTCCTCCAAGGAACAACAACAATTCCTCCAACAAACAACAACAATTCCTCCACAACAAACAACAACAATCCCTCCAAGAAAACAGGACTTGAAACCTAACCTGGAAGCGACATTAATCCTATTAGCTTGTTTCACAACCATCTTAATGGATCTTAATAATAGATGTTTTTAACAATTTAAATATTCTCTCAAACTGCTTCCCCAATTTAACCATTTCTACATCTAGCTGTATTCCAATGGAAATTTTAAACTCTGGTTAGCCACGAGAGTAAAGGCGTTTGTCTCAATCTCGCTTGGTAAACCTGCAAATGTCAGTTCCATTCCCGTCTGGCCAATAGGAATTTATTTAGTGACCAACTCATTAAATAAAATGTTTAGTCCCAGCCTAGCACGAGAAGGGTGGTAGTCTGAACACAACCCGTCCCAATTAACCTTAATAAATAAAATTAAATCCCCAAATTGGTATGGGCCGGACTCATCAGCGACAAGGATTGGTGGACATTTCAAGAACGTCTTTTAAAATAGCGCGTTGAGTGTAAGAAGAATTAGTTCTCTTCAAAAAACAAATTGGAAATAACAGACTCCTAATTGTTTCATTTTGTGCAAGAGGTCTGGAACCTTGTCCCATTTACTCGTGTGGATTATGCGCTGGGTTTGCAGTTTGCAATGATCTGAGAGAGTGTCATCACATGGTTTGCAATGAATGGCACCATTCTGAGTGAGTGTCATCACATGGTCTGCAATGAATGGCACCATTCTGAGTGAGTGTCATCACATGGTCTGCAATGAATGGCACCATTCTGAGTGAGTGTCATCACACGGTCTGCAATGAATGGCACCATTCTGAGTGAGTGTCATCACATGGTCTGCAATGAATGGCACCATTCTGAGTGAGTGTCATCACATGGTTTGCAATGAATGGCACCATACTGAGTGAGAGTGTCATCACATGGTCTGCAATGAATGGCACCATACTGAGTGAGTGTCATCACACGGTCTGCAATGAATGGCACCATTCTGAGTGAGTGTCATCACATGGTCTGCAATGAATGGCACCATTCTGAGTGAGTGTCATCACATGGTTTGCAATGAATGGCACTATTCTGAGTGAGTGTCATCACATGGTTTGCAATGAATGGCACCATACTGAGTGAGTGTCATCACATGGTTTGCAATGAATGGCACCATTCTGAGTGAGTGTCATCACATGGTTTGCAATGAATGGCACCATTCTGAGTGAGTGTCATCACATGGTTTGCAATGAATGGCACCATTCTGAGTGAGTGTCATCACATGGTTTGCAATGAATGGCACTATTCTGAGTGAGTGTCATCACATGGTCTGCAATGAATGGCACCATTCTGAGTGAGTGTCATCACATGGTTTGCAATGAATGGCACCATTCTGAGTGAGTGTCATCACATGGTTTGCAATGAATGGCACCATTCTGAGTGAGTGTCATCACACGGTCTGCAATGAATGGCACTATTCTGAGTGAGTGTCATCACATGGTTTGCAATGAATGGCACTATTCTGAGTGAGTGTCATCACATGGTTTGCAATGAATGGCACCATTCTGAGTGAGTGTCATCACACGGTCTGCAATGAATGGCACTATTCTGAGTGAGTGTCATCACATGGTTTGCAATGAATGGCACTATTCTGAGTGAGTGTCATCACATGGTTTGCAATGAATGGCACCATTCTGAGTGAGTGTCATCACATGGTCTGCAATGAATGGCACCATTCTGAGTGAGTGTCATCACATGGTCTGCAATGAATGGCACCATTCTGAGTGAGTGTCATCACATGGTTTGCAATGAATGGCACCATTCTGAGTGAGTGTCATCACATGGTTTGCAATGAATGCACCATTCTGAGTGAGTGTCATCACATGGTCTGCAATGAATGGCACCATTCTGAATGAGAGTCAACACATGGTTTGCAATGAATGGCACCACTCTGAGTGAGAGGCAACACATGGTTTGCAATGAATGGCACCATTCTGAGTGAGAGTCGACACATGGTTTGGAATGAATGGCACCATTCTTAGTGAGTGTCATCACATGGTCTGCAATGAATGGCACCATTCTGAGTGAGTGACATCACATGGTTTGCAATGAATGGCACCATACTGAGAGAGTGTCATCACACGGTCTGCAATGAATGGCACCATTCTGAGTGAGTGTCATCACATGGTCTGCAATGAATGGCACTATTCTGAGTGAGTGTCATCACATGGTCTGCAATGAATGGCACCATTCTGAGTGAGTGTCATCACATGGTCTGCAATGAATGGCACCATACTGAGTGAGGGTCATCACACGGTCTGCAATGAATGGCACCATTCTGAGTGAGTGTCATCACATGGTCGGCAATGAATGGCACCAATCTGAGTGAGAGTCATCACATGGTCGGCAATGAATGGCACCATTCTGAGTGAGTGTCATCACATGGTCTGCAATGAATGGCACCATTCTGAGTGAGTGTCATCACATGGTCGGCAATGAATGGCACCATTCTGAGTGAGTGACATCACATGGTTTGCAATGAATGGCACCATTCTGAGAGAGTGTCATCACATGGTCTGCAATGAATGGCACCATTCTGAGTGAGTGTCATCACATGGTTTGCAATGAATGCACCATTCTGAGTGAGTGTCATCACATGGTCTGCAATGAATGGCACCATTCTGAATGAGAGTCAACACATGGTTTGCAATGAATGGCACCACTCTGAGTGAGAGGCAACACATGGTTTGCAATGAATGGCACCATTCTGAGTGAGAGTCGACACATGGTTTGGAATGAATGGCACCATTCTTAGTGAGTGTCATCACATGGTCTGCAATGAATGGCACCATTCTGAGTGAGTGACATCACATGGTTTGCAATGAATGGCACCATACTGAGAGAGTGTCATCACACGGTCTGCAATGAATGGCACCATTCTGAGTGAGTGTCATCACATGGTCTGCAATGAATGGCACTATTCTGAGTGAGTGTCATCACATGGGCGGCAATGAATGGCACCCTTCTGAGTGAGTGTCATCACATGGTCTGCACTTAATGGCACCATTCTGAGTGAGAGTCGACACATGGTTTGGAATGAATGGCACCATTCTGAGTGAGTGTCATCACATGGTCTGCAATGAATGGCACCATTCTGAGTGAGTGTCATCACATGGTCGGCAATGAATGGCACCATTCTGAGTGAGTGACATCACATGGTCTGCAATGAATGGCACCATACTGCGTGAGTGACATCACATGGTTTGGCAATGAATGGCACCATTCTGAGTGAGTGTCATCACATGGTCTGCAATGAATGGCACCATTCTGAGTGAGTGAGTCATCACATGGTTTGCAATGAATGGCACCATTCTGAGTGAGTGTCATCACATGGTCTGCATTGAATGGCTCCATTCTGAGCGAGAGTCCTCACTTGGTCTGCAATGAATGGCACCATTCTGAGTGAGTGTCATCACATGGTCTGCAATGAATGGCACCATTCTGAGTGAGTGTCATCACATGGTCTGCAATGAATGGCACCATTCTGAGTGAGTGTCATCACATGGTCTGCAATGAATGGCACCATTCTGAGTGAGTGTCATCACATGGTCTGCAATGAATGTCACCATTCTGAGTGAGTGTCAACACATGGTCAGTGAGTGTCATCACATGGTCTGCAATGAATGGCACCATTCTGAGTGAGTGTCAACACATGGTTTGCAATGAATGGCACCATTCTGAGTGAGTGTCAACACATGGTTTGCAATGAATGGCACCATTCTGAGTGAGAGTCACACATGGTTTGCAATGAATGGCACCATTCTGAGTGAGTGTCATCACATGGTCTGCAATGTCTGCAATGAATGGCACCATACTGAGTGAGGGTCATCACATGGTCTGCAAAGAAGGGCACCATACTGAGTGAGTGTCATCACATGGTCTGCAATGAATGGCACCATTCTGAGTGAGTGTCATCACATGGTCGGCAATGAATGGCACCATTCTGAGTGAGTGTCATCACATGGTCTGCAATGAATGGCACCATACTGAGTGAGTGTCATCACATGGTCTGCAATGAATGGCACCATTCTGAGTGAGTGTCATCACACGGTCTGCAATGAATGGCACCATTCTGAGTGAGAGTCATCACATGTTCTGCAATGAATGTCACAATTCTGAGTGAGTGTCATAAAATGGTCGGCAATGAATGGCACCATTCTGAATGAGAGTCAACACATGGTTTGCAATGAATGGCACCACTCTGAGTGAGAGGCAACACATGGTCTGCAATGAATGGCACCATTCTGAGTGAGAGTCTTCACATGGTCTGGAATGAATGGCACCATTCTGAGTGAGTGTCATCACATGGTCTGCAATGAATGGCACCATTCTGAGTGAGTGACATCACATGGTCTGCAATGAATGGCACCATTCTGAGTGAGTGTCATCACACGGTCTGCAATGAATGGCACCATTCTGAGTGAGTGTCATCACATGGTCGGCAATGAATGGCACCACTCTGAGTGAGTGTCATCACATGGTCTGCAATGAATGGCACCATTCTGAGTGAGTGTCATCACATGGTCTGCAATGAATGCACCATTCTGAGTGAGTGTCATCACATGGTCTGCAATGAATGGCACCATTCTGAGTGAGTGTCATCACATGGTCTGCAATGAATGGCACCATTCTGAGTGAGTGTCATCACATGGTTTGCAATGAATGGCACCATTCTGAGTGAGTGTCAACACATGGTTTGCAATGAATGGCACCATTCTGAGTGAGTGTCATCACATGGTTTGCAATGAATGGCACCATTCTGAGTGAGTGTCATCACATGGTTTGCAATGAATGGCACCATTCTGAGTGAGTGTCATCACATGGTCTGCAATGAATGGCACCATTCTGAGTGAGTGTCATCACATGGTCTGCAATGAATGGCACCATTCTGAGTGAGTGTCATCACATGGTCTGCAATGAATGGCACCATTCTGAGTGAGTGTCATCACACGGTCTGCAATGAATGGCACCATTCTGAGTGAGTGTCATCACATGGTCTGCAATGAATGGCACCAGTCTGAGTGAGTGTCATCACATGGTCGGCAATGAATGGCACCATTCTGAGTGAGTGTCATCACATGGTCTGCAATGAATGGCACCATTCTGAGTGAGTGTCATCACATGGTCTGCAATGAATGGCACCATTCTGAGTGAGAGTCTACACATGGTTTGGAATGAATGGCACCATTCTGAGTGAGTGTCATCACATGGTCTGCAATGAATGGCACCAGTAAGAGAGAGAGTCATCAAATGGTCTGCAATGAATGGCACCATTCTGAGTGAGTGTCATCACATGGTCTGCAATGAATGGCACCATTCTGAGTGAGAGTCGACACATGGTTTGGAATGAATGGCACCATTCTGAGTGAGTGTCATCACATGGTCTGCAATGAATGGCACCATTCTGAGTGAGTGACATCACATGGTCTGCAATGAATGGCACCATTCTGAGTGAGTGTCATCACATGGTCTGCAATGAATGGCACCATTCTGAGTGAGTGTCATCACATGGTCTGCAATGAATGGCACCATTCTGAGTGAGTGTCATCACAGGGTCTGCAATGAATGGCACCATTCTGAGTGAGTGTCATCACAGGGTCTGCAATGAATGGCACCATTCTGAGTGAGTGTCATCACACGGTCTGCAATGAATGGCACCATTCTGAGTGAGTGACATCACACGGTCTCCAATGAATGGCACCATTCTGAGTGAGTGTCATCACATGGTCTGCAATGAATTGCACCATACTGAGTGAGTGTCATCACACGGTCTGCAATGAATGGCACCATTCTGAGTGAGTGTCATCACACGGTCTGCAATGAATGGCACCATTCTGAGTGAGTGTCATCACACGGTCTGCAATGAATGGCACCATTCTGAGTGAGTGTCATCACACGGTCTGCTACTTGGTGAGGAGAATGTTATTAGAAACTCTTCTATGGGAAAATATGGACTATGAAGTTTTAATTGTTACAAAAGAGAATTGCTAATGCCTAGAATTGCCTTCTCTTGTAACCACTAATACAAAATGGATGACTATGGAATTAAAACGACACATGGAACATTGTATAGGTTAGCCAAGCGGAATGACAGGCCTGTAGTTGTAATTATAGAGTCACATGAAGACTATTGCCTTTTCACATTACAAAAGATCTTTACGAAGAGAGAGAAAGAGAGAGAGAGGAAGCTGCAAGAGATGGCGGATAATAAGAAGAGGAGTGAAAGGAGACAAAGGTAGATGAATAGTTTGTAGTAGGAAGGGGAGCTGACAGGACATCCGGCCTAGCCACAATAGGCACCAACCACCTGCTCCTCCTTAGCCAGCTCCTATCTACACCATCAGTTCATATAGACATCAAGTCTCTATTTACTAATTAAAGCACCTGGGACATCAATGAAATTGTCATTGATCAAATCATCTTACAACTTATTTGCAAGCATCTCATCTAGTAAAGATCTTTTCTTGCCAAAGAGGGAAGACTATAAGTGGGAGCTGAGTATGAGCCAAAAACTAAAAAAAGCAAAAATCTCGGTTTGTATTCCAAATAGAGAAAAAATGTATAAAAGGTAACACCTACTACCACTACCAACACGTACATTCGTCGCCAATAGGTAACACTACCAACACGTACATTCGTCGTCAATAGGTAACACTACGAACACCTACATTCGTCGTCAAAAGGTAACACTACGAACACCTACATTCGTCGTCAAAAGGTAACACTACCAACACCTAAATTCGTCGTCATAAGGCAACACTACGAACACCTAAATGCGTAGTCAATAGGTAACACTACGAACACCTACATTCGTCGTCAAAAGGCAACACTACCAACACCTACATTCGTCGTCAAAAGGCAACACTACCAACACCTACATTCGTCGTCAAAAGGCAACACTACCAACACCTAAATTCGTCGTCATAAGGCAACACTACGAACACCTACATTCGTCGTCAAAAGGTAACACTACCAATACGTACATTCGTCGTCAATAGGTAACACTACGAACACCTACATTCGTCGTCAAAAGGTAACACTACCAACACGTACATTCGTCGTCAAAAGGCAACACTACCAACACCTACATTCGTCGTCAAAAGGCAACACTACGAACACCTACATTCGTCGTCAAAAGGTAACACTACCAACACCTACATTCGTCGTCATAAGGCAACACTACGAACACCTACATTCGTCGTCAAAAGGTAACACTACCAACACCTACATTCGTCGTCAAAAGGTAACACTACCAACACGTACATTCGTCGTCAAAAGGCAACACTACCAACACGTACACTCGTCGTCAAAAGGCAACACTACCAACACGTACATTCGTCGTCAAAAGGTAACGCTACCAACACCACCTACATTACCTCGAATATTATTGAGTACTCAACAACTTTTCTATTTGTTATATTCCATTGGCCAGTTAGCCATAGTTGCCAAAACTTATAAATAATAATAGTCCATTAGATCTATAAAACAAATAGCTACTGATCAATTACCTAAGAAAAATAACAGCCAAATAAAACTAGAAACGTTATTGCTACGAGGATGAATGAGAGTATTAGAGGATGGCTAGAGTTCTTGTGCATGCTCGCCTATGTTGGCCAGTAAAGTAGTAAATATCGCCAATGTTAAAGGTCCCATTGAATAGTAATTATGTTAATAAATCGCTGCCCAAAGAATCATTTCAAATAGCTAGAGGAGAAGGGATGATAGGCCACTATGAATGGTGCTATTGGTACCAGCCTAAGGATGCGTACTATCAAATAGCTAGAGGAGAAGGGATGATAGGCCACTATGAATGGTGCTATTGGTACCAGCCTAAGGATGCGTACTATCAAATAGCTAGAGGAGAAGGGATGATAACCCACTATGAATGGTGCTATTGGTACCAGCCTAAGGATGCGTACTATCAAATAGCTAGAGGAGAAGGGATGATAACCCACTATGAATGGTGCTATTGGTACCAGCCTAAGGATGCGTACTATCAAATAGCTAGAGGAGAAGGGATGATAGCCCACTATGAATGGTGCTATTGGTACCAGCCTAAGGATGCGTACTATCAAATAGCTAGAGGAGAAGGGATGATAACCCACTATGAATGGTGCTATTTGTGAATGGGGACAACAATGCAGCCGGCTTTCCCTTCTCCCTCTCAACCGTCGCAGCTCTTTTCGCCATCTTCTAACCATATCTGTTCTCGGCTAGAATCTTGAACTTCTATTACTAATCCATCAAATTGCTTTGTGAGGATGAGATAAGCCGAGCAGCTTGTGCTACTTCTGAAGCATGCATTAATGGCGGTTCAAGTTGCTTCTGTGAGGATGGGATAAGCCTAGCAGCTTGTGCTACTTCTGAAGCATGCATTAATGGCGGTTCAAGTTACTTTGTGAGGATGGGATAAGCCGAGCAGCTTGTGCTACTTCTGAAGCATGCATTAATGGCGGTTCAAGTTGCTTCTGTGAGGATGGGATAAGCCTAGCAGCTTGTGCTACTTCTGAAGCATGCATTAATGGCGGTTCAAGTTGCTTCTGTGAGGATGGGATAAGCCTAGCAGCTTGTGCTACTTCTGAAGCATGCATTAATGGCGGTTCAAGTTGCTTCTGTGAGGATGGGATAAGCCTAGCAGCTTGTGCTACTTCTGAAGCATGCATTAATGGCGGTTCAAGTTGCTTCTGTGAGGATGGGATAAGCCTAGCAGCTTGTGCTACTTCTGAAGCATGCATTAATGGCGGTTCAAGTTGCTTTGTAAGGATGGGATAAGCCTAGCAGCTTGTGCTACTTCTGAAGCATGCATTAATGGCGGTTCAAGTTACTTTGTGAGGATGGGATAAGCCGAGCAGCTTGTGCTACTTCTGAAGCATGCATTAATGGCGGTTCAAGTTGCTTCTGTGAGGATGGGATAAGCCGAGCAGCTTGTGCTACTTCTGAAGCATGCATTAATGGCGGTTCAAGTTGCTTCTGTGAGGATGGGATAAGCCTAGCAGCTTGTGCTACTTCTGAAGCATGCATTAATGGCGGTTCAAGTTGCTTCTGTGAGGATGGGATAAGCCTAGCAGCTTGTGCTACTTCTGAAGCATGCATTAATGGCGGTTCAAGTTGCTTCTGTAAGGATGGGATAAGCCTAGCAGCTTGTGCTACTTCTGAAGCATGCATTAATGGCGGTTCAAGTTGCTTCTGTAAGGATGGGATAAGCCGAGCAGCTTCAGTCTCATCTGTGCTCCAGAAGTGGCACAATTCTGAAGCATACTTAAATTTAAGAGCATCTTTGATGACACTTGATAATGTTATATAACAGTGTAAATACTTTACTTGTGATTTGTAACATGTATTTAACCTGTATCGAATACGTGTTTACGTGGTAAACAAAAATGGTAAACATTATCTATTTAAACTATTAGAATGGTAGCTTAAGAGATTAGCAAAAGGCACAGAATGAATTGAATAACTTATCTCAAAAACACTCTTTACTGTTTTACCTTTCGCTCTCCTCGCCATGTACAATTCTAAGTTAAAAGGTCTCCAAAGTCTTCATTAACCTAGAAACTTAGGGGCAGAATGAAAACTTATGATTTTAACCCTTAACCAATGTGGTAATCTGTCAACAATCAGGCAAGTGGTTAAGGCTTACCATAATAAGATTTTATTCTCCCACTAGCTTGATATTTGACTTACGAGAATACTTCTCAACTTAGAATTGTAAATGGCGAAGAAGACGAAACGTTCAAGATAGTTGAGGCTCTGCCTGGTTCGCCATGTCAGGTATAGCATCGATCTTAATCCCAAATGGAGTGGCGAGTACGATTCCCTATCTGCCCAATAGGCATTTATTTAGTGTTGGTCCCAGCCTTGCTAGAAAAGGATGGTTTCCTATGGATAACCCATCCAAATAAGCCTTAGCAGCCCAATGTGGACATAAGTAAATAACATACCATATGTTGGCGAGTGATGGTACAAACTGAGTTTCAGCTGTATCTCATCATAACTGCGATGGCAATAGGAGAGTGGAGAGATGGCAGCCCCCAACTCCTTTCTACAATATATCGCTCTTTTATAGATAAGCAAGAAACAACCTTTCGAAAGCTGATCCAGATAAGGCTGATGTCAAAGGGTACGGACTCACAGCGCATTATCATATATGACTCAATCTCTGCATAAGGTACCTACCTATTTATCCCCCCTCCCACCTCACTCACACTCGCACTAAATTTTCAAACGCCCGTCCAATCAAATACACATTTGGAAAATTAAAAAAATAAAAACGTTAGGAATTATATATTCTAAATCTCATCTTTACTGCAGATAATACATAAAATACTTTTTAACCAACAACGAGTTCATGACTACAACTGGGGCCCAGATATGATGGGATATATTTCGAAGGAGTGTGTATAGGCATGACTGCAGCTGGGGCCCAGATATGATGGGATATATTTCGAAGGAGTGTGTATATGCATGACTGCAGCTGGGGCCCAGATATGATGGGATATATTTCGAAGGAGTGTGTATATGCATGACTGCAGCTGGGGCCCAGATATGATGGGATATATTTCGAAGGAGTGTGTATAGGCATGACTGCAGCTGGGGCCCAGATATGATGGGATATATTTCGAAGGAGTGTGTATATGCATGACTGCAGCTGGGGCCCAGATATGATGGGATATATTTCGAAGGAGTGTGTATAGGCATGACTGCAGCTGGGGCCCAGATATGATGGGATATATTTCGAAGGAGTGTGTATATGCATGACTGCAGCTGGGGCCCAGATATGATGGGATATATTTCGAAGGAGTGTGTATAGGCATGACTGCAGCTGGGGCCCAGATATGATGGGATATATTTCGAAGGAGTGTGTATAGGCATGACTGCAGCTGGGGCCCAGATATGATGGGATATATTTCGAAGGAGTGTGTATAGGCATGACTGCAGCTGGGGCCCAGATATGATGGGATATATTTCGAAGGAGTGTGTATATGCATGACTGCAGCTGGGGCCCAGATATGATGGGATATATTTCGAAGGAGTGTGTATAGGCATGACTGCAGCTGGGGCCCAGATATGATGGGATATATTTCGTGAGAGTGTGTATAGGCATGACTGCAGCTGGGGCCCAGATATGATGGGATATATTTCGAAGGAGTGTGTATATGCATGACTGCAGCTGGGGCCCAGATATGATGGGATATATTTCGAAGGAGTGTGTATAGGCATGACTGCTGCTGGGGCCCAGATATGATGGGATATATTTCGAAGGAGTGTGTATATGCATGACTGCAGCTGGGGCCCAGATATGATGGGATATATTTCGAAGGAGTGTGTATAGGCATGACTGCAGCTGGGGCCCAGATATGATGGGATATATTTCGAGGGAGAGGGTCTAGGCGTGACTGCATCTGGGGCCCAGATATGATGGGATATATTTCGAAGGAGTGAGTATAGGCATGACTGCAGCTGGGGCCCAGATATGATGGGATATATTTCGAAGGAGTGTGTATAGGCATGACTGCAGCTGGGGCCCAGATATGATGGGATATATTTCGAAGGAGTGTGTATAGGCATGACTGCAGCTGGGGCCCAGATATGATGGGATATATTTCGAAGGAGTGTGTCTAGGCATGACTGCAGCTGTGGCCCAGATATGATGGGATATATTTCGAAGGAGTGTGTATAGGCATGACTGCAGCTGGGGCCCAGATATGATGGGATATATTTCGAAGGAGTGTGTATAGGCATGACTGCAGCTGGGGCCCAGATATGATGGGATATATTTCGAAGGAGTGTGTATAGGCATGACTGCAGCTGGGGCCCAGATATGATGGGATATATTTCGAAGGAGTGTGTATAGGCATGACTGCAGCTGGGGCCCAGATATGATGGGATATATTTCGAAGGAGTGTGTATATGCATGACTGCAGCTGGGGCCCAGATATGATGGGATATATTTCGAAGGAGTGTGTATAGGCATGACTGCAGCTGGGGCCCAGATATGATGGGATATATTTCGAAGGAGTGTGTCGAGATGTAATTAACGGGCTTGGAATAAATGAGGCAATCTAGCGGCTATTATGGGAACTAAAATTTCCCATCTACTAAACAGATGTCCACGATGTGACGACAAATGGCTATCTCATCCGTAGTAAGAGCAATATAGAAAAACTAGACGTTAAGTAGAGCTAAGAAGTTCAAATCGAATACTAATTTAAAATAAATATAGCAGTTACGGAAAATATTCTATTAAGGGAAATGTGTTCACAGAAACATAATTTATTATGAATTTTCGATTTCATCCACAGATTTCTGCAGTTAACGAACTCAATGTTTAGTTATACATGAAAACCTTGTATGTGGAAATTACTAACGATCTAACAAACATTCCCACCGCTACAGCTGTACCTACATAGCTCTAAGTCAAATTAAATACATTCAATCCTGATTACTAACGATCTAACAAACATTCCCACCGCTACAGCTGTAATATACCTACATAGCTCTAAGTCAAATTAAATACATTCAATCCTGATTACTAACGATCTAACAAACATTCCCACCGCTACAGCTGTAATATACCTACATAGCTCTAAGTCAAATTAAATACATTCAATCCTGATTACTAACGATCTAACAAACGATAACAAACATTCCCACCGCTACAGCTGTAATATACCTACATAGCTCTAAGTCAAATTAAATACATTCAATCCTGATTACTAACGATCTAACAAACATTCCCACCGCTACAGCTGTAATATACCTACATAGCTCTAAGTCAAATTAAATACATTCAATCCTGATTACTAACGATCTAACAAACATTCCCACCGCTACAGCTGTAATATACCTACATAGCTCTAAGTCAAATTAAATACATTCAATCCTGATTACTAACGATCTAACAAACATTCCCACCGCTACAGCTGTAATATACCTACATAGCTCTAAGTCAAATTAAATACATTCAATCCTGATTACTAACGATCTAACAAACATTCCCACCGCTACAGCTGTAATATACCTACATAGCTCTAAGTCAAATTAAATACATTCAATCCTGATTACTAACGATCTAACAAACATTCCCACCGCTACAGCTGTAATATACCTACATAGCTCTAAGTCAAATTAAATACATTCAATCCTGATTACTAACGATCTAACAAACATTCCCACCGCTACAGCTGTAATATACCTACATAGCTCTAAGTCAAATTAAATACATTCAATCCTGATTACTAACGATCTAACAAACATTCCCACCGCTACAGCTGTAATATACCTACATAGCTCTAAGTCAAATTAAATACATTCAATCCTGATTACTAACGATCTAACAAACATTCCCACCGCTACAGCTGTAATATACCTACATAGCTCTAAGTCAAATTAAATACATTCAATCCTGATTACTAACGATCTAACAAACATTCTAACAACTCTCGCGAGTTGGGTGCCTATTTATAATAAAATAAATAAATAAAATAACAAACATTCCCACCGCTACAGCTGTAATATACCTACATAGCTCTAAGTCAAATTAAATACATTCAATCCTGATTACTAACGATCTAACAAACATTCCCACCGCTACAGCTGTAATATACCTACATAGCTCTAAGTCAAATTAAATACATTCAATCCCGATTACTAACGATCTAACAAACATTCCCACCGCTACAGCTGTAATATACCTACATAGCTCTAAGTCAAATTAAATACATTCAATCCTGATTACTAACGATCTAACAAACATTCCCACCGCTACAGCCGTAATATACCTACATAGCTCTAAGTCAAATTAAATACATTCAATCCTGATTACTAACGATCTAACAAACATTCTAACAACTCTCGCGAGTTGGGTGCCTATTTATAATAAAATAAATAAATAAAATAACAAACATTCCCACCGCTACAGCTGTAATATACCTACATAGCTCTAAGTCAAATTAAATACATTCAATCCTGATTACTAACGATCTAACAAACATTCTAACAACTCTCGCGAGTTGGGTGCCTATTTATAATAAAATAAATAAATAAAATAAACAAACATTCCCACCGCTACAGCTGTAATATACCTACATAGCTCTAAGTCAAATTAAATACATTCAATCCTGATTACTAACGATCTAACAAACATTCCCACCGCTACAGCTGTAATATACCTACATAGCTCTAAGTCAAATTAAATACATTCAATCCTGATTACTAACGATCTAACAAACATTCTAACAACTCTCGCGAGTTGGGTGCCTATTTATAATAAAATAAATAAATAAAATAACAAACATTCCCACCGCTACAGCTGTAATATACCTACATAGCTCTAAGTCAAATTAAATACATTCAATCCTGATTACTAACGATCTAACGAACATTCCCACCGCTACAGCTGTAATATACCTACATAGCTCTAAGTCAAATTAAATACATTCAATCCTGATTACTAACGATCTAACAAACATTCCCACCGCTACAGCTGTAATATACCTACATAGCTCTAAGTCAAATTAAATACATTCATTCCTGATTACTAACGATCTAACAAACATTCCCACCGCTACAGCTGTAATATACCTACATAGCTCTAAGTCAAATTAAATACATTCAATCCTGATTACTAACGATCTAACAAACATTCCCACCGCTACAGCTGTAATATACCTACATAGCTCTAAGTCAAATTAAATACATTCAATCCTGATTACTAACGATCTAACAAACATTCCCACCGCTACAGCTGTAATATACCTACATAGCTCTAAGTCAAATTAAATACATTCAATCCTGATTACTAACGATCTAACAAACATTCCCACCGCTACAGCTGTAATATACCTACATAGCTCTAAGTCAAATTAAATACATTCAATCCTGATTACTAACGATCTAACAAACATTCCCACCGCTACAGCTGTAATATACCTACATAGCTCTAAGTCAAATTAAATACATTCAATCCTGATTACTAACGATCTAACAAACATTCTCACCGCTACAGCTGTAATATACCTACATAGCTCTAAGTCAAATTAAATACATTCAATCCCGATTTTTAACTGGTTAAACATTAATATGGAATTAACATTCAACAATTGTTTTAACCTGTTCGCTTAATGAAGAAAAATTCCTTATTTGTTGATTGTTAGATTAAGACTACCGACATGAACATATGCGTTGTGAAATGGGGTTTAAAATATGAATGAGCGAACACGTTATCTGGGAAAATTTGATCGTAGTGGCATTGAGGCGAAATGCTCCAGAATATCGGGGCTAGAATACTCTCGACGATGCTCTAGGTGTGGTGGCATTGAGGCCAAATGCTCCAGAATATCGGGGCTAGAATACTCTCGACGATGCTCTAGGTGTGGTGGCATTGAGGCCAAATGCTCCAGAATATCGGGGCTAGAATATTCTCGACTATGCTCTGGACGTGGTGGCAATGAGGCCAAATGCTCCAGAATATCAGGGCTAGAATACTCTCGACTATGATCTGGACGTGGTGGCTTTGAGGCCAAATGCTCCAGAATATCGGGGCTAGAATACTCTCGACTATGCTCTGGACGTGGTGGCAATGAGGCCAAATGCTCCACAATATCAGGGCAAGAATACTCTCGACTATGCTCTGGACGTGGTGGCAATGAGGCCAAATGCTCCAGAATATCAGGGCTAGAATACTCTCGACTATGATCTGGACGTGGTGGCAATGAGGCCAAATGCTCCAGAATATCGGGGCTAGAATACTCTCGACTATGCTCTGGACGTGGTGGCATTGATGCTTGCTATAATGTCGGTGCCGTCTCTATGCTGATAGTGGTAGCATTAGGCCGGCGGGGGATGGCCCTCTAAACACTAGATGCTTGCTATAATGTCGGTGCAGTCTCTATGCTGATAGTGGTAGCATTAGGCCGGCGGGGGATGGCCCTCTAAACACTAGATGCTTGCTATAATGTCGGTGCAGTCTCTATGCTGATAGTGGTAGCATTAGGCCGGCGGGGGATGGCCCTCTAAACACTAGATGCTTGCTATAATGTCGGTGCAGTCTCTATGCTGATAGTGGAAGCATTAGGCCGGCGGGGGATGGCCCTCTAAACACTAGATGCTTGCTATAATGTCGGTGCAGTCTCTATGCTGATAGTGGTAGCATTAGGCCGGCGGGGGATGGCCCTCTAAACACTAGATGCTTGCTATAATGTCGGTGCAGTCTCTATGCTGATAGTGGTAGCATTAGGCCGGCGGGGGATGGCCCTCTAAACACTAGATGCTTGCTATAATGTCGGTGCAGTCTCTATGCTGATAGTGGTAGCATTAGGCCGGCGGGGGATGGCCCTCTAAACACTAGATGCTTGCTATAATGTCGGTGCAGTCTATATGCTGATAGTGGTAGCATTAGGCCGGCGGGGGATGGCCCTCTAAACACTAGATGCTTGCTATAATGTCGGTGCAGTCTCTATGCTGATAGTGGTAGCATTAGGCCGGCGGGGGATGGCCCTCTAAACACTAGATGCTTGCTATAATGTCGGTGCAGTCTCTATGCTGATAGTGGTAGCATTAGGCCGGCGGGGGATGGCCCTCTAAACACTAGATGCTTGCTATAATGTCGGTGCAGTCTCTATGCTGATAGTGGTAGCATTAGGCCGGCGGGGGATGGCCCTCAAAACACTAGATGCTAGGCGGGGGATGGCCCTCTAAACACTAGATGCTTTGCTATAATGTCGGTGCAGTCTCTATGCTGATAGTGGTAGCATTAGGCCGGCGGGGGATGGCCCTCTAAACACTAGATGCTTGCTATAATGTCGGTGCAGTCTCTATGCTGATAGTGGTAGCATTAGGCCGGCGGGGGATGGCCCTCTAAACACTAGATGCTTGCTATAATGTCGGTGCAGTCTCTATGCTGATAGTGGTAGCATTAGGCCGGCGGGGGATGGCCCTCTAAACACTAGTTGCTTGCTATAATGTCGGTGCAGTCTCTATGCTGATAGTGGTAGCATTAGGCCGGCGGGGATGGCCCTCTAAACACTAGATGCTTGCTATAATGTCGGTGCAGTCTCTATGCTGATAGTGGTAGCATATGGCGGGGGGGGATGGCCCTCTAAACACTAGATGCTTGCTATAATGTCGG
The DNA here is from genome assembly GCA_019009955.1 of Riptortus pedestris. Taxonomy (NCBI): domain Eukaryota; kingdom Metazoa; phylum Arthropoda; class Insecta; order Hemiptera; family Alydidae; genus Riptortus; species Riptortus pedestris. The sequence continues at coordinate 153,542,288 of CM032232.1, read as the reverse complement.
TGCAGTCTCTATGCTGATAGTGGTAGCATTAGGCCGGCGGGGGATGGCCCTCTAAACACTAGATGCTTGCTATAATGTCGGTGCAGTCTCTATGCTGATAGTGGTAGCATTAGGCCGGCGGGGGATGGCCCTCTAAACACTAGATGCTTGCTATAATGTCGGTGCAGTCTCTATGCTGATAGTGGTAGCATTAGGCCGGCGGGGGATGGCCCTCTAAACACTAGATGCTTGCTATAATGTCGGTGCAGTCTCTATGCTGATAGTGGTAGCATTAGGCCGGCGGGGGATGGCCCTCTAAACACTAGATGCTTGCTATAATGTCGGTGCAGTCTCTATGCTGATAGTGGTAGCATTAGGCCGGCGGGGGATGGCCCTCTAAACACTAGATGCTTGCTATAATGTCGGTGCAGTCTCTATGCTGATAGTGGTAGCATTAGGCCGGCGGGGGATGGCCCTCTAAACACTAGATGCTTGCTATAATGTCGGTGCAGTCTCTATGCTGATAGTGGTAGCATTAGGCCGGCGGGGGATGGCCCTCTAAACACTAGATGCTTGCTATAATGTCGGTGCAGTCTCTATGCTGATAGTGGTAGCATTAGGCCGGCGGGGGATGGCCCTCTAAACACTAGATGCTTGCTATAATGTCGGTGCAGTCTCTATGCTGATAGTGGTAGCATTAGGCCGGCGGGGGATGGCCCTCTAAACACTAGATGCTTGCTATAATGTCGGTGCAGTCTCTATGCTGATAGTGGTAGCATTAGGCCGGCGGGGGATGGCCCTCTAAACACTAGATGCTTGCTATAATGTCGGTGCAGTCTCTATGCTGATAGTGGTAGCATTAGGCCGGCGGGGGATGGCCCTCTAAACACTAGATGCTTGCTATAATGTCGGTGCAGTCTCTATGCTGATAGTGGTAGCATTAGGCCGGCGGGGGATGGCCCTCTAAACACTAGATGCTTGCTATAATGTCGGTGCAGTCTCTATGCTGATAGTGGTAGCATTAGGCCGGCGGGGGATGGCCCTCTACACACTAGATGCTTGCTATAATGTCGGTGCAGTCTCTATGCTGATAGTGGTAGCATTAGGCCGGCGGGGGATGGCCCTCTAAACACTAGATGCTTGCTATAATGTCGGTGCAGTCTCTATGCTGATAGTGGTAGCATTAGGCCGGCGGGGGATGGCCCACTAAACACTAGATGCTTGCTATAATTTCGGTTCAGTCTCTATGCTGATAGTGGTAGCATTAGGCCGGCGGGGGATGGCCCTCTAAACACTAGATGCTTGCTATAATGTCGGTGCAGTCTCTATGCTGATAGTGGTAGCATTAGGCCGGCGGGGGATGGCCCTCTAAACACTAGATGCTTGCTATAATGTCGGTGCAGTCTCTATGCTGATAGTGGTAGCATTAGGCCGGCGGGGGATGGCCCTCTAAACACTAGATGCTTGCTATAATGTCGGTGCAGTCTCTATGCTGATAGTGGTAGCATTAGGCCGGCGGGGGATGGCCCTCTAAACACTAGATGCTTGCTATAATGTCGGTGCAGTCTCTATGCTGATAGTGGTAGCATTAGGCCGGCGGGGGATGGCCCTCTAAACACTAGATGCTTGCTATAATGTCGGTGCAGTCTCTATGCTGATAGTGGTAGCATTAGGCCGGCGGGGGATGGCCCTCTAAACACTAGATGCTTGCTATAATGTCGGTGCAGTCTCTATGCTGATAGTGGTAGCATTAGGCCGGCGGGGGATGGCCCTCTAAACACTAGATGCTTTGCTATAATGTCGGTGCAGTCTCTATGCTGATAGTGGTAGCATTAGGCCGGCGGGGGATGGCCCTCTAAACACTAGATGCTTGCTATAATGTCGGTGCAGTCTCTATGCTGATAGTGGTAGCATTAGGCCGGCGGGGGATGGCCCTCTAAACACTAGATGCTTGCTATAATGTCGGTGCAGTCTCTATGCTGATAGTGGTAGCATTAGGCCGGCGGGGGATGGCCCTCTAAACACTAGATGCTTGCTATAATGTCGGTGCAGTCTCTATGCTGATAGTGGTAGCATTAGGCCGGCGGGGGATGGCCCTCTAAACACTAGATGCTTGCTATAATGTCGGTGCAGTCTCTATGCTGATAGTGGTAGCATTAGGCCGGCGGGGGATGGCCCTCTAAACACTAGATGCTTGCTATAATGTCGGTGCAGTCTCTATGCTGATAGTGGTAGCATTAGGCCGGCGGGGGATGGCCCTCTAAACACTAGATGCTTGCTATAATGTCGGTGCAGTCTCTATGCTGATAGTGGTAGCATTAGGCCGGCGGGGGATGGCCCTCTAAACACTAGATGCTTGCTATAATGTCGGTGCAGTCTCTATGCTGATAGTGGTAGCATTAGGCCGGCGGGGGATGGCCCTCTAAACACTAGATGCTTGCTATAATGTCGGTGCAGTCTCTATGCTGATAGTGGTAGCATTAGGCCGGCGGGGGATGGCCCTCTAAACACTAGATGCTTGCTATAATGTCGGTGCAGTCTCTATGCTGATAGTGGTAGCATTAGGCCGGCGGGGGATGGCCCTCTAAACACTAGATGCTTGCTATAATGTCGGTGCAGTCTCTATGCTGATAGTGGTAGCATTAGGCCGGCGGGGGATGGCCCTCTAAACACTAGATGCTTGCTATAATGTCGGTGCAGTCTCTATGCTGATAGTGGTAGCATTAGGCCGGCGGGGGATGGCCCTCTAAACACTAGATGCTTGCTATAATGTCGGTGCAGTCTCTATGCTGATAGTGGTAGCATTAGGCCGGCGGGGGATGGCCCTCTAAACACTAGATGCTTGCTATAATGTCGGTGCAGTCTCTATGCTGATAGTGGTAGCATTAGGCCGGCGGGGGATGGCCCTCTAAACATTCTAACGGAACATGCCCACTTTTGTTGAACCCTTGCCAAGCGTCTAGTGATGGTGTCCGGGCTAGCTTCCATTACAAGCTCCAATGCAATAATCAGCCTAACCTTCAACGACCCATAATAATATTATATAATGTCCCATCATTGATAATATTATTCCTTACATATGAGAAAATTACCTTATCTGCTTTCCATTATTGCCGGGCTAAGCAAAGATAATTCCAAATTACCTCCGAATGCAATGGCAAAGCTACTTATACTTAACAAGGGGGGGGGGGGGACACGTCTTTAGCAACGAGATCTTATTCTCCTTGCTTCGTTTGTTTCCTTAAAAAATAGGGCTCAGATCTTACAACTTATCGAGAGTTTCTCTATTGGGCAGTTGTGCCCGCTCAACGAAAGCTTATTCTGTCCTAGCTAAGGAAGAAGGCCTAGAGAGAAGAAGAAAGGAGAGGACAGAGCATCTAATAAAGGGAGGGGGAACAGAAAAAGAGAACAACTCCCAAGGTAGGGGGGGGGGGGGCTGTACAGTTATCGTAGGTAGGAGGGAGTTTTAGGCGGCAACAAGGTCAGGCAAGGTCACAGACCCCCCACTCGCCTCCCACACCTCCCTCTCTCTCTCTCTCTCTCTCTCTCTCTCTCTCTCTCTCTCTCTCTCTCTCTCTCTCTCTCTCTCTCTCTCTCTCTCTCTCTCTCTCTCTCTCTCTCTCTCACTCTCTCTCTCTCTCTCTCTCTCCTCTCTCTCTCTCTCTCTCCCTCTCTCTCTCTCTCTCTCTCTCTCTCTCTCTCTCTCTCTCTCTCTCTCTCTCCATCCCTCTCTCCCCCTCCCTTCCTCCCTCCATCCCTCCTTCCCTCCCTCCCTCCCTCTCCCCTTATACAAGACTTTCACTAATCCAACCCAGCATACAGTGAATTTTCCTAAGCACTTACTAATTGAAATACTTCCCTATTTGGATGAAAATTGGTGAATATACAATTGTAAAGTTATAGGAATGCAACAATTTGATGAGGACTATCCAAGGAGATGAGCAAATGAAAGTGGTTTGAGACTAAATAGCAGCTCAGTTTATGATTGACAAACCAAGAACCTAACAGTAACCAAGATAGTCACCATTTTGTATTTCGAGTTGTGGTTCAAATACAAAATATAACTTTTCGGCAACATTGATGGTGCATAGCTAACTCCATAAGCCAGTTTCATTATGTAGACTAGTTAGAAGCTCGCCCCACATCTTGGAGACAACTTGAACAATGACAATAAATCCACATCGAATAGAAAATTTCAGCATGTATCAAAGAATTCCTCTACAACAATCCTAAAATTATTCAAGATTTGGATGTCGAACAAGCTGCTGAAATATGATGAAAGCATGTTTGGCGTTGCAAAAGATGTATTCTTATTCGGCTTAATTCCACGATTATCCTGTAGTACCTCTTAGCAAAAGGAGTATTTAGACTAATAACCATAAAAGCATGAATGCCACAAAATGTAGCTAAGTCTTTCGCATGGAGTGTACTGCTTTAAGTGAGCGAATGATGTACTTTCTACAAAAGGGAATATAATAGATTGGAAAATGGGACATGTGACTTCTAAATGACGTATGTGAATGCGGAGGTCATATCAAAGACAAGAAAGAAAGGAGAATGAAACTTGTTTGGCATATCATAACAACTTCATCAAAAATATATTTGAAGGTTCCTGGGGACGGGACAAGAGAAGGTCTAGGAATTGCTATTCTCAAGTCACGGGTCATCTTATGGATTTGGCTGAGTGTAGTAAATAGAAAAGGGATAGGTTCCAAATGGATGCACCATGATGATATTGTAATAAATAATCGCCAATCATTTCCAAACCATAGCACATTTATCTATTTGAATAAAGCAATGACAGTTGCAGCCATGGAAAGATTAATAGTCCATAAATGAGCTAAACGTATATAAAAGTAGTTACATTAAAGAGGAAATTATTATATAACAGAAAAGTCTTATTTTTCTCAGACTAAATAATAATTGTTGGAAAGACAGAGCAGAATATCCCAGAACAATTTCGAAAATCGGTAAATTATTACATCAGAAATTTCAAATGTAGTGGAATCAAAACAAACAAAAACATCTTCTTGGAACAGTAAATAAAACACAGAGAATGAACTATGAAAAGTTGAATAAATTAAATATTAATGCAGTCATTATATAAACAAAGGAACATTATGAATTCTAAGGGAACAAATTCAAATTGTATGTGAGGCTCAAATATAATGTTGCTCCTTAAAAGAAGAAAGGAATCTCCAACAATATTTTAATATTCGACATGGAAGCCGTTCTATCAGTCGGAATTTCTATCACGTAAAAATAATGTATTATAATGAGGCAAGTTACAAAACAGTCAACAGGAAGTATTATTATAAATAAATGCAGAGGGCCTTCTCAACTTGGAATCATCTCTTGCCTCCATTCAACAACTCCAACCTACATCCGAAGAGATTTACAGTAGACCCAAACTCAACTAGACCAAATATCTCAGTTAATATTCCATTTAGAGAACATAAAAAGCTTTAAACAACAAAACATAAATGCAAAAAATTACTATAAGTTTGGTTATATATTATTTTTAGATGGGGCTCATAATAACGGAGAAGTTTGATTTTGCAGCTCACCTATGCTTATATTTCCATGAGAGCTTTGCCAATATCTGATCCCGATGGTTCTAGAAACGAGTATGAAGTAGGAGGGGGGGGGGGCAAAACTATTCGCTCCGATGGCTATATATCACTTAATAATAGAAGAAATGTATAGAAGAGCAATATTAGGAAATATTATTTGGATTAGAAATGTATATATAACATTTTCGAATGGGACTTCAAATGAGGGAGATATTTCTAATTTTGCCAATTAACAAACACTGTTTGGTTTTACAATAAAACTCATAAATATGTCGCCTGGCCCATTATTATACGAAAATATTTTCGAAATGCCATTCTCATTTGGCACAAGAGAAATCCATTGATCCTTATTTAAAAGAAAATGTATCCCGTGATTGTTTGACTCCCATTAATGTGATATAACCTCGACTCATTTGATACAGGATAAGTCAATAGAAATTCAAAATTTATCAATTCCTATTGCTGTTGGCTAAATATATTTCATATCAAGCTGGCAGTTTATTAAATATTCAGAGGGTTTATGCCAATACTTTTCCCTACTTATAAAGAATAGACAATTCTCAAACATATTTGAAACAACTGGCATATTTGATTTCTAAGGATAAAATGTTTGGTTTGAAGAAAATCGAATAGTTATCTAAGCCCCTCCCCCTTAGATAACTATTCGATTTTCTTCAAACCAAACATAAAATAGGTATTTTTATAAAAGACAAGTGCCTAGCTATAGGTAAAGGCCTATCTTACAGCCAATATCACTTCAGGTCCTAGCTATAGGTAAAGGCCTATCTTACAGCCAATATCACTACAGGTCCTAGCTATAGGTAAAGGCCTATTTTACAGCCAATATCACTACAAATGATCAATACAGGTCCCAGCTATAAGTAGAGTCCTATCTTACAACCAATATCACTAAAAATGATCAATACAGGTCCCAGCTATAGGTAGAGGCCTATCTTACAGCCAATATCACTACAGGTCCTAGCTATAGGTAGAGGCCTATCTTACAGCCAATATCACTACAGGTCCTAGCTATAGGTAGAGGCCTATCTTACAGCCAATATCACTACAAATGACCAATACAGGTCCCAGCTATAGGTAGAGGCCTATCTTACAGCCATAATCACTAGAGGTCCTAGCTATAGGTAGAGGCCTATCTTACAGCCAATATCACTAAAAATGATCAATACAGGTCCTAGCTATAGGTACAGGCCTATCTTACAGCCAATATCACTACAAATGATCAATACAGGTCCCATCTATAGGTAGAGGCCTATCTTACAGCCAATATCACTACAGGTCCTAGCTATAGGTAGATGCCTATCTTACAGCCAATATCACTACAGGTCCCAGCTATAGGTAGAGGCCTATCTTACAGCCAATATCACTACAGGTCCTAGCTATAGGTAGAGGCCTATCTTACAGCCAATATCACTACAAATGATCAATACAGGTCCCAGCTATAGGTAGAGGCCTATCTTACAGCCAATATCACTACAGGTCCTAGCTATAGGTAAAGGCCTATCTTACAGCCAATATCACTACAGGTCCCAGCTATAGGTAAAGGCCTATCTTACAGCCAATATCACTACAAATGATCAATACAGGTCCCAGCTATAGGTAGAGGCCTATCTTACAGCCAATATCACTACAGGTCCTAGCTATAGGTAGAGGCCTATCTTACAGCCAATATCACTACAGGTCCTAGCTATAGGTAGAGGCCTATCTTACAGCCAATATCACTACAGGTCCTAGCTATAGGTAGAGGCCTATCTTACAGCCAATATCACTACAGGTCCTAGCTATAGGTAGAGGCCTATCTTACAGCCAATATCACTACAGGTCCTAGCTATAGGTAAAGACCTATCTTACATCCAATATCACTACAAATGATCAATACAGGTCCCAGCTATAGGTAGAGGCCTATCTTACAGCCAATATCACTACAGGTCCTAGCTATAGGTAGAGGCCTATCTTACAGCCAATATCACTACAAATGATCAATACAGGTCCCAGCTATAGGTAGAGGCCTATCTTACAGCCAATATCACTACAAATGATCAATACAGGTCCCAGCTATAGGTAGAGGCCTATCTTACAGCCAATATCACTACAAATGATCAATACAGGTCCCAGCTATAGGTAGAGGCCTATCTTACAGCCAATATCACTACAGGTCCTAGCTATAGGTAGAGGCCTATCTTACAGCCAATATCACTACAGGTCCTAGCTATAGGTAGAGGCCTATCTTACAGCCAATATCACTTCAGGTCCTAGCTATAGGTAGAGATCTATCTTACAGCCGATATCACTACAAATGATCACTACAGGTCCCAGCTATAGTTAGAGGCCTATCTTACAGCCAATATCACTACAAATGATCAATACAGGTCCCAGCTATAGGTAGAGGCCTATCTTACAGCCAATATCACTACAGGTCCTAGCTATAGGTAGAGGCCTATCTTACAGCCAATATCACTACAAATGATCAATACAGGTCCCAGCTATAGGTAGAGGCCTATCTTACAGCCAATATCACTACAAATGATCAATACAGGTCCCAGCTATAGGTAGAGGCCTATCTTACAGCCAATATCACTACAGGTCCTAGCTATATGTAAAGGCCTATCTTACAGCCAATATCACTACAAATGATCAATACAGGTTCTAGCTATAGGTAAAGGCCTATCTTACAGCCAATATCACTACAAATGATCAATACAGGTCCCAGCTATAGGTAGAGGCCTATCTTACAGCCAATATCACTACAGGTCCTAGCTATATGTAAAGGCCTATCTTACAGCCAATATCACTACAAATGATCAATACAGGTCCCAGCTATAGGTAGAGGCCTATCTTACAGCCAATACCACTACAAATGATCAATACAGGTCCCAGCTATAGGTAGAGGCCTATCTTACAGCCAATATCACTACAGGTCCTAGCTATAGGTAAAGGCCTATCTTACAGCCAATATCACTACAGGTCCTAGCTATAGGTAGAGGCCTATCTTACAGCCAATATCACTACAAATGATCAATACAGGTCCCAGCTATAGGTAGAGGCCTATCTTACAGCCAATATCACTACAGGTCCTAGCTATAGGTAAAGGCCTATCTTACAGCCAATATCACTACAAATGATCAATACAGGTCCTAGCTATAGGTAGAGGCCTATCTTACAGCCAATATCACTACAAATGATCAATACAGGTCCCAGCTATAGGTAGAGGCCTATCTTACAGCCAATATCACTACAGGTCCTAGCTATATGTAAAGGCCTATCTTACAGCCAATACCACTACAAATGATCAATACAGGTCCCAGCTATAGGTAGAGGCCTATCTTACAGCCAATACCACTACAAATGATCAATACAGGTCCCAGCTATAGGTAAAGGCCTATCCTACAGCCAATATCACTACAGGTCCTAGCTATAGGTAAAGGCCTATCCTACAGCCAATATCACTACAGGTCCTAGCTATAGGTAAAGGCCTATCCTACAGCCAATATCACTACAGGTCCTAGCTATAGGTAAAGGCCTATCTTACAGCCAATATCACTACAAATGCATTTCTTATTTTTCTTTGCCGAAAAAACTATGTGTGGCCAGGGCTATCCACCAACTAATTGTTACATTTATAATATAACTTCACTCGCTTCTAACAGTATCTTATGATATATTATGAGATAGCTCCCTTTCTATGCATCCCAGCAAAAATTATTACAGGTCATAATTTGTAGTTGTCTATGATTATAAAAATGCATACACAAATAATCCGTATCTGCAGTAACTAGGGGGAAATTTGCGAAGTTGTTAATTGAGGCCCGTTGCACCGGGGATTCCTATCGATATAGCAGCTGGACAAGCTGATGTTAGAAAAGGCACAAGTATCTCATTCCAATATTGGAAGGGAAGGCGTTTTGCCAGATCCCATCAATATACTTAGTAGAAGGAACTAAGAAGTGAAGCACAACTGGCTCCTAGGATCGGTGGACATTTGAACAAATGTTTCCTCTGTTAGTCGAGATGAAAGCCGACGAGATGTAGCCACTGTTTGAGGGGGAGCAGAATAATAAACTACAGGAATGGCAAAAACAAGGCCTACTCCAAAATAAAACAGGTGACGAAATTATATTTTAAAGGAAACCGACTATAAATGGAGTTATCAATCTGCTACACTAATAGCCCCAATATAATTATTCTTAGAGCAAAATGTTTGAGACTTTTCATCAAATCTATTCGCACGAATAAAAACATCTCAAAATTGTAAGGTATTCTTTGACAGGTAAAATACACATTGAAAGCAGAAAGCCTTTTATAATTCGAATTTGAAATTACAAAAGACAGTACTTTATAATTCCATACCTCCAGTGATGCACACGTCTGTGTGTGTGTGTAGTTAGGAAAAATGTAAAAATGAGGGGGGGGGGAGAGTGTGTGTGTGTGTGTGTGTGTGAGAGAGAGAGAGAGAGAGTGAGAGAGAGAGAAATAGAGAGAGAGAGAGAAGGTAGATATGAAGTGGCAGCTGTAAGAATGACCTTAAGCGTATATAATTTATGAATGAAGCTTTGTAGCAGCCATCTAGAGAACTTATGATAATGCACTCGCAACTCACTCCAACGGCGGATCGAATAATTATTTATGAATGGCGAAATGGCCTGGTTAAAAAAATATATTAATAAAACCAAAAAGTTCAAAATATATGAATTAAATGTTTAAAAATAGAAAATAATTAAATTTGACTGGGAAATAATTGGGTGGTGTAAATAAGGGCGGTATGTTTAAAGAGAAAGAAAAGTGTGAATGTACTAAGGTCGGGCCGACATTTTATTGCTAATCTATTAATAGTTGGAGGCTGCAAAACATAGCCACAACACCTCTACAGCTTACACTATATACAAATAAATTTTCAATCGACTTTAATTCTACCCTCCCCCTCCCCCAACCCCAAAAAAGAGAAGAAAATAAATTTAAGAATAGCTGATTCCGAAATGAAAGAGATTAACGCGGGCAAGTATATATATATAATCATAAATAAAACGCATTTCTCATTAGAATCAATGTGTACAAGTGATTTAAGAGTGTAATATTTGGCATAAAAGTGTTTGAGGTTGGGAGTAGATGGTATTGTAAAGGGAGTGGAGGAGATTCTAGTAAGAAGGAAGGCTATGAATGGAGATGTGGGTCATTGAATAATTTCATCAATGGATGGAGCAAGGTAATTGAGAATGGAGGCACAGCTCTCTCAGCCCACCACCGAAATAGACAAATAATACAAGTCGACGACCAGTTATTTATAAGTCGTTAAATATAGTAGTATACTTTAAAAAAAAAAAGTGTGTATTAAGGTTTTGTCAATACCAGGGCGAATAATGCCTTAAACATGGCTCATATTCCGATTAAAATGTGTAAAACAGTCAGAATTCAAAGGTGCAACTCGTTTTTCGTACTATATTTTAGTGACATTGATTATAAAACGGAAATCATTTGGAAAAGAGTGTATTATACGAACTGTTGAATGAGTGAAGACCAGTTTGGAGAATATGTACTGGACGAAATAATTGGATTTGGTAAGAGAGAGAGAGATATGGCTTACTTGGAGACTGGGTATTCCTGACAGGAAGTGGGCGTTGCTTGAAGCTGACTGTCGATGAAGATGGCAGATGGAACGGCCATCATCACACACTACTCCACTTGTACAAGACACAACTCAACACACTCACTAAGGCACTAAGGATCTGAGCAGAGAGCTTGGACAAAGGTGTTGCCTGGTCGGCCTAGAGGCAGCTACTGGCTGGCGGACGCCCCTAGCGGCCGATTCCCCTAACTAGCTTTTTATGAATGGAGTGGCCCCACTCCGCCGGCAGCCATTGATGCCCCCACCCAATGAGCTAGGCTCACATCAACAATAGCACTACCTTGCTCATTCAACACATTACCTACAGCCTAGATATTGGCTAGAGTTTCCCGATATGTCTGCCACCCTTATCTGGGTCATATCCCCGCCCTACTTTTCGAGTCATCTCAATAAAGAACACTCCGTCAGGGGAAGCGGAAAGCTGAGTATTTGACACTATTGAACTCGTCTCATCCTCCGTTCGCTATTTCTAAACCGAAATCCCAAGAGGAAAAGTGGCTTTAACCCACTGAACCAACACTGACAACGGATTAGTATGGATAACTCGCTTAATATATGGCCTAGAAAAAAATATATAGAACAACAATTGTAGAGCATCAATTGATCGACAAGATTGGTTCTATGACATTTTTTATTCCGACTCGTAATAATGAAGAAATGTTCGATTGGATTCTTGTCAGCCTAATTCCTGCTCCAATCTCAGTCATTAAATAATGTAATCATTTGTGTCGAATCAACAAGTTGACTATTGAGTGAACTAAGTCCATTTCGTTATACAGCAATCGTTGCTTCACTGTATATAAAAAATATGATTTTTAGCAGATGTCCATGAAGGGAAATGGGCTATTTCTTTTATGCAATACACTTACATGTTGCAAGTTAAAAAAAATTCCGTCACGCAGGGGCTGCGTAAACTAAGCAGATTTCCCACGTGAAGTTTTACAATAGAGAAATCTGCCTAATAACAACGGTAGTAGTAAGAAACCTCTAAACCTAAAAAATTATTTAGGGCGTAATAACCCAGTAGTTTCTAGCCCCAAAAAACAGTTAACCTAACCTCTAAACCTATTCACGAGGGATGAATAGTTATAGAAACGGCCGCCAGAGCTCTCGGCGGAAAGTCCGAACATAGCCTACTGGCGACCACACGCAGAATACAAATGCAAATATCTCGGTTAATATTCAAGATACAGAATAAATGTATAGACCAATATTTATAGTAAATTTAATTTGCAGTAAGATTTATTCTATACAATGTTTCGATCCGATGCATAATAACGGAGATATTTTGAATTTTCAAAAATCCCTCCTCTAAACCCCCCCTCCTACTGGTCCGATTTCAGCCATTAACGAACTTGATTTTCCTTTATACATAAAACGATTAAATTCCGAGTTTGGTAACGATCAAACAAAAATTGCGACCGCTAGAGCGTTAACAGACCAATATATATATATATATATATATATATATATATATATATATATATATATATATATAATTTTGAACGGACCTCATTTTTGTCATCTCCTGGGTAGGATCGATGGACATTTGAAGACATTTTTCGAAACTCGCATCATGAGTACGACCTCAATAGCTGATTTCCCTTAAGGGAAATCTGCTAATAACCATTCTAAAAATTTACTGCCACTATTTTTTGAAAGGCGGCCATATTTATATATATATATATATATATATATATATATATATATATATATATATATATATATGTTTGTGTGTGTGTGTGTGTGTGTGTGTGTGTGTGTGTGTGTGTGTGTGTGTGTGTGTGTGTGTGTGTGTGTGTGTGTGTGTGTGTGTGTGTGTGTGTGTGTGTGTGTGCATGGATGAAGAACTCCTCAGGCATTCCTCTACCCGGTCATGGATGCTGCAATCCTCAGGCATTCCTCTACCAGGCCATGGATGCTGCAATCCTCAGGCATTCCTCTACCCGGTCATGGATGCTGCAATCCTCAGGCATTCCTCTACCAGGCCATGGATGCTGCATTCTCAGGCATTCCTCCTCCCGGCCATGGATGCTGCAATCCTCAGGCATTCCTCCTTCCGGCCATGGATGCTGCAATCCTCAGGCATTTCTCCCCCCCCCCCCGACCATGGATGCTGCAATCCTCAGGCATTTCTCCTCCCGACTAAGAGTGCTGCAAGCCTCAGGCATCCCTCTACCCGGCCATGGATGCTGCAATCCTCAGGCATTCCTCCTCCCGGCCATGGATGCTGCATCCTCAGGCATTCCTCCTCCCGGCCATGGATGCTGCAATCCTCAGGCATTCCTCCTTCCGGCCATGGATGCTGCAATCCTCAGGCATTCCTCCTCCCGGCCTTGGATACTGCAATCCTCAGGCATTTCTCCCCCCCCCCCGACCATGGATGCTGCAATCCTCAGGCATTCCTCCTCCCGACCAAGAGTGCTGCAAGCCTCAGGCATTCCTCCTCCCGGCCATGGATGCTACAAACCTCAGGCATTCCTCCTCCCGGCCATGGAAGCTGCACTCTAAGGCATTCCCCCTCCCGCCCATGGATGATGCACTCCTAAGGCATTCCTCCCCCGGCTATGGGCGATACACTCTAAGACATTCCTCCTCCCGGCCATGGATGATGCACTCCTACGTAATCCCCCCCCCGGCCATGGATGCTGCAATCCTCAAGCATTCCTCTCCCTGCTATGAATGATGCACTCTAAGACATTCCTCCTCCCGGCCAGGGATGCTGCTATCCTCAGGTATTCCTCCCACCGGCCATGGATGCTACAAACCACAGGCATTCCTCCTCCCGGTCATGGATGCTGCAATGCTCAGGCATTCCTCCTCCCAACCATGGATGCTGCAATCCTCAGGCATTCCCCCCCCCCGGCCATGGATGCTGCAATCCTCAGGCATTCCTCCTCCCGGCCATGGATGCTGCAATCCTCAGGCATTCCTCCTCCCGGCCAGGGATGCTGCAATCCTCAGGTATTCCTCCCACCGGCCATGGATGCTACAAACCACAGGCATTCCTCCTCCCGGTCATGGATGCTGCAATGCTCAGGCATTCCTCCTCCCAACCATGGATGCTGCAATCCTCAGGCATTCCGCCCCCCCGGCCATGGATGCTGCAATCCTCAGGCATTCCTCCTCCCGCCCAAGTTTGCTGCTATGATCAGGCATTCCTCCTCCCGGCTATGGATGCTACAAACCTCAGGCATTCCTCCCCCCCCCCACCCATGGATGCTGCAATCCTCAAACATTCCTCTCCCTGCTATGAATAATGCACTCTAAGACATTCCTCCCCCGGCCAAGGATGAAGCACTCCTTAGGCATACCACCTCCCGGCCATTGATGATCCACTCCTCAGGCACCCTCCCCTCCGACCGAGGGTGATGCACTCCTAAGGCATTCTTCCTCCCGGCCATGGATGATGCCCTCTTAGGCATTCCTCCTCCAGGCCATGGATGATTCACTCCTAAGGCATTCCTCCTTCCGGCCATGGATGATTCACTCCTAAAGAATTCCTCCCCCTCGGCCATGAATGATGTACTCCTAAGGCATTCCTCCTCCCGGCCATGGATGATGCACTCTTCAGGCATTTCTCCTCCTGGCCATGGGTGATGCACTCTAAGGCATTCTTCCACCCGGCCATGGATGATGCACTGTAAGGCATTCCTCCTCCCGGCCGTGGATGATGCACTCTAAGGCATTCCACTACCCGACCATGGATACTGCAATCCTCAGGCAATCCTTCCCCGGGCCATAGATAATGCACTCACAAGGCATTCCTCCACCCGGACATAGCAAGGCCATTCCTCCTACCAGACATATCTAGGGCATTCCTCCTCCCGGACATAGCTTGGCCATTCCTTGCCCAGGACATTGCTAGGGCATTCCTCCTCCCGGACATAGCTAGCGCATTCATCCTCCCTGCCATAGCTAGGACGTTCCTATCCGCTGACATAGCTAGGGCATTCGTCCTCCCTGCCATAGTTAGGGCGTTCCTCCACCTACCATAGCTAGGGCATTCCTCCTCCAGGACAAAGCTAGAGCATTCCTCCGCCCGCACAAAGCTATGGTATTGCTCCTGCCGGATATAGATAGGGCATTCCTCCCACTGGCCACAGCTAGGGAATTCCTCCTCCCTGCCAAAACTTGGGCGTTCCTCTCCGGGAACATAGCTAGGGCATTCGTCCTCCCTGCCATAGCAAGGGCGTTCCTCCCCTGCCATAGCTAGGGCGTTCCTCCCCCTGCCATACCTAGGGCGTTCCTCCCCCTGCCATATCTAGGGCATTGCTCCTCCCGGTCATAATTAGGGCATTCCTTCCCCTGGCCACAGCTAGGGCATTCGTCCTCTCTGCCATTGCTAGGGCATTCCTCCTCCCGGACATAGCTTGGGCGTAGCTCCACCTGGACAGGGTCAATCAGGGTCTGGCCATGGCCAGGGGGAGGGGGAATGCCCTTGCTTTGGCAGGGAGGAGATAAGCCCTAGCTATGGCAGAGAAGAGGAATGCTCTAACTATGGCAAAGAAGAGGAAAGCTCTAGAATGTACAGGAGGAGGAATGTCCTAGCTTTGTCCTGGAGGAGGAGTGCCCTAGCTATGTCCGGGAGGAGGAATGCCATAGCAATGTCTGGGAGGAGTAATGCCCTAACTATGTCCAGGGGGAGGAACCCCCAAGCTACGTCCTGGAGGAGGAATGCCCCGGCAATGTCCGGGATAAAGAATGCCCTAGTTATGTCCGGAAAGAGGAATGCCCTAGGTATGGCAGGGAGAATGAATGCCCTAGCTATGACCAGGGAGAGGAACGCCCAAGTTTTGGCAGGGAGGAGGAATTCCCTAGCTGTGGCAGAGAGGAGGAATGCCCTATCTATGTACAGGAGGAGTTATGCCATAGCTACGTCCGGGAGGAGGAATGACCTTGCTATGGCAGGGGAGGGGGGATACCCTAGCTATGTACAGGAGGAGGAATGCCTTAGTTACGTCTGGGAGGAGGAATGCCCAAGCTATGTCTGGGAGGCGGAATGCCCTAGCTCTGTCTAGGAGGAGGAATGCCCTAGATATGGCAGGGGGAGGAACGCCCTAGCTATGGCAGGGGGAGGATTGGCCTAGCTAGGGCAAGGAGGGGGAATGCCCTAGCTTTGGCAGGGAGGAGGACATAGGAACAAGGGTCCTCCTCCTGGACATATCTAGGACATTCCTCCTTCTGTACATAGCAAGGTCGTTCCTCCTCCCTGCCATAACTAGGGCGTCCTTCCTTCCGGACATAACTAGGCCATTCCTCCTCCAGGACGTAGCTTGAGCGTTCCTCCTCTGGACATAGCTAGGGCATTACTCCTCCCAGATATAGGATGGGCATTCCTCCTCTCGGACACAGCTAGGGCATTCCTCCTCCCAGACGTAACTAAGGCATTCCTCCTCCTGTACATAGCTAGGGCATTCCTCCTCTCTGCCATAGCTAAGGCATTCCTCCTCCCAGACGTAGCTAAGTTATTCCTCCTCCTGTACATAGTTAGGGCATTCCTCCTCTCTGCCATAGCTAGGGTATTCCTCCTCCCGTACATAGCAATTTCGTTCCTCCTCACTGACTTGGCGTAGGGCATACCTCCCCCTGGCCATATCTAGGACATTCCTCCTCCTGTACATAGCTAGGGCTTTCCTCTTCTCTGCCATAACAAGGGCATTCCTCCTCCCGTACATAGCCAGGTCGTTCCTCCTCCCTGACATTGCAAGGGCGTTCCTCCCGCGGCCAAATTTAGGGCATTCCTCCTCCAGGACAAAGCTAAAGCATTCCTCCGCCCGTTCAAAGCGATGGTATTGCTGCTACCGGATATAGCTTGGGCATTCCTCCTCCCTCCCAAAGCTAGGGCATTCCTCCCCCTGGCTACAGCTAAGGCATTCGTCCTCTCTTCCATAACTAGGGCGTTCTTCCTTCCGGATATAACTAGGGCATTCCTCTTCCCGGACAAATCTAGGGCATTCCTCCTCCTGCCATAGCTAGGGCATTCCTCCTCCTTTACAGAGCAAGGGCATTCCTCCTCCCTGACATTGCATGGGCGTTCCTCCCCCTGCCTAAGTTAGGGCATTCCACCTCCCGGACATACCTAAGGCATTCCTCCTCCCAGACATAGCTAGGGCATTCCTCCTACCGGATATAGCATGGGCATTCCTCCTCCTTACCAAAGCTAGGGCATTCCTCCCCCTGGCTAAAGCTAAGGCATTCGTCCTCTCATCCATAGCTAGGGCATTCCACCTCCCGGACATACCTAAGGCATTCCTCCTCCCAGACATAGCTAGGGCATTCCTCCTCCCAGACATAGCTAGGGCATTCCTCCTCCCGGACGTAGCTAAGGCATTCCTCCTCCTGTACATAGCTCGGGCATTCCTCCTCTCTGCCTTAGCTAGGGCTTTCCTCCTCCCGTACATAGCAATTTCGTTCCTCCTCACTGGCATTGCTAGGGCGTTCCTCCCCCTTCCAAAGCTAGGGCATTCTTCCTCCTAGACAAAGCTAGGGCATTCCTCCCCCTGGCCACAGCTAGGGCGTTCCTCCCCCTGCCAAAGCTAGGGCATTCTTCCTCCTAGACAAAGCTAGGGCATTTCTCCGCCCGTACAGTGCTATGGTATTGCTCCTGCCGGACATAGCTTGGGCATTCCTCCTCCCTGCGAAAGCTAGGGCATTCGTCCTCCCTGCCAATGCTAGGGCGTTGGTGTCAAATATAAATGTTGACTCCCGCTATAATTTTTATCGTATAACGCCTTTATACTTAGAAGGTATACGAAGATAGTGTATATAACAAAAGTTTCTCTAAATAACAAAATAATCAACTTTGGTTATGTGCATTTTTGTCTATACCGTAATAGGAATCGAAATATCACTATTTTTAATTTCAGGCCTCCCTAATAACCCCCACTCCTGCCCGTCCCTAGAAATGTTAGTATGGCTTATTGTAAGAAAGGCGTTAGTGCTAATTCACATACCGAGTTTGGTTTAGTTCGGTTGAGGTTTTTCTGGCAAATGAAATTGTTGACTTCCGCAGTAGTTTTTAAAGTATAACTCATTTATACTTCGGGATACGACAAAAGTGTATATGACAAAAGTTACTCCAAATAACAAACTAAACAAAAATAACAAACTTTTGTATGTGCATAATTGCCGAAAATGCAATAGGAAACGAATTATCGCTATTTTTAATTTTATATCTGCCTTATAACCCCTTCTCCTGTTCGTCTCAGAGAATATTAACATAGCCTAAATCTTAGTTGGGTTAGTAGTAATATATATACCAAGTTTCATAAAATTCGATTCAGCTGTTTATGCGTGAAAAGGTAACAAACAAACAAACAAACATACACGAAAGAAACAAAATGCAGTTATGGTGTCTATGACATGTGAAACGAAAAGTTATCGTGAAATTTCGCGAAAAACATCAATGTACAGACAGAGGTTACAATTTTTATATATATATATATATATATATATATATATATATATATATATATATATGGATATATACTAGCTCAGATACCCGCCTTCGCCCGGGAATTCATTTGAGGCTGACAGGTAATTTTTTGGCAAGGCTTTACTTTGTACAATATTTTGACATTAACCCGTTCCAGTGTTTAGGGTTTATACCCGTCGTTACAGTGGATTTGTTAATAATTAAATTTTTTTTTATTAGTAAAAACAAGTGAGTTACCTGGTAGTTCATATTGAAAAGAATTGTTGAGCATATCAATATTTCTACGCAAATTACTTGCGTCATACATTGTTCCCGAAAAAATGTATAAAAACACTAGCGGACCTGGTAGACGTTGTCCTGCATTATATATCAAGTGATTAGGATATATAATTTATTAATATCATGTTTAAAAAAAATATACTTTTAATAACGCAAAAAAAACCATTTGTTATATGCACGTTTGCTTAAAAACAAAAAGTAAATAAAAAATCACAAAAACTTGGTGCGCAAAATGAAAAGGAAAAATGAGAGAAGGAAAAGAAGACGTTTTAGTTCTGTGATTATTTGGTAGAATGCACACTACACGTTCTTAAAAACAAACAGTAGTAGACCAATAACTGAAATAAATCAAAACCCTCAACAATAATAATGCAAATACATAAATATAAACAAAGAAAAGAAAATAATTGCAACATTCAAATCAAATTAAAATAAATTTGGACAATAAATAACAATGACTGAAAGTGAAAACCTCTTTCAGCTGAAAGCATCATTATATAGATGACATACTTAAACTCTAAGGACATACATTAGATAAACAAATTATCACTTCATTATATTTCCAATAACCTCGCCCTTCGCCCTTCGACTGGAGAACCCAAAAGCGTATTTAAAAATTCAATCAAATCGGTCCAGCCGTCTAGGAGGAGTTCAGTGACATACACACGTACGCTAGAATTATATATATAAAGATAGAGGTGTATTAGCCTGTTAACGCTCTAGCGGTCGATTTTTTCGCTCGATCGTTACCAAACTCCGTATTTAAACGTTTTACGTTAAAAGACGGATCATGCTCTTCAACGGCTAGAATCGGATCATCGGGTGGGGGGGGGGGGGTTTAGAGGGGAGGATTTTCGAATTTTCAAAATATCTCCGTTAGTATGAGTCTGTATAGAACCAATCTTTTTTCAAATTAAAAGATCTATAACGTTGTCATGTACCTTTTTTGACTGTCTTTAATATTAACCGAGATATCGGCGTTTTTTAGTTTTCGGCCTTCAGTAAACCCCCACTCTCGTTCGAACTTAAAAAATTTAGTACAGCTTATAACCATGGTAGAACTAATGGTAATTCACATACCGAGTTTTGTTCAGTTCGGCTCAATCGTTGGTGCCCAATAAAATTGTTGGGACACATACTGACATACTCCATTGACATAGCCCACGATATGATACAATTACTAACTGACACCAACGAATATATTACACATAAATATAAATATTTACCAGAAAAGATAGATTTATAATAACTGATCAACGATCAAAACTAAAACTACAAATGACATCAATACTGACACAAAAACTGAAGACATGAAGCATCTTTTGTATTTTGGTGGCTATAGAAATATGAACAGAGCAGCACCTGAAACTACAAGGCCTGGTCTATATATTGATGATGATGATGTACTTAGTTTCGAAGGTATCTCGCTAATGCTCCATCTACTGTGCTGGATCGATGGACATTTGTAGAAAATTTAGAGAATGTAGCTATTGAAGTTTGACGAGAGAAGGTAGAGGAGAGCCTATTCCAGTCCCGCGCTAACTCGACCACGGATCACATACAGACACTTGGTCCACAGATTTAGCTGGCTCTCTGACGTCCTCACTCGCCTGCATTACGAAATACGCCACGGCCGGCCTCCCTACTTCCTTGCTTATTTCGGTCGAGCAGATGGAAATATCAACAGGACTATAATAAATTAAACTTTATTTACATCCGTTGAGGAATTGAAAAGAATAAAAAAGCTGTTTCGCGGAGGAAATGCGTCATTCCACGTACAGAATAGGTATTTTCATTAAAAGTATATCTAAGCCAAACGCCGCTATGTCAGGAATCGACCATTTAGGATTTAGGCTATCCCTATTGGCTATCACTACAGTCTATCCCTAGTGGCTATCCATATAGGTTATCCCTATAGGCTATCCCTATAGGCTATCCCTATAGGCTATCCCTATACGCAATCCCTATATGCTATCCCTACAGTCTATCTCTATAGGCTATCCCTATACGCTATCCCTATAAGCTATCCCTACAGTCCATCCCTATAGGCTATCCCTATACGCTATCCCTATAGGCTATTCCTATACGCAATCCCTATATGCTATCCCTACAGTCTATCTCTATAGGCTATCCCTATACGCTATCCCTATAAGCTATCCCTACAGTCCATCCCTATAGGCTATCCCTATACGCTATCCCTATAGGCTATCCCTATACGCTATCCTATAGGCTATTCCTATACGCAATCCCTAAGGCTATCCCTATATGCTATCCCTACAGGCTATCTCTATAGGCTATCACTATCCGCTATCCCTATAAGCTATCCTTACAGTCCTTCCCTATACGCTATCCCTATAAGCTATCCCTACAGTCCATCCCTATAGGCTATCCCTATACGCTTTCCATATAGGCTATTCCTACACGCAATCCCTATAAGCTATCCCTACAGTCTATCCCTATAGGCTATCCTTAAAGGCTACCCCTATACGCTATCCCTACAGTCTATCCTTATAGGCAATCCCTATATGCTATCACTACAGTCCATCCCTATACGCTATCCCTATAGGCTATTCCTATACGCAATCCCTATATGCTATCCCTACAGTCTATCTCTATAGGCTATCCCTATACGCTATCCCTATAAGCTATCCCTACAGTCCATCCCTATAGGCTATCCCTATACGCTTTCCATATAGGCTATTCCTACACGCAATCCCTATAAGCTATTCCTATACGCTTATCCCTATATGCTATCCCTACAGTCTATCTCTATAGGCTATCCCTATACGCTATCCCTATAAGCTATCCCTACAGTCCATCCCTATAGGCTATCCCTATACGCTATCCCTATAAGCTATCCCTACAGTCTATCTCTATAGGCTATCCCTATACGCTATCCCTATAAGCTATCCCTACAGTCCATCCCTATAGGCTATCCCTATACGCTATCCCTACAGTCTATCCCTACAGTCTATCCCTATATGCTATCCCTACAGTCTATCTCTATAGGCTATCCCTATACGCTATCCCTACAGCCTATCCCTATAGGCTATCCCTATATACTATCCCTATAGGCTATCCCTATAGCTATTTCCTATACGCAATCCCTATAAGCTATCCCTACAGTCTATCTCTTATAGGCTATCCTTTACGCTTCCCTATAGGCTATTCCTATACGCTATCCCTATAAGCTATCCCTACAGTCCATCCCTATAGGCTATCCCTATATACTATCCCTATAGGCTATCACTACTGTCAATCCCTATATGATATCCCTATAGGCTATCCCTATAGGCTATCACTACAGTCTATCCCTATAGGCTATCACTACAGTCTATCCCTATAGGCTATCACTACAGTCTATCCCTATAGGCTATCACTACAGTCTATCCCTATAGGCTATCACTACAGTCTATCCCTATAGGCTATCACTACAGTCTATCCCTATAGGCTATCCCTATAAGCTACCCCTATAGGCTAACCTTATCAGCCATCCTCTCAAATAGGGCAGGCAGTCAGCTATCCTCGACTAAAAAACACCGAATGACGTCGAGATGAACATAACCTTATCAGCCATCCTCTCAAATAGGGCAGGCAGTCAGCTATCCTCGACTAAAAAACACCGAATGACGTCGAGATGAACATAACCTTATCAGCCATCCTCTCAAATAGGGCAGGCAGTCAGCTATCCTCGACTAAAAAACACCGAATTACGCCGAGATGAACATAACCTTATCAGCCATCCTCTCAAATAGGGCAGGCAGTCAGCTATCCTCGACTTTTGTTTTTCTTCAAGAGAACTTTATTACGTAAGGTACATGTAATTTCTTGGAGTGATGGCGCTATCAGTTTAAATTTTTACGTTTGTTACTCGAAAATATTGTTGCGAAAACTAAATAGATGAATAATCCTTCAGAGAGAGAGAGAGAGAGAGTCGCGTATTTGGAAAGTGTGGCGTAGATCAAAGAGACCGAATGAATGTTCTAGGTCTGACCAGTACCTTCCAGCCAGACGTCGAATGAACTAGACAATTCCCCTTTGATGTATGCCGCTACCCTATATAAAGAGGGCCTGCCGGGAGCGAGGCAGTTTGATTGTCACCTGTCTCGATGTTCACATCAGTGCTTCAGTGCGACTTAGTGCTGTGCGGTAAAGTGTTTTTAAAAGAAGAACAGTGTTGTGCCGTGACTGTTAGTAACAGTTTAGTGCCGTGTTTAAGACAGTGCAGTGCCGCGAAGTAAAGGACAGTGCAGTGCCGCGAAGTAAAGGACAGTGCAGTGCCGTCTTTCTGTGAATTTCAGTGAATTATTGGACTGTGACTCATTGAAGAACAGTAACGCTATTAGTGTATACTGTGAGTAGTAATTAAGAATAATCACCAAGTTTATTGTGCATTGTGAAATAAATTTTGCAGTGATAAAAACTAAATTGTATTAGAATATTAGGTGGGGTGGGCGGGGGGTGGGGGGGGGGGGCGGTGGGGGGGGCGGTGGGGCGGGGGGGGGGGGTGGGGGGGGGGGGGGGGGGGGGGGGGCGGGGGTGGGGGGGGGGGGGGGTGGGTGGGGGGGGGGGTGGTGGTGGGGGGGGGGTGGGGGGGGAGGGGGTGGTGGGGGGGGTGGGTGGGGGGGGGGGGGGGTGGGGTGGGGGGGGCGTGTGGGGCTGGGGGGGGCGCGCGGGGGGGGGGTGGGGGGCGGGTGGGGGGTGGGGGGTTGGGGGGGTGGGGGGGGGGGGGTGTGGGGGGGGGGGGGGGTGGGGGCTCGGGGGGGTGGGGCGGGTGGGGGGTGGGGGGGGGGGGGGGTGGGGGGGGGGGGGGGTGGGGGGGGGGGGGGGTGGGGGGGGGGGGGGGTGGGGGGGGGGGGGGGTGGGGGGGGGGGGGGGTGGGGGGGGGGGGGGGTGGGGGGGGGGGGGGGTGGGGGGGGGGGGGGGTGGGGGGGGGGGGGGGTGGGGGAAATGCGCTGGGGATGTGGGGACCTGCTGTTGGAGTACTGGGCACAGCCGGTGGAAATGTGCTGGGGGATGTGTGCTGCTGTCTGGAGCATATATGGGTACTGCGAGTGGGAAATGTGCTAGGATGTGGGTGACCTCTGTTGAGGCTATACGGGCACGCCGAGTGGGAAATGTGCTGGGGATGTGGGACCTGCTGTCTGGAGGCGTCTGGGCAGCCGAGTGGAAATGTGCTGAGGATGTGGTGACCTGCTGCGGAGCGATACTGCAGTGGGAAATGGTGGGGTGGACTGCTGTCTGAGGCGATAGGACAGCAGGAATGGCTAGGTGACCCTGTCTGAGCGAACGAAGCCATGAAATTGCGGTGTTGTGACCTCTGTCTGAGGGACGCACGCGAGGAGGGGTGGTGCGGTCTGGGCGATATGCACGGAATGTGTGGATGTGTGACCTCTGTTGGAGAAGCCAGCCGAGTGGAATGCTGAGGGATGTGTGCCCTTGACATATGAACCGAGAAGTGTGGGATTTGTGACTGCTGTCTGGCTGATACTGGGACTGCGATGGAAATGCTGGGGGTTGGGACCGTCGGAGATACTGGCACGATGAAGTCTGGGATGTGGGACCTGCGCTGGAGGCTGAAGCACGCCGAGTGGAAATGTGCTGGATGTGGGACCTTGTCTGGAGGCGACTGCACGAGTGGAATTGCTGGGATTGGTGACTGCTGTCTGGACTATACTGGGCATGCGTGGAAATTGCGGATGTGGTGACTGCTGTGGAGGTGATCTGCACACAGTGGAAATGGCTGGGATGTGGTGACGCTGTGGTACTGGCACGCAGGAAATGTCTGGGGATGTGTCCTGTTGAGTGATACGGCAAGCCGATGGAAATGCTGGATTGGTACCTGCGTCTGGAGGAAGATTCTGGGCTCAGCAGAGTTGGAAATGCGCTGGGGGATGTGGGTGACCTGACTGTCTGGAGGCAGATACTGGGCACAGCCGTGATGGATAATGCGCACAAAGACGGATGTGGGTGACCTGCTCTGTCTGGTGGCTGAAGGTACTGGGGCCAATGCAACTTGGAAATGCGCTGGAGAAGTGGAGTGGACCTGCTGTCTGGAAGGGCAGATTCTGGGCACTGCAGAGTGCGGAAATGTGCTGAGGGGATGTGGGTGACCTGCTTTTGGAGGCAAGATACTGGGCACTGACGAGAGTGGGAAATGTGCGTGAGGGGATGTGGGTGAACTGCTGTCTGGAGGTGATACTATGGGCACAGCAAAGTGGGAAATGCGGCTGAGGTGGATGTGGGTGACCTGCTGTCTGGAGCAGATTCTGGGCAACAGCAGAAGTGGGAAATGTGGGCTGGAGGGATGTGCGGTGACCTGCTTCTGGAGGCAGGTACTGGGCCACAGCAGAGTGGGAAATGTGCTGAGGTTGTGGGGTGACCTGACTGTCTGGAGGCAGATACTGGAACAGCGCGATATGGAAATGTGCGCTGGGGATTTGTGGTGGGTGAACCTGCTGTCTGGAGGCAGATACTGGGCACCTTGCCCGAAGTGAGGAAATGTGCTGAGGGATAGTGGGCTGACCTGCTGTCTGGAGGGCAGAAAATTACTGGGCACAGCAGAGTGGGACAATGTGCTGAGGGTATGTGGGTTGACCTGCTTGTCTGGAGGCAGGAGATTCTGGGCCCCAATCCTGCAGAGTTGGAAATGCGCTGGGGGCTGTGGGGGTCCTGCTGTATGGAGCCATAATACTGGGCACAGCCGAGTTGCAAATGCGCTTGGGAATGTGGGTGACCTGCTGTCAGGAGGCAGATACTAGTCACAGACGAGTGATGGAAATTGCGCAGGGGGGGGGGGGATGTGGGTGGACATGCTGCGTCTGGAGGCAGGTACTGGGCACAGACGACTGGGATCTAGGATGCGGCCTGGGGGATGTGGGTGGACCTGCTGTCTGGAGGCTGATACTGGGCAACAAGCGAGATGGGAAAATTGCGCAGGGGGGATGTGGGTGACCTGCTGTCTGGAGGCCATGGATACCTGGGGCACAGCCGAGTGGGGAAATGCGCTGGGGGATGTGGGTAAACCTGATGGTCTGGAGGGCAGATACTGGGCACAGCCGTGATGGAAATGCGCTGGGGGATGTGGGATGGACCTGCTGTCTGGCTGGAGGAAGGTACTGGGCACAGCCAGACAGGGAAATTCCTGGGGATGTGGGTGACCTTGCTGTCTGGAGGCTGATTACTGGGGCACCAAGCCGTGATGGAAAATGCGCAAGGGATGTGGTGGACCTACTGTCTGGAGGCAAATTACTGGGCACGCCGATTTAGGAAATGGGGCAGGGAGATGTGGGTGGACCTGACTGTCTGGAGGCAGATTAATACTGGGGCCACAGCCGAGTGGAAATGGACGCTGGGGGATCGTGGGTGATCTGCTCTCTTGAGGCATAAGATTACTGGGCACAGCCGTGCAGGCCTATGGAAATGCGCTGGGGTTTGTGGGTGACCTGCTGTCAGGAGGCAGATACTAGTCACAGACGACTGGGATTGCGCTGGGGGATGTTGGTGACCTGCTGTCTGGAGGCAGATACTGGGCACCGCCGACTGGGAAATGCGCTGGGGGATGTGGGTGACCTGCTGTCTGGAGGCAGATACTGGGCACAGCTGAGTTGACAATGCGCTGGGGGCTGGGGGATGTGGGTGACCTGCTTTCTGGAGGCAGATGCTGAACACAGCTGAGTTGACAATGCGCAGGGGGATGTGGGTGACCTGCTGTCTGGTGGCAGATACTGGGTTCAGCCGACTGGGAAATGCGCTGGGGTATGTGGGTGACCTGCTGTCTGGAGGCAGATACTGGGCACAGCCGAAAGGATATGCGCCTGGGGATGGGGAATGTACAGTTGCTGTCTGCTGTTGCAGGCAGATACTGGGCACTAGTAGATCTGGGAAATGCGCTAGGGGATGTGGGTGACCTGCTGTCTGGAGGGAGATTCTGGGCACTGCAGAGTGGGAAATGCACTTGGGGATGTGGGTGACCTGCTGTCTGGAGGGAGATTCTGGGCACAGCCGAGTTGGAAATGCGCAGGGGGATGTGGCTGACCTGCTTTCTGGAGGCAGGATACTGGTCACAGCCGACTGAGAAATGCACTGGGGGATGTGGGTGACATGCTCTCTGGAGGCAGATACTGGGCACTGCAGAGTGGGAAACGTGCTGAGGGATGTGGGTGACCTGGTGTCTGAAGGCAGATACTGGGCACTGCAGAGTGGGAAATGTGCCGAGGGATGTGGGTGACCTGCTGCCTGGAGGCAGATACTTCGCACATCCGACTGTGAAATGCGCTGGGGGATGTGGGTGACATGCTGTCTGAAGGCAG
The DNA here is from genome assembly GCA_019009955.1 of Riptortus pedestris. Classification (NCBI taxonomy): domain Eukaryota; kingdom Metazoa; phylum Arthropoda; class Insecta; order Hemiptera; family Alydidae; genus Riptortus; species Riptortus pedestris. The sequence goes on along the minus strand of CM032232.1, from coordinate 153,515,069 downwards.
ATACTGGGCACTGCAGAGTGGGAAATGCGCTGGGGATTTGGTGACCTACTTTCTGGAGGCAGATACTAGTCACAGACGACTGGGAAATGCGCTGGGGGATGTGGGTGACCTGCTGTCTGGAGGCAGATACTGGACACAGCCGACTGGGAAATGCGCTGGGGGATGTGGGTGACCTGCTGTCTGGAGGCAGATACTGGGCACAGCCGAGTTGGAAATGCGCTGGGGGATGTGGGTGACCTGCTGTCTGGAGGCAGATACTGGGCACAGCCGACTGGGAAATGCGCTGGGGGATGTGGGTGACCTGCTGTCTGGAGGCAGATACTGGGCACTGCAGAGTGGGAAATGGGCTAGGGGATGTGGGTGACCTGCTGTCTGGAGGCTGATACTGGGCACAGCCGAGTGGGAAATGCGCTGGGGGATGTGGGTGACCTGGTGTCTGAAGGCAGATACTGGGCACTGCAGAGTGGGAAATGTGCTGAGGGATGTGGGTGACCTGCTGTCTGGAGACTGATACTGGGCACAGAGGACTGGGAAATGCGCTGGGGGATGTGGGTGACCTACTGTCTTGTGGCAAATACTGGGCACAGCCGAGATGGAAATGCGCAGGGGATGTGGGTGACCGTCTGTCTGGAGGCAGGTACTGGGCACAGCCGACAGGGAAATTCGCTGGGGGATGTGGGTGACCTGCTGTCTGGAGGCACACCTGACCGTAGCGGCACCCACGCACCTCCCACAGGCAGCCCACAGTATTTATATCTTCCTGCCCGTCTCTCTCTCCAAGGACTGTCCTCGCCCAGATCCACTCTATATAGACCTCAAAATACAATGCAGGCACCACCATCATTAGCCACCTCCACAAAGAATGAGCCATCTGGAGTCTTGTCCGCCAGGGGTGGCTTGCTATGCTGCATAATGTAACAACCTAGACTTGTCATAGTGCATAATGTAACAATAGGGACTTGCTATGCTGCATATTGTATCAATCTGGACTTTACATAGTACACAAGGTAACAATCCGGACTTGCTATGGTGCATAATGTCACAATCTGGACTTGCTATGGTTTAATGTCACAATCTGGATTTGCTATGGTGCATAATGTAACATTCTGGACTTGCCATAGTGCATAATGTAACAATATGGACTTGCTATGGTGCATATTGTAACAATCTGGACTTGCTATGGTGCATAATGTCACAATCTGGACTTGCTATGGTTTAATGTCACAATCTGGATTTGCTATGGTGCATAATGTAACATTCTGGACTTGCCATAGTGCATAATGTAACAATCTGGACTTGCCATAGTGCATAATGTAACAATATGGACTTGCTATGGTGCATATTGTAACAATCTGGACTTGCCATGGTGCATATTGTAACAATATTGGCATTGTCATAGTGTATAATATAACAATCTGGGCATACTGCATTACCGATGGCGCAATATTTAATGAATGTAATTTAATTTCCATTCACCCTGCCAAGAAAATAAAAAAAAATGAAGTCAGTTCAAAAATACATTTTTGAGTTTCGGAAAAATGTGTTCCCTTTCTCATGACAAGCTACTATCTCTCACAACTTGAACCAAATGTCCTCAACAATGGGGGATTGCCCAGTAAGGCAGTCCCGCCAGAACCGTCGTAAATTATAAAGTATTTAAAAATGTTCCTGAAAAGTCTTTCATGCAAGGGTCTTATAAAACCTAGTTTACAGGTATTTTATAATTCATTCATTCCAATTTATTAGCCAAAACTATTTAAAACTATAGATAAATTACTTGAGCCAGAGCGGCTTGTAATTGAAGGGGATTCACTAACTGCATCGCTTGAATGGAACCACAGGTACAAGACGTTTCAAAACTTGCTGCAAACTTGCCAAGTAAATGACAACGGTCATTTATGAGTTTATTGACGGATGTGGTACTTATAATGATACAATTGTCGTCCTAAAGAGTATATTTACAAAGTCAGTGGACAACATTTTTTCACTTACAAGTTAGCCACTACAATCATCAGCAGTTAGATAATATTTAGAAGCGTAAAAACTATGTAGCAAAGACTGCGAAGCCCTTACTGACGCGACTAATCGTACTGATTGCTTAAGAGTCGATCTGAACAGATGTTGAAGCAGGGCAGGAAATGAGGCAACGGTTGCTCGACGCCTTCCTGGCTTCAACACCTGGCACAGTCGTGGTAAGACAGCCTATGTAGGAACCCCTGGTGGATGAGGCGAAGCCGGAGTAAGCCCATGTCAGAGTCCATATCTAGGAGGCACAAGGCCCATCCCCTACAATAACGGTCAAGAAGATACCCAATATAGGACTCAAATTTAAAAGAAATAGGACCATATAAATTGAATGTCTGTTATAAATTGAAGACCATACTTGACATGAACCAGATGAACATGACCGGTGGCTAAGCCGTCCCCAAGCCAGCACTCCAACATACCTCCTCGACTTATATGTTGGAGGGGGAATGATAATTGTTCAAATTCAAAAAATAGGCCTTGTCCTCTACTAGACTTCAGACAACACACACACACAGACAGGAATGCGAGTACTATGATGGACAGGAATGCGAGTACTATGCAGGACGGGAATGCGAGTACTATGCTGGACAGGAATGCGAGTACTATGAAGGAAAGGAATGCGAGTACTATGCAGGACAGGAATGCGAGTACTATGGTAGACAGGAATGCGAGTACTATGGTAGACAGGAATGCGAGTACTATGGTAGACAGGAATGCGAGTACTATCAAGGAAAGGAATGGGAGTACTATGCAGGACAGGAATGCGAATACTATGCAGGACAGGAATGCGAGTACTATGGTAGACAGGAATGCGAGTACTATGGTAGACAGGAATGCGAGTACTATCAAGGAAAGGAATGCAAGTAATATGGTGGACAGGAATGCGAGTACTATGCAGGACAGGAATGGGAGTACTATGCAGGACAGGAATGCGAATACTATGCAGGACAGGAATGGGAGTACTATGCAAGACTGGAATGGGAGTACTATGCAGGACAGGAATGCGAGTACTATGCATGACTGGAATTGGAGTACTATGCAGGACTGGAATGCGAATACTATGCAGGACAGGAATGCGAGTACTATGCCGGACAGGAATGCGAGTACTATCTATGCAGGACAGGAATGGGAGTACTATGCAGGACAGGAATGGGAGTACTATGCATGACTGGAATGGGAGTACTATGGATGACAGGAATGCGAGTACTATGCAGGAGAGGAATGGGAGTACTATGCAGGACAGGAATGCGAGTTCTATGCAGGACAGGAATGCGAGTACTATGCATGACTGGAATTGGAGTACTATGCAGGACAGGAATGGGAGTACTATGCAGGACAGGAATGGGAGTACTATGCAGGACTGGAATGGGAGTACTATGCAGGAGTGGAATGGGAGTACTATGCAGGACTGGAATGGGAGTACTAATGCAGGACAGGAATGCGAGTACTATGCAGGAGAGGAATGCGAAGTACTATGCAGGACAGGAATGGGAGTACTATGCAGGACAGGAATGGGAGTACTATGCAGGACTGGAATGGGAGTACTATGCAGGACAGGAATGCGAGTACTATGCAGGAGAGGAATGGGAGTACTATGCAGGACAGGAATGCGAGTACTATGCAGGACAGGAATGGGAGTACTATGCAGGACAGGAATGCGAGTACTATGCAGGACAGGAATGCGAGTACTATGCAGGACAGGAATGGGAGTACTATGCAGGACAGGAATGCGAGTACTATGCAGGACAGGAATGGGAGTACTATGCAGGACAGGAATGGGAGTACTATGCAGGACTGGAATGGGAGTACTATGCAGGACAGGAATGCGAGTACTATGCAGGAGAGGAATGGGAGTACTATGCAGGACAGGAATGCGAGTACTATGCAGGACAGGAATGGGAGTACTATGCAGGACAGGAATGCGAGTACTATGCAGGACAGGAATGGGAGTACTATGCAGGACAGGAATTTCACTGAACTCCTCCTAGACGGATGGACCGATTTGATTGAATTTCTAAATACGCGTTCGGGTGACGCCCCGGATGGTTTAGCGCCGCAGATCGGCCAGGCAGATGGAGCTGGAGTGGGGGTTGTGAGGGAGGACTCAAATTCAAAATAGCCGTATTTCGTTTCCTATTGGTTTTTCGGAAAATATGCACAGGATAAGAGTTGTTTATGTTGTTATTTGGAGTAACTTTTGTCATATTCACTTTTGTCGTATAATAAAGTATAAACGAGATATACACTAAAAAAGTAAACTGGGGCAAACAATTTCATTGGGCACCAACGATTGAACCGAACTGAACAAAACTCGGCATGTGAATTAGCATTAGTTCTTCCATGGTTATAAGCCATACTAAATATTTTAGGTTCAAACGGGAGTGGGGGTTTACTGAAGGCCGAAAACTAAAAAACGCCGATATCTCGGATAATATTAAAGACAGTGAAAAAAGATACATGACAATGTTTATAGATCATTTAATTTGCAAAAGGATTGGTTCCATACAAAATTTCGATCAGACTCAAACTAACGGTAATATTTCGAATTTTCGAAAATCCTCCCCTCTAAATCCCCCCTCCCAATGATCCGATTCCGGCCGTTGAAGAACGTGATCCGTCTTTTAACGTAAAACGTTTAAATACGGAGTTTGGTAACGATCGAGCGAAAATTGCGACCGCTAGAGCGTTAACAGGCTAATACACCTCTATCTTTATATATATAATTCTAGCGTACGTGTGTATTTCACTGAACTCCTCCTAGACGGATGGACCGATTTGATTGAATTTTTGAAAATACGCGTTCGGGTGACGCCCCGGATGGTTTAGCGCCGTAGATAGGCCAGGCAGATGGAGCAGGTCTCCGGTCGAAGGGCGAAGGGCGGGGTTATTGTAAATGTAATGAAATGTTAATATGTTTATCTTATGTATGTCCTTAGAGTTTAAGTATGTCATCTAATCAATCAACTGAAGACCGAAAACTAAGAAATGCAAATATCTCAGTTAATAATCAAGATAGTGAAAAAATGTACATAACAGCATTTATAGAACATTACATTTACAATAAGATTGGTTGTATACAACGTTTCGATCCGACGCATAATAACGGAGATATTAAGAATTTTCGAAATCCCCCCCCCCTTGTCCGATTTCAGCTATTAACGAACTTGATTTTTTTTTTTTGTATAAAAGGATTATGTATCAAGTTTGATAACGATAAGACAAACATTGCGACCGCTAGAGCGGTAACAGACATATATATATATATATATATATATATATATATATATATATATATATATATATCTATATATATATAAAATTGTAACCTCTGTCTGTACATTGATTTTTTTCGCGAAATTTCACGATAACTTTTCGTTTCACATGTCATAGACACCATAACTACATTTTGTTTCTTTCGTGTCTGTTTGTTTGTTTGTTTATTTGTTTGTTTGTTTGTTTGTTTGTTACCTTTTCACGCATAAACGGCTGAGCCGAATTTTATGAAACTTGGTATGTATATTACTACTAGCCCAACTTAGACTTTAGGCTATATTAATATTCTGTAAGACGAACAGGAGTGGGGGTATAAGGGAGGCCTGAAATTAAAAATAGCGATATTTCGTTTCCTATTGATTTTTCAGCAAATATGCACATGACAAAAGTTATTTATTTTGTAATTTAGAGTAACTTTTGTTATATGTACTTTTGCCGTAAACGGAAGTATAAATGAGTTATACGCTAAAAGCTATAGCGGGAGTCCACAATTTTATTCGGCACAAAAGAATCAACCGAACAAAATAAAACTCGGTACGTGTAATCGGACTAACGCCTTCATTATATCAAGCCATACCAACATTTCTAGGGACGGGCAGGAGTGGGGGTTGTAAGGAAGGCCTGGACTAAAAAATAGTGATATTTCGTTTCCTATTGCCTTTTCAGCAAATATGCACATAACAAAAGTTGTTTATTTCGTTATTTAGAGTAACTTTTGTTATATTCACTTTTGTCGTATAGAGAAGTATAAACGTGATATACACTAAAATCTAAAACGGGAGTCAACAATTTTGTTGGGCACTAACGATTGAACCGAACTTAGCAAAACTCGGTATGTCAATTAGCATTAAATCGTCCATGATTATAAGCTATATTTAAAATTTTAGGTCCAAACGGGAGTGGGGATTATAAAAGAGGCTGAAAAGCGAGAAGTCTAATGTGGGAGCGGAAGATGACGGCAGCCTTACCAGTTAATTGAGTTTACTTATTTCCCGTCTTGCATTGCTGGAAGTGATTTCCAGTGAGATTCACTATTACAAATATAATCTTACATATAAAAGTCCGTCACGCAGGGGCTGCGTAAACTAAGCAGATTTCCCACGTGAAGTTTTACAATAGGGAAATCCGCCTAATAACAACTGTAGTAGTAAGAAACCTCTAAACCTAAAACATTATTTAGGGCGTAACAACCCAGTAGTTTCTAGCCCCAAAAAACAGTTGACCTAACCTCTAAACCAATTCAGGAGGGGCGAAGTTATAGAAACGGCCGCCAGAGCTCTCGCCGGAAAGTTCGAACAGAGCCTACTGGTGACCAGTATCACGCAGAATACAAATGCAAATATCTCGGTTAATATTCAAGATACAGAATAAATGAATAGAACAATATTTATAGTAAATTTAATTTGCAATAAGATATATTCTATACAATTTTTCGATCCGACGCATAATAACGGAGATATTTTGAATTTTCAAAAATCCCCCCCTCTAAACCCCCCCTCCCACTGGTCCGATTTCAGCCATTAACGAACTTGATCTCTCTTATTACGTAAAACGCTTAAATATGAAGTTTGGTAACGATTAAACAAAAATTGCGACCGCTAGAGCGTTAACAGACAAATATATATATATATATAAATATATATTGATATATATATATATATATATATATATATATATATATATATATATATATATATAATATATATATAATTTTAACGGGCCTTCATTTTCGTCATCTCCTGGGTAGGATCGATGGACATTTGAGGAAATTTTTCAAAACTCGCGTCATGAGTACGACCTCAATAGCTGATTTCCCTTAAGGGAAATCTGCTAAAACATGCCTGAACTATTTGAGCTCGGGTAGGCCTTTGAAAGAAAATATGTTCATTATGGATGATATTTAATTGTAATAAATGCTACCCATGATTATGGTTTGAATTATTGAAAAACGGTGAGTCATAAAGTGTAGAAGGATTAATTAGGAACACATTTTCATTTATCCTTCCAAACTAAAATGTCTGTTCTATTAATCCCCAAAAGTTACCCTTCAGGGTTGGCTATTTCGGAAAACCATTACGTCGTGGAGGGAAGTGTAATTGTACACATTGAAGTCTTACTATCAAAATACCATCATTAGTCAGTCAACAATAATTTCCCGGGCATCGCCGGGTATCTGAGCTAGTATATATATATATATATATATATATATATATATATATATATATAAAATTGTAACCTCTGTCTGTACATTGATTTTTTTCGCGAAATTTCACGATAACTTTTCGTTTCACATGTCATAGACACCATAACTGCATTTTGTTTCTTTGGTGTCTGTTTGTTTGTTTATTTGTTTGTTTGTTACCTTTTCACGCATAAACGGCTGAACCGAATTTTATGAAACTTGGTATGTATATTACTACTAACCCAACTTAGACTTTAGGCTATATTAATATCCTCTCGGACGAACAGGAGTGGGGGTTATAAGGGAAGCATGAAATTAAAAATAGCGATATTTCGTTTCCTATTGGTATTTCCGCAAATATAAACATATTAAAAGTTGTTTATTTTGTTATTTAGAGTAACTTTTATTATATGTACTTTTGCCGTATACGGAAGTATAAATGAGTTATACGCTAAAAACTATTGCGGGAGTCCACAATTTTATTTGGCACAAAAGACTCAACCGAACTAAATCAAACTCGCTATGTGAATTAATACTAACGTTTTCCTTATAATAAGCCATACTAACATTTCTAGGGACGGGCAGGAGTGGGGGTTATAAGGGAAGCCTGAAATTAAAAATAGCGATATTTCGTTTCCTATTGCTTTTTCAGCAAATATGCACATAACAAAATTTGTTTATTTTTTTATTTAGAGTAACGTTTGTTATATGCACTTTTGCCGTATACCTAAGTATAAATGAGTTATACGTTAAAACTTTAGCGGGCACTAACGGCTGAACCGAACTTAACAAAACTCGGTATGTCAATTAGCATTAATTCTTCCATAATTATAAGTAATATTAAGATTTTTAGGTTCGAACGGGAGGGGAGTTATAAGGGACGCCTGAAATAAAAATTCACCATATTTACATGTATGAGACGAGAAATATAAAAATATCGAAGACTGTGAAGAATTATCGAACAAATAATTCTATTATTAGCAAATCACCGGCAACGACGGGTATCAATCCAAAACACTGGGACGGGTAAATGTCAAAATATTGTGCAATGTAAAGCCTGCTAAAAAATACCATCACCATTCAGCCTCAAATGAATTCCCGGGCGAAGCCGGGTATCTGAGCTAGTATATATATATATTGTATTTACAAGCCCTTCGGCCTTACCCGCTAACGGCTTGTGAATATTTTGAGAGAGGTGCTGGTTCATGTAAATTTTGTATGTGTGATTTGATACCGGAGGACCATGATTTATAAAAGTACGTCACGCAGGGGCTGCGTAAACTAAGCAGATTTCCCACGTGAAGTTTTACAATAGAGAAATCTGCCTAATAACAACTGTAGTAGTAAGAAACATCTAAACCTAAAACATTATTTAGGGCGTAATAACCCAGAAGTTTCTAGCCCCAAAAAACAGTTAACCTAACCTCTAAACCTATTCACGAGGGACGAATAGTTATGGAAATGGCCACCAGAGCTCTCGGCGGAAAGTCCGAACCTACTGGTCACACGCAGATTACAAATGCAAATATCTCGGTTAATATTCAAGATAGAGAATAAATGCATATAACAATATTTATAGTAAATTTAATTTGCAATAAGATTGGTTCTATACAATTTTTCGATCCGATGCATAATAACGGAGATATTTCGAATTTTTGAAAATCCCCCCTCCCACTGGTCCGATTTCAGCCGTTAACGAACTTGATCTTCCTTTTTACATAAAACGATTAAATACCGAGTTTGGTGACGATTAAACAAAAATTGCGACCGCTAGAGTGTTAACAGACAAATATATATATATATATATATATATATATATATACTAGCTCAGATACCCGGCTTCGCTCGGGAATTCATTTGATGCTGAATGGTGATGGTATTTTTTTGGTAGGCCTTTACTTTGCATAATATTTTGACATTTACCCGTCCCAGTGTTTAGTTTAAATACCCGTCGTTTTTGTGGATTTGTTAATAATACAATTATTTTTTTATGTAAGACTTCACTGTTCTCCATTTTGTCATATTTCCTGTGCATTATGCATATATTTGAATTATTAAGCACAAAATATTAACATACATTTGAATTAGTTTTTCCCGGTGAGGTACCTTGTAGTTCCAAAGAATTGTTGAGCAAATTTCACTAAATAATAAAATAAACTACTTCTGTTATGTGCATATTTGCCAAAACCCCAATAGGAGACGAAATATCACTATCTTTAATTTCAGGCTCCCTTATAACCCCCACTCCTGCCCGTCCCTAGAAATGTTAGTATGGCTTATTATAAGACGTTAGTGCTAATTCACGTACCGAGGTATACCACAAAAGTATATGACAAAGGTTTCTTTAAATACCAAAATAAACAACTTTGGTAATGTGCATATTTGCCGAAACCCCAATAGGAAACGAAATATCACTATTTTTAATTTCAGGCTTCCCTTATCACCCCCACTCCTGCCCGTCCTTAGAAATGTTAGTATGGCTTATTATAAGGAAAACGTTAGTGCTAATTCACGTACCGGGTTTGGTTTAGTTCGGTTGAAGCTTTTGTGCCAAATAAAATTGTTGAATTCTGCTATCACTTTTTGGCGTATAACGCCTTTATAATTAGGTATACCACAAAAGTGTATATGACAAAAGTTTCTCTAAATAACAAAATAAACAACTTTTGTTATGTGCATATTTGCCAAAACCACAATAGGAAACGAAATATCCCTATTTTTAATTTCCGGCCTCCCTTATAACCCCCACTCCTGCCCTTCCCTAGAAATGTTAGAATGGCTTATTATAAGGAAGACATTAGTGCTAATTCACATACCGAGTTTGGTTTAGTTCGGTTGAGTCATTTGTGCCAAATAAAATTGTTGACTTCTGCTATCACTTTTTGGCGTATAACGCCTTTATACTAAGGTATACGACAAAAGTGTATATAACAAAAGTTACTCTAAATAACAAATGAAACAACTTTTGTTATGTGCATATTTGCTGAAAAAGCAATAGGAAACGAAATATCGCTATTTTTAATTTCAGGCCTCCCTTATAACCCCCACTCCTGTTCGTCTCAGAGAATATTAACATAGCCTAAAGTCTAAGTTGGGTTAGTAGTAATATACATACCAAGTTTCATAAAATTCGGTTCAGCCGTTTATGCGTGAAAATGTAACAAACAAACAAACAAACAAACATACACGAAAGAAACAAAATGCAGTTATGGTGTCTATGACATGTGAAACGAAAAGTTATCGTGAAATTTCCTGAAAAAAATCAATGTACAGACAGAGGTTACAATTTTATATATATATAGATATAGTTTTGAACGGACCTCATTTTCGTCATCTCCTGGGTAGGATCGATGGACATTTGAAGAAATTTTTCGAAAATCGCGTCATGAGTACGACCTCAATAGCTGATTTCCCTTAAGGGAAATCTGCTAAAACGGTTATTACCATTAATAGTATATTGAATAATTACAAGATATGGTGGGATGGGCTATTGGAGGGCATATATGTGTTAGTGAGTTAGTACATGCATTACTTCAAGGGATACTGTTGATATGGTGATACTGTCCTGGATGCTGCTATGGTGTCCTCCCTCTTCCTCCCTCCATCCTGTTCTCCCCCTGGATGCTGCTATGGTGTCCTCCCTCTTCCTCCCTCCATCCTGTTCTCCCCCTGGATGCTGCTATGGTGTCCTCCCTCTTCCTCCCTCCATCCTGTTCTCCCCCTGGATGCTGCTATGGTGTCCTCCCTCTTCCTCCCTCCATCCTGTTCTCCCCCTGGATGCTGCTATGGTGTCCTCCCTCTTCCTCCCTCCATCCTGTTCTCCCCCTGGATGCTGCTATGGTGTCCTCCCTCTTCCTCCCTCCATCCTGTTCTCCCCCTGGATGCTCCTTCCTTTACTCACTCATGCTGGAAGTTCTATAGAATCGGTGTGAGAAAAAGCACAAACTGCTGCTGCACATGGAGGCTCTACTCTCTCCTCTGCTGTCCTACTCACTCTACTGTCCCAGCCTGTCTTCCTTATCTCTTGCACTTTGAACCCAAGGATCCCTCTCAGGTTGTGATTTCAAAGGTAGGCTATAGAGGTCAGCACTCTTCAGGGGACATCCTTGGTTGGTCTAGTTGCTAACAGATGGGGCTGGTATAGTTTAATTAGCGCTTCAATTTTAAATTGAACACACACACACACACACACACACACACACATATATATATATATATATATATATATATATATATATATATATATATACACTAGCCAAGGTACCCGGCTTCGCGTAGGAAAATATTTGAGGCGGAAAGATTCTATTTTGTTTTTGGTAATGCTCCTACGTGTACAACTGCACTTCCCGTCTGGGCGCATTGTTTTCCCGTAGGGGTCAGTTGAGGGACCTAAAGAAAACAAATTTTAGATTTGAAGAAGAAATGAAAATAAGTCCCTAATCATTCCCTCTCCTCATCATGGATAGCATTTATTATAATTATATATCATCTATTATTTACGTATTTTGTATATACAATCTAGCTAACGTACCCGGCGATGACCGTGTAATCATTGTTGACTGACTAATGATGGTATTTTTATAGCGAGACTTCAATGTGTACGATTACACTTCACTCCATTGCGTAATGTATTCCCGAAATAGCCAATCCTAAAGCATAAGTTTTGGGGACTAACAGAATAGAAATTGTAGTTTCAATGAATAAATTAAAATGTGTTCCTAATCTATCCCTCTACACTTTTTGACTCACCGTTTTTGAATAATTCAAACCATAATCATGAGTAGCATTTATTACAATTAAATATCATCTATAATGAACATATTTCCTGACAAAATCCAAACCGAGCACAAATAGTTAAGCATAGTTTTGTACCTAAATTATATCCCTAATAGTAAATTTCATTGGAAATTACTTCCAGTAATGCCAGCATTTCAAAGGAAATAAGTAAACTCAATTAACTGCATTAGCCTCCCTCATCATCCGTTCCTGCTTGAGAGTTATCAGTATTCTTCTCCTTAAATTATTGATTCACATTATTTGTCATAATATGCATTTATTAAAAACACTTAAATATGTACTTATAAAATTAATGACTTCCGCTACAGTTTTAGAGTAAATCCCGTGTTTACTTCATTTTACGACAAACGTTACTCTAAATAACAAAGTAAAGAACTTTTGTTATGTGCACGTCTGCCAAAAAACAAATAGAAACACGAGTTTTTATTACAGGCGTCTCTTATAACCCCCACTTCCGTTTGAACCTAAAGATTTTTATATAGCTTATAATGATGGAAGAATTAATGCCAATTCACATAGAGATTCCTTGAGTTCGGTTCAGTCTTTTATGCCCTTTAAAATTGTTGGCTCCCGCTTAAGTTTTTGGTGTATATCTCGTTTATACTTTGTTATACGACAAAATAGAAAAATAAACAACTTTTGTTATGTGCACATTTGCCTTAAAACAAATAAAAAATGGAATATAGCGAATTCTTATTTCAGTCCTCCCTTACAACCCCCACTCCCGCCCGTCCCTAAGAATATTGGTACAGTTTATTATCATGGAAGAGTTAGTGCTAATTCACATACCGAGTTTTGTTTAGTTCGGTTGAGGCTTTTGTGCCAAATAAAATTGTTGACTCTCGTAATAGTTGTTAGTGTATAACTCATTTAAAATTGGTTATAAGACAAAAGTGTATATGATAAAAGTTACTCTAAATAACAAAATAAACTACTTTGTCATGTGCATATTTGCAGAAAAACGAATAGAAAACGAAATATCGCTATTTTTAATTTCATGCCTCCCTTACAACCCGCACTCCTGCCCATCCCTAGAAAGTTAATATGGCTTATGGTAATTAAGGCGTCAGTGCTAATACACATACCGAGTTTTATTTAGTTCAGTTCAGTCTTATGTGCCACATAATATTGTTGACTCCCGCTATAATTTTTAACGTATAATTTATACTTCGGTATACGTCAAAAGTGAATATAATAAAAGTTTCTTTAAATAACAAAATAAACAACTTTTGTCAAGTGCATATTTGCAGAAAAACCGATAGGAAACGAAATATCGCTATTTTTAATTTCAGGCCTCCCTTATAACCCCCACTCCTGTTCGTCTCAGAGAAAATTAATATAGCCTAAAGTCTAAGTTGGGTTAGTAGTAACGTGCATACTAAGTTTCATAATGAACCGTTACGTTCGGTTCAGCCGTTTATGCGTGAAAAGGTAACAAACAAACAAACACACACCAAAGAAACAAAATGCAGTTATGGTGTCTACGACATGTGAAACGAAAAGTTATCGTGAAATTTCGAGAAAAAAATCAATGTACAGACAGAGGTTACAATTTTTTTACGAGTTTTGAACGGATCTCATTTTCGTCATCTCCTGGGTAATATCGATGGACATATGAAGAAAAATTTCGAAAATCGCGTCATGACTACAACCTCAATAGCGTATTTCCCTCAAGGGAAATCTGCTAAAACTTGATTACGGATTATTAAGCAACAAACCAGGACCTCTCACAGCGGTGCTCCAGTTTTACCCTTACCCTTACCGGTTTTTGCGGTCTCAATTATTGTTTAATCGCTACCGAACTCGACTATGCAAATGAAAGATACAGTTCGATAACGGCTGAAATCGGACCATTGTGGGGAAAAGGGTTTAGTGGGGGAGGATTCTCGAAAAATCGAAATATCTCCGTTACTATTCGTCGGATCGAAAAATGTTTAAAACCAATCTTATTGCTAATTAAATGTACTATTATCATTGTTATGTACATGTATTCTCTATCTTGCATATTAATGGAGATATTTACGGTTTTCAGCTTTCAGCCTTTAGCGGACCCCCACTTCTACTCATGTTACATAAACAATACTCTATTATAAAATAAACCACATTATTCCAAGATTAAATACCAAATATTGTATTCAAGATACCTTTATCATACGAGATACTTGCAAATATGTCCTGGTGACCCCCCCCCCCCCCGTCTTAAGTTCATGGACTACTAAACTTCATTGAGATAACAATTATTGTGACTCGTTATTAATAACAGTACTAGATATAGTAAATATTTTTCAATAAAAGTAATATGTTATATTCAGATATATTTCAGTAATTGATTTAATTTCCGGTGTGAGGTTGGAAGGTTATTGAAATTTATTGAAACATTTCTTATTTCCGTTTGTATTTATTCACTTAATATGCACGTTGGTGTTGTGTTACCAGTATGTAGATTTATCTATCACTAAACTTCTCGAGGGAAATCTCCTAAGTTTACGCAACGGACTTTTTTATGTAGGGCGTGGCCTATCAGTAATTGGTGAAGTATAGTGGGTATTTGTAGGCTTGCTTCAGTGAGTGTTTCATGTAGGGCGTGGCCCATCAGTATTTGGTGAAGTATAGTGGGTATTTGTGGGCCTGGTTCAGTGAGTGTTTCATGTAGGGCGTGGCCTATCAGTAATTGGTGAAGTATAGTGGGTATTTGTAGGCTTGCATCAGTGAGTGTTTCATGTAGGGCGTGGCCTATCAGTAATTGGTGAAGTATAGTGGGTATTTGTGGGCTTGCTTCAGTGAGTGTTTCATGTAGGGCGTGGCCTATCAGTAATTGGTGAAGTATAGTGGGTATTTGTGGGCTTGCTTCAGTGAGTGTTTCATGTAGGGCGTGGCCCATCAGTAATTTGTGAAGTATAGTGGGTATTTGTGGGCCTGCTTCAGTGAGTGTTTCATGTAGGGCGTGGCCTATCAGTAATTGGTGAAGTATAGTGGGTATTTGTGGGCCTGCTTCAGTGAGTGTTTCATGTAGGGCGTGGCCTATCAGTAATTGGTGAAGTATAGTGGGTATTTTTAGGCGTGCTTCAGTGAGTGTTTCATGTAGGGCGTGGCCTATCAGTAATTGGTGAAGTATAGTGGGTATTTGTGGGCCTGGTTCAGTGAGTGTTTCATGTAGGGCGTGGCCTATCAGTAATTGGTGAAGTATAGTGGGTATTTGTGGGCCTGCTTCAGTGAGTGTTTCATGTAGGGCGTGGCCTATCAGTAATTGGTGAAGTATAGTGGGTATTTGAAGGCTTGCTTCAGTGAGTGTTTCATGTAGGGCGTGGCCTAACAGTAAATGATCTTGATTCGTGCAGTCTGTCAGTATGTTTTTTGTGTAAGAGGCGAATTCTAAACATTGCATTTAGGTTGTTCCCTTTCATTCAGAAAAGGTGTGCCCAATACTGAGCCTGTTAAAGGAGATATATAGAATATAAACTAAGATGTAAGTCTCTGGGTGATGGGGCTAGATGATATTGAGCAGTGGCTGGTGATAGCAGATAACTGGACAATGGCATGAAATGTGATGACTGCAATTTACTGGATGAGGATATGACAATATCACAGGCGCATCGTGCACCAATTTAGAAACTATCAACCACTAAAACTCTGCTTGGAACTAGTAGTCAGCAGTAAGCCCCCGCTAGAACCCACTAAGCTAACCCTACCTTCCTAACTAGTCAACCATTACTAAAATTGACTCTTCGGCACAAAATCCTAAATGATTTTCCACTATTGGTTTTAGACCTAAGGATTGTTAATTATGACTTTCAGAATAGGCCCTTAGAATAAAGAAACCATCTAAACCATATTACTAAATAAGATAAGTAGTATTTAAACGCCTAGGATAGTAGATGAATGGTATAAGATGAGAAATAGGTGTTTCATCAATAGAGTTGCGTGAGGAGGTTTAATGAGGAGCAGGGAGTCATTCATATGGGCAGCAACACTATCCGCTCTCTCAAGGATATTGACGACCTTCCCATCAATACCGCTCCTTCAATAATCCTACCAATACTGCAATCCCTTCTGCGTGTTCCCTCCAGCCCCCACCTACCTCCTACCAATACTGCAATCCCCCCAGCCTGTTCCCTCCAGCCCCCACCTACATCCTACCAATACTGCAATCCCTCCTGCGTGTTCCCTCCAGCCCCCACCTACCTCCTACCAATACTGCAATCCCTCCTGAGTGTTCCCTCCAGCCCCCACCTACCTCCTACCAATACTGCAATCCCTTCTGCGTGTTCCCTCCAGCCCCCACCTACCTCCTACCAATACTGCAATCCCTTCTGCGTGTTCCCTCCAGCCCCCACCTACCTCCTACCAATACTGCATTTCCTTCTGCGTGTTCCCTCCAGCCCCCACCTACCTCCTACCAATACTGTAATCCCTTCTGCGTGTTCCCTCCAGCCCCCACCTACCTCCTACCAATACTGCAATCCCTTCTGCGTGTTCCCTCCAGCCCCCACCTACCTCCTACCAATACTGCATTTCCTTCTGCGTGTTCCCTCCAGCCCCCACCTACCTCCTACCAATACTGCAATCCCTTCTGCGTGTTCCCTCCAGCCCCCACCTACCTCCTACCAATACTGCAATCCCTCCTGCGTGTTCCCTCCAGCCCCCACCTACCTCCTACCAATACTGCAATCCCTGCTGCGTTTTCCCTCCAGCCCCCACCTACCTCCTACCAATACTGCAATCCCTCCTGAGTGTTCCCTCCAGCCCCCACCTACCTCCTACCAATACTGCAATCCCTCCTGAGTGTTCCCTCCAGCCCCCACCTACCTCCTACCAATACTGCAATCCCTCCTGCGTGTTCCCTCCAGCCCCCACCTACCTCCTACCAATACTGCAATCCCTCCTGCGTGTTCCCTCCAGCCCCCACCTACCTCCTACCAATACTGCCATCCCTCCTGCTACTTCCCTCCAGCCCCGCCATACCGCCTACCAATACTGCAATCCCCGCCGCCTGTTCCCTCCCGCCCCCACCTACCTCCTACCAAATACTGCAATCCCTCCTGCGTGTTCCCTCCAGCCCCCACCTACCTCCTACCAATACTGCAATCCCTCCTGCGTGTTCCCTCCCCCAACCTCCCTCCTACCAATACTGCATTTCCTTCTGCGTGTTCCCTCCAGCCCCCACCTACCTCCTACCAATACTGCAATCCCTCCTGAGTGTTCCCTCCAGCCCCCACCTACCTCCTACCAATACTGCAATCCCTCCTGCATAGTCCCTCCAGCCCCCACCTACCTCCTACCAATACTGCAATCCCTCCTGTGTGTTCCCTCCAGCCCCCACCTACCTCATACCAATACTGCAATCCCTTCTGCGTATTCCCTCCAGCCCCCACCTACCTCCTACCAATACTGCAATCCCTCCCGCGTATTCCCTCCCGCCCCCACCTACCTCCAACCCATACTGCAATCCCTCCTGCGTGTTCCCTCCACCCCCCTCGTACCTCCTACCAATACTCCACTCCCTCATTCGTTGTCCCTCCAGGCCGCACGTACGTCCTACCAATACTGCAATCCCTCCTGAGTTTTCCCTCCAGCCCCCACCTACCTCCTACCAATACTGCAATCCCTCCTGCTTAGTCCCTCCAGCCCCCACCTACCTCCTACCAATACTGCAATCCCTCCTGAGTGTTCCCTCCAGCCCCCACCTACCTCCTACCAATACTGGAATCCCTTCTGCGTGTTCCCTCCAGCCCCCACCTACCTCCTACCAATACTGCAATCCCTCCGTGTTCCCTCCAGCCCCCACCTACCTCCTACCAATACTGCAATCCCTCCTGCGTGTTCCCTCCAGCCCCCACCTACCTCCTACCAATACTGCAATCCCTCCTGCGTGTTCCCTCCAGCCCCCACCTACCTCCTACCAATACTGCAATCCCTCGTGTTCCCTCCAGCCCCCACCTACCTCCTACCAATACTGCAATCCCTCCTGCGTGTTCCCTCCAGCCCACCTACCTCACCTACCATACTGCAATCCCTCCTGCGTGTCCAGCCCCACCTACCCTACCTCCTCCAGCCCACACCTCCTACCAATACTGCAATCCCTCCTGCGTTCCCTCCAGCCCACCTACCTACATACTGCAATCCCTCTGTTCCCCTCCAGCCCACCTACCTCCTCCTACCAATACTGCAATCCCTCCTGCGTGTTCCCTCCAGCCCCCACCTACCTCCTACCAATACTGCAATCCCTCCTGCGTGTTCCCTCCCGCCCCCACCTAACTCCTACCAATACAGCACACCCTCCGGCGTATTCCCTCCAGCCCCCACCTACCTCCTACCAATACTGCAATCCCTCCTGAGTGTGCCCTCCAGCCCCCACCTACCTCCTACCAATACTGCAATCCCTCCTGCGTGTTCCCTCCAGCCCCCACCTACCTCCTACCAATACTGCAATCCCTCCTGAGTGATCCCGCCCGCCCCCACCTACCGCCTACCAATACTGCAAACCCTCCTGAGTGTTCCCGCCAGCCCCCACCTACCTCCTACCAATACTGCAATCCCTCCTGCGTGTTCCCTCCAGCCCCCACCTACCTCCTACCAATACTGCAATCCCTCCTGCGTGTTCCCTCCAGCCCCCACCTACCTCCTACCAATACTGCAATCCCTCCTGCGTGTTCCCTCCAGCCCCCACCTACCTCCTACCAATACTGCAATCCCTCCTGCGTGTTCCCTCCAGCCCCCACCTACCTCCTACCAATACTGCAATCCCTCCTGCGTGTTCCCTCCAGCCCCCACCTACCTCCTACCAATACTGCAATCCCTCCTGCGTGTTCCCTCCAGCCCCCACCTACCTCCTACCAATACTGCAATCCCTCCTGCGTCTTCCCCCCAGCCCCCACCTACCTCCTACCAATACTGCAATCCCTCCTGCATAGTCCCTCCAGCCCCCACCTACCTCCTACCAATACTGCAATCCCCCCAGCCTGTTCCCTCCAGCCCCCACCTACCTCCTACCAATACTGCAATCCCTCCTGCATGGTCCCTCCATCCCCCACCTACCTCCTACCAATACTGCAATCCCTCCTGAGTGTTCCCTCCAGCCCCCACCGACCTCCTACCAATACTGCATTTCCTTCTGCGTGTTCCCTCCAGCCCCCACCTACCTCCTACCAATACTGCAATCCCTCCTGAGTTGTCCCTCCAGCCCCCACCTTCCTCCTACAAATACTGCCATCCCTCCTGCGTGTTCCCTCCAGCCCCACCTCCTGAGTGTTCCCTCCAGCCCCCACCTACCTCCTACCAATACTGCAATCCCTCCTGCGTGTTCCCTCCAGCCCCCACCTACCTCCTACCAATACTGCAATCCCTCCTGCGTGTTCCCTCCAGCACCCACCTACCTCCTACCAATACTGCAATCCCTCCTGCATAGTCCCTCCAGCCCCCACCTACCTCCTACCAATACTGAAATCCCTGCTGCGTGTTCCCTCCAGCCCCCACCTACCTCCTACCAATACTGCAATCCCCCCTGCCTGGTCCCTCCAGCCCCCACCTACCTCCTACCAATACTGCAATCCCTCCTGCATAGTCCCTCCAGCCCCCACCTACCTCCTACCAATACTGCAATCCCCCCAGCCGGTTCCCTCCAGCCCCCACCTACCTCCTACCACAACTGCAAACCCGCCTGCGGATTCCCGCCAGCCCCCACCTACCTCCTACCAATACTGCAATCCCTCCTGCGTGTTCCCTCCAGCCCCCACCTACCTCGTACCAATAATGCAATCCCTCCTGCGTATTCCCTCCAGCCCCCACCTACCTCCTACCAATACTGCAATCCCTACTGAGTGGTACCTCCAGCCCCCACCTAACCCCTACCAATACTGTAAGCCCTTCTGCGTGTTCCCTCCAGCCCCCACCTACCTCATACCAATACTGCAATCCCTTCTGCGTATTCCCTCCAGCCCCCACCTACCTCCTACCAATACTGTAATCCCTTCTGCGTGTTCCCTCCAGCCCACCTACCTCCTACCAATACTGCAATCCCTCCTGCGTGTTCCCTCCAGCCCCCACCTCCCTCCTACCAATACTGCAATCCCTTCTGCGTGTTCCCTCCAGACCCCACCTACCTCCTACCAATACTGCAATCCCTGCTGCGTGTTCCCAGCAGCCCCCACCTACCTACCAATACTGCAATCCTGCAATCCTCCTGTGTGTTCCCTCCAGCCCCCACCTACCTCCTACCAATACTGCATTCCCTTCTGCGTGTTCCCTCCAGCCCCCACCTACCTCCTACCAATACTGCAATCCCTCCTGCGTGTTGTTCTATAAGTCTAAGTTGGGTTAGTAGTAATATACATACCAAGTTTCATAAAATTCGGTTCAGCCGTTTATACGTGAAAAGGTAACAAACGAACAAACACACACGAAAGAAACAAAATGCAGTTATGGTGTCTGTGAAATGTGAAACGAAAAGTTATCGTGAAAATTCGCGAAAAAAATCAATGTACAGACAGAGGTTACAATTATATATGTATATATATATATATATATATATATATATATATATATATATATATATAATTCTAGCGTACGTGTGTATGTCACAGAACTCCTCCTAGACGGTTGGACCGATTATGAATGAATTTTTAAATACGCCCCGGATGGTTTAGCGCCGCAGATCGGCCCGCCAGATGGAGCAGGAGTGTGGTTGTGAGGGAGGCCTAAAATTAAAAATAGCCATATTTCATTTCCTATCGGTTTTTCGGCAAATATGCACAGGGTAAGAGTTGTTTGTGTTGTTATTTGGAGTAACTTTTGTCATATTCACTTTTGTCGTATAACAAAGTATAAACGAGATATACACTAAAAAAGTAAAGTGGGGCCAACAATTTTATTGGGCACCAATGGTTGAACCGAGCTTAATTGAACTCTGTATGTGAATTAGCATTAGGTTTTCCATGATTATAAGCTATACTAAAATTCTTGTCGCGGAAGTTGTCGATAGGCTAACACAGTTAATTGTATTAACTAATTTCCTGTGAAATGTTGTATATTTTTCTAACTCGCATTTACCATTATTAATATAATGTTTTGCTCTGATTGGTTTTTGCCAGGAAATATGTACACTATAGATGAATTTAATTATAATAAATGCTATCCATGATTATGAACTGAGTTATTCCTTGTGTGTCAAACAGTGAAGAAAGATTGATTATGGACTAACTTTCATTTATTCTTCAAAACTAAAATTTCTATTCTATAAGTCCCCTACGTGACCCTCAAGGCAAAACCATTAGCCCAGACGGGAAGTGTTGTTGTACTCATTTTAGACTTGCCAAATAAAATACTATCAACATTCAGACTCTTATGATTCCAGAGCGATGCCGGGTACCTTAGATAGTTATATATATGCGTGTGTGAGTATGTGTATGTGAACGTAGTTGAAAGGACCTAGTTTTGGGTATCTGATAGGAATGTTTCCAAAAATAATGTGATGAGTATGAAATTGGATAATGATGTAGATGTTAAGATAGATTTGGTAGAAGAGAAGAGAGTTGTGAAGTGTTTCTGGTTGAGAGTAGAAGGAGACCCTTTGTAGAGTCGATCAAAGGAAGCCTTATATGCCACACCAATCTACAGCATATACCATTTTCCCTATAACATTTTTTTTTATTTCCACAATTATTGACAAATTGAAATGTGTGCCCTAATTTTCCATCGATGGAGGACAATGAGACATTAATGAATGAGAGATAAGAAGAGGAAGTGAGATAGCTTATCGAACGTGTGGGAGAGAGAGGACGCCCATTCATAAGAGGCAAGAGTTCATTCATAGATGGAAACACCTCTAGAGTAAGGCACCAATAAATCACAGTTTAATGGCTCCAAGATTGCCTCGTTTTTGGCCCCATATTGTTATTATGTTAGTTCGGAAGGCATCAGCAATTGAGTTAGGCCATCATCGCACCATCACCACGCCATCCCCGACCACCAATGCACCATCCCCGACCACCAATGCACTATCCCCGACCACCAATGCACCATCCCCGACCACCAATGCACCATCCCCGACCATCATCGCACCATCCCGACCATCATCGCACCATCCCCGACCACCAATGCACCATCCCCGACCATCATCGCACCATCCCGACCATCATCGCACCATCCCCGACCACCAATGCACCATCCCCGACCACCAATGCACCATCCCCGACCACCAATGCACCAGCCCCGACCACCATCGCACCATCCCGACCCTCCTCGCACCATCCCCGAACATCATCGCACCATCCCCGACCACCAATGCACCATCCCCGACCACCAATGCACCATCCCCGACCACCAATGCACGATCCCAGACCACCAATGCACCATCCCCGACCACCAATGCACGATCCCAGACCACCAATGCACCATCCCCGACCACCAATGCACCATCCCCGACCACCAATGCACCATACCCGGCCATCACGTACTATCCCCGGCCACCAATGCACTATCCTTGTTTTTGAACAATTGAACTAAATACTAACAAACAGCTGTTAGTGAAATAAGCAGCTGCTTATAATTCATTCATTAAAATAATTGAGGCGGTCTACGTAAAAGGGGCTTATAAGAAAACTCTTGTTTTGAGAAAAACATCAAAATGAAAAGATTTTTCATATATTTGAAGAATAAATTGAAAAAAAAAAACACCATATACTCCGAGTAAACTCAGTTTGTTTGTTTGAAATCAGTATAACATCTCTCTTTCTTTATCCAGTTTGAGAAATCATATTTTCAATAAAGTCCACATCCTCTTCCTGTAAAAACCGATATAAGGCTTTTACATCATTAACTTTAAGTTGGTTTATTGCTGGGTAAGGACACCTTTCAGTCGTAATGTTGTGAAAATCTCCAATCTGATTAGTAGGCCGCCAATAACTGAACACTTCAAACTGCCTAAGATAATTTTGTGAGCACAGCAGAGCACCATTTTGCAATGATTTGATAATGACATATTTCATTAGAGTAAATTTTATTTTGTTTCTTGAGGAATAGATTATTTAAAAATGGTTCCCAGTCTTGCAGAAGTTATGGATCCATTACAACTTCAAAGGGTGAACGGGTTTGCCTGCAATCTACCATTGGTGTTAAATGAGGTTTAGCATTTCCAATCACTTCTTTATATTTTATTTTGTTCCTGATCAAACCAAAGTTTCTATCACATTGTGAGAAACTATGTAGTCTTACTGGGAAAAGTTGTATAACATCTTTTTTATATACCCTTGCATACCAAGAAGTGAACTTACACATTAGAAAATTTCTATTTTGGCCACCTGTGTCATCAGAACGCAAAATAGCTGCATCAAAAACATACTAACATAACCAGTAACCCCAAGTCAAGTCGCCTGAACGTGAAAATCAGCAGACATTACCCCACAAAAACTGGTGTCCCAACGTCAATTTTCAAGATAATGCGATGAAACATGCACCACTGAACTCTATATGAAATGACGGATTGAATAAAGCGTTCTGGGTAAAACGGGGCTAATGAGCCCATACGCCCTTTTTACGTTGAATTATTAAATGAATGGCTTTCTTCTTCTAAGTGATCTTCATGAAAAAGTCCCAACTTTTGCACAGCCCGCTGTGGCTCTTCTGGGGCAATGGTTTTCAGAACTTGGTATTCAGAAGAGACTCCCTTCACATAAATTTCTCTTTCGGAAATGTCTTCTGGCAAAGAAGTGTCTAGTTTTTATACGCTTTGTTCTACGATGATATTCCGGATTCTGTGCAAGTATTATGGCGGCTTCATTATTGATTTGAAGCTGAGGGATTCTCTTTAATCTCGTAATGCCTGAGAGCAGTCTCTTCAGCCAGGTCAGTTCTGTTGCAGCTGCAACAACTTCTGCCTCTGTAGTGGATATTGCTATTGAAGACTGCCACGATATTGCTGCCTCGGAATAGGTAGAGACAAGCCCCGATGTAGAGCGAGCAGTGATGCCATCTCCTCCTAGATCTGCATCACTATAGCCTTCCTGGATGCCACTGGCTCAGCCCCGATATTGCTGCCCTGGAATAGGTACAGACAAGCCCCGATGTAGAGCGAGCAGTGATGCCATCTCCTCCTAGATCTGCATCACTATAGCCTTCCAGGATGCCACTGGCTCAGCCCCGATATTGCTGCCCCGGAATAGGTACAGACAAGCCCCGATGTAGAGCGAGCAGTGATACCATCTCCTCCTAGATCTGCATCACTATAGCCTTCCAGGATGCCACTGGCTCAGCCCCGATATTGCTGCCCCGGAATAGGTACAGACAAGCCCCGATGTAGAGCGAGCAGTGATACCATCTCCTCCTAGATCTGCATCACTATAGCCTTCCAGGATGCCACTGGCTCAGCCCCGATATTGCTGCCTCGGAATAGGTACAGACAAGCCCCGATGTAGAGCGAGCAGTGATGCCATCTCCTCCTAGATCTGCATCACTATAGCCTTCCAGGATGCCACTGGCTCAGCCACGATATTGCTGCCCCGGAATAGGTACAGACAAGCCCCGATGTAGAGCGAGCAGTGATACCATCTCCTCCTAGATATGCATCACTGTAGCCTTCCAGGATGCTACTGCGGTATCCTCGCTGCTACACTAGCCCCATGTTGTTCCCCGAAGGTATCTGAAATTCCTGCTTGCTCTAACCCAGTCTTCTCTGCTAGCTTTATCCAGTGTCCTGGAAGCAACACCAACTGCATAAGCTATATCTCGTCGTGTACCTGTTATGAGATACATTAATGCACCCACTGCTTGCCTATATGGAAAAATCTCCTTTAAATCTTGATTTCACAAAGCTTTCCCTGTTTTATTACTCTCCTTCAGCATTGGAGTCGAAACAGGCTTGCAATTATTCCATCTAAATCGTTCTAAAATGTTTTCAGTGTATACTTTCTGATCCATTTTGATAGAACCATTAGATCTCTGTTCTATTTGAAACCCCAAGAAATATGAAGAATGCATCTCAGTGATCTAGAATTCTGTCTTCCGGCATTGTAGGAACTCATCCAACAGACTATCATCAGGAGCAGTGATCATTCCGTCATCTACATGTAGAGCAATGATGATTTTCTTTGTACCATTGTTCTTAATAAATAAACAGGGGTCTGCATCACTCTTTACAAAACCTAAACCAAGTAAAAAAGTTACCAAATCGTTTATTCCATCATGGGGGATCAGATTTGTTTCAGACCGTAGAGACTCCTCAGTAAACGGCATACTCTGTTAGTTCCATCACTGAATCCTTCTGGCTGTTCCATATAGATCTCCTCATCGAGTTTGCCGTATAAAAATGCTGTAGAAACATCAAATTGTCTCAGCTTCAAACCTTCGGTTCCTTTCTGAGGTGTAACCTTTAATAACAAGACGAGCCTTATACTTGTCAACTGTTCCATCTGGATTAGTCTTTAACTTATAAACCCATTTACAAGGCAGTGCTCTCTTTCCTTGGGGTAGGTCTTGAAGGACCCAAGTATTGTTTTCCCTTAGAGAGCTCATCTCGACAGACATAGCTTGCTTCCAGTTTTGATGGGTTTCACCGGATATAGCTGATAAGAAGCTGGTTAGTTATCATCAATCGTCACCAATTCTAAGACATAATCATTATATCTGCGAGACGACAGTAATGCAGTGCGATCCCGAAGCGATCAGCTCCATTCCATGACCCTCTCTTTCTTCATCCCTTCTTTCTTCAACTGCCTCTTCCTCTCCTTGAGGATGCTCATCCTCCACTTCATCATTTTCATGTTCTTCCTCGTCTTGCCTATATTCCCTATTCTCCACGATGCAATTTTTGTTCAACTTCAGATTCACAAAATCTTCTTCCTTCTATTCTATAATTTTAGTATCAAGAGCATTTTCTTCAAAAACTACATCTCTTGATCTTATAATCTGGTTATTTTCCCTTCGCCAGATTGTGTACCCGTAATCTTTGTCATGGCCAATTAATATTCCTTTCGTAGCTTTTCTGTCCATTTTCTTCCTTCTGTGGCCTGGAATATGTGCATAACATGTGCAACCTATTATCTTTAAATGTTTTAGATTAGGTTTTCTTCTAGTCCAAAATTCATAAGGGGTGACTTTATCAACACTCGATATACCAGATCTATTTAATATGTAAGCAGGAGTATTTATCTCTGCCCATAGTCCCTGGGGAATATTACCATGAGCATGCATAATAGCCCTGGCAGTTTCTATGGACATTCTTCAGTGGACGCAGGACTAACTCCTCTTGCTTTTATGGATGACTTAGGAGTCATATTTGAGGCAGAGTCCAGGCGCGAGATAGAAAGTAAAGCTTCACTCGCTACTAATATCATCTTGGAGTGGTGTGAAAATAATAAGCTGAGTCTCAATGCAAATAAATCACAGTGCTTATTCTTAAAAGGAAAACTAAATAAATATTCCCCTCCAAAAATCAGTATCGGTAGAGCCACAATTAAGCCTGCCAAGGAAGTTAAGTATTTAGGAGTGACAATTGGCGAACATCTTACTTGCATCCAACATATAAAACAGCTCCAGAGTAAAGTGAATATGAAATATGCACGATTAAATTGTCTGGCAGGGAAAATATGGGGCCTAAATTATAAATGCAGAAATATATTATATAAGGCATTATACCTTCCCATAGCTTTATACGGTGCTCCTAGTTGGGGGAACAACCTTACTAGAAATGAGAAAAATCTTCTGGCCCGAACCCAAAGAAAAGCACTACTTCTTACAACAAGAGCGTATTGCACAATATCCACCGATGCACTCCAAGTAATAGTGGGACAATTGCCTATTGACCTTGAACTTCAGCTGCGGGTCGGAAAATATAACTTGAAACGTGGTCTACCAGCAAAGATTGCAAATAGCGTATTTGTAGTAAACAACGGGCGCCTAAAGGAAATCATCCCTGGCATGAGAAGAGTGGCCATGGAAGAATGGCAACGCCGCTGAGACTCTTCCAAAGAACCAAAGGAAGATGGACACACCAGTTCTTCCCACTTGTCAACAAAAGAATGGAGGCCACCTGGTACGTTCCAGACTTCTGGACAACTCAGATAATCTCGGGGCATGGCTATTTTAATGCCAAACTACATTCCTTCAAAAGGAAGGAAGATCCTAAATGCAAGTGCGGAGAAATCGAAGATGCACGCCATATATTATTGGACTGCACTTATTATACAAGAGAGAGACTAGAATTAGCAGGAGAATTCTCCCTTCTTGAATGGCCTCCAACAGCACTAAAAGAACTTGTTGAAAACAAAGAAATTTTTATAGCGTTTAAGAAATTTACTACTAGTGTATTATATATAAAAAAATAAGTAAATAAATAAATAATTTAAGACATAAATAATAATATGTAAATAAATAAATAAAATAGTTTTTAGTTAGTGTAAAGTAATAAATTAGGTTTAAAAATATTATAGACATTTATTAGCAAAATTAAAATAGTTAGAATTAAGGACTTAGAATTAGCTTAAATGGTATATTGGAATTCCGCTCAACAGAGCAGCAGCGCCCAAAAATTTAACCGAAAAGTTTGCTATAATTACTTATTTTATTAATGCACAAAGCTCATCCTCGCTGCTTAGAAAGCACCAAGGAAGAGTTACCACAGACCTATTTAAAATCCCGGAAATCAAAATTCAAATAAGAAATTGGAAAGTACCGCTTGTATAAGGGAAGCCTTAAGGTAAAGCGGGGGCAGAGAAGGATAAAAAAAAAATTAAAAAAGAGAGAGAGAGAGAGAGAGAGAGAGAGAGAGAGAGAGAGAGAGAGAGAGAGAGAGAGAGAGAGAGAGAGAGAGAGAGAGGATAGAGAGAGAGACGGTGAGGAAGTGCCGGAGACAGAGTTAGTAGCTGTGGTGGGGGCGGAAGTGGAGGGCAGCCGTTTCCGGGATATGACACGTTTCCTTCCCCTCCTCCTTTCATAACCATTCCCTTTTATATATACTCAAGGAGAGGCATCACTCTCCCCTCCCATCCTATCTACACATTTAGAACGTCAACGCTCCAGTAATAAATCCAATTCTATATTTGGGAGGTGGAATTCCGAGGACAAGTATAGGCTCTCGTTTGATGCCTTGTCTTACATACTTCTAAGCCCTGCTTCACGACCATCACAGCTGTCATCTTATGGCAATCAAGTGTAGTTATGCTCAGGATATTCAATATTTGCAGCTCAGATAAGCCAAACGATATAGACCAACTGAGTACTAATTAATTTGTAATTGACACGGACCCAACAGCTCACTCCAATGTCTTGGCAAGACAAAGTTATCTCCCAAGCCTAGTAAAAGGAGAAAAACAACCTCAAAGAAGAATATAGTCGCTTGTTATTCGGTTGGGCAGCAGAAACCTACACCTCCCTAGCCGGTTGGAACCTAGAATTTCAAAAACTCATATTTGAAGGGTGTAGCCCAGAATGGTCCAAAGAACCCGACACAAAACTGCAACAATTTAAAGATACCTGAAGGATCCTGGAATGCTGTAAGCAAACATGAGGAAATTGGTGTTGCCTGAATTGACAGTGTTATTTGTTGAAAGGGTACATCTCACCGCCGACCTGTAAAGTTTAGCTTACTGTCTCACATTCTGTAACATGTCAAAAATAAGGTCGTCCAAGAAAAGCGACGGCCCTTAACACTCCAATACACGCGCTCCCTAGTGAGACATAAATACACGCGTGTCATCTGTCAGATGACTGTTCACTTATTTCTCAAAAGTAAATAATATAATTGTTTTTTCGCAATTTTGCAGGAATAATGGTGCATAGATAAATGAAAAAGTTCATAAATGTTCATAAATTTGTATTTGAAAAAAATTATCTGTATATAAATCTTCAAAAATGTTAAATTTTTGTAACACAGTTGCTAAGGTAGCTTAGTTTCAATTTTATTCCTTATTTCTGGCTTGCAAAAGGTAAATCAACTAGTAAACCTAGAAAAACAACTCTTATCAGTCTTGTAAGATAGTTTCAGAGAACATAATAATAATGTAAAATGTATAAACACATTTTCAATTGAGCCTCATTTCTAGAACTTGGAAAGTTACTCAAACAAATGGAAATGACCAATAAAAAAAATACTAAAAAAAAAACAAGAACCTTTGGTTTTAAAAAATTAAACTTAAAATTTACTCTGAATCACTTTCATTACCCACACCCACGTTACATCCATCAGCACAAGAAAAGGGACAGTGTTGCAGACATAAATATTGGCCACATTCCTTGCAAGAATATTTGGTGTATCGTTTTGTTTTATTTTCCAAGCAAAATCCGCAGCGCTGGCGTCCACCAGCATCAGTAGCTGCTGAGTTGCTTGAAGCTCGTGGTGGTATTTGATCATTGGGAAGGAGTTCTCGAAGACGTGAGGTCATGGTGCATGGCAAATAGCTGAGCTGCACTCGCATAATCAACTGATCTCTGATGAGTTCATTCCCCAGTTCACGAAGGAAAAGTCGAGTTGGTACGTTTTGTCCGTTCCCCAGTCTGATGACTTGTTGATACCAGCCACATCGAAATCGGGCATTATGAAAAACTTACATTTTTACACGCGTGTCATCTGCGAGATTCTCTCGGCCAAAACACGCGCAAACTGCACTGGACGCACGCCCATCGGCAACAGAACTGTCGAGCTAAACGAGCTTGAGGAATACTAGGGCGGGGGACCAGGCTCTCCTCCCTCCATCAAACTCATGACGAAAAAACAGAACTGGTCATCTGTGAGATGACGCGCGTGTATTGGAGTGTTAAACACAGCTTAAAATAAGTCCTAGGAAACGATAAAGAAGACATCAAAAGGCTTATGGAATCCATAATACTATGGATAATCGTCCAATTACCATAGCAGCGAAAAGGGAAGGCCAATAACAAATCTACCATGATATGTAAACGTTTCATATAAAACTGAACATCAAGATCATTATTGGAGGGAATGTTAGATTTTGCTAAGATGAAAAGCACATACCCCATTATCATAGCCTTTATACTCAGCCTCTACCCCTCCTCCGCTCGTCCTGCTTTTATACTCGGCCACTACCCTTCCCCGGCTCATCCTGCCATTATACTCGGCCTCTACACCTCCCCCGGCTCGTCCTGCCTATATACACGGCCTCTAAACCTCCTGGGCTCATCCTGCCATTATACTCGGCCTCTAACCCTCCTCGGCTCATCGTGCCACTATACTCGGCCTCTACCTTTCCCCCGGCCCTTCATGCAATTATACTCAGCCTCTGCCCCTCCCCAAACTATCCTGCCCTTATACTCGTCCTCTGCCCCACCCCGACTCGACCTCTACCCCTCCCCGACTCGTCCTTCCATTATACTCGGCCTCTGCCCGATTCCCGGCCCGTCCTGCCAGTATACTATGCCTGAAACCATCCCCGACCTATCCTACCTTTATACTCGGCTTCTGCCCCATCCACGACTCCTCCCGACATATACTCTTCCTCTACCCCTCCTCGCACTATCCTGCCTTTATACTGGGGCTCTGCCCCTCCCCGGCTCGTCCTGGAATTATATTGGGCCTCTTCCCATTCTGGCCTTATCCTCGGCCTCTGCTCCTCCTGCCATTATACTCGGCCTCAACCCCTCAGCGGCTCGCCTTGTCGTTATACTAGGCCTCCACCCCTATGCCCCTCCAACGCTCGTCCTGTCATTATATTCGGCCTCTGTCCCTTAACCGACTCATCATGCCATTATACTCCCCTACCCCTACCCGTCACACCCTGCCATTATACTGGGCCTCTACTCCTCCTCGCCTCATCCTGCCGTTATACTCGGTCTCTGCCCCTCCCCGACTCGTCCTGCCATTATACTCGGCCTCTAAGCCTCCTCGGCTCGCTCTGCCATTATACTCGGCCTCAACCCCTCCCCGACACATCCTGCCATTATACTGGGCCTCAGCCCCTCCTCGGCTCGCCCTGTCGTTATACTCGGCCTCTTGCCCTCCCCGGCTCGTCCTGCCATTAATCTCGGCCTCTGCTTCTCCCCGACTCGTCCAGCCATTATACTCGGCCTCTACTCCTCCCATGCCCCGCAAAGGGCCGGGGGTCCAACTCCGAACCAGCTGGAACATTGTGTTCCAGGTCTGATCGGAGGGGGCGACCCCCCCCCCCCAGATTAACTGCCTACTTCCACGTCCGAGCCTAAAAACCCACGTGCGGACTGGACGCACTGCTTGGAATGTGACTAACGGAAGAGGTCGCCAGGTCAGGGTCATGCCTCTCCTGGTGTATGGATGTGCAGAGTAAATGGGTGTGATTGAGTGATGTGTTTGAGCCAGATGGTTATATGGGAGAGTGAATGGTATGTTTGATTATGAGTGAGTTTCTTTTGTTTTAGGAAATGACCCGGCGTTCTTTGGACATGAGCTGCTATCACGGACTGGTATGACGTATCAGGGCTGGGACGCACTCACAGCGGTGGACCCCTAACCGGCTGGTGTGTAGGTCTCCCCCGCTTGGCAAGCACTGCGTAGGGTGCCCACGAGTCGGTGCGTGGGAGGCTTGAAGTTCAGTTGAGCCCTGGAACCCTCACGGAAGTTGAGAATTTCCTTTCAAGGAGGGTATAGCTATCCCCAGTGGGGGAACTCGCGGGATGCTTTTGCATTGGGCATGCCCGGGACAGCAAGCCCTGCGCAGGAGTGGGCGTAAACCAAGAAAATGAGTTTATTTAGTATATCTATAGATTTGACAGGAGAGGAGTATAGTGGAGTGGCGATGGGTAGCGGAGCAGGAGTGAGTACCCCGCCGGTGGAGCAGACTGGAAGGACGAAGAGGAGGAGGACGCGTTCTTCAGGATCACCGGAGGAGGTGAGTAAGGAGGTGGTCGGTGAGGCGGAATCGTATTTCAAGATGGCGATGGAGGAGCTGAGGGCCAGATTGTTTCCGATGAATGATGTGCTGGTTGAGGGATGCCTCAACCGGATGAGCAGTTGTTTTGGCAGGCTGAAGAAGAAATAAGGCAGAGCAACGGCGACTTCCGGGAGAGTGCAAACCGTTGAGAGGACGCTGAGGAACCTGGTGGAGGTGGACTGGGGCCAGGAGCTGTCTAGTCAGGTGAGTAGCCAATTGCAGGAATTAGGGGAGTCACTAGTCAGTGAGGTCATGAGGAAGAGTTAAGAGGTCTTGACAGGATTCAGAGCGAGATGGATGTCACTCTGAAGAATTTGACGGCTCACGACGAGGAGAGAGGTAAGGAGGTGGAGAGAGCCAGGCAGGAGTTTTGGGAGTGCCTGGGTAAGGTTGAGAGAGAGGTTGAGCGAGTGGGTAATGTGTGTGAGAGGGGTGTGAAAGGGAACGATGAGATTAGGGAGAATATGAATAGGGTGTACAAGGAGGTGCAGGTGGTGGGTAAGAGTGTGGAGCCGTTGGAGAGAAATGTGGTGAGGAGGTAAGGCGTAGGATAGAGGAGTTGAGTCCAGAGTGTTTGAGTGAAGGAGCGTGTGAGTAGGGTGGTGAGTGAGAGAGTGGGAGAGAGGGTGACTGAGTGCGTAAATGAGACTATGTGTGACAGGGTGGGTATGAGAGTTAGTGAGAGTGTGTGTGATAAGGTTATTAGTGTGGTTAAGAGTGTGGCCCGTGAGAACCTGGGAGTGGAGAGGTTGGAGGTCATCGGGAAGAAGAGTAGGGGTCCGAGAGTGATCTTGGAGCTTCTGAAGAGAGCAGACGCTAAGGTCAGGAGGGAGGACATCGTCAAATGTTTGGACCCGAAGGAAGGAGAGGTAAGGGTGAGGGGGCTGGTGAGGCATGGAGGCTCGTACGTGGTGGAGTGCCATGATCAGGAGGACATCGAGAGACTGAGGGCGAATGAGTGTTTGAATGGTTTGGGAGTGAATGTTGATGGTGAGAAAGGTTGGAGGTTGCCGAGGGCGAAAGTTTTTGATGTGGACAGAGTGATTGGGAAGGACCAACTGTTGGGTTGTGTGAGAAAGAGGAATGCGTGGGTGTTTGAGGGAATGAGTAAGGAAGAATGCAAGGCCGAGTTTATCCCGGAGTTTGTCAGTGGTGGGTCGTTGCGTGTGTGTACGTGGGTAGTAAGAATGAGTGTGAGAGTGTTTAAGATGAGGGCAGGTCGGCTGTACGTAGGCCTACATTCATGCAGGTGTGCTGAGGACTTCACCGTCAGGAGGTGCAGTACGTGTCTGAGATATGGCCATGGAGCCAGGATGTGCAGGTCGCCGTTGACGTGTGGTTGGTGCGGAGAGGAGGGACACCACCAGATGAAGTGCCAAAGTGCCGGGAATCAGGAGCGTCTGCCGTGTGCTAACTGCTGGAGGGCCGGCTACAGGGAAAGGTGTCATCCTACTGGATGGGCCGGGTGCCCGGTGCTGGAGGTGGAGGAGCGGCAGATGGCGAGGAACACCAAGTATGACGAGGCCTAGAGCAGCGTGGCTGGGGATCTGCCAGGTGAATATGGATAGAGCGAGTGCGGTTGCGAGTAAGGTACGAATGGAAGCGTGTAAGAGTGGAGTGAGTGTGATCGCAGTGCAAGAGCCGTATGTGAGAGATGGTAGGGTGACTGGGTTCGGTATGGGTGCGAGTGGTTGTTGGGTGTGAGTCAGATGAGCGTGCTTGGGCGGCGGTTGTAGTGCTGGACCCGAATATATTGGATGGAAGATTGTGAATGAATGCGGTGAACCGACGTTTCGGGGAGCGACTGGGGGTGTGAGTTGGATAGATTTGACTGTGGTGTCTGCGAGTATGAGAGCTAGGTTGACTGAATGGAGTGTGGAGGGGTGAATGGTGTAGTAGTGCGCATAGTGTGTTATTGTTTTGTGTGCTTAGGGGCGAGAGATTGGGTAGAATGAAAGGTGAGCGTGCGAGGTTTTGTTTGAGGTCGGCTGACTGGGATCAGTTTCGAATGTTGTTGAGTGAAAATGTGAATGATGTGTCTGTGTTTAGAGTGTCGTGTAGGAGGGATGTGGTGAGGTATGTGAGGTGTGTGGAAGAGTGGATTATAAGGTGTGCGAAAGGTAGTATGAAAAGAGGAGTGAAAAGGCCGAGAGCTGTGTGTTGGTGGTCGGATGAGTTATAGCGACTGTAGCGTGATGTGTTGAGAGCGAGAAGAGTGGCAGAGAGCGAGTGGGGAGAGTGAAAGAGTGTATGCAAGGAGTGTGTATGAGCAAAGGAGGAGAGGCTATAAGAAGAGGATCAAGGAGGTCAAGAAGGAATCTTGGAAGGAGTTTCTGGAGGCGGAAGAGGAGAAGGGTCCTTGGAACTTGGCCTACAAGCTGTCTTCGGGGAAGTGGAAGCCTGAGGAAGTGATGGGTATGATTGGTGAGAATGAAGGTGTGTGTGATTGGGAAGAGAGTGGAAGGAGGTTGTTGGATCGACTGATACCGGATGACTGCAGAGTGAATGAGAGTGAGAGTCAGAAGAGTGTAAGGAGAGCGAATGCGAGGTATGTTCCAGAGTTTGGAGAGAGATGGAATGTGAGAGAGGACGAGGTGCGAGAGGCTGTGTGGAAGAGTAAGAATAGGAAAGCGCCTGGATGGGATGGAATAAGTGTGGAAATGTTGAAAGAGGGATGGTGTGAGTTGAAGAGTGTGTTGAGACGAATGTATGGGGTATGTATGAAGAATCGAGTGTTTCCGAGTAGGTGGAAGTGGGGGCGTGTGAGAGCTTTGTTGAAGAGTGAGGATAAGAGTGAGTGATCCGAGAGCGTTTAGGCCGATAACGCTGTTGCCTGTGTTGGGGAAAGTGTTCGAGCGAATGATTGTGTGCAAGTTGGATTGGCTGTTTAGTGAGGGTGTGCATGAGAGGCAGTATGGGTTTATGAGTGGGAAGTGTACTGAGGATGCTATGTGGGATATTAAGCGTGAGGTTGAGCAGTGTGAAAGTAAGTATGTATTGGGTGTGTTTTTGGATGTGGTGGGTGCGTTTGATAGAGTGTGGTGGCCGAGTGTGTTGAGAGAAAGAGGGGTGAAGAGAGAGTTGTATGGGTTAATGAATGATTACTTGTCTGGGAGAAAGGTTGAGATGTGTTTGGGCCCTGGGGTGGTGCGAAAGGACGTGAACATGGGATGCCCTTAGGGGAGTGTGTTTGGTCCACATTGTTGGAAGATTGTGTTTGATGGATGTGTGAGGATGGTGAATGAGGCTGGATGGTGTATGGTTGCGCTTGCGGATGATGGGGTGATTCTGGTGAAAGGGAATTCGAGGAAGGCGATTGAGGACGGAGCGAGTGAGGTGTTGGATGCTTGATGAATGGATGAGTGAGAAAAAGATGAAGTTGTCTGGGGAGAAGACGGTGTGCTTGTTGATAAAAGGGTTGCTGAGTGTGAATAGGAGTCCGAATGGGTGAAAATGTGTTGAAGTATGTGACTGGAGTGAGATACTTGGGGGTGTGGTGGCAGGAGAGAATGGGTTTGAGAGAGCATGTGAGGCGTGTGTGTGAGAAGGCTGTGAATGTGTTTAATGGAGTGTTGAGTGTGTATGGGAATGGATGTTGTGAGAGAATGAGGTATGTAAGGATGCTGCATAGTGATCGTGAGTTTCTGTCGGTGGTGTGTTATGCGGCGGGTGTGTGGGGTGATAGAATGAATGTATGGATGCGGAGGGAGCTCAGGAAGGCGCACAGGAGGATATTGCTGAGGATCGTCAAGGCCTACAGAACGATTTCGCAGGATGCCCTGGAGGTGCTGGCAGGAGTGTGGCCCTTGGAGCTGGAGCGGCTACATGTTGAGGAAGCATGGAAGAGTAGAGTGGAAGGGTAGAGTGATTGAGGGAGTGAAAAGGAAGGGTGTTAGGAGGAATGTGTGGCTGGAAGAATGGCAGAGTGCGTGGGATAGCAGTGCGAAAGGTAGTTGGACGTATGAATGGTTGCCGAGTGTTGTTGAGAGAATGGGTATGAAATGGTTGCGTGTGGACTATTGGATGGCGCAGGTGTTGAGTGGGCATGGGTGTTTTCGGAGTAAGTTGTTTGGGTTTGGGTTGGTTAAGAATGCATGACACTCACACAATGGGGAGGGAGAGGAGGATAGTGTGAGGCATGTTGTGCTTGAGTGTGTGAGGCATGCAAGTGAGCGTGATAGGTTGAATGAAAGGATGAGAGAGTTGAGGGTCGAGTGTGGTATGAGTGGGTATCTGAGTCAATGTGGATATGAGTTCTTTAGACAGTATGTGAGGAGTGTGATTGGGAAGAAAGAAAACGATGAGAGATTGAGAGCGAGCATGAGGTAGATTCCTGATCCTCAGCCCCTCCACGGATCGCCCTGTCGTTATACTCAGCCTCTCCCCTCCCCGGCTCGTCCTGCCATTATACACGGCCTCTACCCTTCCCCGCCCAGTCCTGCCATTATACTCGGCCAGTGTCTCTCCCCGACTCACCCAGCCAATATACTGGGCCTCTACCCTTCTCGGCTCATCCTGACATTATACTCGGTCTCAGCCCCTTCCCGACTCATCCTGTTATTATACTCGCCCTCTACCCCTCCTCGGCGTATCCTGCCATTATACTGGGCCTCTGCCCCTCCCCGGCTCGTCGTGCCATTATACTCGGCCTCTACTCCTCCACGGCCCGTTGCCATTATACTCGGCCTCTGTCCCATCCCACACTCGTCCTGCCATTATTCTCGCCCTATGCCCCTCCCAAGCTCGTCCTGTCATTATATTCGTCCTCTGTCCCATCCCCGACTAATCCTGCCATTATAATCAGTCTAATTTCCTCTCCGACTCTTCATGCCATTATACTGGGTCTCTACCCCTCCTCGGCTCATCCAGCCGTTATACAGGGCCTCTGCCCCTCCCCGACTTATCCTGTAATTATACTCGGTCTCTGCCCCATCCACGAGTTGTCCTGCTATTATACTCGGCCTGTACGGCTCCTCGGCTTATTCTGCCATTATACTCGGCCTCATCCCCTCCCCTAATCATCCTGCCATTATACTCGGCCTCATTTCCTCTCCGACTCATCATGCCATTATACTGGGCCCCTACCCCTTCCCGACACGTCCTGCCATTATACTCGGCATCTACCCTTCCCGTGCTCGTCCTGACATCATACTCGGTCTCTTCCCCTACCCAACTCATCCTGCCATTATACTGGGTCTCTACCCCTCCTCGGCTTGTACTACCATTATACTGGGCCTCATCTCCTCCCCGACTCATGCTGCAATTATACTGGGCCTCTACCCTTCCCTGACTCATCCTGCCATTATTCTGGGCCTCTACCCCTCCTCGGCTCATCCTGCAGTTATACTCGGCCTCTGTCCCTCCCCGACTCATCCTGCCATTATACTCTGCCTCTACCCCTACCCGCCTCGTTCTGCCATTATACTGGGCCTCTAACCATCCCCAACCTATCCTGCCATTATACTCGGCCCTTCCCTCCCCGACTCGACCTGCCATTATACTCGGTCTCTGCCCGATTCCCGGCCCGTCCTGCCATTATACTGTGCCTGAAACCATCCCCGACCTATCCTGCCATTATACTCGGCCCTTGCCCTCCCCGACTCGTCCTGCCATTATACCTGGTCTCTGCCCGATTCCGGCCCGTCCTGCCATTATACTCTGCCTGAAACCATCCCCGACCTATCCTGTCTTTATACAGGGCCTCTGCCCCTCCCCGGCTCGTGTTGCCATTATACTGGGCCTCTGCCCCTCCGCGGCTCGTCCTGCAATTATACTCGGCCTCTGCCCCTCCCCTGCTCGTCCTGCCATTATACTCGGCCTCTGCCCCTCCCCGGCTCGTCCTGCCATTATACTCGGCCGCTGTACCTTCCCCCACTCGTCCTGCCATTATTCTCGCCCTATGCCCCTCCCACGTTCCTCCTGTCGTTATACTCGGCCTCTGCCCCTCCCCGGCTCGGCCTGCCATTATACACGGCCTCTAACACTTTCCAACTAATCCTTCCATTATACTCGGCCTCTACACATCCTCAGCTTATTCTACGATTTCAACCATTGAAATGCTTGTTCATAGAACTTTGGCTTGTCTTCCTCAGTGGAGATCATCCTCCATGCTCAGGATATAATCCATGGATATGAAAAAAGAAATGTAAATAATTTTTTCGTATCCAGTGAAAATGTTTATTTTACTGTTGATGAGTAAACAAAACAATAATTATTTTGTACAAAGAGAGGTTTGCTAATTCCTTGTTTTTCTTCTTCTATTTGATAGCAATGTAGTAACTATTCTTTCAGAGCCATCAACAGTTAGTAGTAAATTTTTAAAAAATAAATAAGTATGATGTAGTCAAGGAACTATCAAATAATATCAAAATTAAACAATAACATTAACATCCAAAACCAATAAATAAGACACTTGGACACTTTAGAATTGCTCTCTTAACATCTTATACGTCACATCAACAATGATTTTAATTAGTTCCCTAAAAATAATTATATTATACTTAGTAACAAAAAATAAAAAAATATAAACACCCAGAAAAAGGCATAAACAAAAATATAATAAGGCAGAGGTTTAACTAACAATATATATATTGTTCTTCATTACCAAACATATATGCATATTTATAATAATTACATTTACATAATTATATTCTAGGTAAACGTCGATTAGGACGGGGGTTGGAAGGGCAGGGTCTGGAAGAGTTTGTTTATCAGCTGCCAGCTACAATTGGACACGGCTTAGAAGATCTGGAAGAGTTTCTTCAGTTCCACCATCAGCTGCCAGCTACAACTGGACACGGCTTAGAGGATCTGGAAGAGTTTCTTCAGTTCCACCATCAACTGCCAGTCGGTCTTGACCAGGTCGTCTCGGAAGTAGTCCTTGCAAGCATCGATAGACTGCCTGCTTATCTGCAACATTATATATTACAACATAATTTATCATCTCTACACATAAACACAAATATTAACCACAATATATCGTCTCATAAAAACGATTTAGTAGATTTCCTTTAAGGAAACCAAGCTATTAAGGTTCTACTCATGACGCGATTTTTAAGCAATTCCCTGAAATCTTTATCCATCCAAGGAAATGAGATCCGTTTAAAACTATAAGTGTATGAGAGTGTGTGTGTGTGTGTGTGTATGGTGACATGCTATCGATCGCAATTTATGTTTCATCAATACCAAACTCTTTAATAAAATGTTTTATGTAAAACTAAAGACCACGTTCGTTAATGGCTGAAATCCGACGTGGGGTGGGAAGGGGGTTTCGAAATATCTCCATTATTATGCGCCGGATCGAAAAGTTGTATAGAATCGATCTTGTTGAAAATATAATGTATATTTAACAGTTTAACAGAGTATTTACTAAAAAAAAAAAATTGCAACAAAATATGACAAATAATAAAATAAGTCTGCTTTTGTCTGCTAGAGGCTTGCAGGTTGAATTGGAAATGATTATAGGGATGCCAGCTGTCCTAGTTGGTCCCGAGGAGCCATGAGGTCTGCATTGTCGTGTTCTTCAATATCTTTATGGATCATGTGTTCACTGGCCTCCTAGCTAGGCTTGGTTTCTTCCTTGGACCGTCCAGAATCTCTGTTTTAGCAAACATATTGCACATGCTGCATTAGGTTCCATCACCCAGCAAACATATAGCATATGCTGCATTAGGTTCCATCACCCAGCAACCACATAGCATATGCAGCATTAGGTTCCATCACCTAGAAAACATATTGCATATGCTACATTAGGTTCCATCACCCAGCAACCATATAGCATATGCAGCATTAGGTTCCATCACCCAGCAAACATATTGCATATGCTGCATTAGGTTCCATCACCCAGCAACCATATAGCATATGCAGCATTAGGTTCCATTACCCAGCAACCATATTGCATATGCTACATTAGGTTTCATCACCCAGCAACCATATAGCATATGCAGCATTAGGTTCCATCACCTAGAAAACATATTGCATATGCTGCAATAGGTTCCATCACCCAGCAAACATATTGCATATGCTGCATTAGGTTCCATCACCCAGCAACCATATAGCATATGCAGCAATAGGTTCCATCACCTAGAAAACGTATTGCATATGCTACATTAGGTTCCATCACCCAGCAACCATATTGCATACGCTGCATTAGGTTCCTACCTAGGCTAGGCTAACAGGTGGCCATAATGAGTAGGCTAGGATAACACGTGGCCATAATGAGTAGGCTAGACTACCTGGTGGCCATAATGAGTAGGCTAGACTATCAGGTGGCCATAATGAGTAGGTTAGACTAACAGGTGGCCATAATGAGTAGGCCAGACTAATTGGTGGCCATAATGAGTAGGCTAGACTAACAGGTGGCCATAATGAGTAGGCTAGACTAACAGGTGGCCAAAATGAGTAGGCCAGACTAATTGGTGGCCATAATGAGTAGGCTAGGCTAACTGGTGGCCATAACGAGTAGGCTAGACTAATTGGTGGCCATAATGAGTAGGCTAGACTAACAGGTGGCCATAATGAGTAGGCTAGACTATCAGGTGGCCATAATGAGTAGGCCAGACTAATTGGTGGCCATAATGAGTAGGCTAGACTAACAGGTGGCCATAATGAGTAGGCTAGACTAACAGGTGGCCATAATGAGTAGGCTAGACTATCAGGTGGCCATAATGAGTAGGCTAGGATAACACGTGGCCATAATGAGTAGGCTAGGATAACAGGTGGCAATAATGAGTAGGCTAGGATAACACGTGGCCATAATGAGTAGGCTAGACTAACAGGTGGCCATAATGAGTAGGCTAGAATAACTGGTGGCCATAATGAGAAGGCTAGGCTAACTGGTGGCCATAATGAGAAGGCTAGGCTAACTGGTGGCCATAATGAGTAGGCTAGGCTAACTGGTGGCCATAATGAGTAGGCTAGGCTAACTGAAGGCCATAATGAGTAGGCTAGGATAACACGTGGCCATAATGAGTAGGCTAGACTAACAGGTGGCCATAATGAGTAGGCTAGAATAACTGGTGGCCATAATGAGTAGGCTAGACTAACTGGTGGCCATAATGAGTAGGCTAGACTAACTGGTGGCCATAATGAGTAGGCTGGGCTAACTGGTGGCCATAATGAGTAGGCTAGGCTAACTGGTGGCCATAATGAGTAGGCTAGGCTAACTGGTGGCCATAATGAGTAGGCTAGGCTAACTGTTGGCCATAATGAGTAGGCTAGGATAACACGTGGCCATAATGAGTAGGCTAGGATAACAGGTGGCCATAATGAGTAGGCTAGAATAACTGGTGGCCATAATGAGAAGGCTAGGCTAACTGGTGGCCATAATGAGTAGGCTAGGCTAACTGGTGGCCATAATGAGTAGGCTAGGCTAACTGGTGGCCATAATGAGTAGGCTAGGCTAACTGGTGGCCATAATGAGAAGGCTAGGCTAACTGGTGGCCATAATGAGTAGGCTAGACTAACTGGTGGCCATAATGAGTAGGCTAGACTAACTGGTGGCCATAATGAGTAGGCTAGACTAACTGGTGGCCATAATGAGTAGGCTAGGCTAACTGGTGGCCATAATGAGTAGGCTAGACTAACAGGTGGCCATAATGAGTAGGCTAGACTATCAGGTGGCCATAATGAGTAGGCCAGACTAACTGGTGGCCATAAAGAGATGGCTAGACTAACTGGTGGCCATAATGAGTAGGCTCGACTAACAGGTGGCCATAATGAGTAGGCTAGGCTAACTGGTGGCCATAATGAGTAGGCTAGGCTAACTGGTGGCCATAATGAGTAGGCTAGGCTAACTGGTGGCCATAATGAGTAGGCTAGGCTAACTGGTGGCCATAATGAGTAGGCTAGGCTAACTGGTGGCCATAATCCTAATGTTGACAAATTATTTAGCTAATGTCTTTTACTCCAGCAACTAGAATGTAACAGCGGATAGTCATGAAAAATCCCAAGCAAAAATGTTAGGGACACTAACAGCACAAAAACGCAGAGACATATGTA
This sequence comes from Riptortus pedestris, assembly GCA_019009955.1. Lineage (NCBI taxonomy): Eukaryota > Metazoa > Arthropoda > Insecta > Hemiptera > Alydidae > Riptortus > Riptortus pedestris. Next base: position 153,472,943 of record CM032232.1, on the reverse strand, counting down.
TGTGTGTGACCGAGCGTGCGTGTGTAAAATAGCAATAATATGTATAATAGTATATTATGTACATGTTTTCTCTAATCGAGTAGCACTCCTACTCATGCCATATAGTTACCACTTCATGCCAAGGGTCAATATGGTTTTAATTAAGTTTTACATTGTTACAAAGATTCAAATACGTTACGCGAAGCCGTCATCAACAACAATTTTAATTTCTTTCTCTAAAGATTTATTAGATCTATTCCATATATATATATTTGTAGGCCTAGTATAGATTCTCATACAATCTATAGTTGAGGGTTCTAACCTGTGTTGAATCATGATCCACTTCTTACTCCATCTTGCTTTTAGCAGATTTCCCTTAAGGGAAATCAGCTATTGAGGTTGTACTCATGACGGAATTTTCAAAATTTTTCTTCAAACGTCCATCGATCCTACGTAGTAGATGACGAAAATGAAGTCCGTTCAAAACTGTATATTTATATATATTTGTCTGTTACCGCTCTAGCGGTCGCAATTTTTGTTTGATCGGTACCAAACTCGATATTTAGTCGTTTTACGTAAAAAGAACGATATAGTTCGTTAACGGCTGAAATCGGACCAGTCGGAGGGGGGGGGGGTTTAGAGGGGAGGATTTTCGAAAATTCAAAATATCTCCGTTACTATACGTCGGATCGAAAAATTGTACAGAGTCAATCTTATTGCAAATTAAATGTACTATAAATATTGTTATATACATTTATTATTATTATTTATTTATTAACGTCCACTTTTTGCAACTTAGGCTAATCGGGACGGGTTATCTACAGGTTACCACCCTTTTCTAGCCAGGGTGGGATTTTAGGACGTTATTTAATGAATTCCGTCACTAAATAATTTCCTTTGCCCAGGCGAGAATCGAACTCGCCACTCTAGGTTTACCATGTGAGATAAAGGTCAACGCTTTAACTCGCATGGCTAACCTGAGCCCCTTATATACATTTATTCTCTATCTTGAATATTAACCGAGATATTTGCATTTGTATTCTGCCTGTGGTCGGTGGGAGTCGGCTATGTTCGGGACTTTCCACCGAGAGCTCTGGCGGCTGTTTCCGTAACTATTCGTTCCCTTGAATAGGTTAAGAGATACCTTACTACTACAGTTGTTATTGGGCAGATTTATCTACTGTATAACTTCACGTGGGAAATCTGCTTAGTTTACGCAGCCCCTGCGTGACGGACGTTTTCCTACAAGAATCTATTAGCGAGAGAGGTTCTAGCCATAGTATAGATTCCTATACAGTCAGCTGTTTTGCCTCTCTTATCCCCACCTACAGTCTAGTGCCCTATACTCCACTTATCAACGATTCCAGCTGAGTTGAGTAGTAATTCTTGTAATTAGTTTTAAGCGCCCTCGCTTTGTCATAATTTTAAAGGTGCTCCTCTGACAATGGCGTTTAATAAAATTATATTGACTGCTGCAAGTCGTAACAATATTCTTCACTGATTACATTATTTTATTTTGTAAGATTTGGTCCAGATATTTATTCATTCATCCAATACTGAGTAGGTCGGTGAGATATTGCAGCGGTGAGCCCCATCTGGTAGGAAGTAATCAAGCTGAAAATGTTAGCCTCATATAACTATATGGACCTCCATACCACCTGGTTGGCGGATCTAGAGCCATAGAAAAAGCAATCTGGAATATCCGATAAGAGGGAAATATAGGTAAAGAATATTTTCCAGATAATTCCATAAATAGAAGTAAGGGTGGGGGCGGAACCAAGCAGCGGGGGCGGGGCTAGCCACCCCCGGAATATAACGATCTACCCCCTCCACCACTCCTCTTCAACAAATATATACATACTTCGCCATCTCTTCATTCATCCTTATTTATCATCACTAACTCCTATTCATCCTATCCAATACATCTTTACTTTAGGCCTAGTAGAGGAAGGTCCTTTCAAATATATCCTGGCTCACAACATGTAAATGGGGCAAAGCAGAAGGCTTTTGTAGTCTGCAAACATACTGGCTAATAATCAACTACAAGTCAACTGATACAGGGATGGTTCTCTAACAACTCTCATCTCGAGGCTAATATTTTCCTTTCATGAATGGTTACGGTTGCTATGAACGGACTTTTCCCCATGATGATTTTACTATTGGATGTTCTGCAATAGAACGCAACGAGAAGCCACTACACGTACTTTTCTCAAGTCCGTCAACTATGATGGATGCGTTAACTAAGCTGAAGGGGCCTCGGCTCAGACTGGCTGAACTCTGCGCAATGCCCCTGGGGCCTTGGCTCAGACTGGCCGAACTCTGCCTAATGCCCGTAGGGTCTCGGCTCAGACTGGCCGAACTCTGCCTAATGCCCTGAGGGTCTCGGCTCAGACTGGCCGAACTCTGCCTAATGCCGCTGGGGCCTCGGCTCAGACTGGCCGAACTCTGCCCAATGCCCCTGGGGCCTCGGCTCGGACTGGCCGAACTCTGCCAAATGCCCCTGGGGCCTCGGCTCAGACTGGCCGAACTCTGCCCAATGCCCCTGGGGCCTCGGCTCAGACTGGCCGAACTCTGCCCAATGCCGGTGGGGCCTCGGCTCAGACTGGCCGAACTCTGCCCAATACCCGTGGGGCCTCGGCTCAGACTGGCCGAACTGTTCCCAATGCCGGTGGGGCCTCGGCTCAGACTGGCCGAACTCTGCCCAATGCCCGTGGGGCCTCGGCTCAGACTGGCTGAACTCCGCGCAATGCCCGTGGGGCCTTGGCTCAGACTGGCTGAACTCTGCGCATAGTCCCTGGGGCCTCGGCTCAGACTGGCCGAACTCTGCCCAATGCCCCTGGGGCCTCGGCTCAGACTGGCCGAACTCTTCCCAATGCCGGTGGGGCCTCGGCTCAGACTGGCCGAACTCTGCCCAATGCCCGTGGGGCCTCGGCTCAGACTGGCCGAACTCTGCCCAATGCCCGTGGGGCCTCGGCTCAGACTGGCCGAACTCTGCCCAATGCCCGTGGGGCCTCGGCTCAGACTGGCCGAACTCTTCCCAATGCCGGTGGGGCCTCGGCTCAGACTGGCCGAACTCTGCCTAATGCCCGTGGGGCCTCGGCTCAGACTGGCCGAACTCTTCCCAATGCCGGTGGGGCCTCGGCTCAGACTGGCCGAACTCTGCCCAATGCCCGTGGGGCCTCGGCTCAGACTGGCTGAACTCCGCGCAATGCCCGTGGGGCCTTGGCTCAGACTGGCTGAACTCTGCCCAATGCCCGTGGGGCCTCGGCTCATACTGGCCGAACTCTGCCCAATGCCGGAGGGGCTCGGCTCAGACTGGCCGAACTCTGCCCAATGCCGGTGGGGCATCGGCTCAGACTGGCCGAACTCTGCCTAATGCCCGTGGGGCCTCGGCTCAGACTGGCCGAACTCTGCCCAATGACCGTGGCGCCTGGGCTCACACTGGCCGAACTCTGCCCAATGCCCGTGGGCCTCGGCTCAGACTGGCCGAACTCTTCCCAATGCCGGTGGGGCCTCGGCTCAGACTGGCCGAACTCTGCCCAATGCCCGTGGGGCCTCGGCTCAGACTGGCCGAACTCTGCCCAATGCCCGTGGGGCCTCGGCTCAGACTGGCCGAACTCTGCCCAATGCCCCTGGGGCCTCGGCTCAGACTGGCCGAACTCTGCCCAATGCCCGTGGGGCCTGGGCTCAGACTGGCCGAACTCTGCCTAATGCCCGTGGGGCCTCGGCTCAGACTGGCCGAACTCTTCCCAATGCCGGTGGGGCCTCGGCTCAGACTGGCCGAACTCTGCCGAATGCCCGTGGGGCCTCGGCTCAGACTGGCCGAACTCTGCCCAATGCCCGTGGAGCCTGGGCTCAGACTGGCCGAACTCCGCGCAATGCCCGTGGGGCCTTGGCTCAGACTGGCTGAACTCTGCGCATAGTCCCTGGGGCCTCGGCTCAGACTGGCCGAACTCTGCCCAATGCCCCTGGGGCCTCGGCTCAGACTGGCCGAACTCTGCCCAATGCCCGTGGGGCCTCGGCTCAGACTGGCCGAACTCGGGCGCAAGCCCGTGGGGCCTCGGCTCAGACTGGCCGAACTCTGCCCAATGCCCGTGGGGCCTCGGCTCAGACTGGCGGAACTCCGCCCAATGCCCGTGGGGCCTGGGCTCAGACTGGCCGAACTCTGCCAAATGCCCCTGGGGCCTCGGCTCAGACTGGCCGAACTCTGCCCAATGCCCCTGGGGCCTCGGCTCAGACTGGCCGAACTCTGCCCAATGCCGGTGGGGCCTCGGCTCAGACTGGCCGAACTCTGCCCAATGCCCGTGGGGCCTCGGCTCAGACTGGCCGAACTCTGCCCAATGCCCGTGGGGCCTCGGCTCAGACTGGCCGAACTCTGCCCAATCCCCGTGGGGCCTCGGCTCAGACTGGCCGAACTCTTCCCAATGCCGGTGGGGCCTCGGCTCAGACTGGCCGAACTCTGCCCAATGCCCGTGGGGCCTCGGCTCAGACTGGCTGAACTCTGCCCAATGCCCGTGGGGCCTTGGCTCAGACTGGCCGAACTCTGCCCAATGCCCGTGGGGCCTCGGCTCAGACTGGCCGAACTCTGCCCAATGCCCTGAGGGCCTCGGCTCAGACTGGCCGAACTCTGCCCAATGCCCCTGGGGCCTCGGCTCAGACTGGCCGAACTCTGCCCAATGCCCGTGGGGCCTGGGCTCAGACTGGCCGAACTCTGCCTAATGCCCGTGGGGCCTCGGGTCAGACTGGCCGAACTCTTCCCAATGCCGGTGGGGCCTCGGCTCAGACTGGCCGAACTCTGCCTAATGCCCGTGGGGCCTCGGCTCAGACTGGCCGAACTCTGCCCAATGCCCCTGGGGCCTCGGCTCAGACTGGCCGAACTCTGCCCAATGCCCGTGGGCCTCGGCTCAGACTGGCCGAACTCTGCCCAATGCAAGAGGGGGCTCGGCTCAGACTGGCCGAACTCTGCCCAATGCCCGTGGGGCCTCGGCTCAGACTGGCCGAACTCGGCCCAATGCCCGTGGGGCCTCGGCTCAGACTGGCTGAACTCTGCGCATTGGCCCTGGGGCCTCGGCTCAGACTGGCCGAACTCTGCCCAATGCCCCTTGGGCCTCGGCTCAGACTGGCCGAACTCTGCCCAATGCCCGTGGGGCCTGGGCTCAGACTGGCCGAACTCTGCCCAATGCTGGCTCAGACTGGCCGAACTCTGCCCAATGCCCGTGGGGCCTCGGCTCAGACTGGCCGAACTCTGCCCAATGCCCGTGGGGCCTTGTCTCAGACTGGCCGAACTCTTCTCAATGGCCGTGGGGCCTCGGCTCAGACTGTCCGAACTCTGCCCAATGCCCGTGGGGCCTAGGCTCAGACTGGCCGAACTCTGCCCAATGCCCGTGGGGCCTCGGCTCAGACTGGCCGAACTCTGCCCAATGCCCGTGGGGCCTCGGCTCAGACTGGCCGAACTCTGCCCAATGCCCGTGGGCCTCGGCTCAGACTGGCCGGCTCAGACTGGCCGAACTCTGCCCAATGCCCGTGGGGCCTTGGCTCAGACTGGCTGAACTCTTCCCAATGCCCGTGGGGCCTTGGCTCAGACTGGCCGAACTCTGCCCAATGCCCGTGGGGCCTCGGCTCAGACTGGCCGAACTCTGCCCAATGCCCGTGGGGCCTCGGCTCAGACTGGCAGAACTCTGCCAAATGCCCGTAGGGCCTCGGCTCAGACTGGCCGAACTCTGCCCAATGCCGGTGGGGCCTCGGCTCAGACAGGCCTAACTCTGCCTAATGCCCTGGGGCCTCGGCTCAGACTGGCCGAACTCTTCCCAATGCCGGTGGGGCCTCGGCTCAGACTGGCCGAACTCTGCCCAATGCCGCTGGGGCCTCGGCTCAGACTGGCCGCACTCTGACCAATGCCCGTGGGGCCGCGGGTCAGACTGGCCGAACTCTGCCCAATGCCCGTGGGGCCTCGGCTCAGACTGGCCGAACTCTGCCCAATGCCCGTGGGGCCTCGGCTCAGACTGCCGAACTGGCGGCTCAGACTGGCAGAACTCTGCCCAATGCCGGTGGGGCCTCGGCTCAGACTGGCCGAACTCTGCCTAATGCCCGTGGGGCCTCGGCTCAGACTGGCCGAACTCTGCCCAATGCCCGTGGAGCCTCGGCTCAGACTGGCCGAACTCTTCCCAATGCCGGTGGGGCCTCGGCTCAGACTGGCCGAACTCTGCCCAATGCCCGTGGGGCCTCGGCTCAGACTGGCCGAACTCTGCCAAATGCCCGTGGGGCCTCGGCTCAGACTGGCCGAACTCTGCCCAATGGCCCTGGGGCCTCGGCTCAGACTGGCCGAACTCTGCCCAATGCCCCTGGGGCATCGGCTCAGACTGGCGGAACTCTTCCCAATGCCCGTGGGGCCTCGGCTCAGGCTGGCCGAACTCATCCCAATGCCGCTGGGGCCTCGGCTCTGAGTGGCCGAGCTCTGCCAAATGCCCGAGGGGCCTCGGCTCAGACTGGCCGAACTCTGCCCAATGCCCCTGGGGCCTCGGCTCTGACTGGCCGAACTCTGCCCAATGCACGAGGGGCCTCGGCTCAGACTGGCCGAACTCTGCCAAATTCCCCAGGGGCCTCGGCTCAGTCTGGCCGAACTCTGCCCAATGCCCGTGGGGCCTCGGCTCAGACTGGCCGAACTCTGCCAATGCCCGTGGGGCTCGGCTCAGACTGGCCGAACTCTGCCCAATGCCTCTGGGGCCTCGGCTCAGACTGGCCGAACTCTGCCCAATGCCCGTGGGGCCGCGGGTCAGACTGGCCGAACTCTGCCTAATGCCCATGGGGCCTCTGCTCAGACTGGCCGAACTCAGCCCAATGCCGGTGGGGCCTCGGCTCAGACTGGCCGAACTCTGCCCAATGCCGGTGGGGCCTCGGCTCAGACTGGCCGAACTCTGCCCAATGCCTCTGGGGCCTCGGCTCAGACTGGCCGAACTCTGCCCAATGCCCGTGGGGCCTCGGGTCAGACTGGCCGAACTCTGCCCAATGCCCGTGGGGCCTCGGCTCAGACTGGCCGAACTCTGCCCAATGCCCGTGGGGCCTCGGCTCAGACTGGCCGAACTCTGCCCAATGCCCGTGGGGCCTCGGCTCAGACTGGCCGAACTCTGCCCAATGCCCGTGGGGCCTCGGCTCAGACTGGCCGAACTCTGCCTAATGCCCCTGGGGTCTCGGCTCATTCTGGCCGAACTCTGCCCAATGCCCGTGGAGCCTGGGCTCAGACTGGCCGAACTCTACCCAATGCCCCTGGGGCCTCGGGTCAGACTGGCCGAACTCTGCCCAATGCCGGAGGGGCCTCGGGTCAGACTGGCCGAACTCTGCCCAATGCCCGTGGGGCCTCGGGTCAGACTGGCCGAACTCTGCCCAATGCCGGAGGGGCCTCGGCTCAGACTGGCCGAACTCTGCCTAATGCCCGTGGGGCCTCGGCTCAGACTGGCCGAACTCTGCGCAATTCCCGTGGGGCCTCGGCTCAGACTGGCCGAACTCTGCCCAATGCCCGTGGGGGCTCGGCTCAGACTGGCCGAACTCTGCCCAATGCCCCTGGGGCCTCGGCTCAGACTGGCCGAACTCTGCCCAATGCCCCTGGGGCCTCGGCTCAGACTGGCCGAACTCTGCCTAATGCCCGTGGGGCCTCGGCTCAGACTGGCCGAACTCTGCCCAATGCCGGTGGGGCCTCGGCTCAGACTGGCCGAACTCTGCCCAATGCCCCTGGGGCCTCGGCTCAGACTGGCCGAACTCTGCCCAATGCCGGAGGGGCCTCGGGTCAGACTGGCCGAACTCTGCCCAATGCCGGTGGGGCCTCGGCTCAGACTGGCCGAACTCTTCCCAATGCCGGTGGGGCCTCGGCTCTGACTGGCCGAACTCTTCCAAATGACGCTGGGGCCTCGGCTCAGACTGGCCGAACTCTGCCCAATTCCCGTGGGGCCTCGGGTCAGACTGGCCGAACTCTGCCCAATGCCCGTGGGGCCTGGGCTCAGACTGGCTGAACTCTGCGCAATTCCCGTGGGGCCTCGGCTCAGACTGGCCGAACTCAATGCCCTTAAGGGAAAACAGCTATTGAGGTTGTACTCATGATGGAATTTTCGAATTTTTTCTTCAAATGTCCATCGGTCCTAATAGATGACCAAAATGAGGTCCGGTCAAAACTGTATATATATATATATATATATATATATATATATATATGAGGACTTCGGCTATCTGCTCCAGCGGTTGAAATTTGCATAACATGAAACAGAAATATTCTCTTTTGCCGTACAGCAAAGTATAAACGAGATATATACTATAAAGTACGTCGCTGGGGCTCGCGTAAACTAAGCGGATTTCCCAAGTTTTGCAATAGAGAAATTTGCCTACTAATATCGGCAGCAGTAACTAGTCTCTAAACCAATTCACGAGGGACGGTCAACAGTTACGGAAACGGCCGAACTAGTTCTAGCCAGAAAGTCTCGAATATAGCCGACATGTGTTGACCACACACACAATACAATTGCAAATATCTCGGTTAATATTCAAGATACAGAATAAATGTATAGAACAATATTTATAGTATTTGCAATAAGATTGATTCTATACAATTTTTCGAACCAACGCATAATAACGTCGGTATTTCGAATTTTCAAAAATCCCCCATTCTACTGGTCCAATTTCAGCCATTAACGAACTTGATCTTTCTTTTTACATAAAATTTAGAGTTTGGTAACGATAACACAAATTGCGAGCGCATTAAAAAAAATTGATATATATATATATATATATATATATATATATATATATATATATATATACATATATACTAGCTATTTGCCAAAAACCAATAGGAAACGAAATATAGCTATTTTTAATTTCAGACCTTCCTTATTCCCCCACTCGGGCAAATCACCTTCGATGTGGTGTCCATTAATAAATAAAAAAATATTCCCCCACTTCGGTTCGTCTCAGAGAATATTAATATAGCCTAAAGTCTAAGTTGGATTAGTAGTAATATACATACCAAGTTTCATAAAATTCGATTCAGCCGTTTATCCGTGAAAAGGTAACAAATGGACACGAAAGAAACAAAATGCAGTTATGGTATCTATGATATGTGAAAGGAAAAGTTATCGTGAAATTTCGCGAAAAATATCAATGTACAGACAGAGACAGACAATGACAGATGTACAGACAATTATATATATATATATATATATATATATATATATATATATATATATTGTTACGTTTTTATTACAAAAACCAGTAATAAAACGTTGTTAATAAGAGTTCGTTTGGATTGCAAAATTAAACACACACAAGTTTCACAGTTTATCACTGCACAATTTATTTCTACTACACAATACTCTTGATTATTACTACTCACAGTATTACACTGATAGTGTCACTGTTCTTCAGATTTCACAGTACAATAATTCACTCACGGTCGCTGAAATTCACATAAAACGACGGCACTGCACTGTCCTTTACTTTGAGGCACTGCACTGTCTTAAACACGGCACTAAACTGTTACTTACAGTGACGGCACAACACTGTTCTTCGCGGACAACACTTTACCGCACTGCACTAAGTCGCGCTGAACATCCCCCGAAGACCGTCGAGCGTCAACTGAACTGAGGTACTCGCAGGATCTCTTATAAATGCCTGGAGAAGGGACTAGGCAAGAAGGTCTAGACTAAAAGTTCCAGAACTTCCTGGAAGGCTCTAATTAGATTCTCTCGTTCCACTAGTCTTTGTTCCTCCTTTCACGCGGCTCTCTCTCTTTGTGTATTCGCCCACTCATCCGATTCTCGCAACACTGCCGCCCACTTAAGCCTGTTCGTCCCGAATAGGCTCAATATCGCCGTCACCATACTGGGCTAGTCGCTCTAGTTGTACCTCTTTCATTTTAGACCTCGGATTGTGGTATCTCTGAATCCTGTAAGGTCCCTCCCAATGCGTCTGCAATTTAGGCGATAGTCATTTCTTGCGTTGGGGGTTAAACAGTAGAACCATTTGTCCTTCAGTGAATCCCTCCGCATCTGCTGGTCGATCATACACGCCATTCATGTGGTTACTGGCCATTTTAATGGGGTGCATTATTTCATGGCGGGTCGACCTTCCATTGTCCTCCTTAGCCAGAATAGTGTCGCCCTTCTGCGCCGACGACTTGGCTCTTCCTGAACTAACACGGCTAAGTCGTACATCAATGACGCACTCCTCTTCCTCGGCTTTTGTACAATCCTTGTACTCTACGGTGCATGGCCGCTTGGAGAGGGTTAGAGCGTCATCGTGTTTTCTTCCTTTCCTATGGACCTTAGCTTCCTGGTGGTCTTGCTCTCATGCCCGACTTCCATAGGTATTTCTGTGTTTCGCCAGATCATAATTTGCTTACCCATTTGCAGGTCAATGCCGTGGGCTATCATGAAGTCTACACCGATGATCACTTCATCCATTATGTCAGCAACAACAAAGACATGTTCAGTGCTGATATTGGCGATAGTCACTCTCATCTTGGCTCTTCCGTAGACTGTGGCTAAATCCCCTGTAGCAGTTCGCAGTCGTACGTTCTCCAACGGTTCCACTGCCCCTTTTACCAAATCGGGCCGAATGATGGAGTGTGTCGCTCCCGTGTCCATGGTGAGGACCTGCTTCCACCCGTTGATGAGCCCACGAGCTGTAAGGTTGCTGTTCTTCTGCCATATAATTGAAATGGAGATGGTGGAGCCATCGGTTTTAGGAGCTAGTTCTTGCCCCTCAGTGCGAGCTCGTTCTAGTTTTACATTGGCTCTTGAGATTTCGATGTCAGTCGCCCGTTTGTTGTCCCTCCATGGCGAAATAGAAATCGACCTTTTCCTTGGCGCTTTACAATTACGCTGAAAGTGGCCGACCTCACCGCAGTTGAAGCATTTGGCGCGCGATCTATTCACTTGCTCCTCCAGGACTTGCTTGACTACGTCTTCTATGTTACTCCTCGAGATTTGGACGTTACTCGCCCGATGGTGTAAAAGATCTCAATCCTTTCTTTGGTGCTTTACAGTTGCGCTGAAAATGGCCAACCTTACCGCAGTTGAGCATTCGGCGCGTGATCTATTTCTCTGCTCCCCCAGTATTCGCTTGACCACTGCTTCTATGTCACTCCTTTCATCGCCGCCACTTCGTGTTTCAGCAACAAGACGTCGCACATTGTAGACTACGGCCTTGAAATGACTTTAGCAGTCTCCTGGGCTACCGCATAAGAGATGGTTTCAGCAAAGGCTGATTTTTGCATAGCACACACCGCGAATTTAACATCTGGGTCTCGTATACCATTAACAAATACTTCAATCTTGAACTGATCCAAGAACGGATGATTCTCACCTGGGTAAGTCAGCTGGACCAGACGTTCGATGTCCATGGCAATATCTTGGAGCGTCTCATTCGGTTTTGTACTCTGCGGCGTAATTCTATACTGTAAAGTTCTCGCTTATGTTCACCACCGAACTTGCGCTGTAATGCCACCATAATGTCCTCATAATTATTCCTGCAAGCCGATGGCAAACTCTCCAGGATATCTGCAGCAGCTCCCTTCAGTGCCAAAATCAGTTCTATGGCCTTTTCTTCATCATTCCATCCGTTTTTACCGGCCACCGTCTCAAATTGGAATTTAAAAACATTAAATGGTACGCTTCCATCAAAAGTTGGGGTCTTTATCCTGCTGAACTGTCCTGAAATAACTCTCACCGGACCTTCTCGAACTTGTAGATTGTCCATTTGAAATTGTAGCTCACGTATTTCATCGTCCATCTTTCTTCCTAGGTTGGACACGTCCTCTTCAACCTTCTTCTGTGCCGCAGAGTTTTTCATCAAACCCGCTTACTCTCTGCTCAATGGCTTCCACTCGTTTGCCCAATACTTCTGATATTTCGTGGAGTTTAAGGTTTGAGTTTAAGGTTGGAAGCTTCCTGAAGTTCCTCAAGTTTCTCGCCATTAGCTCTAGAAACTTCTTCTAGTCTTTCGTAATTAGCTATAAAAGCTTCTCGAACTTTTTCTTCTAGCCTCTCACAATTAGCTCTAGAAACGTCTTGAAATTCCTGTCTTACTTCCGCTAAGATTTTCTCGCTGTTACTTTTAGACGCTTCTGATTATTTTCCATCATAGCGGCTAAAATTGCATTTAAGTCCAAATTGTTACTTGAGGTATGATTACTTACAGCAATGTCTTCTTTATCGTCAAACTCGTGTGTACTTATATCGATTCCTCGTCTTTGGAATTCATCAATCAACCGCCTTTGTAGTTCAGCCTTGTTTCCTGTTGTTGGCAGGTCCAATTTAGCCAGCTCCTTCTTCAGATGTTCCACTTTAAGTTCTTCAAACTTCATTTTGTTGATTTTAGTTTTGCAATCCCACTTCTGACACTAGTTGTTACGTTTTTATTACAAAAACCAGTAATAAAACGTTGTTAATAAGAGTTCGTTTTGGATTGCAAAACTAAACATACACAAGTTTCACAGTTTATCACTGCACAATTTATTTCTACTACACAATACTCTTGATTATTACTACTCACAGTATTAGACTGATAGTGTCACAGTTCTTCAGATTTCAGAGTCCAATAATTCACTCACGGTCACTGAAATTCACATAAAACGACGGCACTGTACTGTCCTTTACTTCGAGGCACTGCACTGTCTTAAACACGGCACTAAACTGTTACTTACAGTCACGGCACAACACTGTTCTTCACGGCAAAACACTTTACCGCACTGCACTAAGTCGCGCTGAACATCCCCCGAAGACCGTCGAGCGTCAACTGAACTGAGGTACTCGCAGGATCTATTATAAATGCCTGGAGAAGGGACTAGGCAAGAAGGTCTAGACTAAAAGTTCCAGAACTTCCTGGAAGGCTCTAATTAGATTCTCTCGTTCCACTAGTCTTTGTTCCTCCTTTCACGCGGCTCTCTCTTTGTGTATTCACCCACTTATCCGATTCTCTCAACAATATATATATCTTTATATATATAATTCTAGCGTACGTGTGTATGCCACTGAACTCCTCCTAGACGCTGGACCGATTTGATTGAATTTTTAAATACGCGTTCGGGTGACGCCCCGGATGGTTTAGCGCCGCAGATCGGCCCGGCAGATGAAGCAGGAGTGGGGGTTGTGAGGGAGGCCTGAAATTAAAAATAGCCGTATTTCGTTTCCTATTGATTTTTCGGCAAATATGCACAGGATAAGAGTTGTTTATGTTGTTATTTGGAGTAATTTTTGTCATGTTCACTTTTGACGTATAATAAAGTATAAACGAGATATACACTAAGAAAGTAAAGTGGGGCCAACAATTTTATTGGGCACCAACGATTCAACCGAACTGAAGAAAACTTGGTATGTGAATTAGCGTTGGTTCTTCCATGGTTTGAAGCAATACTAAATTTTTTAGGTTCGAACGGGAGTGGGGGTTTACTGAAGGCCGAAATCTAAAAAACGCCGATATCTCGGTTAATATTAAAGACAGTGAAAATAGGAGACAACGTTTATAGATATTTTAACTTGCAAAAAGTTTGGTTCAATACAAAATTTCGATCCGACTCAAACTAACGGAGATATTTCGAATTTTCGAAAATCCTCCCCTCTAAATCCCCCCTCCCAATGATCCGATTCCAGCCGTTGAAGAACATGATCCGACTTTTAATGCAAAACGTTTAAATACGGAGTTTGGTAACGATCAAGCGAAAATTGCGAGTGCTAGAGCTTTAAGAGGCTAATACACCTCTATCTTTATATATATAATTCTAGCGTACGTGTTTATGTCACTGAACCCCTCCTAATCCCTTGATATATCATGCAGGACAACGTCTGCCGGGTCCGCTAGTATATATATATATATATATATATATATATATATATATATATATATATATACAGATAGATAATTTTGAACGGACCTCATAATTTTGAACGAAACGTCATCTCCTAGATAGGATCGTTGGACATTTGAAGAAATTTCTCGAAAATCGCGTCATATGTACGAACTCAATAGCTGCTAAAAATTAAAGTTGGAGCCAACAATGTTATTGGGCACTAACGATTGAACAGAACTTAACAATTCTGTATGTAAATTAGCATTAATTCTTCCATGCTATATTAAATTTTTAGGTTAATATAATTTAATGTATTACAGGATTGAGATCCTAAATGAGTAGCAGGTTTGCACCACTGAGTCTAGGGAGATGTGGGCTACTTCCTTTGCCCTATCAGTTCTGCCGCTTCCCTGCCGACCTCATATTGCTCTATGTTTATATGTTACTTGATGCTTATGCTTTTAGCAATGTAATGTTATTCTCATGAATATGACTTTGTTTAATTATCATAAATAAATAATTTAAAAAGGTGAACGCTGGGGAGGTGTGCCCAGTTATTTCTCATTTATTAACTCAGCTCCATTAATGTATGAAATAGTTTACTATGTGCCAATATGAATACACAGTTTACAATCGACAATTACAAAAGAGTATTTTTAATAACGGTTACGGCGTACCTAAAACAGCTGTCACCGTTGGGCTTTGTACTTAATCAAGGGAAAGGTACTTTTATTTATATATGGTTCGGAAGACTTTCTACGATTATGAATTATATGGTCCATTACGTTATTAAAAAAATAAAACATGCACAGGAGAAGGGAAATATAAAAATATTGAGGACAGTGAAGCCTTACATTAAGTTTATTATTAAGAAATCCACAGCAACCGTAAACACTGGGACGGGCAAATGTGAAAATGTTGCGCAAAGTAAAGCCTTGCCAAAAAAATACCATCATCATTCAGCCTGAAATGAATTCCCGGGCGAAGCCGGGTACCTTGGTGTATATATACAATTTTACTCTCGTACTAGGTAGGATCGATGGACATTTGAGAAAAATTTTGAAACTCGTGTCGTGAGTACAACAGCAGATTTCCTTTAAGAGAAATCAAATCAAAATAAGGCCCGTGACAATGACAAAGACTATGAAAGCTCTAGCAGCCTCAATTCTACCAAACTCGATAATTAAAAGTTTTAACCTGACGAGAGACAGAACTAGGGTTACGACCAATGGAAAGAAACAAATAATATTTGTGTTATTAATGTCCCATCATGAAATTATAAAGAATACATTCTTCTTGCGAAGTTGTTCTCTTGATCTCTTTCTCTAATAATCAGCCAATTATTTATTTCTTTGTTTAATAATTTCGTGCCCAACCTTGGGCAACCACCCTCCCTTCTCATGCTAAAGCTAAAGCGAAATTTCACCTAAATCTTTCCTCTCATTAAACATCCGATCCGAAACAGGATTGAGTATTAACAGTAGTTTTTGACCTTTTTCGCCTTCTTTATAATTTAATTAAAGTCAAAATACAAACAACTCATTCTATATGGCAATTTTCGCAATTATTCCATTTGTGTATAGCATAAATTCCTATTTTTGATCTTGCTCCAGCTCAAATAAAAATCTAGCGACAGTTTTTGATTTGCCCCAAAATAACTGAAATTGATTTTTAACCCTTCTCTACCTCACCTCCCCTATGAAAACAATAAATTGCGTTTAAGCTGAAGATAAGACGCTCCCTGATATATTGCCTAATTACTAATCTGGGAGAAGGTTTAATAAAGGCTGAAAACGAAATCAATAATGGAAATATCTCGGGTAATATTAAAATTTCAGAAAAACTGAGTAAAATGCTGAAAGTCTGAGTAACTGCAGAAAATATGCAACAAGATTTATTGAATCATTATTTGTTTCATAATAGGGGAGATAGTTGAGTTGCCTCTCTCTAAACCACTCTACGATTTAATCTCTCTATCTTTACACCGAATGCATTAATACTAAAGATGGCAATGTTCAAACAATAATGACGGTCTATAGAGAGCAGCAGAGCCATAAATATGTTAAGTAAGGAGAGTTACCTTGCTGATAAGGAAGTCCTTTTCGTCGAAGTGCCTGCCGAACATCTTGGGTGATTCGCCAGGGATCGGTTCGATCTTGATGCAGACTTCCTGTCCTTTCCGAGCACTCTCCACCGGCTTGTGGTTGTTCTCGATACTTGTCACTATACCCACATCTACGAACTGACACACCAAACCAATGTTGGCCTACATTACATATTTACAATGAATGCTAATGTACTATTTAAAAAATTAGAGCCTACTTACTTCTTTGCTGGGCACACAAATAGGCGTCCCTTCCTTAACTATTCCCGCTTCGACCATCACACCACAAACTATTGGGTCCCTCGAATTGAACACAAACTATAACACACCAAAATACAACGAAAATAAACATAAAGTAAACTTCGAAAATAGTAATACAATTAAAGCATTTAAGGGGGCTCTATGCGAGTTAAGGCGCTGCTCTTAACCAACAAGAGTCGTCAGTTCATTCTCAGGTAGGCAATAAGTATTTATTTGGTGATCAACTCATTAAGTGAAAAATCCTTCGTCCCAACCTGACTGGTAATAACCTATAGATTACCTGTGCCCATTAGCCTTAGTCCCACCTTGACTGGTAATAACCTATAGATTACCTGTGCCCATTAGCCTTAGTCCCACCTTGGCTGGTAATAACCTATAGATTACCTGTGCCCATTACCCTTAGTCCCACCCTGGCTGGTAATAACCTATAGATTACCTGTGGCCATTACCCTTAGTCCCACCCTGCCTGGTAATAACCTATAGATTACCTGTGCCCATTAGCCTTAGTCCCACCTTGGCTGGTAATAACCTATAGATTACCTGTGCCCATTACCCTTAATCCCACCCTGGCTGGTAATAACCTATAGATTACCTGTGGCCATTACCCTTAGTCCCACCCTGCCTGGTAATAACCTATAGATTACCTGCGCCCATTACCCTTAGTCCCACCCTGGCTGGTAATAACCTATAGATTACCTGTGGCCATTACCCTTAGTCCCACCCTGCCTGGTAATAACCTATAGATTACCTGTGCCCATTACCCTTAGTCCCACCCTGCCTGGTAATAACCTATAGATTACCTGTGGACATTACCCTTAGTCCCACCCTGGCTGGTAATAACCAACAGATTACCTGTGGACATTAGCCTTAGTCCCAACCTGACTGGTAATAACCAACAGACTATCTGTGGCCATTAGCCTTAGTCCCACCCTGGCTGGTAATAACCTACAGATTATCTGTGGCCATTAGCCTTAGTCCCACCCTGGCTGGTAATAACCAACAGATTACCTGTGGACATTAGCCTTAGTCCCAACCTGACTGGTAATAACCAACAGACTATCTGTGGACATTAGCCTTAGTCCCATCCTGGCTGGTAATAACCAACAGATTATCTGTGGCCATTAGCCTTAGTCCCACCCTGGCTGGTAATAACCTACAGATTACCTGTGGACATTAGCCTTAGTCCCACCCTGGCTGGTAATAACCAACAGATTACCTGTGGACATTAGCCTTAGTCCCAACCTGACTGGTAATAACCAACAGACTATCTGTGGCCATTAGACTTAGTCCCATCCTGGCTGGTAATAACCAACAGATTATCTGTGGCCATTAGCCTTAGTCCCACCCTGGCTGGTAATAACCTATAGATTACCTGTGGACATTAGCCTTAGTCCCACCCTGGCTGGTAATAACCAACAGATTACCTGTGGACATTAGCCTTAGTCCCAACCTGACTGGTAATAACCAACAGACTATCTGTGGCCATTAGACTTAGTCCCATCCTGGCTGGTAATAACCAACAGATTATCTGTGGCCATTAGCCTTAGTCCCACCCTGGCTGGTAATAACCTATAGATTACCTGTGGACATTAGCCTTAGTTCCACCCTGGCTGGTAATAACCAACAGATTATCTGTGGCCATTAGCCTTATTCCCACCCTGGCTGGTAATAACCAACAGATTACCTGTGGCCATTAGCCTTAGTCCCACCCTGGCCGGTAATAACCAATAGATTACCTGTGGACATTAGCCTTAGTTCCACCCTGGCTGGTAATAACCAACAGATTATCTGTGGCCATTAGCCTTATTCCCACCCTGGCTGGTAATAACCAACAGATTACCTGTGGCCATTAGCCTCGATCACCACCGATTCATGAGCTTCAGGTATGGCCGTCATGAACCAACGCCTCGATCACCACCGATTCAAGAGCTTCAGGTATGGCCGTCATGAACCAACGCCTCGATCACCACCGATTCAAGAGCTTCAGGTATGGCCGTCATGAACCAACGCCTCGATCACCACCGATTCAAGAGCTTCAGGTATGGCCGTCATGAACCAACGCCTCGATCACCACCGATTCAAGAGCTTCAGGTATGGCCGTCATGAACCAACGCCTCGATCACCACCGATTCAAGAGCTTCAGGTATGGCCGTCATGAACCAACGCCTCGATCACCACCGATTCAAGAGCTTCAGGTATGGCCGTCATGAACCAACGCCTCGATCACCACCGATTCAAGAGCTTCAGGTATGGCCGTCATGAACCAACGCCTCGATCACCACCGATTCAAGAGCTTCAGGTATGGCCGTCATGAACCAACGCCTCGATCACCACCGATTCAAGAGCTTCAGGTATGGCCGTCATGAACCAACGCCTCGATCACCACCGATTCAAGAGCTTCAGGTATGGCCGTCATGAACCAACGCCTCGATCACCACCGATTCAAGAGCTTCAGGTATGGCCGTCATGAACCAACGGTCAATCCCCACCGATTCAAGAGCTTCAGGTATGGCCGTCATGAACCAACGCCTCGATCACCACCGATTCAAGAGCTTCAGGTATGGCCGTCATGAACCAACGCCTCGATCACCACCGATTCAAGAGCTTCAGGTATGGCCGTCATGAACCAACGCCTCGATCACCACCGATTCAAGAGCTTCAGGTTTGGCCGTCATGAACCAACGCCTCGATCACCACCGATTCAAGAGCTTCAGGTATGGCCGTCATGAACCAACGCCTCGATCACCACCGATTCAAGAGCTTCAGGTATGGCCGTCATGAACCAACGCCTCGATCACCACCGATTCAAGAGCTTCAGGTATGGCCGTCATGAACCAACGCCTCGATCACCACCGATTCAAGAGCTTCAGGTATGGCCGTCATGAACCAACGCCTCGATCACCACCGATTCAAGAGCTTCAGGTATGGCCGTCATGAACCAACGCCTCGATCACCACCGATTCAAGAGCTTCAGGTATGGCCGTCATGAACCAACGCCTCGATCACCACCGATTCAAGAGCTTCAGGTATGGCCGTCATGAACCAACGCCTCGATCACCACCGATTCAAGAGCTTCAGGTATGGCCGTCATGAACCAACGCCTCGATCCCCACCGATTCAAGAGCTTCAGGTATGGCCGTCATGAACCAACGCCTCGATCACCACCGATTCAAGAGCTTCAGGTATGGCCGTCATGAACCAACGCCTCGATCACCACCGATTCAAGAGCTTCAGGTATGGCCGTCATGAACCAACGCCTCGATCACCACCGATTCAAGAGCTTCAGGTATGGCCGTCATGAACCAACGCCTCGATCACCACCGATTCAAGAGCTTCAGGTATGGCCGTCATGAACCAACGCCTCGATCACCACCGATTCAAGAGCTTCAGGTATGGCCGTCATGAACCAACGCTTCGATCACCACCGATTCAAGAGCTTCAGGTATGGCCGTCATGAACCAACGGTCAATCCCCACCGATTCAAGAGCTTCAGGTATGGCCGTCATGAACCAACGCCTCGATCACCACCGATTCAAGAGCTTCAGGTATGGCCGTCATGAACCAACGCCACGATCCCCACCGATTCAAGATCTTCAGGTATGGCCGTCATGAACCAAGGCATCGATCCCGACCGATTCAAGAGCTTCAGGTATGGCCGTCATGAACCAACGCCTCGATCCCCACCGATTCAAGAGCTTCAGGTATGGCCGTCATGAACCAACGCCTCGATCACCACCGATTCAAGAGCTTCAGGTATGGCCGTCATGAACCAACGGTCAATCCCCACCGATTCAAGATTCAATTTGCTTTAGCTCTCCATTTATCGATTCTATTTAGCTGGCGGACAGGAAGTCCTTGCCCCTTGGCCAGCTGTTGAAGGAAGTATTTCGATAGTTTTCATTAAATATCAACAGTTCGAAGTAAGCAAACAGCATCATATTACGCCTAGATACAAATGTAATCAGTAAACACATTTCTAAAAGGAATATTTGTTGTAAATTGCAAAAGAGCAACAAGATGAATATATTCAACAGAAAGTCTATTTTTCATAATTTTCAATCAAATATAATTTATGTTCAAATACATTGTCTCTCTAAGCTGGAACAAGTTTGTCATCATTTATAAAGCCTGTCAGTGTTTAATAAAACAAATGCTAGGCAATAATTAAAGACTTTAATTGACATAATATAGGTACATTATTAAGAGAAACCAAAAATATTTGACGTATCATAGTATGTTATGTTAAAATTTAATGGAAATAAGTACATTTAATATTGGTAAATAAAAATTGTATTCGCCTAAAATTAAATGTAATAAAAAGCAAAAATGATTATGAGAAGATGCTGACCTGTGGTAAAATCCTGAGTTTGCAGGGAAATACTGCAATAGATTTGAACTCTTCCCTCTTCTTGGCTTTCAGCTCTTCTCTGTAGGCCATGAATTTATCAAACAAGTGATAAATAATATCGGCTTGGAAGATTTTGACGCCCAAGTTGTCTGCCAGTTCCTGAGCGTCACGTTCAATCTTTACATCAAAAGCGAGTATGACAGCATATCTGATTGAAGAAACAATCCTTTTAGAATATGTTAAATATTTTACAGCAATAATATTATAAAAATAACATGTCCTTACTGACTGTCATGTTCCAACATAATAGAAGCCTTCATTACATCTTTCTTAACAACAGGGCCGATCCTGATATTGGCATACTGCAAACCAAATAATGTCAGTCCTATTATAGATTAAATAAACCACATTTATTATTGACAAATAAAAGAAATGTAGAAAGTAAAACGAAATTAAGTTAAGCAGTTTCAGAACGTTTACAGCGATCTGAGAATCACTTTATTTTGCATTGAAGTGCTTCTCTAAAGGCAACCCAAATAACCCCGAAATGCTTTTACCATTATAAATTTAAAGACAATGGTCGGAAGTGTGAGCAACCATGAAGGAAACTGAATAGCGGATCGGAATTGGCGTTAACCGAATCCGCAACGTAGCCTTTCCATCAAAGATCAGCGGTGGACACCGGAGCTGCAGTATCTCTCATACCTCCGGATGCTAGAACAAGACCTTCCCCCCCAAGTCTGTATGTAGCTTATGAGACTAAAATCAACACTTACGGTAACATGCAACTGAAGCTAGACTTGGGAATAAGAAGGGAACTATCTTGGACTTTTATACAGGCAGATGTGCCTAAACCTATAATCGGCGCAGACTCCATGTAGAATTTCGTCGGCTTCAGGAAAATGGACATACATTGAATCCGGAGAAATGCGAATTCGGTGTACAAGAACTTCGGTTTTTAGGATATCACGTCACGTCAGAAGATATCAGACCCCAGAAGGAAAGGATTCGAGCTATTACAGAGTACCCGTAACCTAAAGATGTAAAATCCCTTCGAAGATTCCAAGGGATGGTCAGTCAACTTTTATAGGCCTTGCCTACCCAAGGCTGTACAGAAGCCACTCAGTCTGTTCCTGCACGATTCTATGAAGAACGACGAAACCCGACTCTCACCGGAAAGGGAAACAATTACTGAAATATTTCAGAATATAACTTATTAATTTGATTAAAAGGTATTTACTATATCTAGGACTGTAATATATATGCATGTATATCGTATAATAAAGATCTCTTGAAAACATATTTGACATTTAAGGTTCTAATAATGTGGTTTATTACATAACCCAGTGTTATTAGTTTAACATCTAAATCTAGTAGAAGTGGGGGTTTGCTGAAGGCCGAAAACTATAAAATCCAAATATCTAGGTTAATATTCATGGCACAGAAAATATGTATAGAACAATATTTATAGATAATTTAACTTGCAATAAAATTGGTTCTATACAATTTTTCGATCCGACTTATAGTAACGGAGTTATTTCGAATTTTCAAAATTCCCCATCTACAGCCCCTTCCCACTGGTCCGATTCCAGCCATTAAAGAACTTGATCTTACTTTTTATATAAGACGATTAAATATGGAGTTTGGTAACGATCAAACAAAAATTACTACCACAAGACAGACAAATATATATATATATATATATATATATATATATATATATACTAGCTAAGGTACCCGGCGATGCCCGGGAAATCATTGTTGACTGACTAATGATGATATTTTTATAGCAAGACTTCAATGAGTACAATTCCACTACCCTCCACGACGTAATGTTTTTCTGAAATAGCCAA
Organism: Riptortus pedestris; assembly: GCA_019009955.1. Classification (NCBI taxonomy): domain Eukaryota; kingdom Metazoa; phylum Arthropoda; class Insecta; order Hemiptera; family Alydidae; genus Riptortus; species Riptortus pedestris. The sequence goes on along the minus strand of CM032232.1, from coordinate 153,450,567 downwards.
TCCTAAAGTGTAAATTTTGGGGAATAATAGAATAAAAATTTTAGTTTTATAGAATAAATGAAAATGTGTTCCTAACCTCTACCTCTAGACGATAGATCGGAATAATTCAAACATAATCATGGATAGCATTTATTACAATCAAATATTACTATTATGAACACATTTTCTGTCAAAACCAATCCGAGCACATATAGTTCAAGCACAGTTTGTAGGTAAATTATATTTGTAATAGTGAATCTCAGTAGAGATTACTTTCAGCAATGCAGCATTATACAAAATAAGTTAATTCAATTGTGTTATAGTTTACATTTCTATTGATTCAGAATAACAACGTTTAATAATTTATCTATGATGGAATTAAAATAAATGAGATATATAACCTCACTAATCCGAATCATACTTACAACTATCACTTACGACTAAAACATAAAATCATTTGTCATAATATGCATTTATTTAAAACAGTTAAATAAGTACTAATAAAATTAATGACTCCCGCTCAGTTTTAGAGTATATACCGTGTTTACTTCAATTTACGACAAAAGTGATTGCAACAAAAGTTACTCTAAATAACAAAGTAAACAACTTTTGTTATGTGCACGTTTGCCGAAAAAGAAATAGAAAATGAAAAAAAAAAACAAAAAAAAAAAACGCGAATTTTTCATTTCAGGCCTCTCTTATAACCCCCACTCCCGTTTGTACCTCAAAATTGTAATATAGCTTCCAATCATGGAAGAATTAATGCAAATTCACATACCGAGTTTTGTTAAGTTCCATTCAATCGCTACTGTCCAATAATTGTTGGCTCCCGCTTTAGTTTTTAGTGTATATCTCGTTTATACGAGAAAAGAGGATATAACGAAAGTTACTCTAAACAACAAAATAAACAACTTTTGTCATATGCATATTTGCAGAAGAACCAATAGGAAACCAAAAATCGCTATTTTTAATTTCAGGCCTTCCTTATTCCCCCACTCCTGTTCGTCCCTAGAAATGTTGGCAACATCATGGAGGCGTTAGTGCTAAAACACATACCGAGTTATGTTTAGTTCGGATTAGTTTTTTATGCCCAATAAAATTACTGACTCCCGCTACAGGTTTTAGCTTATAACACATTTATACTTAGGTATACGACCAAAGTGTACATAACAAAAGTTACTTTAAACAATAAAATAAATAACTTTTGATATGTGCGTATTTGCCAAAAAAGCAACACTAAACGATATATTACTATTTTTAATTTCAGGCCTCGCCTATAACCCCCACTCCCGTTCGAACCTAAAAATTGTAATATCGCTTATGATCATGGAAGAATTAATGCTTATTCACATACCGAGTTTTGTTAAGTTCGGTTTAATTGTTAGTGCCCAATAATATTGTTGGCTCCCGCTTTAGTTTTTAGCAGATTACCCTTAAGGGAAATCAGCTATTGAGGTTGTACGTACGACGAGATTCTCCAAATTGTTCTTCAAATGTTCATCGATCCTACCCAGGAGATGACGAAAATGAGGTCCGTTCAAAACTATATATATATATATATATATATATATATATATATTTCTGCTCTAGTGGTTGCAATTTATTTTTTATAGTTACCAAACTTAATATATAACCGTTTTATACAAAAAAAAAAAAGACCAAGTTCGTTAATGGCTGTAATCGGACCAGGGGGAGGGGGGTTTAGATGGGGAGAATTTTGAAGATTCTTAATATCTCCGTTATTATACGTCGGATCGAAAACTTGTATAGAACCAATGTAAATGTTGTTATGTACATTCTTTCACTATCCTGATTATTAACTGAGATATTTGCATTTTTTAGTTTTTGGTCTTCAGTAAAGCCTGTCCTACTCATCTCTTATTTTCAATATTCTACTGTTATGAAGCACTTTATTTGAAGGTTAAATACCAAATATTGTTCTCATTGAACTTTTACGTTTTGAGTTAAATGCAAATACGTGGCGTACGTGGGAAATCTGCTTAGTTACGCAGCCCCTGCGTGACGGACTTTTTAATATATATCTCGTTTATACTTTGTTATACGACAAAAGTGAATATAATAAAAGTTACTTTAAATAACAAAATAAACAACTTTTGTTATGTGCATATTTGCCGAAAACCCAATAGGAAACGAAATATCACTATTTTTAATGTCAGGCCTCCCTTATAACCCCCACTCCTGCCCGTCTCAGAAAATATTAATATAGCCTAACGTCTAATTTTGTTTAGTAGTAATTACATACCAAGTTTCATAAAATTCAGTTCAGTGGTTTGGGCGTAAAAAGGTAACAAACAAACTGACACCAAAAAAAACAAAATGCAGTTATGGTATCTATGACATGCGAAACGAAAAAAACGTGAAATTTCGAGAAAAAAATCAATGTACAGACAGAGGTTACAATTATATATATATATATATACGGGCCCGTATACTAGCTAAGGTACCCGGCTTTGCTCGGGAAATCATTACAGGCTGAATATTTAGAAATGAGGGTATTTTTATAGCAAGACTTCAATGTGTACAATTATACTTCCTGTATAATATCCTGGCGTATTATTTTTCCATAAGGGTAACTGTGGGGACTTATAGAATAGAAAATTTAATTTAAAAGAGTAAATGAAAATGAGTTCCCAATCAATCCCTCTCTACTGTTGGACACACCGTGAATAATTCAAACATGATCATGGTCAGCATTTATTATAATGAAATAGTATCTATAATGCACATATTTTCTGTCAAACCCACTCCGAGCAGACATAGTTTAGAAATAGTAGGTTATAAGTAGAAAGAGATTCCAATAGTGCCAGCATTTAACAGGAAATAAGTTAATACAATTAACTGTGTGGGCGGGGCTCTGTGCGACTTTCCGCTTGAGATTTATAACCTCACTAATACGAATTTAATTTGCAATAAGATTGATTCTGTACAATTTTTTGATCCGACGTATAGTTACGGAGATATTTCGATTTTTCGAAAATCCTCCCCTCTAACCGGTCCGATTTCAGCCGTTAACGAACTTGATCTTTCTTTTTACATAAAACGACTAAATATCGAGTTTGGTAACGATCAAACAAAAATTGCGACCGCTAGAGCGGTAACAGACAAATATATAGATATATATATACAGTTTTGAACGGACCTCATTTTCGTCATCTCCTGGGTAGGATCGATGGACATTTGAAGAAAAATTTCGAAAATCGCATCATGAGTACAACCTCAATAGCTGATTTCCCTTAAGGGAAATCTCCTAATTACTATGCCTATAACAAATAAACTCTAATGAGTACTAATACAATTGGTTACACCCGCTTTAGCTTTAGCGAATACCTCGTTTATACGAGGGTGAATACAATGAAAACCTTAAAAGTTTAACCTGAACTTTACAGAACTTTTAAGGTTTTCATTTGATTCACCTATACTAAACGACAAAAGTGGATGCATCAAAAGTTACTCAAAATAACAGAATAAAAACCTGTATTCCCCCGTGTCATCCACAGAAATGTTAACATAGCTTATTTTCATGGAGGAGAGGATGCTAATTCACATACCGATTTCATTTGTATTCAAAAAGTCCGTCACGCAGGACCTGCGTAAACTAAGCAGATTTCCCACGTGAAGTTTTACAATAGAGAAATCTGCCTAAAATAACAGTAGTAGTAACCTATTCTCACGAGGACGAATAGTTAGTGAAACGGCCACACTAGCGCTCGGCGGAAACTCCCGAACATAGCCGACCACACTCACAATACAAATGCAAATATCTCGGTTAATATTAAAGATATGTATAGAATAAATGTATATAACAATATTTATAGTGAATTTAATTTGCAATAAGATTGGTTCTATACAATTTTTTGATCCGACGTATGGTAACGGAGATATTTCGAATTTTCGAAAATCCCCCCTCCCACTGGTCCGATTTCAGCCATTAACGAACTTGATCTTCCTTTTTACATAAAACGATTAAATTCCGAGTTTGGTAACGATCAAACAAAAATTGCGACCGCTAGAGCGTTAAAAGACAAATATATATATATATATATATATATATATATATATATATAATTTTGAACGGACCTCATTTTCGTCATCTCCTGGGTAGGATCGATGGACATTTGAAGAAATTTTTCGAAACTCGCGTCATGAGTACGACCTCAATAGCTGATTTCCCTTAAGGGAAATCTGCTAAAAGATAGGTGAGGGAAGAGATCATAGCCCTCCAAGCAAAATAAGTAATACTTTAAATCATATCAAACTTAAATGGATATTGCCTTTTTTCATAATAACATTACCATTAACGTCTAATTATTATGATGTTACATATTTGTTTCAATAACATCAAGATATCGGAAATAAGATAATATATTAGCAGAACCAAAGAGTTTGATCCCTATAACTTCCGCTATCACTCCCCTTGTGCCCATTCAGCATGACTTTATTTAAATAATACACTATACAAATTAAATAACGGAAATGCTCTTATAGTTTACATTTCTATTGGAAATAAATAACAAAGTTATTTTCTAGGAAAAATAAATAAATTAGAAGGGGGCGACTGAGATATATACCCCCACTAGTCCGAATCATATTTAGCCATGTAAGTTAAAACGTTAACCTTAATCTCACATGGTAAACTTAGAGTGTCGAGTTCGATTTCCGCCCTGGGCAATAGGAATTTATTAAGTGACGGAATTCACAAAATAAAATCCTTAGTCCCACCCTGGCTAGAAAAGGGTGCTAACCTGTAGATAACCCGTTCCAATTAGCCTTGGTTGCAAAAAGTGAACGTTAATAAATAATTTAATAATAATATTTAGAGTTACCATATGGAATAAACATATAATCATTTGTCATAATATTCATTAAAAACACTTAAATAAACACTAATAAAATTAATGACTCCCGCTCAGTTTTAGTGTATATCCCGTGTTTACTTCATTTTACCAAAAACGCGAATGCAACAAAAGTTACTCTAAATAATAAAATAAACAACTTTTGTTAAGTGCATGTTTGCCGAGAATCTAATAGGAAACGAAATATCACAATTTTTCATTTAAGCCTCCCTCATAAACCCCACTCCCGTTTGGACCTAAAACGTTTAATATAGCTTACAATCATAGAAGAATTAATGATAATTCATATACAGAGTTTTGTTAAGTTCAGTTCAATCCTTAGTGCCCAACAAATTGTTGGATCCGTTTCAGGTAGTATTGTTTGCGTGGCTTTGATTATAATATACTATTTTAAAGATTAGACTTGGACAAAGTCCAATAAATAACTGAGTCTGATTAGCAAACAACAAGTTGGTTAAATATTCAGTTGAAAATGGACCATCAAAGAGAGCATTATCGGCATATTTTATTGCTTTACTTCCGAAAGGGCAAAAATGCGCTACAAGCTCGGAAAAAATTATGTGAAGTTTATGGTGAGGACTGTTTTACTGATCGCCAGTGTCAGTATTGGTTTGCTCGCTTTCCTCTGGAAATTTTAATGTGCAAGATGCACCACATACTGGTCGTCCAACCACTACTGATGACGACAAAATAAAGCCGTTAATCGAAACCAACCGGCGTATCTCGAGAGATAGCAGAGAAGCTCGACATATCGAATTCAACCGTTTACTTGCACTTACAACAGCTTGGTTACGTAAGCAAACTGGATGTTAGGGTTCCTCACGAATTAAAGGATATCCACCTCACCAAACGCATTAACATATGCGACTCTTTGCTGAATCGTAACGAAAATGACCCCTTTTTAAAAAGAATCATAACGGGTGATGAAAAATGGATTGTTTACGATTTTGCCGAAAATGAGCCCCCACAATCGACATCCAAAGCCGATATTCAACAAAAAAAGATTATGCTTTCTGTGTGGTGGGATTACAAGGGTATAGTGTACTTTGAGTTGCTTCCATGAAACCAAACTATTGATTCGAATGTCTACTGTCGTCATCTATCGAAACTGAACGAAAAAATCAAGAAACACCGCCCTGAACTGGCCAATCGCAAAGGCATCACGCCTTTCCATCATGATAAAGCCAGACCCCACACCTCTTTGACAACTCGTCAAAAATTAACAGAGCTCAATTGGGAACTGATGCCACATCCACCATATAACCCTGACTATGATATATATGTATATATAATTGTAATCTCTGTCTGTACATTGATTTTTTTCTCAAAATTTCACGATACTTTTTCGTTTCACATGCCATAGGCACTATAACTGCATTTTGTTTCTTTCGCGTATGTTTGTTTATTTGGTTGTTACCTTTCGCGCATAAACGGCTGAACCGAGTTTTATGGAACTTGGTATTTATATTACTTCTAACCCAACTTAGACATTAGGCTATATTAATATTCTCTGAGACGAACAGGAGTGGGGGTTATAAGAGAGGACTGAAATTTGAAATATCGATATTTCGTTTCCTAGTGGTTTTCTTCAAATATGCAGATAACAAAAGTTGGTTATTTTGTTATTTAGAGTAACTTTTGTAATATACATTTTTGCCGTATACGGAAGTATAAATGAGTTATACGCTAAAAACTATAACGGGAATGAACAATTTTATTTGGTATCAAAGACTCAACCGACCTAAACAAAACTCCGTATGTGAATTAGCACTAACTCCTTCATGATAATAAGCTGTAACATTATTTCTATGGACGAGCCGGAGAGGGGGTTGTAAGGGAATTAAAAATGGTGAAATTAAAAATAGTGATATTTCGATTCCTATTTGTTTTTGGGAATTATGCACATAACAAAAGCTGTTTATTTTGTTATTTAGAGTAAATTTTGTTTAATTCACGTATGTCTTATATCAAGTATAAACGAGATATACGCTGAAAACTAAAACGGTAGCCGACAATTGTAATTGGCACTAACTATTGAACGGAACTTAACAAAACTCGGCATGTGAATTAGCATTAATTTTTAAACGATTATAAGCTATATTAATTTTTTTAGATTCAAACGGGAGTGGGGGTTATAAGAGAAGCCTGAAATAAAAATTCGTGATATTACAATTTCTGTTCGGTTTTCAGTCACTGTTGGTCTATGTACCGCACCAAGGGAAAGGAAGTTTAATTCAAACATAGTTTGGCGGACAGAATACTTTCTATGATTATGAATTATATAAAAACAAAAAAAAACTACATGCACAGGAGACGGGAAATATAGAAATATTGTGGGCAGTGAAGCCTTACATAACAAATAATTTTATTATTAACAAATCCATAGCTACGACGGGTATATATCGGGAAATGTTGTGGAAAGCAAAGGCTTGCCAAAAAAAATACCACCATCATTAAACCTCAAATGAATTCCCGAGCGAAGCCGGGCACCTTGGCCAAAATTTCAATAAGTAAAAATAAGGAAAAAAAGGTTATTGAAAATAAAAAACATTGAAAAAGAGAGAAGGAAAAGGTGGTATTAGTTGTGTGATTATCTTGTAGAATGCGCATTTCAAGTCTCTCCAAAACTTACAATTCTAAACGAATAATTGAAATAACACAATCAAATCGCTCAACAATAATAATGCAAATACATAAGTATAAAAAAACAAATAAAAAAACAAAAAAACAATTTCGACATTCAATGAGATTAAAGCAAATTTGGGAAATAAATAACAATGTCTGAATTTGTAAACATCTGGCTGCTGCAAGCAGCTTTATTCAGATGAGATAAGTAAACTTTAACTACATACACTAGGTAAACATATTAACATTTCCATTAACCTCGCCCTTCGATCGGAGACCAAGGTGGAGCGTTCGATGTATCATGGAACAGTATACCCCGACAAATGGCACACCCGTCCAGGTACCCTATGGAGCAACAGCTGATGTATCATGGACCAGTATACCCCGACAAATGGCACCCCGTCCAGGTTCCCTATGGAGCAACAGCAGTTGTATCATGGACCAATATACCCCGACAAATGGCACCCCGTCCAGGTTCCCTATGGAGCTACAGCTAAAGAATCATTGACCAATAAACAACGACAAATGGCACCCGTCCAGGTTCCCTATGGAGCAACAGCCATGGACAAATGGCACCCCGTAAAGGTTCCCTCTGGAGCTACAGCTGATGGATCATGGTACAATATTCCCCGACACCTGGCACCCCGTACAGGTTCCCTATGGAGCAACAGCTGATATATCATGGACCAATATACCCAGACAAATGGCACCCCGTCCAGGTTCCCTATGGAGCAACAGCTGATGTATCATGGACCAATATACCCAGACAAATGGCACCCCGTCCAGGTTCCCTATGGAGCTACAGCTGATGTATCATGGACCAATATACCCCGACAAATGGCACCCCGTCCAGGTTCCCTATGGAGCTACAGCTGATGTATCATGGACCAATATACCCCGACAAATGGCACCCCGTCCAGGTTCCATATGGAGCACCAGCTGATGTATCATGGACCATTATACCCCGACAAAGGCACCCCCGTCCGGGTACCCTATGGAGCAACAGCTGATGTATCATGGCCCAGTATACCCAGACAAATGGCACCCCGTCCAGGTTCCCTATGGAGCTACAGCTGATGTATCATGGACCAATATACCCAGACAAATGGCACCCCGTCCAGGTTCCCTATGGAGCAACAGCTGATGTATCATGGACCAATATACCCCGACAAATGGCACCCCGTCCAGGTTCCCTATGGAGCAACAGCTGATGTATCATGGACCAATATACCCCGACAAATGGCACCCCGTCCAGGTTCCCTATGGAGCAACAGCTGATATATCATGGCCCAGTATACCCAGACAAATGGCACCCCGTCCAGGTTCCCTATGGAGCAACAGCTGATGTATCATGGACCAATATACCCCGACAAATGGCACCCCGTCCAGGTTCCCTATGGAGCAACAGCTGATATATCATGGACCAATATACCCAGACAAATGGCACCCCGTCCAGGTTCCCTATGGAGCAACAGCTGATATATCATGGACCAATATACCCCGACAAATGGCACCCCGTCCAGGTTCCCTATGGAGCAACAGCTGATGTATCATGGACCAATATACCCAGACAAATGGCACCCCGTCCAGGTTCCCTATGGAGCAACAGCTGATCTATCATGGACCAGTTTACCCCGACAAATGGCACCCCGTCCAGGTTCCCTATGGAGCTACAGCTGATGTATCATGGACCAATATACCCAGACAAATGGCACCCCGTCCAGGTTCCCTATGGAGCAACAGCTGATGTTTCATGGACCAGTATACCCCGACAAATGGCACCCCGTCCAGGTTCCCTATGGAGCAACAGCTGATGTATCATGGACCAATATACCCCGACATATGGCACCCCCAGGTTTTGTCTATATATAATCGGCTTATACTCTTCCCATTGCAGGACAGTGAGTAGTTAAAAGAGAGGAAATTTGGAGAGCATTGTCAGATTGGCCGCCATTCCTCTGCCCACCATCTGCTCAATTCGACACAACCAGCGAGTCCTTGAGTTCGACACATTTCCATTTCTTGTCCCACCTACACTTGATTTGATCACAAGTTTCTCCTTACTCTCTCCCCTCAAAATCTTACTTCAGCTCTCCTCCCATTTCGCAGAATCATTAATCTCTTCTTTCAAAACGTTTTTCAGGTCGGCCTCGTTTCAATCCAGAATCAAAAAATATAGTTTAAAAAATCAGTTCTATTTTTTCTGGGGCAAATCGATGTATTTTTTTAAAGGTTGGAAACTATGGAAGGTCGAGCTAGTAGACATCCAGTTACTATCACTATGTCCCTCCAATGTAGCTGGGTTACCCCGACAACTATCTAATTGTATTTAAAAAATAATACTTTGCTAACAATTTTTCTTCAAGCTTCATCAGAGAGACTGCATGAGCGAAACAGCGCCAAAGCTAAATGTTTGTCAGTTATTTTAATACCTATATTAGGTCCCTTTTTAAATCAGTATTTCAACATGTCATTAAAATAGATAAAAAGAAGAAATTTCCCAAGAAGCTGGAATGATTTCAACTTGGAGGTAGAAAAGTAGTCTGTCAGAGAGGTAGATGCTCTTCACAATTGCTCTCTCTACAACTAACAAGCCACAGGAATTAAAATGCAACCTGGAGCTGAGGCGTTTAGTGGCTCAGCTACTTAAAATAAACATAGGGAAGTGCGTTTAAAAAATTAAAAATTACTCAGTTAAAATTCGCGATAGAGAAAATATTTCCAACAAAAGAACAATAGAAAATTACAATTTCAAAATGTTTAATTGTTAGCGGCCGTCCATCCTTAGTTTTCCATCAAAGGGATAAATGTTGAATGGAGTGATAGCTAGCTATTCCCTAGCCACCTTTTATCAGTCTCCAATAGTTGTCCGGGCAAGCATGACATTAACCTGTTAGCGGCCGTCAGCCTACCCCAAAGCTGATCCCAATAATCCTTAGTTTTCCATCAAAGGGATAAATGTTGAATGGAGTGATAGCTAGCTATTCCCTAGCCACCTTTTATCAGTCTCCAATAGTTGGCCGGGCAAGCATGACATTAACCTGTTAGCGGCCGTCAGCCTACCCCAAAGCTGATCCCAATAATCCTTAGTTTTCCATCAAAGGGATAAATGTTGAATGGAGTGATAGCTAGCTATTCCCTAGCCACCTTTTATCAGTCTCCAATAGTTGGCCGGGCAAGCATGACATTAACCTGTTAGCGGCCGTCAGCCTACCCCAAGGCTGATCCCAATAATCCTTAGTTTTCCATCAAAGGGATAAATGTTGAATGGAGTGATAGCTAGCTATTCCCTAGCCACCTTTTATCAGTCTCCAATAGTTGGCCGGGCAAGCATGACATTAACCTGTTAGCGGCCGTCAGCCTACCCCAAAGCTGATCCCAATAATCCTTAGTTTTCCATCAAAGGGATAAATGTTGAATGGAGTGATAGCTAGCTATTCCCTAGCCACCTTTTATCAGTCTCCAATAGTTGGCCGGGCAAGCATGACATTAACCTGTTAGCGGCCGTCAGCCTACCCCAAGGCTGATCCCAATAATCCTTAGTTTTCCATCAAAGGGATAAATGTTGAATGGAGTGATAGCTAGCTATTCCCTAGCCACCTTTTATCAGTCTCCAATAGTTGGCCGGGCAAGCATGACATTAACCTGTTAGCGGCCGTCAGCCTACCCCAAGGCTGATCCCAATAATCCTTAGTTTTCCATCAAAGGGATAAATGTTGAATGGAGTGATAGCTAGCTATTCCCTAGCCACCTTTTATCAGTCTCCAATAGTTGGCCGGGCAAGCATGACATTAACCTGTTAGCGGCCGTCAGCCTACCCCAAGGCTGATCCCAATAATCCTTAGTTTTCCATCAAAGGGATAAATGTTGAATGGAGTGATAGCTAGCTATTCCCTAGCCACCTTTTATCAGTCTCCAATAGTTGGCCGGGCAAGCATGACATTAACCTGTTAGCGGCCGTCAGCCTACCCCAAGGCTGATCCCAATAATCCTTAGTTTTCCATCAAAGGGATAAATGTTGAATGGAGTGATAGCTAGCTATTCCCTAGCCACCTTTTATCAGTCTCCAATAGTTGGCCGGGCAAGCATGACATTAACCTGTTAGCGGCCGTCAGCCTACCCCAAGGCTGATCCCAATAATCCTTAGTTTTCCATCAAAGGGATAAATGTTGAATGGAGTGATAGCTAGCTATTCCCTAGCCACCTTTTATCAGTCTCCAATAGTTGGCCGGGCAAGCATGACATTAACCTGTTAGCGGCCGTCAGCCTACCCCAAGGCTGATCCCAATAATCCTTAGTTTTCCATCAAAGGGATAAATGTTGAATGGAGTGATAGCTAGCTATTCCCTAGCCACCTTTTATCAGTCTCCAATAGTTGGCCGGGCAAGCATGACATTAACCTGTTAGCGGCCGTCAGCCTACCCCAAGGCTGATCCCAATAATCCTTAGTTTTCCATCAAAGGGATAAATGTTGAATGGAGTGATAGCTAGCTATTCCCTAGCCACCTTTTATCAGTCTCCAATAGTTGTCCGGGCAAGCATGACATTAACCTGTTAGCGGCCGTCAGCCTACCCCAAGGCTGATCCCAATAATCCTTAGTTTTCCATCAAAGGGATAAATGTTGAATGGAGTGATAGCTAGCTATTCCCTAGCCACCTTTTATCAGTCTCCAATAGTTGGCCGGGCAAGCATGACATTAACCTGTTAGCGGCCGTCAGCCTACCCCAAGGCTGATCCCAATAATCCTTAGTTTTCCATCAAAGGGATAAATGTTGAATGGAGTGATAGCTAGCTATTCCCTAGCCACCTTTTATCAGTCTCCAATAGTTGGCCGGGCAAGCATGACATTAACCTGTTAGCGGCCGTCAGCCTACCCCAAGGCTGATCCCAATAATCCTTAGTTTTCCATCAAAGGGATAAATGTTGAATGGAGTGATAGTAGCTATTCCCTAGCCACCTTTTATCAGTCTCCATGGAGTGATAGCTAGCTATTCCCTAGCCACCTTTTATCAGTCTCCAATAGTTGGCCGGGCAAGCATGACATTAACCTGTTAGCGGCCGTCAGCCTACCCCAAGGCTGATCCCAATAATCCTTAGTTTTCCATCAAAGGGATAAATGTTGAATGGAGTGATAGCTAGCTATTCCCTAGCCACCTTTTATCAGTCTCCAATAGTTGGCCGGGCAAGCATGACATTAACCTGTTAGCGGCCGTCAGCCTACCCCAAGGCTGATCCCAATAATCCTTAGTTTTCCATCAAAGGGATAAATGTTGAATGGAGTGATAGCTAGCTATTCCCTAGCCACCTTTTATCAGTCTCCAATAGTTGGCCGGGCAAGCATGACATTAACCTGTTAGCGGCCGTCAGCCTACCCCAAGGCTGATCCCAATAATCCTTAGTTTTCCATCAAAGGGATAAATGTTGAATGGAGTGATAGCTAGCTATTCCCTAGCCACCTTTTATCAGTCTCCAATAGTTGGCCGGGCAAGCATGACATTAACCTGTTAGCGGCTGTCAGCCTACCCCAAGGCTGATCCCAATAATCCTTAGTTTTCCATCAAAGGGATAAATGTTGAATGGAGTGATAGCTAGCTATTCCCTAGCCACCTTTTATCAGTCTCCAATAGTTGGCCGGGCAAGCATGACATTACCATGTTAGCGGCCGTCAGCCTACCCCAAGGCTGATCCCAATAATCCTTAGTTTTCCATCAAAGGGATAAATGTTGAATGGAGTGATAGCTAGCTATTCCCTAGCCACCTTTTATCAGTCTCCAATAGTTGGCCGGGCAAGCATGACATTAACCTGTTAGCGGCCGTCAGCCTACCCCAAGGCTGATCCCAATAATCCTTAGTTTTCCATCAAAGGGATAAATGTTGAATGGAGTGATAGCTAGCTATTCCCTAGCCACCTTTTATCAGTCTCCAATAGTTGGCCGGGCAAGCATGACATTAACCTGTTAGCGGCCGTCAGCCTACCCCAAGGCTGATCCCAATAATCCTTAGTTTTCCATCAAAGGGATAAATGTTGAATGGAGTGATAGCTAGCTATTCCCTAGCCACCTTTTATCAGTCTCCAATAGTTGGCCGGGCAAGCATGACATTAACCTGTTAGCGGCCGTCAGCCTACCCCAAGGCTGATCCCAATAATCCTTAGTTTTCCATCAAAGGGATAAATGTTGAATGGAGTGATAGCTAGCTATTCCCTAGCCACCTTTTATCCATCTCCAATAGTTGGCCGGGCAAGCATGACATTAACCTGTTAGCGGCCGTCAGCCTACCCCAAGGCTGATCCCAATAATCCTTAGTTTTCCATCAAAGGGATAAATGTTGAATGGAGTGATAGCTAGCTATTCCCTAGCCACCTTTTATCAGTCTCCAATAGTTGGCCGGGCAAGCATGACATTAACCTGTTAGCGGCCGTCAGCCTACCCCAAGGCTGATCCCAATAATCCTTAGTTTTCCATCAAAGGGATAAATGTTGAATGGAGTGATAGCTAGCTATTCCCTAGCCACCTTTTATCAGTCTCCAATAGTTGGCCGGGCAAGCATGACATTAACCTGTTAGCGGCCGTCAGCCTACCCCAAGGCTGATCCCAATAATCCTTAGTTTTCCATCAAAGGGATAAATGTTGAATGGAGTGATAGCTAGCTATTCCCTAGCCACCTTTTATCAGTCTCCAATAGTTGGCCGGGCAAGCATGACATTAACCTGTTAGCGGCCGTCAGCCTACCCCAAGGCTGATCCCAATAATCCTTAGTTTTCCATCAAAGGGATAAATGTTGAATGGAGTGATAGCTAGCTATTCCCTAGCCACCTTTTATCAGTCTCCAATAGTTGGCCGGGCAAGCATGACATTAACCTGTTAGCGGCCGTCAGCCTACCCCAAGGCTGATCCCAATAATCCTTAGTTTTCCATCAAAGGGATAAATGTTGAATGGAGTGATAGCTAGCTATTCCCTAGCCACCTTTTATCAGTCTCCAATAGTTGGCCGGGCAAGCATGACATTAACCTGTTAGCGGCCGTCAGCCTACCCCAAGGCTGATCCCAATAATCCTTAGTTTTTCATCAAAGGGATAAATGTTGAATGGAGTGATTGCTAGCTATTCCCTAGCCACCTATTATCAGTCTCCAATAGTTGGCCGGGCCTGCATGACATTAACCAACCCCAATATTGCCAACAAATACAGTTTTGGTGATTTTGATTTAATACGTTACTGCCATTAACAGGAGTGGTATAATTCTAAGCCAACGTATATCTTCTTCATTATGTTAGACATTATAAATTTTAAGGAAATCATCTAAAGAATAACCTCGTATTTAGAATATGTTTTTTGTTAACAGAAACTAATTTTGTAGTTTAACCATTATCTTTCTCTAACAACTTCATTATAGAAATGTAATGTGTTTCCCTGTCTAGCGGCTATAGATTGTGGAGTAGATGGACCATTCCCAGATGACGGAACACAAAGCTAACCAGTCACTCAAGACATCACCATCTATAATGCTCCATTCCACGTGACTATCGTACCCTGATCCTCCTGAACAGCTTACAAGTACAAGGATAACATTACAGGCCTTAGATTCTAAGCTGTCTCAAGACAACCGTAAAACATTCCTACAACAGGCCGGGCAAATATTAATCCTGACAGGGCCATATTACAAGGCCAACAGCAACCTTTCACCAGGTTGGAGAAAGAGGGGCACAAAAACATTTAAAAATTAACTATTACCTTTCTATATAGCTTCCCCTAACGGGCCTAAAGGCAGAATTAGTTGTTGTGAGCCGATTCAAACAGAAATATCATGACCATTTTAATTGCATAAGTGTTTATACTAACATGCGCAGAGTGTTGATATTAATCTGCTTAGCACATTTACCCCTTGTAATATCGAGAGTTGTGTAGAGCTGACTCGGAGAGAGCAAGAGGTAGGAGGAAGTGGTGGGCAGAAGTCCCACCTTCTACACCTACCTGACACATTCTTCCACAGCCCTGCCTTAGCATTGTCCTCTCTGCTACCAAGGATTCTATAATAGCCTCTCAATCACATCCATTATACACCAATACTCCACTCTCTGTATTAAGGCAGATATCCTCCAATCCAAGCCATCCTATCCACTGCCCTGCCATAGTATTGTCCTCTCTGCTACCAAGGATTCTATAATAGCCTCTCAATCACACCCATTATACACCAATACTCCACTCTCTGTATTAAGGCAGATATCCTCCAATCCAAGCCATCCTATCCACAGCCCTGCCTTAGCATTGTCCTCTCTGCTACCAAGGATTCTATAGTAGCCTCTCAATCACACCCATTATACACCAATACTCCACTCTCTGTATTAAGGCAGATATCCTCCAATCCAAGCCATCCTATCCACAGCCCTGCCTTAGCATTGTCCTCTCTGCTACCAAGGATTCTATAATAGCCTCTCAATCACATCCATTATACACCAATACTCCACTCTCTGTATTAAGGCAGATATCCTCCAATCCAAGCCATCCTATCCACTGCCCTGCCTTAGCATTGTCCTCTCTGCTACCAAGGATTCTATAATAGCCTCTCAATCACACCCATTATACACCAATACTCCACTCTCTGTATTAAGGCAGATATCCTCCAATCCAAGCCATCCTATCCACTGCAATGCCTTAGCATTGTCCTCTCTGCTACCAAGGATTCTATAATAGCCTCTCAATCACATCCATTATACACCAATACTCCACTCTCTGTATTAAGGCAGATATCCTCCAATCCAAGCCATCCTATCCACTGCCCTGCCATAGTATTGTCCTCTCTGCTACCAAGGATTCTATAATAGCCTCTCAATCACATCCATTATACACCAATACTCCACTCTCTGTATTAAGGCAGATATCCTCCAATCCAAGCCATCCTATCCACAGCCCTGCCTTAGCATTGTCCTCTCTGCTACCAAGGATTCTATAATAGCCTCTCAATCACCCCCATTATACACCAATACTCCATATCCACTCTCTGTATTAAGGCAGATATCCTCCAATCCAAGCCATCCTATCCACTGCACTGCCTTAGCATTGTCCTCTCTGCTAACAAGGATTCTATAATAGCCTCTCAATCACCCCCATTATACACCAATACTCCACTATCTGTATTAAGGCAGATATCCTCCAATCCAAGCCATCCTATCCACAGCCCTGCCTTAGCATTGTCCTCTCTGCTACCAAGGATTCTATAATAGCCTCTCAATCACATCCATTATACACCAATACTCCACTCTCTGTATTAAGGCAGATATCCTCCAATCCAAGCCATCCTATCCACTGCACTGCCTTAGCATTGTCCTCTCTGCTAACAAGGATTCTATAATAGCCTCTCAATCACACCCATTATACACCAATACTCCACTCTCTGTATTAAGGCAGATATCCTCCAATCCAAGCCATCCTATCCACAGCCCTGCCTTAGCATTGTCCTCTCTGCTACCAAGGATTCTATAATAGCCTCTCAATCACACCCATTATACACCAATACTCCACTATCTCTGTATTAAGGCAGATATCCTCCAATCCAAGCCATCCTATCCACTGCCTGCCTTAGCATTGTCCTCTCTGCTACCAAGGATTCTATAATAGCCTCTCAATCACCCATTATACACCAATACTCCACTATCTGTATTAAGGCAGATATCCTCCAATCCAAGCCATCCTATCCACAGCCCTGCCTTAGCATTGTCCTCTCTGCTACCAAGGATTCTATAATAGCCTCTCTATAACTCCCATTCTACTCCACTACTCCACTCTATTTATTTAGGCTTATATCCTCCAATCCAAGCCATCCTATCCACAGCCCTGCCTTAGCATTGTCCTCTCTGCTACCAAGGATTCTATAATAGCCTCTCAATCACACCCATTATACACCAATACTCCACACTCTCCGCTTCAATCCTATCCACTCTCTGTATTAAGGCAGATATCCACCAATCCAAGCCATCCTATCCACTACAGCCTTAGCATTGTCCTCTGCTACCAAGGATTCTATTAATGCTGGGCTGGTGCGGTCAAGGCCTGTAGAAGGGAATAGCTAGTGCTGGGCTGGTCCGTCAAGGCAGATATCCTCAATAGCTAATGCTGGGCCATCCGGTCCTCAAGGCCTGTAGAAGGGAATAGCTAATGCTGGGCTGGTCTGGTCAAGGCCTGTAGAAGGGAATAGCTACTGCTGGGCTGGTGCGGTCAAGGCCTGTAGAAGGGAATAGCTAGTGCTGGGCTGGTCCGGTCAAGGCCTGTAGAAGGGAATAGCTAATGCTGGGCTGGTCTAGTCAAGGCCTGTAGAAGGGAATAGCTAATGCTGGGCTGGTCCGGTCAAGGCCTGTAGAAGGGAATAGCTAATGCTGGGCTGGTCCGGTCAAGGCCTGTAGAAGGGAATAGCTAATGCTGGGCTGGTCTGGTCAAGGCCTGTAGAAGGGAATAGCTAATGCTGGGCTGGTCCGGTCAAGGCCTGTAGAAGGGAATAGCTAATGCTGGGCTGGTCCGGTCAAGGCCTGTAGAAAGGGAATAGCTAATGCTGGGCTGGTCCGGTCAAGGCCTGTAGAAGGGAATAGCTAATGCTGGGCTGGTCCGGTCAAGGCCTGTAGAAGGGAATATCTGGTGGTGGGCTGGTCCGGTCAAGGCCTGTAGAAAGGGAATAGCTAATGCTGGGCTGGTCCGGTCAAGGCCTGTAGAAGGGAATAGCTAATGCTGGGCTGGTCCGGTCAAGGCCTGTAGAAGGGAATAGCTAATGCTGGGCTGGTCCGGTCAAGGACTGTAGAAGGGAATAGCTAATGCTGGGCTGGTCCGGTCAAGGCCTGTAGAAGGGAATAGCTAATGCTGGGCTGGTCTGGTCAAGGCCTGTAGAGGGGAATAGCTAATGCTGGGCTGGTCCGGTCAAGGCCTGTAGAAGGGAATAGCTAATGCTTGGCTGGTCTGGTCAAGGCCTGTAGAAGGGAATGTCAAAGTAAGATGAGCCTGTAAGTCTGCAGAGTAGATAGTTCTAGTGAAGCAGGCAGCATCAACCCTTACCAATTACCAATACTACGCTTCGCACAACAGCCAAAACTCACTCCTAGACCTAACTTTAGAATGATTCCTAGTCGATGTAATTTTCTGGAATACAAAATCCTATGATTCATCCATAACGAGTTCCGGGGCTGAGGTTAGCCATGTGAGTTAAAGCTTGGGCCTTCGATTCCCGCCTGGGCAGTGGAATTTATTTAGTGACGGAATTCATGAAATAAAATCCTTACTCCCACCCTGCCTAAAAAAGGGAGGTAACCTGTAGATTTCATTTTCCAATTAGCCTTAGTTCCAAAAAGTGGACATTAATAAATAATTTAATTCAATAATAACGAGCTTCAATAACTATCAACGTGAATATAAATATATACAATTACAATGGGATATATTAAAATAAAGAGAGGACGGATGTTTTGTGACACCTCGGCCAAATGTCTAGTGGAAAAGGGTTAAGTCCAATGAAGTCAACAGAATCACACAAGAAAATATTATTCCTCCAATTTGGACGATATCATGCGAATCCCAAAAGATACACAGTAACCAGCCATCTGTTGGTTACTTTAGGAAAATTTAGCCGAAGGGATTATCAGGAGATTTCGGTATTAGTGCAAATCTCTGACCTGTATGGAGAATGAGAATCGTTCTGTCACTTCCCCTGGGACATACCCAAGCAATGGAGACATCGACGTAAATTCATAAATGATCACGACATAACACAACGTATTTGCAATTACCTCACATAAATTTTCAGTACATAATCATGGAATAAGACCTTTCAAAGTGTATTTGTTAAAAGAAAACCGGTAAAACGTTAGCCAAAGGTGTCTACGACTACGACGGTATGTAGGTGAGAATAGGTGGGCCTCTACGTCAATATATATCGTGTATTACATCATTTTTATTTGCCTGGTTGGATCGATGGAGATTTGAAGAGAGGCACGAGTACAAGTCGAATAGCGTATTTCCTTAATATAAAGTGGCGTAGGAATGGCTAGCCATGGAGTCATGCTCGGCCAATGAATTTATGCTCCATTAATTAGAATCTATTAATCCAAGGACATGTCAGCCATTCCATTGAATACACTTCTATTGGCCACGCCACCATCTCATGCCCGGCCCACCTTCAAATTTAGCATTATTATTGCCGGCTCCACTAACTAAGCACATTTACCAACCCATTTACATTCATCTCAAAGTTCAATGAGAACAAATTCGATAGTTAAGCTTAAAATAAAGTGTTTCATAATATAACATCTTATTGTTAATATCATATGAATAGGAGTGGGGCTTTGCTGAAGGCTCATTACTAACAAATGAAAATATTCCAGATAGAGAACATATCTACACATCAACATATATAGAACATGTAATATGTAATAAGTGTTGTTCTATACACTTATTCCGGCCAACGTATTAGAGATATTTAGAATTTTCGAAATCCTCCCCTCTAAACCCCCCCTCCCGGTCCGATTCCAGCCATTAACGAGCTTAATCATCATTTTTACATAAAACGTTTAAATACCCAGTTTGGTAACGATCAAACAAAAAATACGACCGCTAGAGAGTTAACAGACAAGTATATATATAAATATATATACTAGCAAAGGTACCCGGCTTCGCTCGGGAAATCATTTGAGCCTAAAAATTATTGACTCCCCCTTTCGGTTTTAGAGTATATCTCGTGTAAACTTTGATCTACGACAAAAGTGAATATAACAAAAGTCCGTCACGCAGGGGCTGCGTAAAACTAAGCAGATATCCCACGTGAAGTTTTACAATGGAGAAATTTCAGAATAGAGAGTCAAACAGTTACGGGAACGGCCTGAACTAGCTCTTGACGGAAACTCACGACTAGACCCGAAGTTAGGCGATCTCATGTCAGAAGCTGAAAACAGAAAAATGCAAATATCTCGCTTAATATTTCAAGATAGAGAATAAATGTATATAAAAATATTTTTAGTAAATTTAATTTGCATAAGATTGGTTCTATACACTTTTTCGATCCGATGCATAGGTTGAATTTTCGAAAATCCCCCCCTTTAAAACCCCCCCCTCCCTCTGGTCCGATTTCAGCCGTTAACGAACTTGATCTGTCTTTTTTACATAAAACGGTTAAATATCGAGTTTCGTAACTATCAAACAAAAATTGCGACCGCTAGAGCGTTAACAGACAAATATATATATATATATATATATATATATATATATATATATATATATATATATATAATTTTGAACGGACCTCATTTCGTCATCTCCTGGGTAGGATCGATGGACATTTGAAGAAAATTTTCGAAAATCGCGTCATGAGTACGACCTCAATAGCTGATTTCCCTTGAGGGAAATCTCCTAAAAGTTACTCTAAATATCAAAATAAACGCCTAATATGTGCAAGTTTGCAGAAAAATAATAGAAAACGAAGTAGGCTGATTTTCATAGGAATGCCTTCGTTACAACCCCCACTCCTGCTCGTCCCTAGAAATGTAGGTACAGCTTATAATCATGGAAGAGTAAATGCTAATTTACATACTGAGTTTTGTTTAGTCATTAGTGCTTCATTAAATTGTCGACTCCCACTTTAGTTTTTAGCGTATATCATTTATAATTTTTATTACACAAAAGTGTATATAACAAAAGTTACTATAAATAACAATATCGCAAAACCAATGAGAAACAGAATATCACAAGTTTTCATTTAAGGGCTTATAACCCCCACCCATCTCTGAGAATATTAGTATAGCCATACCATAGGCTAAACTGGGTTAGTAGTAATATACACAACATGTTTCATAAAATTCGGTTCAGTAGTTTAGGCGTGAAAAGGTAACAAACCGACAGAAGAAAAATTATCAATGTGCAGACAGAGGTTACAATTATATATATATACATTAGAGAAAGGATTTTTTTCAAAAATCGGGACATGAGTACGACCTCAAAAGTTGGTCTGCTAAATGATGGACAATAGATGGTGTGGATCAGGTTTGATGATTGACAGACGTTTTATTTCCCTATGGCGTTGGTCTTTATCTCACATGGTAAACCTAGAGTCGTCAACCTGGGCAATAGTAGTTTATCTATTGAAGAATTCATTAAATAAAACCTTGGTCCCAGAGTGGTAACCTATAGATAACCTGGGCAATAGTAGTTTATCTAGTGAAGAACTCATTAAATAAAACCTTGGTCCCAGAGTGTTAACCAATAGATAACCTGGGCAATAGTAGTTTATCTATTGAAGAACTCATTAAATAAAACCTTGGTCCCAGAGTGTTAACCAATAGATAACCTGGGCAATAGTAGTTTAAGAAGAACTCGTTAAATAAACCTTGGTCCAGAGGTGTAACTAAGATAAACCCTTGGTCCCAGAGTGGCAACCTATAGATAACCTGGGCAATAGTAGTTTATCTAGTGAAGAACTCGTTAAATAAACCTTGGTCCAGAGTGTTAACCTATAGATACTGGCAATAGTAGTTTTAACTAGTGAAGAACTCGTTAAATAAAACCTTGGTCCCAGAGTGGCAACCTATAGATAACCTGGGCAATAGTAGTTTAACTAGTGAAGAACCTCGTTAAATAAAACCTTGGTCCCAGAGTGTAACCTATAGATAACCTGGGCAATAGTAGTTTATCTAGTGAAGAACTCATTAAATAAAACCTTGGTCCCAGAGTGTTAACCTATAGATAACCTGGCAATAGTAGTTTAACTAGTGAAGAACTCGTTAAAATAAAAACCTTGGTCCCAGAGTGTTAACCTATAGATAACCTGGGCAATAGTAGTTTATCTAGTGAAGAACTCGTTAAATAAAACCTTGGTCCCAGAGTGGTAACCTATAGATACCTGGGCAATAGTAGTTTATCTAGTGAGAACTCGTTAAATAAAACCTTGGTCCCAGAGTGTTAACCTATAGATAACCTGGGCAATAGTAGTTTAACTAGTGAAGAACTCGTTAAATAAAACCTTGGTCCCAGAGTGGTTAACCTATAGATAAACTGGGCAATAGTAGTTTATAGTGAAGAACTCGTTAAATAAAACCTTGGTCCAGAGTGTTAACCTATAGATAACCTGGGCAATAGTAGTTTATCTAGTGAAGAACTCGTTAAATAAAACCTTGGTCCCAGAGTGTAACCTATACATAACCTGGGCAATAGTAGTTTTAACTAGTGAAGAACTCGTTAAATAAAACCTTGGTCCCAGAAGTGGTAACCTATAGATAACCTGGGCAATAGTAGTTTAACTAGTGAAGAACTCGTTAAATAAAACCTTGGTCCCAGAGTGTAACCTATAGATAACCTGGGCAATAGTAGTTTAACTAGTGAAGAACTCGTTAAATAAAAACCTTGGTCCCAGAGTGGTAACCTATAGATAACCTGGGCAATAGTAGTTTAACTAGTGAAGAAACTCGTTAAATAAAACCTTGGTCCCAGAGTGGTAACCTATAGATAACCTGGGCAATAGTAGTTTAACTAGTGAAGAACTCGTTAAATAAAACCTTGGTCCCAGAGTGGTAACCTATAGATAACCTGGGCAATAGTAGTTTAATCTAGTGAAGAACTCGTTAAATAAAACCTTGGTCCCAGAGTGGTAACCTATAGATAACCTGGGCAATAGTAGTTTAACTAGTGAAGAACTCGTTAAATAAATAAAACCTTGGTCCCAGAGTGTTAACCTATAGATAACCTGGGCAATAGTAGTTTTATCTAGTGAAGAACTCATTAAATAAAACCTTGGTCCCAGAGTGGTTAACCTATAGATAACCTGGGCAATAGTAGTTTATCTAGTGAAGAACTCGTTAAATAAAACCTTGGTCCCAGAGTGTTAACCTATAGATAACCTGGGCAATAGTAGTTTATCTAGTGAAGAACTCGTTAAATAAAACCTTGGTCCCAGAGTGTTAACCTATAGATAACCTGGGCAATAGTAGTTTATCTAGTGAAGAACTCGTTTAAATAAAACCTTGGTCCCAGAGTGGTAACCTATAGATAACCTGGGCAATAGTAGTTTATCTAGTGAAGAACTCGTTAAATAAAACTTGGTCCCAGAGTGGTTAACCTATAGATACCTGGGCAATAGTAGTTTAACTAGTGAAGAACTCGTTAAATAAAACCTTGGTCCCAGAGTGGTAACCTATAGATAACCTGGGCAATAGTAGTTTATCTAGTGAAGAACTCATTAAATAAAACCTTGGTCCCAGAGTGGTAACCTATAGATAACCTGGGCAATAGTAGTTTATCTAGTGAAGAACTCATTAAATAAAACCTTGGTCCCAGAGTGGTAACCTATAGATAACCTGGGCAATAGTAGTTAATCTAGTGAAGAACTCATTAAATAAAACCTTGGTCCCCAGAGTGTTAACCTATAGATAACCTGGGCAATAGTAGTTTATCTAGTGAAGAACTCGTTAAATAAAAACCTTGGTCCCAGAGTGTTAACCAATAGATAACCTGGGCAATAGTAGTTTATCTAGTTAAGAACTCATTAAATAAAACCTTGGTCCCAGAGTGGTAACCTATAGATAACCTGGGCAATAGTAGTTAATCTAGTGAAGAACTCATTAAATAAAACCTTGGTCCCAGAGTGTTAACCAATAGATAACCTGGGCAATAGTAGTTTATCTAGTGAAGAACTCATTAAATAAAACCTTGGTCCCAGAGTGTTAACCAATAGATAACCTGGGCAATAGTAGTTTATCTAGTGAAGAACTCATTAAATAAAACCTTGGTCCCAGAGTGGCAACATCAACCCTTATATTGAGTAATAACAGAAATGACCTGTACATGATGAGTAAAAGAGCCGCCAGCCCCGATGATGTTCAAGCCGAGATATAAGCAGTTATAGTCCAAAGAGACTTGACTATGCAAATATAAAGATTGGATTGGCAACATCAACCCTTCATATTGACGCTAATCAGAGACGAAATGTGATGAAAGTGTGATCAAGTATTCTGCTATAACGCCGACCAGGTAGGAGGTGGCTACCCCAAGTAATTAGCGAAATAAATAGCAGTCCAGTTCCCATACAGCCTATGCTGTATCTAGCAATAGTTGGCTCACAAATGCAAAGTTCATAAAAGATTATCAATATTGCCATTATTCTTAGAATAGTAAGAAAAAATGTATTCTCCCTTAGTGTTTTATTTATAGAGATGAGAATGATAATGTTGCTCGAGGAGAGAGTATCAACATCAGGTATGTGACCGCTACGAGGGAGGCGTAGCGTGGGCTCAGGAAACGACGCCTACCACAGCCACTCCTTACAATCGTACCACACACAACCAAATATAATAAACTAAAAAAAAAAATGTTAATCAGCCATAATAAAGAACTATCATTTGGTGAGTACTACCAACACTATTTAGCATGTTCTACAAACATCATATGGCAAATACTATAAACATCATATACGTCCTCCAACCATCATAGGGCGATAAATTCAACCATCACACAGCGAATCCTCCAACCATCATATGGCGATCACTTCCACCATCACACAGCGAGTTCTCCAACCCTCATATGGCGATCACTTCAACCATCACACAGCGAGTACTCCAACCATCATATGACGATCACTTCAACCATCACGCAGCAAGTCCTCCAACCATCACACAGCGAGTCCTCCAACCATCATATGGCAATCACTTCAACTATCACGCACCAAGTCCTCCAACCATCACACAACGAGTCCTCCAACCATCATAAGGCGATCACTTCAACCATCACACAGCGAATCCTCCAATTATCACACAGCGAGTCCTCCAACCATCATATGGCAATCACTTCAACCATCACGCACCAAGTCCTCCAACCATCATATGGCGATCACTTCAACCATCATAAGGCGATCACTTCAACCATCACACAGCGAATCCTCCAATTATCACACAGCGAGTCCTCCAACCATCATATGGCGATCACTTGAATCATCACACAGCAAGTCCTCCAATCATCACACAGCGATTCCTACAACCATCTTATGGCGATCACTTCAACCATCACGCAGCAAGTCCTCCAACCATCACACAGCGAGTCCTCCAACCATCATATGGCAATCACTTCAACTATCACGCACCAAGTCCTCCAACCATCACACAACGAGTCCTCCAACCATCATATGGCGATCACTTGAATTATCACACAGCGAGTCCTCCAATCATCACACAGCGATTCCTACAACCATCATATGGCGATCACTTCAATCATCATACAGCGAGTCCTCCAACCATCACACAACGAGTCCTCCAACCATCATATGGCGATCACTTCAATCATCACACACCGAGTTCTCCAATCATCACACAACGATTCCTACAACCATCATATGGCGATCACTTCAATCATCATACAGAGAGTCTTCCAACCAACGCCTACTAGAGAGTACTAGCTATCTTACTCTACTAGAGAGTAGAGACTATCTTATCGAAAGCTGGCATAGATCGCCCATAGATGTGTGGAGTATTATATGGCCAATAGAGGGAGCAGGTAAGCAACAACCAGTGGAAGTGCCCAATTTGCTGACCACCCATGGCACCGCCTGCTCCCTGCCTACTATCTTATCAATAGCTTGCATAGATCGCCCATAGATGTGTGGATATGGCCAATAGAGGGAGCTGGTAAGCAGCAGCCAGTGGAAGTGCCCTATTTGCTGACCACCCATTGCACCGCCTGCTCCCTGCCTACTATCTTATCAATAGCTTGCATAGATCGCCCATAGATGTGTGGATATGGCCAATAGAGGGAGCAGGTAAGCAGCAGCCAGTGGAAGTGCCCTATTTGCTGACCACCCATTGCACCGCCTGCTCCCTCCCTACTATCTTATCAATAGCTTGCATATATCGCCCATAGATGTGTGGATATGGCCGATAGAGGGAGCAGGTAAGCAGCAGCCAGTGGAAGTGCCCTATTTGCTGACCACCCATTGCACCGCCTGCTCCCTCCCTACTATCTTATCAATAGCTGGCATAGATCGCCCATAGATGTGTGGATATGGCCAATAGAGGGAGCAGATAAGCAGCAGCCAGTGGAAGTGCCCTATTTGCTGACCACCCATTGCACCGCCTGCTCCCTCCCTACTATCTTATCAATAGCTTGCATATATCGCCCATAGATGTGTGGATATGGCCAATAGAGGGAGCAGGTAAGCAGCAGCCAGTGGAAGTGCCCTATTTGCTGACCACCCATTGCACCGCCTGCTCCCTCCCTACTATCTTATCAATAGCTTGCATATATCGCCCATAGATGTGTGGATATGGCCAATAGAGGGAGCAGGTAAGCAGCAGCCAGTGGAAGTGCCCTATTTGCTGACCACCCATTGCACCGCCTACTCCCTGCCTACTATCTTATCAATAGCTTGCATATATCGCCCATAGATGTGTGGATATGGCCAATAGAGGGAGCAGGTAAGCAGCAGCCAGTGGAAGTGCCCTATTTGCTGACCACCCATTGCACCGCCTGCTCCCTCCCTACTATCTTATCAATAGCTGGCATAGATCGCCCATAGATGTGTGGATATGGCCACTAGAGGGAGCAGATAAGCAGCAGCCAGTGGAAGTGCCCTATTTGCTGACCACCCATTGCACCGCCTGCTCCCTGCCTACTATCTTATCAATAGCTTGCATATATCGCCCATAGATGTGTGGATATTGCCAATAGAGTGAGCAGTTAAGCAGCAGCAAGTGCAAGGGGCCTATTGGCTCACCACACAATGCACCGCCTGCTCCCTCCCTACTATCTTATCAATAGCTGGCATAGATCGCCCATATATGTGTGGATAGCGCCAAGAGAGGGAGCTGGTCAGCCGCAGCCAGTGGACGTGGCCTAGTTGCTGACCACCCATTGCACCGCCTACTCCCTCCCTACTATCTTATCAATAGCTGGCATAGATCGCCCATAGATGTGTGGATCTGGCCAATATAGGGAGCAGCTTAGCAGCAGCCAGTCGAAGTGGCCTATTTGCTGTCCACCCATTGCACCGCCTTCTCCCTCCCTACTATCTTATCAATAGCTGGCATAGATCGCCCATAGATGTGTGGATATAGCCAATAGAGGGAGCAGGTAAGCAGCAGCCAGTGGAAGTGCCCTATTTGCTGACCACCCATGGCACCGCCTGCTCCCTCCCTACTATCTTATCAATAGCTGGCATAGATCGCAGAGAGGTGTGTGGATATTGACAAGAGAGGGAGCTGGTAAGCAGCAGCCAGTGGAAGTGACCTATTTGCTGACCACCCATTGCACCGCCTGCTCCCTCCCTACTATCTTATCAATAGCTGGCATAGATCGCCCATAGATGTGTGGATATGGCCAATAGAGGGAGCAGGTAAGCAGCAGCCAGTGGAAGTGCCCTATTTGCTGACCACCCATTGCACCGCCTGCTCCCTCCCTACTATCTTATCAATAGCTGGCATAGATCGCCCATAGATGTGTGGATATGGCCAATAGAGGGAGCAGGTAAGCAGCAGCCAGTGGAAGTGCCCTATTTGCTGACCACTTATTGCACCGCCTCCTCCCTCCCTACTATCTTATCAATAGCTGGCATAGATCGCCCATAGATGTGTGGATATGGCCAATAGAGGGAGCAGGTAAGCAGCAGCCAGTGGAAGTGCCCTATTTGCTGACCACCCATTGCACCGCCTGCTCCCTCCCTACTATCTTATCAATAGCTGGCATAGATCGCCCATAGATGTGTGGATATGGCCGATAGAGGGAGCAGGTAAGCAGCAGCCAGTGGAAGTGCCCTATTTGCTGACCACCCATTGCACCGCCTGCTCCCTCCCTACTATCTTATCAATAGCTGGCATAGATCGCCCATAGATGTGTGGATATGGCCAATAGAGGGAGCAGGTAAGCAGCAGCCAGTGGAAGTGCCCTATTTGCTGACCACCCATTGCACCGCCTCCTCCCTCCCTACTATCTTATCAATCGCTGGCATAGATCGCCCATAGATGTGTGGATATGGCCAATAGAGGGAGCAGGTAAGCAGCAGCCAGTGGAAGTGCCCTATTTGCTGACCACCCATTGCACCGCCTGCTCCCTCCCTACTATCTTATCAATAGCTGGCATAGATCGCCCATAGATGTGTGGATATGGCCAATAGAGGGAGCAGGTAAGCAGCAGCCAGTGGAAGTGCCCTATTTGCTGACCACCCATTGCACCGCCTCCTCCCTCCCTACTATCTTATCAATAGCTGGCATAGATCGCCCATAGATGTGTGGATATGGCCAATAGAGGGAGCAGGTAAGCAGCAGCCAGTGGAAGTGCCCTATTTGCTGACCACCCATTGCACCGCCTGCTCCCTCCCTACTATCTTATCAATAGCTGGCATAGATCGCCCATAGATGTGTGGATATGGCCAATAGAGGGAGCAGGTAAGCAGCAGCCAGTGGAAGTGCCCTATTTAGCCACTGATTGATCCCATCCTGCTCTACCATTCCCACATCTCTAGCCTCCCGCTAACAGTGTCATCGCCCAAATATATGCTTCTATCAGCAGAAATCAATGCATTTTCCTACCCTTTATAAATATATATTGTCAGCCAACTCTCCTAATCATCCTATTAACACATTGCCCTTAAGGCTCATCAGCAAATTGAGGCTTCTGCGACCTTCCTCAAAACTCCATCGAGCCTACCTAGATGAAGAAATTAATGGTTAATGGCACAAAGCGAACCGAACAATGTTATATAATCAATTTTGCTGAAAATGGTATTTCCTACTATTGCTATTCTGAAATTTGTATTTTTGAACTGTTGGCAGTTTCGTTTATTAGTTTTAATCATGAAGTAAACGCCGACTCCTCCACCATTTTGTGTAAAATGTCCATCAACGTGTCCACGCAGAGTTCCCACCTGCGGGCTAAACATGTTTTAGGTTATTATTGTAGGGCATCAATAGTTTAACAAGATGGGTTCTCCAATAGTTTTCGATACAACTCATAATAAAAGAAATATTGGCAAGTTTCGAATCCGTCCTCCCCATTCCGGCTCCAATCTCACCTATTAATGACCATCAACTTAAGTCTTGAATGCAACGATTAAATAGCAAGTATAGTATAGATCAAATAAACATTTTCTAGTTCGGAACGTAAAAACCTTAAATAATGACATCACACAACATATTTGCTTGTACCTCACTCAGTAAAAGTAAGCTCAACAAAAACAATACTTCGTATTTAAGCTTCCATTAACGTAGCTTTGGTGTCTGTTTGCTTCCTTTTCATACATCATGGGCTGAACCGAATTTTATGAATCTTGGTATGTATATTACTACTAACCCAACTTAGACTTTTGGCGATATTAATATTGTCTGAGACGAACAGGAGTAGGGGTTATAAGGGAGGCCTGAAATTAAAAATAGAGATATTTCGTTTCCTAATGGTTTTCTTCAAATATGCAGATAACTAAAGTTGTTTAGTTAGTTATTTAAAGTAACTTTTGTTATATACACTTTTGTCGTATACCGAAGTATAAATGAGTAGGGAGTTGTGGGCTACTTCCTTTGCCCTATCAGTTCTGCCGATCAGACCTCATATTGCTCTATGTTTATATGTTACTTGATGCTTATGCTTTTAGCAATGTAGTGTTATTCTCAGAAATGTGAATTTGTTTACTTATCATAAATACATTATTTAATAGGATGAACGTTGGGGAAGTGCACCCAGTTATTTCTGGTATTTATTAACTCTGCTCCGTTAATGTATGATATACTTTACTGAACCCACTATGTACCAATATGAATATACAGTTTCCAATCGAGACTTACGAAAGAGTATTTTTAATAGGGCTGTGACGTTTCTAAAACAGCTGTCATTGTTGGGCTTGGTACTGCATGAAGGGGAAGGAACTTTTATTCATACATTGTTTGGAAGATACAATAGTTTCTATGATTAAGAATTATATGGTCAATTACATTAAATTATAGAAAAAACTACATGCACAGGAGACGGGAAATATAAAAATATTGAGGACAGTGAAGCCTTACAAAACAAATAATTGTATTATTAACAAATCTACAGCAACGACGGGTCTAAACCCTAAATACTGGGACGGGGAATGTAAAATGTGAAAAGTAAAGCCTCGCCAAAAAAAATACCATCATCATTCAGCTTCATATGTATTCCCGGGCGAAGCCGGGTAACTTAGCTATACTAAGTGGTGTCGTTACTCGAAATTTCACGATACGTTTTCGTTTCACATGCCATAGGTACGATATCTGCAATTTTTAGCTTTGGCGTCTGTTTGATACCGTTTCACGCATAAATGGCTGAACCGAATTTTATGAAACTTGGTATGTATATTACTACAAACCCAACTTAGACTTTAGACTATATAAATATTTTCCGAGACAAACAGGAGTGGGGGTTGTAAGGGAGGCCAGTAATTAAAAATAGCAATATTTCGTTTCCTATCTTTCTGTTTGTTTAGGCCGGTTTAGTCATTAGTGACCAATAAAAGTCCGTCACGCAGGGGCTGCGTAAACTAAGCAGATTTCCCTCGTGAAGTTTAGTAATAGATAAATATACATACTGGTAACACAACACCGTGAATAAATACAAACGGAAATAAGAAATGTTTCATCCAATTTCAATAGCCTGCCGACAGGAAGCGTTAGGTTAGAAATGTAAACAAACGGGTCCCGCCTCACACCGGAAAAAAAAAACAATTACTGGAATATAACACATTAATTTTATTCAGAACTATTTACTATATCTAGTACTGTAATTAATAATGAATCAGAATAATTGTTATCTCAATCAATAAAATTTTAGTAGTCCAAAACTTTAAGATGGGGGGGGGGTCATCAGGGCATATTTGCATGTATCTCGTATAATAAAGGTCTCTTGAATACAATTTTTGGTATTTAAACTTCCAATAATGTGATTTATTATGTAGCAGAGTATTGTTTACGTAACATGAGTAGAAGTGGCGGTTTGGTGAAAACTGAAAAATGCAAATATCTCGGTTAATATTCAAGATAGAGAATAAATGTATATAACAATATTTATAGTAAATTTAATTTGTAATAAGATTGATTCTGTATAATTTTTCGATCCGACGTATAGTAACGGAGATATTTCGAATTTTCGAAAATCCTCCCCTCTAAACCCCCCTCCCACTGGTCCGATTTCAGCCGTTAACGAACTTGATCTTTCTTTTTACATAAAACGCTTAAATATGAAGTTTGGTAAGGATCAAACAAAAATTGCGACCGCTAGAGCGGTAACAGAAAAATATATATATATATATATATATATATATATATATATATATATATATATATATATATATATAGATATATATATACAGTTTTGAACGGACCTCATTTTCGTCATCTACTAGGTAGGATCGATGGACATTTGAAGAAAAATGTCGAAAATTCCGTCATGAGTACAACCTCAATAGCTGATTTCCCTTAAGGGAAATCTGCTAAAACTGTTGACACCCACTTTAGTTTTTAGCGTATACCTTATTTATTGTTTGGTATACGGCAAATAATATATAATAAAAGTTACTTGAAATAACAAAATAAACAACTTTTGTTATGTGCATGTTTGCTGAGATACCAATAGGAAACGAAAGATCTCTATTTTTAATTTCAGGCCCAACTTATAACCCCCACTCCTGTTCGTCTCAGAGAATATTAATATAGCCTAGTCTAAGTTTGGTTACTAGTAATATACACACTAAGTTTCATAAAATTCGATTCAGCCGTTTATGCGTGAAAAGGTAACAAACAAACAAATAAACAGACACGAAAGAAACAAAATTCCTGATCGCCCTGATGCCGAAATTCCTGATGGTCTATGACATCTGAAACGAAAAGTTATCGTGAAATTTCGAGAAAAAAAATCAATGTACAGACAGAGGTTACAATTTTAGCAGATTTCCCTTAAGGGAAATCAGCTATTGAGGTTGTACTCATGACGCGATTTTCAAAAATTTTCTTCAAATGTCCATCGATCCTACCCAGGAGATGACGAAAATGAGGTCCGTTCAAAATTATATATATATATATATATATATATACATACACATATATACAGGGTGTCCCCAATGGCCAAACTTTAGGGATCGATAGAGGATCGAAAAACTAAAACATAAAGTCCTCTGGCATATGCCTCGTTTTCGCTTCGTTTTCGAGAAAATCACAAAAAACTAAAAATAGTTGTGCAAAAACTAGTTAAGGCCAATGGAAGAGCGGATTTTATTCCTTGAATGAATTTTAGGAATAGATGTTATTCCAATACAATTATTGTATTCTAATCTTATACTAACAGAAAGGTAATTGAAAAAAAAATTATTTTTTATTAAGAAAAAATAATAAATACTTTTTTATTCAAATATTCATAGTATAAAAAAATTACCTATTTAAAGTAGATAACATTATGAACAATAACTGAAGATTAAAACATAAAAAAAGATTAAAAATTTAGAAAATTAATAAAATAATTAAATATTCTTACTTGGAAAACATAAATGTTTCAGTTTTTATATGGGTCTACCTTAGTGAGAAAAAAAAACCCTGAAAATTTTGAAGGTTTTACCTTCTCTAAAATTACATCGTTAATTTCTAAAGCGTCAACGTAAATGTTGTTCGAAGTGCTGGCCTCTCGCTGCAATACACGCATCACATCGCGTACTCACAGATCGCACTGCATCTGAACATTGTTCTGCGGTGAGCTGGTTGCAAACCATTCTGATGCGCTCGATGAGGTCATCCCTTGTGCGGACGGGCTCTCGGTAGACATTTTCTTTCACGTATCCCCACACGAAGAAATCTAGTGGCGTGAGGTCCGGAGACCGGGGAGGCCAAGGCACCGGCCCACCTCGTCCTATCCAGCGACCTGGGTAGTTGATGTCCAACCAGTCTCGTACGGCCCTTCCGTAATGTGCAGGACAACCATCGAGTTGAAACCAGCTCTCAAGCCTTGTTTCCAAAGGGATATCTTCCAAAAGTGCCCGCAAGTCATTCTCCAGGAATCGATGATAAATTTCAGCGTGAAGTCGAGCAGGTAAAAATACGGGACCTATTATGCGATTATAACAAAGACCGACCCACACTTTACAGAAAACTCATGCTGGTAGTGAAATTCTCTAACAGCGCGGGGATTTTCATGTGCCCAAAAGGAGGTAGTTTCTTTGATTGAATATGCCTGCACGTGTAAAAGTCAAGATTACTTCGTCCGTCCAGATTACTTTCGAACTTAAGTTTACATCGTTTTGCAATTGTTCTTTGTACCAATTACAAAAATTTAATCGGCGGGGATAATCAGCGGGTATTAAATTTTGTACCTTTTGTACATGGTAAGCATGCCTGCGGTCAGCCCTTAATGTGCGCCAAATGGTTGTCTTTGGTATGCTTAGAACTTAAGCAGCTCTCTGGACGCTTGTGCTAGGGTTGGTATTGAAGTGCCTCAGTATCCTCTCCCTCCGCCTCAGGTCGGCTTCCATCGAAGCCTGCATACGGTTTCCACGACGATTACATGAGAAGGACCCAGTCTCTTCTGAAAGTGCTGGTAAAAACACCTCTGTGTGGGGTTTCTCGGTCAGGAAACCGTCTGCGATATTCCCGAACTGCCTGACGTGCATCCATCGCCATCGCCGAAATCCGTAGACCTAGACTATGTCCGCGTATTCAGCGTTGGCAAATCTAGCCATTATTTGTTGAATTCACTGACCAGTACTAGCAACACCCCTACGGGGAGACTGCGAGGCTGGATTCCCCCCAAAAAGGATTAAAATTATAGTAAACATTTTAATCCTTTCATTTTAAGTTTAAACACTCAACCTAGACGTTTTATTGATAAGGAAAGCGTGAGAATATTCATGTTTTCTAAATTTACTCCTCGTAAATTAAAAAATTAAGCTTACTCAAAAAGTCAATAGTTTTTTGTAATTAAAATACATTATTAAAAAAAAAAACACTTTTTGCACAACTATTTTCAGTTATTTGTGATTTTCTCAAAAACGAAGCGCAAACGAGCCATATGCCAGAGGACTTTTTTTCTTAGTTTTTCGATCCTCTATCGACCCCTGAAGTTTGGCCGTTTGGTTTGGGGACACCTTGTATATATATATATATATATATATATATATATATATATATATATATATATATATATATTTGTCTGTTAACGCTCTAGCGGTCGCAATTTTTGCTTGATCGTATATATATATATATATATATATATATATATATATATATATATATATATATATATATATAAAATTGTAACCTCTGTCTGTACATTGATTTTTTTCGCGAAATTACACGATAACTTTTCGTTTCACATGTCATAGACACCATAACTACATTTTGTTTCTTTCGTGTCTGTTTGTTTGTTTGTTTATTACCTTTTCACGCATAAACGGCTGAACCGAATTTTATGAAACTTGGTATGTATATTACTACTAGCCCAACTTAGACTTTAGGCTATATTAATATTCTCTAAGACGAACAGGAGTGGGGGTTATAAGGGAGGCCTGAAATTAATAATAGTGATATTTCGTTTCCTATTGCATTTTCGGCAAATATGCACATAACAAAAGTTGTTTATTTTGTTATTTAGAGAAATTTGCTCAACACTTCTTTTCAATATGAACTACCAGGTACCTCACCTGAAAAAATTAATTCAAATGTATGTCAATATTTTCTCCTTAATAATTCAAATCTATGCATAATGCACAGGAGACGGGAAATATGACAATATGCAGGACAGTGAAGTCTTACATAAAAAATTAATTTTATTATTAACAAATGCCAACAACGGGTATTAACCCTAAACACTGGGACGGGTAAATGTCAAAATATTGTGCAAAGTAAATCCTTGCCAAAAAAATACCATCACCATTCAGCCTCAAGTCAATTCCCGAGCGAAGCTGGGTATCTGAGCTAGTATATATATATATATATATATATATATATATATATATATATATATAAATATACAGCTTCGGACGGACCTCATTTTGGTCATCTCCTAGGTAGGATCGATGGACATTTGAAGAAAAATTTCGAAAATTCCGTCATGAGTACGACCTCATAGCTGATTTCCCTTAAGGGAAATCTGCTAAAATACGTACATTATAGATGATATTTAATTATAATAAATGCTATCCATGATTATGATTTGAATTATTCACCGTGTGTCAAACAGTGGAGAGGGCATGACTTAGGGACTTATTTTCATTTATTCTTCAAATCTAAAATTTCTTTTCTATAAGTTGCCCAACCGTCACTTAATGGAAAACTATACGTCCAGACGGGAAGTGTAGCCAAAAACCAAATACTATTTTTTCGCCTCAAATGAGTTGCCGAGCGAATCTGGCTACCTTAGCTAGTTGTTAATATAGCATGAGGAGGAGTGGGCTTAAGTATGAAAACCTAGCTAGAGTCGTGGATTCCATATTGGGGCTCAGGTTAGCCATGACAAGTTCGACTCCCGCCTGGGCATTAGGAATTTACTTATTTACGAAGTCATTAAATAAATTCCTCAGTCGCAGGCTGGCTAGAAAAGGATAGTAAGCTGTAAATAAGCCGCCCTAAGCCTTAGTTGCAAAAAGTCCGTCACGCAGGGGCTGCGGTAACTAAGCAGATTTCTCACCTGCCTCACGTGTTTGTATTTATCCCAAAATGTAAAAGTTCAATGAGAACAATATTTGGTATTTATGTTCAAAAAATGTGCTTCATACTACTTTACTTAACTAGCCTATGGTGGAAGATCGACAAACCAATGAAAACATCAAATGATTATTCAAATCATTTTTATTTCCCAACTACATAGTTTGACGCCCATATGACGACTCATTAATGCACACACAGACACACACACACACACACATATAGTTTTGAACAGACCTCATTGTCGTCATCTCCTGGGTAGGATCGATGGACATTTTTCGAGAATTGCACCATGAGTAGAAGGTCAATAGGAGGTTTGCCTAAAAGCCAATGTATCACACGAGGGGTCTTAATTCAAACATAAATACAACCGATAGCCTTCATCCGTCATTGCTATGGGACCAAATATTGACCAATCTTGCCGGAAATGCATTATTCTACAACTGATATTATACAGCCATTTTCACTAGGCCGAATATTGACCAAAATTTGTACTTTTCTTAAGGGAGTTCGGCTATTGAGCTTGTACACATGAAGCGATTTTCGAAAAATTTCTTAGATGCTACAAGGGATGACGAAACGACCAAATCGACTGAAGTTGGTTAATGGTTAATTAATGGGAGGGAGGGGGTATAGAGAGGGACAATTTTGAAAATTCGAATATTTCCGATATTAAACGTCCCATCAAAAAATTGTACGTAACCAAACATATTGATAATTTAATCTTCTATAAATGTTGTTTTAAACATATTTTCTCTATCATGATATTAACCGAGATATATCCATTTTTTACTTTTCATCCTTAAGTAAAGCCCCACACGTAATCATGCCATATCAACAATAAGCTGTTATATCAGCAACCTGTTCGTTCTAAGCTTAAATACCAAATATTGAGTTCAAGAGAGCTTCAAAATGGGAGATTAGTACATATTCATTGTCTTATGATGTCATCAATTAAGATTTTTCCATTTTTTCTTGTTTGAAAATGTTTATTAGATCTCTACAATACTCGATATTTGACAGTTATTTAGTATTATTATTCTATAATTTAAAGCCACAAGCCCGTTTTCTACCTGAATTATTCGGCCAGAACCGCTCGGTGGATTTTCGAGATCCGGGTACCGTTTTGTTCGTCATGGTCGCTTTTTGCTTTGAACAATTGTCGGATTCGAGGTAGCTCCCACTCCCGGCGAGATAAGCCCCTCCCCTTCTTAAAATGTCCATCGATCCTACCTAGTAGATGACGGAAATGAGGTCCGTTCAAAACTGTATGTATATATATATATATATATATATATGGCCTGTCTTTCCCGCCAAAAGCCCGCCGTTTCATTAACTGCTCGGCTTTCGTGAAATTTCTCTATTGTAAAACTTTGCGTGGGAAATCTGCTTATTTTATGCAGCCCCTGATGGCGGACTTTTCTAGCAAGGCTGGGATTTAGGATGTTATTTAATGAATTTCGTCACTAAATAATTCCCTTTGCCCAGCGAGAATCGACCTCGCCACTCTAGGTTACCATGTGAGATAAGGGTCAACGCTTTAACTCACATGGCTAACCTGAGACAGTTTCAGTCATCACTAAAGTTCATGTTTGTTATTGGCTGAAATTGGGCTATAAATAGGGGGGGGGGGGTTAAACGAATGAAAATCCAAAATATCTCTGTAATTATAAGTCTGATTGTAAAAGGTTATAGAACCAATCATGTTAATCTATTGATGGTCTACAATTGCTGTTCTATACATCTTTTCATAACTCAAATATTAAGCGAGCAATTGGTAGTATATGAAGTGGGCTGAGCAGTGATCTCTAGCTGAGTGTCAGCAGCAGCTGGCAAATACACAGCCTCTCTGCACATGAACTTTTCAACTTTTAGTAAAGCCCCCCCCCCCACCCAACTCCTACTAATATCATATCAGCTTTTAGTAAAGCCCCCCCCCACACCCAACTCCTACTAATATCATATCAGCTTTTAGTAAAGCCCCCCCTCCCACCCAACTCCTACTAATATCATATCAGCTTTTAGTAACCCCCCCCCACCCAACTCCTACTAATACCATCAGATTTTAGTAACCCGCCCCCTCCTCAACTCCTACTAATACCATCAGCTTTTAGTAAAGCCCCCCCCCCACCCAACTCCTACTAATATCATATCAGCTTTTAGTAAAGAAGCTGAAGATGCAGCCATGGCCTTGCTTCACCACTCCTCTGCCAGTAGGGGCTACTGCCCCAGAGCATCGAGCAACCACTCCACTCTCCAGGCTGAAGATGCAGCATGGCCTTGCTTCACCACTCCTCTGCCAGTAGGGGCTACTGCCCCAGAGCATCGAGCAACCACTCCACTCTCCAGGCTGAAGATGCAGCCATGGCCTTCCTTCACCACTCCTCTGCCAGTTGGGGCTACAGCTCCAGAGCATCGAGCAACCACTCCACTCTCCAGGCTGAAGATGCAGCCATGGCCTTGCTTCACCACTCCTCTGCCAGTTGGGGCTACTGCCCCAGAGCATCGAGCAACCACTCCACTCTCCAGGAGGAAGAAGCAGCCATGGCCTTGCTTCACAACTCCTCCGCCAGTTGGGGCTACTGCCCCAGAGCATCGAGCAACCACTCCACTCTCCAGGCTGAAGATGCAGCATGGCCTTGCTTCACCACTCCTCTGCCAGTTGGGGCTACTGCCCCAGAGCATCGAGCAACCACTCCACTCTCCAGGCTGAAGATGCAGCCATGGCCTTGCTTCACCACTCCTCTGCCAGTAGGGGCTACTGCCCCAGAGCATCGAGCAACCACTCCACTCTCCAGGCTGAAGATGCAGCCATGGCCTTGCTTCACCACTCCTCTGCCAGTTGGGGCTACTGCCCCAGAGCATCGAGCAACCACTCCACTCTCCAGGCTGAAGATGCAGCCATGGCCTTGCTTCACCACTCCTCTGCCAGTAGGGGCTACTGCCCCAGAGCATCGAGCAACCACTCCACTCTCCAGGCTGAAGATGCAGCCATGGCCTTGCTTCACCACTCCTCTGCCAGTAGGGGCTACTGCCCCAGAGCATCGAGCAACCACTCCACTCTCCAGGCTGAAGATGCAGCCATGGCCTTGCTTCACCACTCCTCTGCCAGTAGGGGCTACTGCCCCAGAGCATCGAGCAACCACTCCACTCTCCAGGCTGAAGATGCAGCCATGGCCTTGCTTCACCACTCCTCTGCCAGTAGGGGCTACTGCCCCAGAGCATCGAGCAACCACTCCACTCTCCAGGCTGAAGATGCAGCCATGGCCTTGCTTCACCACTCCTCTGCCAGTAGGGGCTACTGCCCCAGAGCATCGAGCAACCACTCCACTCTCCAGGCTGAAGATGCAGCCATGGCCTTGCTTCACCACTCCTCTGCCAGTAGGGGCTACTGCCCCAGAGCATCGAGCAACCACTCCACTCTCCAGGCTGAAGATGCAGCATGGCCTTGCTTCACCACTCCTCTGCCAGTAGGGGCTACTGCCCCAGAGCATCGAGCAACCACTCCACTCTCCAGGCTGAAGATGCAGCCATGGCCTTGCTTCACCACTCCTCTGCCAGTTGGGGCTACTGCCCCAGAGCATCGAGCAACCACTCCACTCTCCAGGCTGAAGATGCAGCCATGGCCTTGCTTCACCACTCCTCTGCCAGTAGGGGCTACTGCCCCAGAGCATCGAGCAACCACTCCACTCTCCAGGCTGAAGATGCAGCATGGCCTTGCTTCACCACTCCTCTGCCAGTAGGGGCTACAGCCCCAGAGCATCGAGCAACCACTCCACTCTCCAGG
The DNA here is from genome assembly GCA_019009955.1 of Riptortus pedestris. Classification (NCBI taxonomy): domain Eukaryota; kingdom Metazoa; phylum Arthropoda; class Insecta; order Hemiptera; family Alydidae; genus Riptortus; species Riptortus pedestris. Next base: position 153,410,663 of record CM032232.1, on the reverse strand, counting down.
CTGAAGATGCAGCAATGGCCTTGCTTCACCACTCCTCTGCCAGTTGGGGCTACTGCCCCAGAGCATCGAGCAACCACTCCACTCTCCAGGCTGAAGATGCAGCCATGGCCTTGCTTCACCACTCCTCTGCCAGTAGGAGCTACTGCCCCAGAGCATTGAGCAACCACTCCACTCTCCAGGCTGAAGATGCAACTCTCTAATAGTACTCCAGGGACCATAATTTTCCAATAATTTGCCCTACTTTTTAGGACGGATACTTATAGAAAATCAAATTCTAAGTTTATCTGAGTTAATATCGGTTAATTGTTCGTTTTGACGCATCCTTTAGATGTAAAATCCACAAATTTATATTTTAGAAACGAGACATTTCATTGTAAATGCTGTGACAAGTTGTAGCCAACAAAATTATCTCTGAAACAAGTCTATGGGAAGAGAAAAGAATTATGAAATCAAAATAAAAAAAATAACAAATTGAAAGGAAATAGCGCCTAATTATTGTAGATGATTGTTGGCTGGAAGATAGCGCACCACTTCTGTTACATGAAGCTATTCAGCTTGAAAAATGTAGTACTTTTACAAATAATTACTAAGTAAATAATTTAAAATAAATTAATTCTAGGAACATTTTTTTATGCTGACTGTTTTCAAAGTAAACATTTCTTGGGAGTCATTCAAGAATGTTTTTCCATTATTTGGTATTAAGTACTTTTTTTCTCATATTTTTTCTTATTTAAGAATCCATTCCTTCTTGTAATAGCCATCCAAATTGTCTTTGGTAGAAGTCTATGGCTAAAGAATGGATTCTGAAAACAAAAACAAAGAAATAGTATTTAAAATGAAATAACGGCAAAGTATTCTTGAATGAACCTAAAAAAATATTTACTTCATAAAACGCTCATAGAATTAACTTATTTAAAACTAATTACGTAGTAATTATTTGTAAAAGGAATACATTTTTCTACCAACATAGTAGTCATGTAAAAAAAAAAATGGTGCGGTATCTTCATGGGAACAATTATCAACAATACTATCTTATTTCGTTTTATTTATTAATTTATTATTATTATTATCATTTTTTATTGTTTCAGAATTCATTCCTTTTCCCATAGACTTGTTTCATAAATAATATTGTTGGCTACAACGTATATGTCACGGCATTTTTTCGATAAAATTTGTGCATTTTACGGCTAAAGGATGCATCAAATCGAAAAAATAATATAAAGTCCTTTTAGAATTCGATTTTCTACACGAATGTGTCATAAAAAGTATGGCATTCTGTTATGTTTACGAATAACTCAATTGTAATAGAATAGACACTTTCTACTTTTAACTACAAACTTTATATTAACGTCATGTTCTCATAATTTCAAAATCGACCTACACACTCCATTGGAAATTCCAAAGTTATGGTCGCTAGCAGTACTGGAGAAGGTTACGAGGTTGAATATGGACAAAAAGGATTCTTCAGGTGTCCCAATTTTGGCAGACAGAGGCTCAGTCTTTTATTAATACAATTAGCGAATTTTAAGGGGGTTGGGCAGGAACTCGGGATAGCCTGTATATATATGATAGTAGACGATGGTTCGGTATCGGCTATAAATTCTCAATCCTTCAGATAGAGGAGTTTATTTATTTTTTATGCTGACAATTTCAAGCACCGTTGGTTGCCTTCTTCAGAGCTATCATAGTTGAGGTGGAGCAGAGAACAAGAAAAACTAATGCACTTAATGAAAGTTACATCTTGAATGATAGTTTTTTGTTCCCTGCTCCTCCTCTAATACAATTTTTCTGAAGAAGGAAACCAATGGTGCCTGAAACTGTCAGCATAAAAAATGATAAGCTCCTCTATCTGAAGGACTGAGAATTTGCATACCTGATACCCAACATTCTTTACTATCATTCATTAATCAACAGCTAACCAACAACTGATATATATATATATATATATACTTATTATAGCTGATATAACTACAATACTTAAAATATTTATAGGATAATCATTATTTCTTTTCTTTTTTTTCTCGGAATTTAATCGTTTAATGTAAAAAGGAAGATCAAGTTCGTTAATGGCTGAAATCAGACAGGTGGGAGGGGGGTTTTAGAGGGGGGATTTTTGAAAATTCGAAATATCTCTGTTATTTTGCGTCGGATCGAAAAATTGTATAGAATAAATCTTATTGCAAATTAAATTTACTATAAATATTGTTCTATACATTTTACCTGAATCTTGAATATTAACCGAGATATTTGCATTTGTATTCTGCGTGTGGTTGCCAGTAGGCTATGTTCTGACTTTCCGCCGAGAGCTCTGGTGGCCGTTTCCATAACTATTCGTCCTTCGTGAATAGGTTTAGAGGTTAGGTTAACTGTTTTTTGGGGCTAGAAACTACTGGGTTATTACGCCCTAAATAATGTTTTAGGTTTAGAGGTTTCTTACTACTACAGTTGTTATTAGGCAGATTTCTCTATTGCAAAACCACGTGGGAAATCTGCTTAGTTTACGCAGCCCCTGCTTTTTTCTTTTTAAGATTAATAATTTTCTCTTTATATGTTTTTACTTTACTTTTAACGTTGTTATTATTAATTCTTTATATATATATATGTGTGTGTCATACTTTTAAATTATTTATGTACAAATTAATTGTAACACTACAAATGCATGTGATATGCTAACTTGCATGGGACATGCAGAAACTAATAAACGGCCTTCTTATAGGGTTACTATAGGAAGGAAACAAATAAAAATAAATAAATATATATATATATATATATATATATATATATATATATATATATATATATATAGTTTTGAATGGAGCCCATTTTGATCATCTGCTAGTTAGGATCAAAAGACATTTGTTGAAAGCTTCATCACAATTCCAACCTGAATAGCTAGTTTCTCATAAGCGAAATGTGCTGAAATGTAAGTGAAAGAGGGGGATAATTATTTGAACCTTATAAAGTAGATAGGGTAGATTCTACACCCTCCCACAAGCTAATTTCAACCATTAATGAGTAAGGCTCTTAGTGTTGCATAAAAGAGTTAAATATCGAGTATGGTATCGATCAAATACAAATTTTTGAGTTTAGAATGTAATTGTTGATTTCATACTTAACACATTTGTTAGTATCTCTTACAGAAATGTGATGTTGAAAACAATATTTGGTATTTATGCTCCAAAGAAGACAAGACTTATTTATTTCTATAGGTGAGAGAGGAGTAAGAGTGAATTGAGTTTGCCGATGGGAGTGGAAAGATAACATGAGTAGTTTAGCTAATTAGAGGAAGAATATAATACGAGGGGGGAAACGACTCCAAATATAATAATGAAGCAATGAGATTTATAGACTGAATGAGGTTGAAAGCTGGTTGTGTATTCGATTTGGGATCGGATTAAATAGGACCACTCCTCTTCCAATACTAGACTAGTAAATTTAATTAACACATTATCTACGCATCCCATTCCACTCATTTTTGCTACAAAATCGTTATCATATTTTTTGTTTAATAATCACGATTTTTTCATTGTCTGTAAATGGAACAGAGTATTAATATCGACCTCATTACTACTATTATCAGATTGACTGAAATTACATTATTAGGGCTATCCACCTAGCCTATGTCAATGGCTTAATACCTAAAGGGAGATTTCCTTTTAAAAAATAGGGGGGAGGGAAACAAGTTATTAAATAAATCTGGGATCATTTCTGCATACACCTATAAACTAAGTGTTTTGCTCCACTTAATTTAAAATCATTTCATTTGAAAGTGATGAACTATATCTTCATTCCAATATATCAGATCAAAGAAGTGCTAAGGAATTCGAGGTGGAAGGGGAATGATTAAAGTACTCACAGGTATACTAGAAGTGCGGAGGAATTCGAGGTGGAAGGGGAATGATTAAAGTACTCACAGGTATACTAGAAGTGCGGAGGAATTCGAGGTGGAAGGGGAATGATTAAAGTACTCACAGGTATACTAGAAGTGCGGAGGAATTCGAGGTGGAAGGGGAATGATTAAAGTACTCACAGGTATACTAGAAGTGCGGAGGAATTCGAGGTGGAAGGGGAATGATTAAAGTACTCACAGGTATACTAGAAGTGCGGAGGAATTCGAGGTGGAAGGGGAATGATTAAAGTACTCACAGGTATACTAGAAGTGCGGAGGAATTCGAGGTGGAAGGGGAATGATTAAAGTAGTCACAGGTATACTAGAAGTGCGGAGGAATTCGAGGTGGAAGGGGAATGATTAAAGTACTCACAGGTATACTAGAAGTGCGGAGGAATTCGAGGAGTGCTTCTAGAGAGCCGAGGGTCGATGCTTGGACGTAGACCCCCCGCTCCTGCAACTTTATATTCGACAGGGCGCTCTTCAACTCCCTACCAACTTCCTCTTTCAATATCTCTACTTCGTCAGGTTTCTCAGCGACTCTTAAATTAAGACCTGAAAAAAAAATTAAAATAATAACTAGTATAGTTAACCCTTTCATTGCTCGTCTACTCTGTTTGGCAAAAAGTGCAAAACGACGGGGAGGTAACAGGTGCCAAATGGGCAGAGGGGCATCCTGGAGAAACATAGGAATTTGTACTTATAGGTATTCCGTAATCACTTAGTACATTGTTAGAAAATAGATTTATCAACTACTTTCAGTGATCAAATAGTGATTGCATTATTGATGGCATTATTTGAAACAGAGATTGGACGGGGCTTGTCTGAAAGGGTCTTATATGGGTAAAATGTTTTATGTTACGAGTTAAACTCAGGTAGATTTCTCAAATCAAAGTCGTACAGCAACGCATATACAATCCTGTCTGCATAGTTCAATTTAATCCTTTCTATCGATGAAGTTATTTTTGACTCATTTGGCCAATATATAACATTTTGATCCAATCTTCCGGCTTACTGTGCCATTATAATTCAATCTACAGTACATTTTTATTTTGTATATATTTTTCATTTGAAAAATTAGGTTGCTTTAGATGGTATATACATTTATTTATATTTTTCTCAGGCATTAATTTATCGTCAGTTTTAGCAGATTTCCCTTAGGGGACGCGAGTTTCGAAAAATTTCTTCAAATGTCCATCGATCCTACCCAGGAGATGACGAAAATGAGGTCCGTTCAAAATTAAATATATATATATTTGACTGTTAACGCTCTAGCGGTCGCAATTTTCGCTTGATCGTTACCGAACTCGATATTTAAACGTTTTATGTAAAAATAAAGATCAAATTCGTTAATGGCTAAAATCGGACCAGTGAGAGGAGGGGGGTTTAGAGGGGAGGATTTTCGAAAATTCAAAATATCTCCGTTACTATACGTCGGATCGAAAAATTATATAGAATCAATCTTATTGCAAATTAAATTTACTGTAAATAATGTTATATACATGTATTCTGTATCTTGAATATTAACCGAGATATTTGCATTTTTCTGTTTTCAGCTTCCGAAATGAGATTGGCTTACTTCGGATCTAGTCGTGAGATTCCGTCAAGAGCTAGTTCGGGCTGTTCCTTTAACTTTTTGGCTCTCTATTCTGAAATGTCTCTATTGTAAAACTTCACGTGGGAAATCTGCTTAGTTTACGCAGCCCCTGCATGACGGACTTTTATTATTAAAGAAATAGTTAATTTTTGTAAGTACTAATTTTATTTGTTTGCGATTAGCAATAATGCCATTATGAGTATGGTCACCAATACATTTTCATTTCTTTTTTCATTATGTTCTTTTATCCAAGAATTGCATAGCATTTTTGGGTATATAACATTATCAATATTAAATTTATCGTCATCTCTTTTTCTCTTGTATCGATTTTAAAAATTATCCTCAAAAAATGTGTCGACAAATTTCAAAAACAGTTGCTTCGAAGGCATTCTTTTCATCTTCTATATTGTTTTGTACTGCTTGAACTTTCCTATTGTACGAAATAGATTTCTCAACTGTCTTGATATGATTTTCAATTAGTTCATCTGGCTAGCTATTTTTTCAAAATATTCATTCAAATACTTGGAAGGAGGTTCTAAGTAATGGAGCTAATCTTCTATTGTAGAGTCGATTCTTCTTGAAATGTATTGAATCGGTTGAAAAATAATAAATCATTTTTCCAGAAAAGGTATTCTTCTCATTCAATTTAAATTCCATCTTTTAAATGATTCTCCTCATTTCAACATAAAAAAAAAATAAATCAACTTATTGTATATTTCAGCTTCCTAAGTAAACTTTAAATTGTATTTTTGTTTAAAAATATTAGAACCCCTATTGGGGAGTAGGGCCAGCCGTACTGGGGAGTAGGGGCCAGCCGTACTGGGGAGTAGGGCCAGCCGTACTGGGGAGTAGGGCCAGCCGTACTGGGGAGTAGGGGCCAGCCTGGGAAGTAGGGGCAGCCGTACTGGGGAGTACGGGCCAGCCGTACTGGGGAGTAGGGGCCAGCCTGGGAAGTAGGGGCAGCCGTACTGGGGAGTTGGGGCCAGCCGTAATGGGGCGTTGGGGCCAGCCGTACTGGGGAGTAGGGGCCAGCCATACTGGGGAGTAGGGACCAGCCGTACTGGGGAGTAGGGGCCAGTACTGGGAGTAGGGGCAGCCATACTGGGGAGTTGGGGCCAGCCGTACTGGGGAGTAGGGGCCAGCCGTACTGGGGAGTAGGGGCCAGCCATACTGGGGAGTAGGGGCCAGCCATACTGGGGAGTAGGGGCCAGCCTGGGGAGTACGGGCCAGCCGTACTGGGGAGTACGGGCCAGCCGTACTGGGGAGTAGGGGCCAGCCGTACTGGGGAGTAGGGGCCAGCCGTACTGGGGAGTAGGGGCCAGCCGTACTGGGGAGTAGGGGCCAGCCTGGGAAGTAGGGGCAGCCGTACTGGGGAGTACGGGCCAGCCGTACTGGGGAGTAGGGGCCAGCCGTACTGGGGAGTAGGGGCCAGCCATACTGGGGAGTAGGGGCCATCCTGGGGAGTAGGGGCAGCCGTACGGGGGAGTTCGGGCCAGCCGTACTGGGGCGTAGGGGCCAGCCGTACTGGGGAGTAGGGGCCAGCCATACTGGGGAGTAGGGACCATATTTTCTCAATTTTTTTTAGAAAAATTTTGAGCAAATAAATTAAATTGATTTAATCGGTTCTATCTATATCAAAGTGATCACTAAAGTTTAATAGTCATTGTGATGGTAGGGCAAAATATTGGCAATAATATAGACGTTGTAATAGACAAGTTGACTACTCTCTAAGCGTGTACAGATTATAACTAACCTGCAATAACTTTTTCCAAGTCCTTGGCAGCAATTTTCACTCCCTGAGCAGCTTTAATCTCTTTGTACTCTACGTAAGCATTCTATAACAAATAGAAATACAAATGAATTCATTAAAAAGTTCTAAGGAACTAGATGCCATGAAAGTAGTAAAACAGTGATTAGTACAGAGATATATAAATTAAGTACTACAGAATGTCTCAGTATAAGAAAAATAAATATAATTATTTCCTTCATATTTGAGAGAACGATTTTCTCAGGGATATTGTGCTAGTGAGGGATATCGATCTGGTGAATTAGTTAGAACTAGACTGTATACAGCCAGTCACTCTTGGTTCAGCTAAACATTCTCCTTCGACAATTCGACTCGATTAGCAATTCTGAGACTCCCTCGACCATTTGGACTATATTTTCAGCAGGGTATCAGCCTGTATCTATCTGACATAGCTCAAAAATGTGTAGTGAAATTTCATATTTAGGGTTTTTTATATCATTTAGTTGAACACCCCCCTCTTGATCGGAGGGGAGGAGAAGATGATGGCTTTATATGATTCGAAAGAAGTAGAAGGAAGTGATGGAATGTCCCCAGACTTCTCTAGTTGGAAAGATGTTTTGATGCTGACAACCAAGTCCCATACTCTATGTCTGAATATGGTAAGACATACGAGTAATATTTATATATGGTATTGTATTTGTATTCTGTTCTTATCATACTAAATGAGGCTATTTATATTTTCCTCAAAAAGTGGACTATCATTTAACAGTTAGCAGTACATTTAATAGAATCTGGCTTAAATTCACCTAACACATAGCAACAAACACATTATATACACTCAGTAAAATGTACAGAAACAAAACTAGAAGGGAATGAACTAAGAGGGGAAATTTCGAATGAATGAGCAGTTGGTGAAAATTGGTATCCGTTGTGGCTGAGGATAAAAACTCGACGATGTATCAGACATCGCAAACAAAAATGCCCAACATAGATTCCTACAGTTTTATTTGTTACTACGGTTATACTTAAGTATAATTAGATGCATTCAATTATTTAATTTTGAGTACTATTCACTGCAAGGAAAGAGATTGACACATTTACAACTGTCTAAATTTTATTTTGGTTTCCTCTCTGTTAATATATATATATATATATATATATACATATATATATATATATATACACTAGCTAAGGTACCTGGCTTCGCTCGGGAAATCATTTGAGGCTGAATGATGATAGTATTTTTTTTGGACAAGGCTTCAATGTTTACAACTACACTTCCCGTCTGAGCGCATTGTTTTCCTTAAGGGTCAGTTGGGCGACTTACAGAAATTTTTTTTTATATTTCAAGAATAAATGAAAATAAGTCCCTAATCATTGTTTTCCCGTGAGGGTCAGGCGGGCGACGTATAGATGAGAAATTTTAATTTTGAAGAATAAAGAAAAATGTGTTCCTAATCTGTCCCTCTCCAATTTTTAACTCACCTTTCTGAATACTTCAAACCATAATCATGGATAGCATTTATTACAATTAAATATCCTCTATAATGAAACCTATTTCCAGTCCGAGACAATACCAATCCAAGCACATATAGTTTAAGCATAGTTTTGTACATTAGATTATATTCGTAATAGTAGAGCTCAGTGGAAATCACTTCCAGTAATGCCAGCATTTCACAGGAAATAAGTTAACTCAATTAACTGTTTTAGCCTCAGCAGCATCTCCATAGTTTTCCTTAAAATATTGATTCAAAGTATTATTTTAATAATTTATCTACCTGATGGAATTAAATAATAGTAAACCCTAAAAATAATTTCATTTATATTCAAAAATATAGGTGAGGGGACTTTGTTTAAATAATACATTATACAAATTAAATAACGGAAATGCGCTTATAGTTTACATTTCTATTGGAAATAAATAACATTGTTATTTTCTAGGAGAAATAAATAAATGATCAGGGGATGATGGAGATATATAACCTCACTAATCTGAATCATATTTAGAGTTATCATATGTGACTAAAACATAAAATCATTTGTCATAATATGGATTCATTAAAAACAATTAAATAAACACTAATAAAATTAATGACTCCCGCTATATATTTAGCGTATTTCCCATGTTTACTTCATTTTACGAACATAGTGAATGCAACTAAAGTTACTCTAAATTGTTATTTAGTATTTTGTTAAAAAAACAATTTTTGTTTGCCGAGAATCTAATAGGAAATGAAATATCACAATCTTTCATTTCAGGCCTCCCTCATAACCCCCAATCCCGAGTTTTGTTAAATTCGGTTAAACTGTTAGTGCCCAGCAAACTTGTTAGCTCCCGCTTTAGTTTTAGCAGATTTCCCTTAAGGGAAATCAGCTATTGAGGTTTTTAGTGTGTGTGTGTCTCATTCATTTTTTGTTATACGACAAGAATGTCTATAACCAAAGTTACTTTAAATAACAAAATAAACAACTATTACATGTGCATATTTGTAGAATAACCAATAGAAAAGGAAATATCGCTATTCTTAAATTCAGGCCTCCCTTACAACCCCCTCTCCTGCCCGTCCCTAGAACTGTTGGTATGGCTTATGATAATTAAGGCATTAGTGCTAATACACATACAGAGTTTTATTTAGTTCGGTTGATTCTTTTGTGCCAAATAAAATTGTTGACTCCCGCTATAATTTTTAGCGTATAACTCATTTATACTTCGGTACACGACGAAAGTGTATATAAGAAAAATTACTCTAAATAACAAAATAAATAACTTTTGTTATGTGCATATTTGCCGAAAAACCAATAGGAGACGAAATATCACTATTTTTAATTTCAGGCCTCCCTTATAATCCCCACTCCTGTTTGTCTTAGAGAATATTAATATAGCCTAAAGTCTAAGTTGGGCTAGTAGTAATATACATAGCAAGTTTCATAAATTTCGGTTCAGTCATTTGTGCGTGAAAAGGTAAAAAACAAACAAACACACACGAAATAAATAAAATGCAGTTATGGTGTCTATGACATGTGAAACAAAAAGTTATCTTGAAATTTCTAGAAAAAAATCAATGTACAGACAGAGGTTACAATTTATATTGTATTTATATTTTCATTTCACATGTCATAGACACCATAACTGCATTTTATTTATTTCGTGTGTTTGTTTTTTACCTTTTCACGCACAAACGACTGAACCGAATTTTATGAAACTTGGTATGTATATTACTACTAGCCCAAATTAGACTTTAGCACTTTTAGAAATCTTGTGTCATTAGCATAACAAAATATTTTAGAGATGGTAAGGGTGCTTTGATTAAATCTCCTTAATTCTGACTTTAAGAACAGGACAAGCAGCTATTGCCATTATTCCAATATCGATTGTCAAAACCGTTTGCCTTAAATGCAAAGAGTTTAAATTTCAAAATTGGTGAGAGGAAATGATTTTAATTCTGCCTTTAACATTACTGCTATAACATTCCCAGCACAAACAATTATAAAACGTATGTTATATTTATTAATATTTTTTTTTTTAAAAGTTCGATTGTTTAAATAGTTTTTTTATAATGTTAAATTATAATACAAAATATAGTTAATAGAATCATTAGAAAAATAAGAATCTACTTACTTTGACCCTAAGCTCCTTGAGGGGTTGAGGCATGAGGAGTGATCTGATTTGTGTTACGATTGGAGCCTCAGTTCCAGCTAGGACTATGGTCTCACCTTCACGCAAGTACCCGTTCACAAGAATAACGTCTATTGTTGTACCAAGCCCAGGGATTGCTTTCACTTCGAGAACTGTAGCCTAGAAAACAGACAGAGAATACAATTAGATTCTCAACATATTTCTTCTCGAAGACCATTTAGAAAAATGTTTGGGGTTAAACGGAAGATACCTGTAGCTCAGGGCTGAACATAAGCCTCTTGGCTAACATATTCTGGCACGATTCGACAATAAGAGCAAGTAGGTTGCCCATTCCTTCACCAGTAATGGCAGATGTAGGGACGAGAGATACGTAACTCCTAACATCTGGGTTATCGTAGAAAAGAGCGGCATTAAGCCCCTGAAACAATACAATTCGAGTTTAAAAATTTATATTCGATTACAAAGTTCTTATAATATGGGGACAGAAAAAAAACAATACAAATGAAATATTACAGCAATATGCAATAAACACACCAATATGCAATATATTTGATCACGAACAGTAATATTGTGAGGGTAAAATATAAAATTTTAGGAGCCTAAACTTGTTTGGAATATCACTTATGAATTCTACCTGATGAAAGTAGAGTATTTTCCTGGAATTTATAGTCTCATCCATTTCATGTTGATCCACAGTCTGGAATTTTTACACTTAACTGTATTATATTGGAATAATAATACTCACATCACTTTAAGTAGGTGCACTAAATACTTTGTGAAATGAATTGTGAACATAATACATATAACATTTTGTTTTTGAGTCATTTTGAGCATGATTTGATTTGTGAGGACAAACGTTCTTGGAGAGTGAGAACATATTAACAGGGGCAATAGAGAACGATTATTTGTCAGCTTTGATTGTGTGCATTCCTTAACCAGATTCCTACAATACCCATCATTTTTAACCCTTTATATAGGGCACATTTCATTGGCTATCAGAAAAATTATATTTCTATAAAAATGGTGTTATGGAGTCTATAAATGACTATTAATAATAACAGAATAGTTAAAAAAAAAAATGGAGAATAAGTTATGGAGTGGCCGCTATAGCAGACGTTGGGGATTTTACGAGTCTCCTCCCCGGCAGCCAAACAGTGAGCCTCATTCTCTCCTCTGTATATACAACTGAATAGTTTACACAAATATTTTTGTATAAAATGTTTCAATTGCCTGCTCTTTTCTGTTTCGGCCAAGAAATGCAATGTTTGTTATCATTCTAATAAACAACGTATTTGATAATACTAAATTGGTATAAAATATAATTTAATTATAATGCCAAATCTGATTGTTTAACTTGTAAACATCGTAAAAAAAAAAAATACTATAAGCAAATGAAAAAAAAAAAAAAAACTCCAGATTTTCTATACACTAAAATTGTAACCATGGAAGAGTAGAGCCGTATTTTTTAAATTACTTAACATAGAACACACATGCAACAAATCATTATTAATAAATACATACTGAAACATGATCAAAAGTATTGCATTCCTTTTGCTGAAGTAAAAGCAGAAGAATGTAGGCAACAACAGGTAATGGAGAGTAAGCGTTCAAATCAGTGCTAACTGAGCAGGTAGCGGAGGGGGGGGGGGCATACATTCAGGAATGATTCCTCAATTCCTCCTGACATCTAGTCGGACACCCATCCAACAAGTAGCAGTAATCTCAATCCGAGCAGTAGGTGGCCGCTATAGGCAGAGCTGGGGGGGGGGGGGCACACATTCAGGAATGATTCTTCATTTCCTCCTGACATCTAGTCGGACACCCTTCCAACTATTAGCAGTACTTTCAATCCGAGAGGTAGGTGGCTGCTATAAGCCGAGCTGGGGGGGGGGCATACAGTCAGGAATGATTCCTCATTTCCTCCTGACATCTAGTCGGACACCCTTCCAACTATTAGCAGTACTCTCAATCTGAGAGCGGTAGGTGGCTGCTATAAGCCAAGCTGGGGGGGGGGGCACATTCAGGAATGAGTCCTCAATTCCTCCTGACATCTAGTCGGACACCCGTCCAACTATTAGCAGTACTCTCAATCCGAGCAGTAGGTGGCCGCTATAGGCAGAGCTGGGGGGGGGGGGCACACATTCAGGAATGATTGTTCATTTCCTCCTGACATCTAGTCGGACACCCTTCCAACTATTAGCATTACTCTCAATCGGAGAGCGGTAGGTGGCTGCTATAAGCCGAGCTGGGGGGGGGGGCACACATTCAGGAATGATTCCTCATTTCCTCCTGACATCTAGTCGGACACCCTTCCAACTATTAGCATTACTCTCAATCTGAGAGCGGTAGGTGGCCGCTATAGGCCGAGGTGGGGGGGGGGCACACATTCAGGAATGATTCCTCATTTCCTCCTGACATCTAGTCGGACACCCTTCCAACTATTAGCAGTACTCTCAATCCGAGAGGTAGGTGGCTGCTATAAGCCGAGCTGGGGGGGGGGGCACACATTCAGGAATGATTCCTCATTTCCTCCTGACATCTAGTCGGACACCCTTCCAACTATTAGCAGTACTCTCAATCCGAGAGCGGTAGGTGGCTGCTATAGGCCAAGCTGGGGGGGGGGGGGCACATTCAGGAATGATTCCTCATTTCCTCCTGACATCTAGTCGGACACCCTTCCAACTATTAGCAGTACTCTCAATCCGAGAGGTAGGTGGCTGCTATAAGCCAAGATTGGGGGGGGGCACACATTCAGGAATGATTCCTCATTTCCTCCTGACATCTAGTCGGACACCCTTCCAACTATTAGCATTACTCTCAATCTGAGAGCGGTAGGTGGCTGCTATAAGCCGAGCTGGGGGGGGGGGGCACACATTCAGGAATGATTCCTCATTTCCTCCAGACATCTAGTCGGACACCCTTCCAACTATTACCAGTACTCGCAATCGGATTGCGGGAGGTGGCTGCAATAAGCCGAGGTGGGGGGGGGGCACACATTCAGGAATGATTCCTCAATTCCTCCTGACATCTAGTCGGACACCCTTCCAACTATTAGCAGTACTATCAAACCGAGAGGTAGGTGGCTGCTATAAGCCGAGCGGGGGGGGGGCACACATTCAGGAATGATTCCTCATAACCTCCTGACCTCTAGTCGGACACCCTTCCAACTATTAGCATTACTCTCAATCTGAGAGCGGTAGGTGGCTGCTATAAGCCGAGCTGGGGGGGGGGGCACACATTCAGGAATGATTCTTCATTTCCTCCTGACAACTAGGCGGACACCCTTCCAACTATTAGCAGTACTCTCAATCCGAGAGGTAGGTGGCTGCTATAAGCCAAGATGGGGGGGGGGCACACATTCAGGAATGATTCCTCAATTCCTCCTGACATCTAGTCGGACACCCTTCCAACTATTAGCAGTACTCTCAATCCGAGCAGTAGGTGGCTGATATAAGCCGAGCTGGGGGGGGGCACACATTCAGGAATGATTCCTCAATTCCTCCTGACATCTAGTCGGACACCCTTCCAACTATTAGCAGTACTCTCAATCCGAGCAGTAGGTGGCCGCTCTAGGCAGAGCTGGGGGGGGGGGCACACATTCAGGAATGATTCTTCATTTCCTCCTGACAAAAATTCGGCCACCCTTCCAACTATTAGCAGTACTCTCAATCCGAGAGGGGTCTGGGGCGGCTATCAGCCGAGGTGGGGGGGGGGGGCACACATTCAGGAATGATTCTTCATTTCCTCCTGACATCTAGTCGGACACCCTTCCAACTATTATCATTACTCTCAATCTGAGAGCGGTAGGTGGCTGATATAATCCGAGCTGGGGGGGGGGGCACACATTCAGGAATGAGTCTGCATTTCCTCCTGACATCTAGTCGGACACCCTTCCAACTATTAGCATTACTCTCAATCTGAGAGCGGTAGGTGGCCGCTATAGGCCGAGCTGGGGGGGGGGGCACACATTCAGGAATGATTCTTCATTTCCTCCTGACATCTAGTCGGACACCCTACCAACTATTAGCATTACTCTCAATCTGAGAGCGGTAGGTGGCCGCTATAGCCCGCGCCGGGGGGGGGGGGCACACAGTCAGGAATGATTCCTCATTTCCTCCTGACATCTAGTCGGACACCCACCCTTCCGACTATTAGCAGTACTATCAATCCGGGAGCGGTAGGTGACCGCTATATGCCGAGCTGCGGGGGGGGGGGGGGGGCACACATTCAGGAATGATTTCTCATTTCTTCCTGACAACTAGTCGGACACCCTTCCAACTATTAGCAGTACTCTCAATCTGAGAGCGGTAGGTGGCCGCTATATGCCGAGCTGGGTGGGGGGGGGGGGGGGGCACACATTAAGGAATGATTTCACATTTATTCCTGACAACTATTCGGACACCCTTCCAACTATTAGCAGTACTCTCAATCCGAGAGCGGTAGGTGGCCACTATAGTCGTCATTGCTAAAATAAAATGCAGGTTACCAACTTTTTCTAGCTAGGCTAGGACTAAATATTTTACTAAGTTCATCATTAAATAAATTCTTATTGCCAATACAGGAATAGAACCCACAACTCTAGGTATACCAAGAACATTAAGGCTTATGCGTCAACATATAAAGCTATATGTAATATTAATTATAGGAAGTAACTAGTAATTAAGAGAACGGACCTGTTCGGCAAATTGAACAATGACTTCCTTAGCCCTCTGCTCAAATTCTATTTGTGTATTGGGTGCTTGTGCTTTTATTACATCACGCACATCCTTCCTCATCATTGTTTGCCAATCATATAACCTAAAAAAAAAACAATGAGTTTTTACTTTGCAATATATACAATGAAATATAGAAGAGAGGATTTTCACTTATCCAGACTGTTGAGTAATTCTAAGTGCAGCTGATAAAATATGGAAATTAATTTCAAATAAATACTTTCTACAAAACTGTATATACTACAAACACTTTATCGACTTCGATATAAAAAGCCGGTTCTGCAGAAACTAAGCACATCCTTCTATCGATGGCACACTACTAATCTCATATCACCAGATGTTAGGTGGGCGTTTTCTTGAGAAAATTTTAAAAAATACAAATACCTAAGTGAATTTTTGAGTAAAGCGAAATATGTGTGAAATAATATTTATTGAAAATTAATTTTGCAATAATATTGGTTATACATAATTTTTCTAAACATTCTAACATTTGTCGTATATCGAAGTATAAATGAGATATGGATTAAAAACTATAGTGAGAGTCAACAATTTTATTAAACACAAAAGACTGAACCAAACTAAACCGAATAATACAGATGTAAATTAGCATTAACTCCTCCATAAAGCTGTACCAATATTGCTAGGAACGAGTTGGAGTGGGGGTTATAGGGAAGGCCTGAAATTAAAAATAGCTATATTTTGTTTCCTATTGGTTTTTCGGCAAATATTCACATAATAAAAGTTGTTTATTTTTTAATTTATAGTAACTTTTGTTATAATCACTATTGTGAATAACAAAGTAAAACGAGATATGCTAAAAACTATAGCAGGAGGAACAATGTTACTGTGCACCAAATATTGACCTGAACTACACAAAACTCTAAGAGAGGCATGAAATGAAAAATCGCCATAATTTGTTCCATATTTGTTTTTCTGCAAAATTGTACATAGCAAAATTTTTTAATTTAATATTTAATGTAGCTTTTTATACTTCTGCTTTGTCATATAACAGAGTATAAACATGACAACTCTAAATACTATTGCACGAGACCAAGAACTAATTTTATTAAAATTTCTTTGATGTAGGCATATTATGACAAATGACATTATGTTTTTAGACTTATATGGTAGATCAAGGATGATTCAGATTAGGGAGGTTATAAATCTCCACCCTCCTGTTCTCTCTCCTCATTTGTTTTTTATTTTCATTAGAAAATAACGTCGTTATTTATTTCCAATAGAAATGTAAACTATAAGATCGATTAGATTATTGAAATTTTATAATGTATTTTCATGCTGAATTTGCATAACATTTGGTAGCAAAAGTTGTGGAAAATTAAAATCCCAATTCTGGTTTAAATTATCTTATTTCCTCCAAATGCTGACATTATTGAAATAACTGAGCACTTCCTGTTACTATTAAACTTTACATGATAATGCCATATTATGGGAAAAGACGTTATGTGTTTAGACTCAATATTATGGTTCAAAGTGTAACTCGGTTTGAAGGGAGAGTTACAATCTATATCCCTCACCTAGCTTTTCGAATGTAAATAAATTATTTTTTGGTTATCAACGTCATTTGTTTCCACCAGGTATATTAAGAATTACAAAATTCGAATTGTTTAATGTTTCGAATAAATAATTTAAGTGAAGCAATGTTGATAACCCTCATGGAGGAGCAGAAGTTGTCGGGAGACTAACATAGTTAATTGTGTCGACTTATTTCCTGTGAAATTTTGGCATTATTGGGATCACATTTACTATTATGCATCTAATGTTGTGTATAACGATTTAAGGATTGTGTGCTTAAAAAAACAATACGCCCAAATGGGATACGTAATTGTACGCATTGAAGCTTGCTATAAAAATACCATCGTTATCAACAATAATTTTCTGCTAAAAGAATAAGCTTCCAAATTTTTTAAAAACCCAGAAATCGTCACAATGAGATACATAGTTAAAACCATTAATTTGATTATTAATTATTGGAAAAATAATTTTAGCACAAATTTTTTTTTTTATAAATTGACATATTATTAACCCATTCAGGGCAGGCCTCATTTACTTTGTCTATCTTGAATAGGCGAGGGGAAAATTGTGGGGAGAATGTGTGTATGTGTAACAATAGATAAATCTATATACTGCTAACACAATAGCACCGTCAACATCAAGGGAATAAAATAAACGATAATAAGAAACCTCCAGATGGGAAGCACCTGAAACGTAAACAAACAGCTGTGCCAACTTCTCACAGGAAAGAAAGGCAATTTCTGAAATATATCAGAATATAACATATTACTTTTGTTGAAAACTATTTACTATATCTAGTACTGTAATTTATCTCGCATAATAAAGGTCTCTTGAAAACAATTTATGGTATTTAAGCTTCGAATAATGTGGTTTATTACATAACAGAGTATTGTTTATATAACATGAGTAGAAGTGGGGGTTTGCTGAAGGCTGAAAACTGAAAAATGCAAATATCTCGGTTAATATTCAAGATAGAGAATAAATGCATATAACAATATTTATAGTACACTTACTTTGCAATAATATTGGTTCTATAGAATTTTTCGATCCGATGTATAGTAACGGAGATATTTTGAATTTTCGAACATTAACGAACTTGATCTGTCTTTTTACATAAAACGTTTAAATATGGTTGGTAACGATCAAACAAAAATTGTGACTGCTAGAGCGTTAACAGACAAATATGTATATGTGTATATATATATCATTTTGAACGGTCCTCATTTTCATCATCTCCTGGGTAAAAGTGATAGACATTTGAAGAAATTTTTCGAAACTCGCATCATGTGTACGACCTTAATAGGAGCTAACATAGCTTGAGCCGACTGTCAGCTGATTGGCAATCAATTGGTTAACAAAGCTATCTCGCACTTCCACCAATCACCAATTAATATTTTTTACTAATAAAAACACCTTGATTTTTGACATTAGAGTCTACGCCTGCCATATGTATTAATGCACACAGACAAACATATAACAAACAGCCTTTTATAAAAATAAACCATGTGCTAATGATATATAAAATAAAGATAAATTGAGGAAATTAGTTTATTACCTATCAATTTTGTTGAGAGCAACAATAAAAGGAGTTTTCCTTTGTTTAAGAAGGTTAAGTGATTCAATTGTCTGTGGTTCCAAGCCATGCATAATATCAACAACCAGAATAGCGATATCACAAAGCGAAGAGCCACGCGACCTCAGGTTTGAGAACGACTCGTGTCCAGGAGTGTCAATGATTAATAAACCAGGAATTTTCAATTCAATTTGATTGAACTAGAAAAAAAGAAAACAATCAGATATGATGTCCATGAGACAGTTCCAATATGAGAGGGAGAGAGAGAGAGAGAGAGAGAGGAGAGAGAGAGAGAGGAGAGAGAGAGAGGAGGAGAGAGAGAGAGAGAGAGAGAGAGAGAGAGAGAGAGAGAGAGAGAGAGAGAGAGAGAGAGAGAGAGAGAGAGAGAGAGAGAGAGAGAGAGAGAGAGAGAGAGAGAGAGAGAGAGAGAGAGAGAGAGAGAGAGAGAGAGAGAGAGAGAGAGAGAGAGAGAGAGGAGAGAGAGAGAGAGATGAGAGAGAGAGAGAGAGAGAGAGAGAGAGAGAGAGAGAGAGAGAGAGAGAGAGAGAGAGAGAGAGAGAGAGATAATGAGACCATATACCCCTTTGACTATTTTAGCCTGCTCTTTTATAGCATCGATAGGTACATTGGTTGCTCCTATCTGCTGAGTAATACCCCCTGCTTCACTGTCTTGCACATTCGTCCTCCTTAATTTATCCAATATTTTTGTTTTACCTATAAAATAAAGAAACACTTTTGTCAATGAAAATGCATAACTATTCTTCGGACATAAAAGTATTTGATAATAAAAATTAAATAAAATTAAGATATGTTCATAATATTATCTTAAACTTTACCCGTATCTACATGGCCTAAGACGCACACAACAGCTGCCCTTAGCTCATTAGGATCTTTCATTTTTTCAGCATCCTCTTGTCTTTTCTAAAAAAAAAATAAATATATAGTAATTGTTACATTTGAAAATTACTCTGGGTTTCAAATATGGCTAATTTCATCGTCATTGGACCATGTATGGATAACCATACATCGTCATTGTTTACTCGCAAAACCATTTGTAAACGTCTGCTCAGCTTCTGCGCTCTGATTCCTGCCACGAGCCTAATCATCCAAGTATTTCTTCAACTTTATATACTTACAATTTGTTAACCTCGATTTCAATGTATTGTCTTATTCGCACTTATAAATGGTTATTGTATGTTTGTATCAATATCCAGGGATAGGGATATTAAAAGGAATCAAATCAAAGTACAGTATATTCCGAATAAACTGGCAATGTATGGTATACAAATATACGCCCTTTAAAAAACATTTTATACCCTGACTTTCGAAGTATCCTGTGGCAAACAGTTGGTTGGGCCTTACGTAAAATCAAATAAACCCAAAGATTTCTTCGAAAGACTGGTAACTCCCGTCGAGGGCACAAACAGAAATGTTATGACTGATAATTATTACACCAGTTATAGTCTAGTCGAATATCTGATGGACAAGTAGTTGACTACCATCAGTACTTATAATAATAAGAAAAAAATACCATAACTTATAATAATAATAAGAAAAATAAGAAAGAAATACCATTTGAATTCCATGCTAGTATTACAAGAGAAATTGAGATGACGATCAATGGATTTCAGTAAGATTTCTGCTTATCCTCGACTGCTTCTAAAAACACCAAAGCTGTTATCTTCCTCTCTACAGTGCATAATAGAAATGAAATCGGCGTCGAATGTAGAAAATCTGTAGTAAATTTAGACTATAACAAAATGAAGGGTGGTGTAGATATCGTGGAGCAGATGTGTGCATCATACACAACATCCAGGAGATGCTTTTGATATCGCACGAATCGATTCATCTTCAGCCACAACAAGCCAGAAAATAAAGGCAGGCGACGTACTTTTCTAAAATCTACCTTATATGTTAATGAATGCTTGCTCATCTACAACAAAAGTGAAACTAACAAATCTTCCGAAAGGCATACAAATATTTCTAGAGAGGTTCAGAAAGGAGAAGAAATTTTGTGACGAACCAAAACCTGGAATATGTGACATTTGCAGACGACACAAGAATATCAGGACAAAGGTATTGGCAGTACATGTCGCAACAATGTCTGCAAGAAGCATTCTCGACAAAACTTTGTGTGATTTTCTTGTGATGGTAAAGATCAGGAGATGGAAAGATGTATTTAGATGTACTTTGTTCAGATGAAAGATGTAAATTAATTTAATAATATGACTGCTTTGTTACTAAATAATATGTCGAATATATAATGAACCAATGGAAAGCTGTTTTATTTCATATTTTGGTATCCTGCTAGCTTGAAAATGATAATTATGGGAAGACAAAATTATGTTATAAAAATGGTGGCGCGCCCACTCACAGGAAATCGAGACACGCGCCAACCGGAGGGTTAAGAAAGATAAAAAATCAATAAAGAGAAAATTTTCTTCCAAGAAGAAAGAGTAAAATTATTGAATTTCAATGAAAAAAACACGCTTCATAATGTAATAGGTTATTGTTTGTCAGCCTGGACTGTATAGGAGTGGCCTTACTCAAAATCCAAATAACTACGATAATATTATAGTAACAGAAAAAACTTGAAACGTGAAAAATTGTAAGAAACTAAATTGGCAATAAGATCGGTTGTATAACATTTCCAATATAAGTAATAACAACAGAGTTATTTTAATTTTTATTTATTCGCCACCCCTCCCATCTCATTCCTCCACGTCTCATTTCTGCTATAAACAAACGTGATTTTACTCTAATTCAATAAATGTCAAGATTCATGAAACCAAGACAATGAAACTTTACGACTGCTGCTGTGGTAAAAACAATAATTTGATATGGGAGTATCTGGAGAACAGCGATGAGAAAACTACCACTAATATATATGTTCTTTTCAGAACCTGCTCCCATCATCAGGTAGAACAGAATTGGGGGGGGGGGTTGGCCTTGGTCACAGACAGGGAGGCTACAATTAAGAAGTGGAGGGAGGTGGAGAATTAAGCAGTGGAGGGAGAGGGAAGAATTCAACAATGGAAGTAGGCGGAGAATAAAGCAGTGGAGGGAGAGGATAGAATACAGGACAAATAGGATGCTAGAATTCAACATTGGAGGTAGGCGGAGAATAAAGCAGTGGAGGGAGAGGATAGAATACAGGACAAAAAGGATGCTAGAATTCAACATTAGAGGTAGGCGGAGAATAAAGCAGTGGAGGGAGAGGATAGAATACAGGACAAATAGGATGCTAGAATTCAACATTGGAGGTAGGCGGAGAATAAAGCAGTGGAGGGAGAGGATAGAATACAGGACAAATAGGATGCTAGAATTCAACATTGGAGGTAGGCGGAGAATAAAGCAGTGGAGGGAGAGGATAGAATACAGGACAAATAGGATGCTAGAATTCAACATTGGAGGTAGGCGGAGAATAAAGCAGTGGAGGGAGAGGATAGAATACAGGACAAAAAGGATGCTAGAATTCAACATTGGAGGTAGGCGGAGAATTAAGCAGTGGAGGAAGAGGATAGAATTCAGCACAAGAAGGAAGCTAGAATTCAACATTGGAGGTAAGCGGAGAATTAACCAGTGGAGGGAGAGGATAGAATTCAGGACAAAAAGGAGGCTAGAATTCAACATTGGAGGTAGACGGAGAATGAAGCAGTGGAGGGAAGGTAGAATTCAGCACAAGAAGGAAGCTAGAATTCAACATTGGAGGTAGGCGGAGAATGAAGCAGTGGAGGAAGACTATAGAATTCAGCACAAGAAGGAGGCTAGAATTCGATCGATCGTTTGGGAAGGTGTAGAAGGGTCGTTTATTATCATTTATTAATGTCTACTTTCTGCTACTATGTCTAATTTGGACATTTGAATTAAGGCAGGATTAAGGAATATAGAGTCTATAAAAGGTATATAAAGAAATGATCTTTATATTTATTATAATATCTTCCCCCAAATATCCTAATTTTTCTATTTTTATTATAAAGTGTATTATTGTGTTGTGCATAACATATTTGAAATGGAGTATAAAGAAGAGAACATAATAAAAATTGTAAATGACAAACCCTAATTCTTTCTTGAGCCTTTTCCCTTCTCCGCTCGGCATCAGTCTTCTTCCTTTCTTCTTCACTATCAGTTTCCGTCTCACTCTCGTCACTATCTGTTGTATCTTCTTCTTCATCAGAGTCATCCTCCACTTCCACCTTCTTACTAGATGCCCCTCCACCTATTTCAACTTTATTAACTTCTTTCGGCGACTCAATCGTTTCCTCGGACTTATCTTAAAATTAAAGGAGATGTAAAAAAATTATTATTTGTCTAATATTTGTTAAAACTGTAAATATTATAAGTAATTACTCTATTATGGATCAGATAATAACAGAATAAAAATACACTGAATAATAAAAATATTTTTCGTTCTTTTTTCCAATCTAAAGAAAAGATGTGAAGCGGACATAACATATCATACACTCCTATTATATTACATTAGTGACTAATACTTTTTGCCCCGCTTAAGAATTATTCTTTTTGAAGAGAAATACAATATTTCTGTTCCAATGTGTTATACCAAAAATTCAAAAAGTCCATCAAGCAGGGACTGCATAAATTTAGCAGATTTTCCATGTGCTGATATAATACACTTGTGATCTCAACTCTGCACATATTCTGTTATTCTATGCAAAAACCGATGAATAAAAGCAACATGGAGTCGGAGGGGAAGGGGGAGAGGGAGGGAGTTATTCGAGGCTGAAACTACAAATAACTCGCTAAAACCTTGAGTTACAAAAACATTTATAAAATAACAATTGTAGAACATCGATAGTTTTAACAAAATGGTTCTCTAACATTTCCCAATACAACTCATAATAACATAGATATTTGAAATTTTAGAAATTTCCCTCTCTAAGCCCCCCCCCTCCCCCTCACAATGGTTCTGTTTCTCTCATTAACCAACAATCTTTCTTTTTACATAAAAGGATCAAAAATACCAAGTTTGGTAAAAATCAAACAAAAATTACAACCTCCAGAGCATTACTAGACATTAATGTGTGTGCACGCGAGTGCACCAATATATATATTGTTAGATTTATTAAAGAAATAATAAACATTGATTATTAGGGTTCTTTGGATTGCAAAACAAAATACATACTCTTTTGCTAGTGGTTTTAGAGTTATGAGAAATATATATGTATGTACAGTTGACAGAGAAAAAATAGTCAAATGGGTTGAGGGAGGGCCGACCAGGATAGTTGTATTTAAAATCTGAACAACAAAATTATTCCATATTTTTTGCAAAATAATACTTTCTTTACTTTGTAGAAGAACCTTAACACTGATGACTCTAGAGCATAGAATGTCACAACACAGTGTCAAAAAATATTCAGGGAAGTTCAAAATAGATAATTTCTATGGAGTCTAAAAACTCAAATTTTTCATACTTAAAATGATTTCTTAAAACAAATATACAAAATAAAAATATTTGACTATCTTTGTTTAAAGTTCAAAATCATTTTTTATGGCCCAAATAATTTTTTCTTCAAAAAACGACTCCTTAGATTCATGAGATTGTCCATGGTACATAGAAAAATAAATAAAATTTAAAAAAGTCCGTCATGCAGTGGCTGCGTAAACTAAGCAGATTTCCCGCATGATGTTTAACAATAGATTAATGTACATACCAGTAAGACAACAGCACTGTGAATATTAAGTGAATAAATACAAGCGATAATAAGTAACCTCCCGATGGAAAACACGTGACATGTAAACAATCAGTGCTCCCAACTTCTTATGGGAAAGAAAAACAGTTGCTGTAATATATCTGAATATAAAGTATTAATTTGATTGAAAACTATTTAGTATATCTATTACTGTAATTTATAATGAATCAGAATAATTTTTATCTCAATCAATCAAATTTTAGTAGTCCAAGAACTTAAGAAGGGGGGGGGGGGGTCACAATAACATACGGGGTGTACAGAAAGTTCTAAGCCTGGTGTACTTATGATACCTCAGCTGTCAAGGTTGTTTTGGAAGGTTTTGACCACAATTTTTTTTTTGACCGGGTTACAGGTGTTGGAAAAAGCGGTGAAATAAGTGCGTTGCTGTTGAGGGGGACTATATTGAAAAATAAAAATATGTAAGTTGAAATCAGGCTTAGAACTTTCTGTACACCCGGTATTTGCATTTATCTCGCATAATAAAGGTCTCTTGAAAACAATTTATGGTATTTAAGCTTCGAATAATATGGTTTATTACATAACACAGTATTGTTTACGTAACATGAGTAGAAGTGGAGGTTTGCTGAAGGCTGAGAATTGAAAAATGAAAATATCTCGGTTAATATTCAAGATAGAGAATAAACGTATATAAGAATATTTATAGTCAATTTAATTTGCAATAAGATTGGTTCTATACAATTTTTCGATCCGACATATGGTAAGGGAGATATTTCGAATTTTCGAAAATTCTCCCCTCTAAACCCCCCCCTCCCAATGGCCAGATTTCAGCCATTAACAAACCCGATCTGTCTTTTTACATAAAACGTTTAAATATCGAGTTTCGTTACGATCAAACAAAAATTGCGACCGCTAGAGCAGACAAATAAATATATATATATATAATTTTAAACGGACCTCATTTTCATCATCTCCTGGGTAGGATCGATGGACATTCAAAGAAATTTTTCAAAACTCACGCCATGAGTAAGACCTCACTAGCTGATTTCCCTCGAGGGAAATCTGCTAATTAGAACCTTACAAAAATATATAAAAGTGTACCATGCGTAGTGTCAAAACATTTTTAGGAAAAAACTCGAAATGGTTCGAATGTCGGATGAGCGATTTAATGAATAATGAAAGATGTTTTAACAAACGAGCCAGAAAGACTTGTTGGCTTGTCGAGCCCCAATACCTTGATCAATGGATAAGAAGAGCCGAGCTATTCAGCCAAGTCCTTGCATAGTCAAAGAAAGAAAAATAAATGATTACCATCGCCATCAGATTCTATATCCCATGAATCCTTGACGTCCGTTTCTTCATGTTTACAGTTTCCTCGTGTAGGTTCGGCAGATTTTGGAGGTTCAACTATTTCCACTTGGACTTTGGGTACGTGGGGCTCTGCCTGTTCCTCTTTTTTAGTTTTCTTCAATTTGGTGAAGGGTTTGGGCTTGGGTTTAGCGGGAGGAGCTTGCCCTGCATACATAGCCTTCATAGCTTCAATCATTGCCTCTGCTCGTGCCTTATCGGCCTTCTGCTTCTGATTCAGCAATTTACCTTCTGCTTTCAACCGTTCTTTCCTCTCCTTTTCCTTTTGTTTCTTCCTTTCTTTCCTCTCTTGTTCGAGACGAATCTTAACAGAAAAATAAAACGAATTTACTCAGCACAGCACGTAATAAATTATTTTTATATATTATATCGATAGATTTTATACGATAATTTTTGGGATTTGAGCTAATTTTACAACGAATGAATGATATAAGTATAAATGTTAATCAATACGTATAGAAATCAATAGATATAATATTAGCAAATTTGTTCTATAGAACAAAAATATTAAAAATCTCCTCATAAGTAATGTTAATATTAGTAGTAAATAAGTGTGTTGTTGTCTACCTGTTCTTGGCGGGCCCTCTCAGCCTCCTCCTCATTCCGAAGCCTCTCCGCTTCTATTGCAGCCTGCCTCTCTTCCTCCTCACGGATCTTACGAAGCGCTTCTTGCATTGCGGCTATAGTCTTCTTGTTCGGCTTACCACCTTTATCCTTATCCTCTTTATCGCCTTTTTTCTTCTTCTTCTTTTTCTTTTTATCCTCATCTAGATGCAAAACGGAAAAATATTTGTCATCGAGCAGAAAACAGCATTAGTTATATATGAATCTAATATTTTTTATTAGGTTTGCTCTCTCTTTGCAACGGTTATCTAAAGCACCTATTAAATATTATAAAAATGTGTAAGAATACATTTACATTTATGAGGAATAAAAATAAGGTAGGGGATCTATCGAGGCTCTAAACATAAAAATTTGTGTAACTAGCTTAATATTCGGGATAAGAAAAAAAAATGATTTAACAATTGTAGAAATTTAAAAACTGGCAGGAATATTTGTAACAGAGATATTTCGAATTTTCAATGATTCCTTCTCTAAAACCCCCCTCTGCCAAGGCTGATTTCAGCCGTTATCTAGTCGATATAATTTTGAATGGGCCTCATTTTTGTCATTTACAAGGTAGAATCAGTGGGCATTTAAGGAAATTTTTTGAAAATCATCTCGTGCCAGCAGCACCTTTTCAAGTGCAGTGGATGACAGTGCAGCTAATAAGCATAAATAAAAATTATTTGGGACCCAAAATTAGTTATCCATCGAAAGCGTCTATTTGCCTTTATAAATGGCTTCCACAACCAGTGTTTCACAAATGAGAAATTTATTCGGAATCCTGGTTAGCTTTTAATTGAAATAACAGTAGGCTAAACCGAAGGAAAAACCTGTAATACTTTTCACTCCGAGAATAATTAGCAAGTTCCTAATACAAATTATGTATATATAAATAGTGTAAGTGCTGTCAGAGCTAAGCATGTAATGACTATGAGAAATTCCTGTCAGACATATGATTAGACGAGATGAAGAGTGACATTAAAAGATTAAATAATATTAATAACTTTAACAAACCGTCATCCTCTTCGGCCGGTTCAGTAACATCTTCAGGAAGAGGTTCTGCCTTTGTTACAACAGGCTCTGGTTCGGCGATAGGCTCAGCTTTAGCAACTTCGGCTTCCTATAAAATACAATAGTGCACCGTCAAAGGGATATAAATATAAGAATAAAATCTAAACTAAATAATAATAGAGGAGCTGATTGTGAAGAGCGTTGGCCATAGGAAATATTATTCACCATGTCAAGAATAGCTCCAAAACCTAATAATAATTAATGCTAACAACAATTTAAATCTGCAATATCAGACTTATGTAAATAAAACACAGTTTGAGATTTTCGCCACCCTCACCCAGCTATATACTTTTAAAAGAACTCTCCTAAAAATGGGAACATGAGACAATGAAATATAAGCCTTATGATAAAGGAATGAACGGCTAGTACTAACCTTTGCTTTAGCTTTCTTTTGCTTTTCTTTCTTTTCTTTCTTCTTTTGCGCAGCTTTAGCTCTGTCATCTTGGACAGTAGGAGGAGGGGGAGGGGGATCGGAGAGCTGTTGCTCTCCCTCGCTAGCCAGCGCATTCACCTCACCACCGTCTGCATATTCCTCTTCCAGCTCGGCCAGGATCTTCTCTAAATCTTCGTCGTCATCATCCTTCTTCTTCTTTTTAGCTTTCTTTCCACCTACAAATTGAAATAACATATAGATTCTAATTTGTGTAATAGAACTATTACAGCTTTACAAAAATAGCTAAATACTATAAACAACAAACTCGAAAAGAAAGTGTGAATAATAAAATAAAAAGACAGTGCCCCAGGGGCTGCGTAAACTAAGCAGATTTCAGAGCCTAGAGTGGGGAATTATGGCTTAGTGGGGACCTCTGGCCTAGTGTGGGGATTTCTGGCTTGGGGGGAGCTCTGGTCTAGTGTGGGGATCTCTAGCTTGGGAGGGGAGCTCTGGCCTAGTGTGGGGAATTCTGGATTAGAGGGAGAGCTCTGGCCTAGTGTGGGGATCTCTAGCTTGGGGGGGGGGAGCTCTGCCCTAGTGTGGGGAATTCTGGCCTAGTGTGGGGATCTCTAGCTTGTGGGGGATCTTTGGCCTTGGAGGGGGGAGCTCTGGCCTAGGAGGGGGGGAGCTCTGGCCTAGGAGGGGGGGAGCTCTGGCCTAGGGGGGGGGAGATCTGGCCTAGGAGGGGGGAGCTCTGCCCTCGGAGGGGGGGAGCTTTGGCCGTGGAGGGGGAGCTCTGGCCTAGGAAGGGGGAGCTTTGGACTTGGGGGGGGGGGAGCTCTGGCCTAGTTTGGGGAATTCTGGCTTAGAGGGAGATTTCTGGCAAAGTGTGGGGATATCTAGCTTGGGGGGGGGAGCTCAGGCAAAGTGTGGGGATCTCTGGCTTGGGGAGGAGTTCTGGCATAGTGTGGAGATCTCTATTTTGGGGGGGAGCTCTGCCCTAGTGTGGGGATCTCTGGCTTGGGGGGGAGTTCTGGCCTAGTGTGGGGAGCTCTGACATAGTGTGGGGATCTCTAGCTTGGGGGGGGAGCTCAGGGCTAGTGTGGGGATCTCTGGCTTTGGGGGGGGGGGGAACTCTAGCTTAGGCTGGGGAGTTCTTTCCTAGTGTGGGGATCTCTGGCCCAGTTTGCAGAATTCTGGCCTAGTGTGGGGATCTCTAGCTCGGGGGTGGGGGAGCTCTGGCCTAGTGTGGGGATTTCTGGCTTGGGGGGAGCTCTGACATAGTGTCGGGATCTCTAGCTTGGGGGGGGGAGCTCTGGCCTAGTGTGGGGATCTCTAGCTTAGTGTGGGTAATTCTGGCCTAGGGGGAGCTCTGGCTTAGTGTGGGGATCTCTGGCCTAGGAGGGGGGATCTTTGGCCTTGGAGAGGGGAGCTCTGGCCTAGGAGGGGGGGGGATCTGGCCTAGGATGGGGGAGCTTTGGCCTAGGAGGGGGGGGGGGCTATGGCATAGGAGGGGGGGAGCTCTGTCCTAGGAGGGGGGGGGGGGGTCTTTGGCCTAGGAGGGGGGAGTTCTGGCCTAGGAGGGGGGGGGAGCTTTGGCCTTGGAGGGGGGAGCTCTGGCCTAGGAGGGGGGATTCTGGCCTAGTAGGGGGGGGGAGCTCTGGCCTTGGAGGGGGGGGTCTTTGGCATTGCAGGGGGGAGCTCTGGCCTCGGAGGGGGGGAGCTTTGGCCTTGGAGGTGGAGCACTGGCCTAGTGGTGGGATCTGGCCTAGTAGGGGGGAGCTCTGGCCTTGGAGGGGGGTCTTTGGCCTTGGAAGGGGGAGCTCTGGCCTAGGAGGGGGGAGCTTTGGACTTGGGGGGGGGGAGCTTTGGACTTGGGGGGGGGGAGCTCTCTAAATGTTAAAGTAGACTATAATTGTTATTTATTTATTTACTTAATTTTGTTAGGCTAATTGAAATGGGTTATGTTTAAGTTACCACATTTTCTTGCCAACTTGGGATTTTACTTTATGAGTTCACCACTCAATTAACTACTATTGTCCAAGTGAGAATAAAACTTACCAATGCCTTAACTCGCATGGCTAACCTCAGCCCAGTAATTGCCTAGTTCAATTGATTTTAATAATAAAGACCTGCTAAGAGAAATTAAATTTTGTGGGAAATGTGCTAAATGAAATGAATACCTTTCTTTTCTTTTTCTTTCTTTGTTTCGAAGTTGATCTCGACTTTAGTTTCCATTTCATCATCTGTGTATTCATGTTCCATCTGATTAGTGTCATCCTGTTCATCGTCAGAGAGAGCTAATAGAGCAAAGCCTCCTTTCTTCTTGTCTGTCTTGACGATCGCCTCTTCCTCGTCGTCCGAATCAGCTCCTTTCTTTTTACCTTTACCACTCGCTTTCTTAGCTCTCTCTTCGTCTGATTCTTCACTATGTTTCCCCTAAAAAAAAGAGAAAAAAAACAATATCAATAACATTCACAACATTCCCATTATCACAAAATCCTCCTCTTTTTCAAGTTAATAATACTAAAGAAATTGAGATAATACACAAATTCCCATCCTTTATAGTGTTATAATCTATATATATATAAAATTGTAACCTCTGTCTGTACATTGATTTTTTTCGCGAAATTTCACGATAACTTTTCGTTTCACATGTCATAGTCACCATAACTGCATTTTGTTTCTTTGTTTGTTTGTTTGTTTGTTTATTTGTTTGTTTGTTTGTTACCTTTTCACGCATAAACGGCTGAACCGAATTTTATGAAACTTGGTATGTATATTACTACTAACCCAACTTAGACTTTAGGCTATATTAAAATTCTCTGAGATGAACAGGAGTGGGGGTTATAAGGGAAGCCAGAAATTAAAAATAGCGATATTTCGTTTCCTATTAGTTTTTTGGCAAATATGAACATAACAAAAGTTGTTTATTTTGTTATTTAGAGTAACTTTTGTTATATACACTTTTTTCGTATACCGAATTATAAACGAGATATACGCTAAAACCTATAGCGGAAGTGAACAATTTTATTTGGGACAAAAGATCCAACCGAAATAAATAAAACTCGGCATATGTAATAGCACTAACGCTTTCATTATAACAAGCCATACCAACATTTCTAGGGACGGTCAAGAGTGGGGGTTATGAGGGATGCGAGAAATTAAAAATAGCGATATTTCGTTTCGTATTGGTTTCTTGGCAAATATGAACATAACAAAAGTTGTTTATTTTGTTATTTAGAGTAACTTTTGTTATATACACTTTTCTTTTATAACAAAGTATAAACGAGATATACGCTAAAACCTATAGCGGAAGTGAACAATTTTATTTGGGACAAAAGAACCAACCGAAATAAATAAAAATCTGCAACTGAAATAGCACTAACGCATTAATAATAACAAGCCATACCAACATTTCTAGGGACGGTCAAGAGTGGGGGTTATGAGGGATGCGAGAAATTAAAAATAGCGATATTTCGTTTCGTATTGGTTTCTTGGCAAATATGAACATAACAAAAGTTGTTTATTTTTTTATTTAGAGTAACTTTTGTTATATATACTTTTCTTTTATAACAAAGTATAAACGAGATATACGCTAAAACCTATAGCGGAAGTGAACAATTTTATTTGGGACAAAGGACCCAACCAAAATAAATAAAACTCGGTATGTGTATTAGCACTAACGCTTTCATTATAACAAGCCATACCAACATTTCTAGGGACGGTCAAGAGTGGGGGTTATGAGGGATGCGAGAAATTAAAAATAGCGATATTTCGTTTCGTATTGGTTTCTTGGCAAATATGAACATAACAAAAGTTGTTTATTTTGTTATTTAGAGTAACTTTTGTTATATACACTTTTCTTTTATAACAAAGTATAAACGAGATATACGCTAAAAACTAAAGCGGGGGCAATTATTTTATTGGGCACTAGCGGTAGAACCGAACTTAACAACACTCGGTATGTAAATTAGCATTAATTCTTCCATGATTATAAGCTATACTAAAAATTTTAGGTTCCAAGGGGAATGGGGGTTATGCGGGAGGCCTGAAATAAAAATTCGCGATATTTCATCGTCTATTTGGTTTTTGGCAATTGTGAACATAACATAAGTTGTTTACTTTTTTAATTAGTGTAAATTTTGTTTTATAATTATTTTTTTTTGTAAAATAAGGTATGAAGCAAGTAATTTGCTTAGAAATATTGATATGCTCAACAATACATTCCAATATGAACTACCCAGGTATCTCACCTGGATAAGTTAATTCAAATCCATGTTAGAATTTTATCCTTAATAATTCAAAACTATGTTATTTTTTAACGCCAGTAACAGTTTGCACCAAATACGGTATACTGCCCCCACCCTTCTCTAAGTGTATTTAATACATTATTTAATTAAAACGTGAAAAATATTTGAAACAGTTTTAGAATTGTGAAGATAATGTAATATGATTTTTTAATATATTTGAATGTAATAGAGGATAGGTATCCAAAATGGATTGCAGGTTGGCAGCACTGAGGCTATGTAAGTGTCGAGCTACTTCCTTTGTCCTATCAGTTCTGCCGCTTCCCTTCCGACCTCATATTGGTCTAAGTTTACATGTTAATTGATGCTTATAGCAATGTATTATTATTCTCAGGAATGTGAATTTCTTTAATTATCATAAATAAATAATTTACTAGAATAAACGCTAGGGAGGTGCACTCAGGTATTTCTGGTATTTATTAACTCTGCTCCGCTAATGTATTATGATATACTTTACTGAAAACCAATATGAATACACAGTTTACAATCGAGGCTTATGAAAGAGTGTTTTAATAGAGGCTATGACGTACCTAAAACAGCTGTCACCATTGGACATTGTACCGCATGAAGGGAAAGAAACTTATTCATACATGGTTTGGAAGATAGAATACATTCTAGGATTATGAATTATATGGTCCATCACTTTATAAAAAAAAAACTACATACACAGACGACGGGAAATATAAGAATATTGAGGACAATGAAGTCTTAAATAACAAATAATTTTATTATTAACAAATCCACAGTAACGACGGGTATAAATTCTAAACACTGGGACAGGGAAATAAAAAAAATATTGTGGAAAGTAAAGCCTTGCCAAAAATATCTCACATATCTACATCTTCATTCAGCCTCAAATGAATTCCCGGGCGAAGCCGGGTAACTTTGCTAGTATTAATTATAACATTCGATGTCTTCTGGTATTGACTGTCTTCATGTTTTTGACAACATTTCATGAAAACATATCGGACAGAAGCAATTGAGATAGTGAAATGTCCAAACAACATCGACTGAGAAGATTACTGTAGATTGAGCAAACATTGGAAGCCCATCATTTCACCTATGTAGAAGACTATTAGCAAAGTAGACAAAACCTCACAGGAATAGATGTTGGTGAAAGTAGGAAAAGATGTTGAGTAAGGGGAGGCTCTACCCATGGGCAAATCCTATACCTGAATAGGAGTACAACTCCACGACATATTTGCATGTATCTCATGTAATAATGGTCTCTTGAATACAATATTTGATATTTAAACTTTGAATAATGTGATTTATTATGTAGCAGAGTATTGTCATACCTATCGGTGAAGACCGTCGTCACTGGCTGATGGTTGAGTACCGCTGGCAAGTGCTTTCGATGCGATGGCATCATCTTCAACCCAGTCAATAGTTGTACTGAGTTGGTTGTCCGTCAGTCAGTGGGTTTTATGCTCTGTTCACCGTATTAGTTGTTTACGTTTAGTCCAGATATGTTTACTTACCACTAAGATCTGTCAAACGAGGGATGTTGATGTTCAGGTAAATTATTTTCATTTTTCGGTGAAATGTAAACACCCATACGGATGAGGACAATGACCCACTACACGATAACAATTTACCTGAACACTAGTTAAAACGCACCTCGTTTGACAGATCTGAATGGTAAGTAAACAGATCTAATAAACGTAAACAACCCACCACACATAACAATTTACCTGAACACTAACACAACCCGTTGACAGATCTGAGTGGTAAGTAAACAGATCTCGAATTAAAACGTAAACAACCCACCACACGATAAGAATTTACCTGAACATCAACATCCCTCGTTTGACAGATCTTAGTGGTAAGTAAACAGATCTGGACTAAACGTAAACAACTAATACGGTGACACAGAGCATAAAACCCCCTGACTGACGGACAACCAACTCAGTACAACTATTGAAAGGCTTGAAGATGATGCCATCGCATCTACAGCACAATGCCAGCGGTACTAAACCATCAGCCAGTGACGACGGTCTTCACCGATAGGTATGACAATAGTATCATTTATATTGGCGGTTCTATGCCTTTATTTGAATTAGCAGAGTATTGTTTATGTAACATGGGTAGAAGTGGCGGTTTGCTAATGGCTGAAAACTGAGAAATGCAAACATCTTGGTTAATATTCAAGATAGTGAATAAATGTATATAACAATATTAATAGTACATTTGCAATAAGATTGGTTCTATACAATTGTTCAATCCGACCTATGGTAACGGAGGTATATCGAATTTTTGAAAATCCTCCCCTCTAAACCCCTCCTCCCTCTGGCCCGGCCCGATTTCAGCCGTTAACGAACTTGATCTTTCTTTTTACATAAAACGACTATATATCAAGTTTGGTAACGATTAAACAATAATTGCGACTGCTAGAGCGGTAACAGACAAATACATATACATATACATATACATATATATATATATATATATATATATATATATATATATATACATATACACACACAGTTTTGAACGGACCTCATTTTTGTCATCTCCTAGGTAGGATCGATGGGCATTTGAAGAAAAATTTCAAAAATCGTGTCATGAGTACGACCTCAATAGCTGATTTCCCTTAAGGGAAATCTGCTAATAAGAAAAGGACCTATACAAATATGTTGTATCTCTAATATGAAATTTGTAATTTTTTATTTAGACCTCTAAACTTCCCCTGCTTCGTCGATTACGATCGAAAGGGGACTTGCACAACTAGATGATACAACGATCCCATAATATTTCACAACAAATAACATTTCGCCATTCTATTGCTAGCTTTTTTTTTAGTTAAGCATACATACAGACATCATGGCAAAACTAGTAAACATGGGTTTAGGGAGGGTCTATGGTGATTGGAAGCGGATTAGGTTGGTGCTGGCACCTACTATAAGGCCAAACTAGTTCAAGTACTAACAGTCCTATCTAAATATCTTGTACTTTGTGCAATTCTCTGCATTGTTTTGCTTTCTAACCACATATATACTCGAGGGGACTGTGCGAACAGCCAGTCCGTCATGCAGGGGCTGCGTAAACTAAGCAGATTTCCCTCGTGATGTTTAACAATAGATAAATCTATATACTGCTAACACAATAGCACCATCAACATCAAGTGAATAAATATAAACGATAATAAGAAACCTCCAGATGGGAAGCACCTGAAACGTAAACAAACAGCTGTGCCAACTTCTCACTGGAAAGAAAAACCATTACTGAAATATATCAGAATGTAACATATTAATTTTATTGAGAACTATTTACTATATTTAGTACTGTAATTTATAATGGATAAGAATAATTTTTATCTCAATCAATCAAATTTTAGTAGTCCAAGAACATAAGACAGGGGAGGTGGCACCAGAACATATTTGCATGTAGCCCGTATAATAAAGGTCTCATGAAAACAATATTTGGTATTTAAGCTTCGAATAAAATGGTTTATTATATAACAGACTATTGTTTATGTAACTGAATAGAAGTGGGGCTTCGCTGAAGACTGTAAACTGAAAGATGCAAATATCTCTGTTAATATTCAAGTTAAAGAATATATGTATACAACAATATTTATAGTACATTTAATTTGCATAAGATTGATTCTATACACATTTTTGATCGACGTGTTGTAACGGAGATATTTCGAATTTTCAAATTTCTCCCCCACTAAAGCCCCCTCCTCTCCCTGGCCCGATTTCAGCCGTTAACGAACTCGATCTTTCTTTTTACATAAAACGACTAAATATCGAGTTTGGTAAAGATATTAAACAATAATTGTGACCGCTAGAGCGGTAACAGACAAATATATAGAGATAAATCCCCCCCCCTCTTAAGGAAAATCTGCAAAAAGGAGATATATGGGCAGGGACAATTTCAAGTTGTAGGAATGGTGTTTGAATATCAGTGACTATAGCCAAACATACACATGATTACTTCAAAATAACTGATGATAATTTTAAAATAGCTACCGAGGTTGTACAACAATTTTCAAAAAATTCCTTCAAAAATCCATCGATCCTACCTAGGAAATGACAAAAATAAAGTCCGTACAAATTTATCATAACTGCCAATTACCACTCCAGCACTCATAATCTTTGTTTGATTGTCACAAAACTCTATATTTAAGGGTTTTATGCAAACAGAAAGGTCGAGTTTGTTAACAGTTTGAACCTTACAAGAACGGTTCAGAGGGGCGATGCTAAAATACACCATAGTGGCGCTTTAGACAACGACGGGAAATAACAAATTTAAAATATATCTACTATACTATAATGAATTGGATTGAAATGCTGGGGCTGCATAAACTAAGCAGATTTCCCACTTGTGACTATAACACTCTAGTCCACAACCCCCAACCCCCATCTACGTCCAAAGTACTTTACAATTCTAAGTGAAACACCGATGAGTAAAAGTAGGGATTTACTGAACGCTCGAAGCAAGGAAATACAAATAACTCGCTTAATATTCGAGCTACAAAAAAAATGTAAAGACCAACAATTGTAGGGCATCAATAGTTTAACAAGATGGGTTCTCCAATAGTTTTCGATACAACTCATAATAAAAGAAATATTGGCAAGTTTCGAATCCGTCCTCCCCATTCCGGCTCCAATCTCACCTATTAATGACCATCAATTTAAGTCTTGAATGCAACGATTAAATAGCAAGTATAGTATAGATCAAATAAACATTTTCTAGTTCGGAACGTAAAAACCTTAAATGAGGGCATCACACAACATATTTGCTTGTACTTCCCACAGTTAAAGTCCAACAAAAGCAATACTTTGTATTTAAGCTTCTAATAAAGTGCTAACGCTAAGTGATATAACGCTTATTGTTAATATAACATGAATAGAAGTGGGGATTTACTGAAAGTAGAAAACTAAAAAATCCAAAAATCTCGGTTAATATTCATGATACAAAAAATATTTATAAATCGACATTAATATTAATAGGAAATTAAATTTGGAATAAGTTTAGTTGTAACTATTTTTAGATCAGACGTATAACAGATATATTTTGAAATTTCCCCATGGCTGACCGGCTTTTTTGTTACTAGTAACCAATAAAAAGATAAACGAGCAAGCTGGGTAGAAGCAAGCCAAACATGATTAATACAATTTTCCTCACTCTCCTGAAACTAATAAGCTGTATTGTAGACAACTCAAGGGTAAGACGAATAATAAAAACTGTATATGATGGTTAAGAATGGGACAAAGTCTAAACTAACCAAACCATTATCTAATTACACATGCTCAAGCAAAACCTACAAATTGCACCTTGCAAATCTACAAGTTTCACTTTGAAAAACGACAAATTATGAAAGTATTATGGCTAATAGTACGCTTTCAACTAATGACTATGCTGGCCAACTGTCATCAAATACAACACATCAACAGCCAATGGCTATGCTGGACAACTGTCATCAACAGCTAATGGCTATGCTGGCCAACTGTCATCAACAGCTAATGGCTATGCTGGCCAACTGTCATCAACAGCTAATGGCTATGCTGGCCAACTGTCATCAACAGCTAATGGCTATGCTGGTCAACTGTCATCAAATACAACACATCAACAGCTAATGGCTATGCTGGCCAACTGTCATCAACAGCTAATGGCTATGCTGGCCAACTGTCATCAACAGCTAATGGCTATGCTGGCCAACTGTCATCAACAGCTAATGGCTATGCTGGCCAACTGTCATCAACAGCTAATGGCTATGCTGGCCAACTGTCATCAACAGCTAATGGCTATGCTGGTCAACTGTCATCAACAGCTAATGGCTATGCTGGCCAACTGTCATCAACAGCTAATGGCTATGCTGGTCAACTGTCAACAAATACAACACATCAACAGCTAATGGCTATGCTGGCCAACTGTCATCAACAGCTAATGGCTATGCTGGTCAACTGTCAACAAATACAACACATCAACAGCTAATGGCTATGCTGGCCAACTGTCATCAACAGCTAATGGCTATGCTGGTCAACTGTCAACAAATACAACACATCAACAGCTAATGGCTATGCTGGCCAACTGTCATCAACAGCTAATGGCTATGCTGGCCAACTGTCATCAACAGCTAATGGCTATGCTGGCCAACTGCCATCAACAGCTAATGGCTATGCTGGCCAACTGTCATCTACAGCTAATGGCTATGCTGGCCAACTGCCATCAACAGCTAATGGCTATGCTGGCCAACTGCCATCAACAGCTAATGGCTATGCTGGCCAACTGTCATCAACAGCTAATGGCTATGCTGGTCAACTGTCAACAAATACAACACATCAACAGCTAATGGCTATGCTGGCCAACTGTCATCAAATACAACACATCAACAGCTAATGGCTATGCTGGCCAACTGTCATCAACAGCTAATGGCTATGCTGGCCAACTGTCATCAACAGCTAATGGCTATGCTGGCCAACAGCTAATATGGCTATGCTGGCCAACTGTCATCAACAGCTAATGGCTATGCTGGTCAACTGTCATCAACAGCTAATGGCTATGCTAATGGCTATGCTGGCAACTGTCATCAACAGCTAATGGCTATGCTGGTCAACTGTCATCAACAGCTAATGGCTATGCTGGCAACTTCATCAACAGCTAATGGCTATGCTGGCCAACTGTCATCAACAGCTAATGGCTATGCTGGTCAACTGTCAACACATCAACAGCTAATGGCTATGCTGGTCAACTGTCAACAAATACAACACATCAACAGCTAATGGCTATGCTGGTCAACTGTCAACAAATACAACACATCAACAGCTAATGGCTATGCTGGCCAACTGTCATCAACAGCTAATGGCTATGCTGGTCAACTGTCAACAAATACAACACATCAACAGCTAATGGCTATGCTGGCCAACTGTCATCAACAGCTAATGGCTATGCTGGTCAACTGTCATCAACAGCTAATGGCTATGCTGGCCAACTGTCATCAACAGCTAATGGCTATGCCGGTCAACTGTCATCAACAGCTAATGGATATGCTGGCCACCTGCCATCAACAGCTAATGGCTATGCTGGCCAACTGCCATCAACAGCTAATGGCTATGCTGGCCAACTGTCATCAACAGCTAATGGCTATGCTGGCCAACTGCCATCAACAGCTAATGGCTATGCTGGCCAACTGCCATCAACAGCTAATGGCTATGCTGGCCAACTCTCATCAACAGCTAATGGCTATGCCAGTCAACTGTCAACAAATACAACACATCAACAGCTAATGGCTATGCTGGCCAACTGTCATCAACAGCTAATGGCTATACTGGCCAACTGTCATCAACAGCTAATGGCTATGCTGGTCAACTGTCAACAACAGCTAATGGCTATGCTGGCCAACTGTCATCAGCAGCTAATGGCTATGCTGGCCAACTGTCATCAACAGCTAATGGCTTTGCTGGCCAACTGTCATCTACAGCTAATGGCTATGCTGGCCAACTGCCATCAACAGCTAATGGCTATGCTGGCCAACTGCCATCAACAGCTAATGGCTATGCTGGCCAACTGCCATCAACAGCTAATGGCAATGCTGGCCAACTCTCATCAACAGCTAATGGCTATACAACACATCAACAGCTAATGGCTATGCTGGCCAACTGTCAACAGCTAATGGCTATGCTGGCCAACTGTCATCAACAGCTAGTGGCTATGCTGGTCAACTGTCATCAACAGCTACAACACATCAACAGCTAATGGCTATGCTGGCCAACTGTCATCAACAGCTAATGGCTATGCTGGCCAACTGTCATCAACAGCTAATGGCTATGCTGGACAACTGTCATCAACAGCTAATGGCTATGCTGGCCAACTGTCAACAGCTATGCTGGCAACTGTCATCAACAGCTAATGGCTATGCTGGCCAACTGTCATCAACAGCTAATGGCTATGCTGGCCAACTGTCAACACAACACATCAGCTAATGGCTATGCTGGCCAACTGTCATCAACAGCTAATGGCTATGCTGGCCAACTGTCAACAGCTAATGGCTAGCTATGCTGGCCAACTGCCATCAACAGCTAATGGCTATGCTGGCCAACTGTCATCAACAGCTAATGGCTATGCTGGCCAACTGCCATCAACAGCTAATGGCTATGCTGGCCAACTGCCATCAACAGCTAATGGCAATGCTGGCCAACTCTCATCAACAGCTAATGGCTATGCTGGCCAACTCTCATCAACAGCTAATGGCTATGCTGGTCAACTGTCATCAACAGCTAATGGCTATGCTGGCCAACTGTCATCAACAGCTAATGGCTATGCTGGGCAACTGTCAACAAATACAACACATCAACAGCTAATGGCTATGCTGGTCAACTGTCATCAACAGCTAATGGCTATGCTGGCCAACTGTCATCAGCAGCTAATGGCTATGCTGGCCAACTGTCATCAACAGCTAATGGCTATGCCGGTCAACTGTCATCAAACAGCTAATGGATATGCTGTCCAACTGTCATCAACAGCTAATGGCTATGCTGGACAACTGCCATCAACAGCTAATGGCTATGCTGGCCAACTGTCATCAACAGCTAATGGCTATGCTGGTCAACTGTCAACAAATACAACACATCAACAGCTAATGGCTATGCTGGCCAACTGTCATCAACAGCTAATGGCTATGCTGGCCAACTGTCATCAACAGCTAATGGCTATGCTGGCTAACTGTCATCAACAGCTAATGGCTATGCTGGCTAACTGTCATCAACAGCTAATGGCTATGCTGGTCAACTGTCAACAACAGCTAATGTCCCTCAAGGTAAATCTACTAAATCCAAATCTATATAACTTTTTAAGAAGCAGAACAATGTAATTTTAATGATACTTAAAATTGTATAACTTAATTCCTAATTTCATAGTAAATAGATTCCATTTCTATTTTGAAATAGTAAGTTTTCTTTTATAATAATGGGCATGAAATGTAATACACTGCCTATGAAGGGGGCGATTTCATTTTATTCAACCTATTTAAATTTTATCATAAAGAGCTTCCTGTTTTCTAATTATTTCTCGAAATTTTTATAGCTATTGAGACAATCAGCTTAAAAATGAAAGTTACATTAAAAATATATCAGATTAAATATATATTTAATATAACATTCAAAGAGGCTATGAAGATTTAGTCTTGTCAAGTAAGCAAAATGATTTTCAATCAAATCTCCAACTATTTCCAGCTGTTATGATAAAAGTCGAGCTACATAATCCTGCGAGCTAATGGCCAATTTTTTGGCAGGAAATATATAAAGAGATATACTTTTCCTGCGACTATTCTCCTACAAGCTGAACTGCTTTCGAGAGTAATTTTAATTCGTTTTTCTCTAACCTTTAAAGCGACCATATGCCAAAGTAGGTCACCTCATTAACATTCACAATTGTAATTCGACTGGTAATCCGATCGATCATACTTGGGAAAAGTTATAAGTTTTATAATTGTCGACAGTAAAGTACGCAAATAACATTACTTTCAGTCTAAAATTATCGAAGGCATTTCTACTTTCTAGAAGGAATATTTTAGAATGAGTGTGAGATAAATGTGTACCTTTTTCTTGGTCGGTTTGGCACTAACGGAGAGCTGTTGTATATTGTCCGATACATCGTCTATGTCATCACTAGCTTTAGCAGCCTTTCTGCCCTTTTTCTTTTTCGAACTAGATTCCTCTTCTATGTCAGACTCTACCTCGATCGTCCTAGAAAAAAAAGAATAACAACAAAATTCTATTTCATTGGACACAGACAACAAACATCGATAACAAATAGCCAATATATTACTTTTTCTCCTTTTTCGCTTTCGACTTGGGAACATCATCATTTTCCTTTTCGAGTGTTCCAGATGTTTCGCTGTAATATAAAGGAATTTATATTCGATCGCTATTTCTGAGAGGAAATCAATCGTAAAAAATGAAATAAACTGCAAACGAAACAAAATATACGAGGAAATGTGGAAAGGGATTAAAGGAAGCAGATTGGTCATACATATCGAGTGTGTTACGAGGAAGAGTATTTTATAATGTACATAGTCGATTTAATAATAACATAAATGGGTAAGGCGTAGGCAATTGAATATGAGTAATTGTAGTTGGTTCTAATAAAATGTCGATGAGTAGGAAGGTTAAGGAGCAGGTTAAGTTGTTCTAAATAGCTATAGCTATAGCTGCTATACTTACAGTTGCTCATCGAGATCTACCTTTCTGCCCTTCTTAGCTTTACCCATCTTAAACTAGAGTCAAATGTGAATCGGCCAATAGAAGATACAGATGTAGGGCCAAACATTAAAGAGATATT
Organism: Riptortus pedestris; assembly: GCA_019009955.1. Lineage (NCBI taxonomy): Eukaryota > Metazoa > Arthropoda > Insecta > Hemiptera > Alydidae > Riptortus > Riptortus pedestris. The sequence continues at coordinate 153,368,291 of CM032232.1, read as the reverse complement.
AGCAAGTGAGCCGGAGCTAGCAATGGAACCTCTAGCCTTCTACTCACAGCTCTACTGGCTTCTCGATACACTACACACATATACAGATAGCTATAACAACCACTCAACTCTCATTAGACCAGACACAACACTACATTAGAATCAAATACCATCATTTTCATTTTTAGTCGCTCAGAAATAATTTTCGATTTGCATCCAAATTTTTCTTTGGAAATGGCCGTGCTTTTGGTGTATAGTGGAGGGGCGCCCTTTTCGTCTATCCTAGAACCCAATTAGATCTCATTTTTATGTCGCATATATTTTAGAAAAAAAAATGATGACTGTCGATTAGCGGATGAGATGTAGAGAAGAGAAATGTTCTATTTTAAGGTTTATCGTTGTCGGGCTTGTTGTCGATCTAGTGGTGGCTGGGTTAGTTTACGTCAATGGCTAGCGTCTAAACAGTTCTCCCCTAAGGGATAGGTCAGTAATATTGACTAGTTTATCTTGCCAGCTTTTTACACTCTCTACAATTGTATTTTTATCGAATGTGATTCGATTAAAATCGTCATTAAGGCGACAAAGAGGTTTTTATGGCGGTTTTAAAGCCTCTAAGGAAGTTGTATGTGTTGTAACCTTCTGATATGAACTGGCTTTGTCCTCATTTTCCAATTGAATGAGATGCTATCTAGGCCACTCACTCCTCCTTGATACCAATCTCTCATTCATCAATAGTAAATAAAGTCACTAACACTGGTAAGATAATAAAAAACTCATCGATTTTGTTATAAAGATTGTAGCACTTCTTTCCTATATTCTGACAGTAATTAGTGACAAGTTTGGGTAAATTCTATGTGTGATTTATTTTATTTGTATATAGTGAATTTTATACCGAATATTTCGAGGAGCAATAAGTGACAAAGATCTTTTGTGTAAAGTATAGAAATGATTTAGTGTCGTCCGAAATGAGTTTATCTCTTATAAGTTAGTTGTGCCGAAACTACACCCTCGTCACATTTGTCGAATGTAATTCACTTGCTCGACAATTTAAAGGGAAGATAAGTATTTGTGTTTTTTTGGAAGCCGATCTTATGGATTGTTCTATATCGAGTTTTTGTAAAATAGGTTATTGGACATTAGAACAGTCTCTTATTTGTTCTGTGATTATATACTTAAGAGTATAGTTTTGCACATTGAAGAGGAATGAGAAATGACATAGCGCTTTAGTCCTAGAACTTGTCGAATGATATAATTCTGCGTCTTTGGAGTCGGTTTATTTATTTCTAGCTGCTCACTAAACAGACGAGCACAGTTGTCGAACATCATTTTAACACTCGGTCGTGGAATATGTGTGTCGGCACAAGTCGATATATGTCTCTCTGTTCGAAGAAAAAAGATTATAAAAAAAAGGATATGAGCCTAAACTTTAGGAGAATCTGTTATTAGGGTCGTTTTTGAATAATGAAATAAATTAATGAAACTTGAATGCATTTCACTTACTACACAATGATAAAAATAATGAAAACTAGTACTGACTTTTAAAGAGTTTGATAAGACACATATAGAGTGGCTGGTTAAACTGAGACTGATTCTAATTTCGGGCTTAGCTTAGCCCAGTAGAGTAAAAGTGTTGCCCTTACGTCTCACATGGTAAACCTAGAGTGGCGAGTTCCATTCTCGCTTGGCCAATAGGAATTTATTTAGTGACAAACTCATAAATAAAATCCTCAGTCCCAGCCTGGCTAGAAAAGGCTGGTAACCTGTAGATAACTCGTCCCGATTAGTCTTATTATCGAAAAGTGGACATCAATAAATAATTTAATTCGAATTCAAATTTAGCTTGGAGTAATTTCTTTATATGAAATAAATGTTTGATCGAGATGTGTAGGGCACTGATTAGTAACGTTGTTGTAGAAACATTTACTCATACAAACTGTGTAATTTGATAGTAGTATGATTGAATGATTTGTTTTAAAAAAAGTGAAATTGTAAACATATTGAGCATTCAATTTTTTTGTTACTTGTTTTTAGCTTTGATTTTTAGAGCCGAGTTAGATAAGTATGTGTCGAATAATTATTTTATCGATCGTTTGTTTCTTTATTATTATTATTTTTATACGATTGCACAATGCTCCTCACGACTCTAGTCAACGTACAATTTCAAATTTACTCGTTACTTCCAATTTTACTCTTCAAATATTGTCGTCTATTGACAATATTTATTCACTAGGACTATCTTTCTATCCGAAAAATCGATTTCTTTTTTAATGCATAAATCGGTCGAAAACAAGTTCTTCTATATTTGTACTCAATATTATTTTATTTATTATTTTCTCTAAGAATTTGTAATTTTTTCCCATACTTTTTCGATTAATCATTTGTTTTCCGAATTAAAAAATCTGATGTTGGCACCACAACACTTCCTTCTACTCCTATTAAATTAAATATACAAAATTATTTCATTTCAAAGTCGTGTATGTTATCGAATGCTTTAGAACAAAAAGTTTCTTAGAATAGAATTTATAGATCTTTCTATGAAAAACTAAAAAAATCCTATTCGAATCATTTTTATCTTCTATGTAGAGAGAAATTTACCATTTTCTTTAATTTTCATTGTCGTCCCCCTATCGAAAGGGATTTGCACAAATATGTATGTAATGTGAAATTTCGATATTCTAAGGTGATCCATTTTCTAGTAATGGGAAATATGTACAGAGTTCACGCTCAAACTAGTCGAAACAGATTCAGGGAGGTATAAAATGGATTATTCTATCCAAGTATGAAAAGCAATAGTTATACATGATTACAATACTTTCTTTGATTTCTACAAGGAACTAAACAAAAAGTAATAATATAATAAAACAAAAGCAGGCCTTTCTTCTACAAACAGTATATTTAAAAGCGTTGTGTGATCGGTGGCCTTATCTGGAGGTCTTGTTTTTCAATTTATAATGGACGTCCATTCTCGGCATGTCTTATTATACCCAATAGTTAATATCGAATATTTCAGATGTGTAAGAAGGCCCTCGAGTCATTATAATCCATAACTATGCAAAATAAACAGTCTTGAGATAGCTGATGAGTCACAGGGCGCACCATTTTCCAGTCTCTGGGAAAAGAATATTTATATTATATACTGTTTGTGGAAAGAAGGACTGTTTGTTTGTTTTCTTTCGATTATCCAACTTGCACTCTCCAGTAGCTTTCGATAAAAAAAATGCCAATCTAGATATATGTTTGTTTGTGATGTATTAGATAATGGCCGAAGGTGATAATGAGAATGGTAAAGAAGGGGAGACGCTGAGCGAACCAGATTCTGCTAATCATGTCATTTCGTGCAAGGAGGAATGTGATGACTCGATCAATGCAGAACTTGCTCTAAATACCAATTATGATTCGTCTGATGGGACCATTCCTAGTCACAGGTACGTAGACTCCGCTCCTTGAGCTGACTACACATCGATTATTTATACGTCAACCTTCAACTCGATTATTTCGTGACAAAATTTAAGAATCTATAATTTTAAGATAAAATGTTATAGAATATATAATTGAGGTATTTAATTTCTGGTTTTGTTTATTGCGTTTTTTCTATTTTTGTTATTATGTGAATATTCTCTTTTATTTTTCGTGTAGTATTATTTCTTTCTTTACCAATTATTTGAATTTTTTCTAAATTGAAGGTGTGTTACTTGGAGATGGCATGATCCGTCAAGGCAGTTTTATTTTCATTACTGTCAATACCTTTTGTGTGTTGCTTTAGCCTTATATTAGCAGATTTCCCTTAAGGGAAATCAGCTATTGAGGTCGTACTCATGACTCAATATTCGAAATTTTTAATCAAATATCCATCAATCGATGTTTTATGTAAAAAGAAAGATCAAGTTCGTTAACGGCTGAAATCGGACCAGGGGGAGGGGGGGTTTAGAGGGGGAAATTTTGAAAATTCGAAATATCTCCATTACTATAAGGCAGATCGAAAAAGTGTATAGAATCAATTTGATTGACAATTAAATGCACTATAAATATTATAATATACATTTATTCTCTATCTCGAATATTAACCGAGATATTTGCATTTTTCAGTTTTAAGCCTTCAGTAAGCCCCCAGTTCTACTAGTGTTACATAAACAATGCTCTGTTATATCATAAAAGATATTAATTGAAGCCTAAATACCAAATATTGTTTTCATTGAACTTTTACTTTATGAGATATAGGCAAATACGTTCTGTTGACCCCCCCCCCTCTTCTTTTGTTTTTGGATTACTAAAATTTGAGTGATTGAGATAAAACTGATTCTGATTCATTACAAATTACACCACTAGCTTTAGCAAATTGTTTTCAATAAAATTAATATGTTATATTCAGATATATTTCATTAATTGTTCGTCTTTCCTGTCTATCTATGCAGCACTACGAGGTTGGCTTGCCTGTTTGTTTACAATTCAGCCTTGTATTGTACATTTACTGAGCATCCAAGGTAGTGTTACCTGTGTGTATATTTATCTATTGTAAATCTTCGCATGGGAAATCTGCTTAGTTTACACAGCCCCTGTGTCACGGATTTTTCAGCAGCTGCGAGGATTAACCAATATAAGTTCCAGTGCAGGTGTTACAGCTTATTACGTATATATTATATTTAGATTTCGATTTTATTACTTTATTTTTAATTTTACTAAAATTGTTTTGGATTTTACTACTATATCCAGGCTATATTACATACCCCGTTACAAATCAGTTTCAGTTTTCGCTATATTTGTGGGTGATAGTTGAATGAATAGAACAGCTGTAATTTTATTTTATCCAAGTTCTCTTTTATTTTTATTTTTACTATTTTGCAATGAGATGTGAGCATTAAGTTTATTATTTTTAGTAATCTGTTTTTGATTAAGTAACGCAAAGAATTCTGTTATTGAGGTTTGTTGAAACTTCTTTTTTTGGGTATTTATCATCTGGTCGACCACATCCTCTCTCTTTCTCTATTATTTTTCTTTATTTCTAATTTTAATCCCCCACATGTTAGCTTTTGCTTTTCTTTTTCTTTTTATCAGCCTATTTTCTTCCACATTGTCTAATGAAATTCGTCATTTTTTCTTATTAAGTACATTTATATCTGAAAAGAAATCGTCAATAAATTTAAAAGTATTCCATTATTTTAAGCCACAAACCGTTTTCTTCGAGAATTGTTTAGCCCGAACAGCTCAGTGGATTTTTGAGACTGAGGTACCCTATTGTTCCTCATGATCCCTTTTTGCTTTGAAAAATTGTCGAATTTGAGGTAACTCCCACTCCCGGCAAGATAAGCCCTTCCGAAATTTTTTATTCCGAACTTTCCGCGCGACGCGTTAAATTTGCTATTTCTCTGCCCGATCCGAGTATCGCTTTACCGATCGGGGGAAAAACTCTCGGATACATATGCTTTCGTTCGACACCTTAAACGCAAATAACCGCCGTCTGCCGTCGCGACAAATGGTGATCCAATTCAAAAGTATACTTTTTCTTGTGCGCCGTCAAACCCCTATTCTATCGCCGCATTTTTTCTTTTCGGAGCGTCATTTTTCAGCTCGAGCGAACGGTATGGTAGCCACCGAGGCGATTTCCCGTACCGCACTCCGCCCCCATGTACGGACCCTCCAAAATCGGCTCTCCTAAAACTCCTCTCTTTCCGCCGCTCTCCCGATGGCCCCACGACCTGGCCGATTTCGCCCCCTTCTCCGGCATCGCTCTCCTACCAACGCCCAAGCGCCACCTCTGTCTCCTGTCGAAGGGGAAGAACGTAATTAATGGAAATGTTAATATGTTTATCTAATTTTTGTTCTTAGTTTTTAAGTATGTCATTTAAATAAAGCTGCTTGCAGCAGCGAGAGTTTTTCACTTTCAGACATTGTTATTTATTTTAATCTGATTTGAATGTCGCAATTGCTTTATTTTCTTTATTTATATTTATGTATTTTCATTATTATTCTTGAGGGTTTTGAATTATTTCAATTATTGGTCTACAACTATTTGTTTTGTCCTCATTTTTCCTTTTCTTTTCATTACTCTCAATGTTTTTTATTTGCAAAACTTTTAATTCCTTATTTTGACTTATAATATAAGTAAAATAAGGAATTAAAAGTTTTTGCCAATAATAAACATTCAGACACTGTTATTTATTATACAAATCTTCTTTTATCTCATTGAATGACTAAATTTTTTTCCTTTTCTTTTTTTTATTGTTTTGTATTTGCATTATTATAGAGGTAGTTTAAGGTTTTCAGTTATTTCAATTATCGAATTAGAACTCGGTTTTCTGTTATTTCAATTATTGGTTTAGAACTGTTAGTTTTGTAAAGAAGTGTAATGCGCATTCTACCACAGATAATCATCAAACTAATACAACTTCTTTTTCTTCCCTCTTTTTTCAACGTTTTGTAATGAATCTGACATTGCATTACATAAACCCATTATAAATGGCCATATATTTTATATTCTGAGTATTCCCAGCACAGAGCTCATTAAGATTAGTATGTATGAATGCTTAAATGTATTGTTTTTACCTTTAAATAAGAATTATATCCAATTTGGAGTGAAGTCACCATGTGCTCTAGCATTTTCGTAGATAACGTCGATGGATTTTGATAATAACATTCACAGCTCTTAACGTCGGTACACTAAGTAATACGGATGGATTTCGATAATCAATTCCCGTTAAATGCACTTTTTGATCGTATTCCGATCGGCAGTTCAAAGTTCACTCCCGGATTAGCCCTATATAAGGAGCCCCTCACGACGGATTAAGATCAGTCATATTCGGCATCCTCTGGAGGGAAGACCCTTGTTGGTGACACCTTGCTAATCCTTTTGCCAGATCCGGCCTGCCTGACCAGTCTACTCCCTGTACTACCTCTCTCGGCTAAGTCAGCACTTCCATTAAACAGCTAAGTGTTTCAATTGTAATTATAGTCTAAGTATAATTAAGTGTCCCCCATTATATTTTCAAAGATGCCTCTTCATTATAATTATTATTGGAGAATATTTTAATTATAAATAAATTTATATATTTGAATTTGGACTTGAGTCGATTGTTGGTGGCCCTTCCTAAATTCTTGTTAGTGGTTTGGTTGTGGGATTTTTCATATATTACAGCTTCCACTGCTTATCACCGCAGCCAGATCGCAACAGTTTCTTATTTGCAAAAACTTTTAATTCCTTATTTCGACTTACATTATATTTTTACTTATTGCGATTGTTGCAAATTACATTGTCTTTTCCTACTTCCTCTATTTACAAACGTAAATCAAACAGTTTATTATAATGTATATTTAACAAGGTACTGTATAAGGTAGCAATTTCATAATTTATTAATTTAATTATACAATTTATATCAATTTGTTCTATTATTATAAAGGTTTTGAAACCTTATCGAAGAATAAGGTGAATATCGGTCATTCATTTTTCCTCAGGTAAATAATGCAATTTATTTCATCTTCTTTTCTTCTTGAATGAACTCGAACCTCTGTAGGCTTCTTTGACCCACCTCGCACTTCCCAAATACGTGACTATCTCTGTTTAATTTTTCATGTATTTAATTTTCATAACAATTTATATATATATATATATATATATATATATATATATATATGTTGTATTTACAAGCCCTTTGGCCTTACCCGCTAACGGCTTGCAATATTTTAAGAGAGGTGCTGGTTCGTGGGTGTTTTGTATGAATTGATACCGGAGGACCATGTTGATTTATAAGACGGTTATTACTATTATAATGTTATATTGGATAATTTACATGATATTGGGGGATGGACTATTGCAGGGCAGATATGTGTTAGTATGTTAGTAGATTAATGATAACTTCAAGGGATGCTGATGAAATTGTGATGGTGTTCTCAATGCTGTTTCTGGTGCTCTCCCTCCATCCTGGTCTCCCCTGGATGCTCCTTCTTTTACTCCCTCATGTTGGGTGTTCCAAAGGGTGTGAAAAGAAACTAAAACTGCTGTCACTCATGAGAGGCTCTACTCACTCTCCTGTCCTACGCACTCTACTGTTTGATCCTGGTCCTTATCTTTGCCCTTTGGACCCAAGGATGTCCTCTCAGGTAGTGTTTGCACAAATAGGCAATAGAGCTCAGCACTATTCAGGGGGCATCCTTGATTGGCCTAGTCGATAACAGATGGGGCTGGTGTAGTTTTATTACCGCTTCAATTTTTAAATTGAACACTATATTAACATTTTTGGGGATGACCAGGAGTGGGGGTTTATAAGGGAGGTCTGAAATGAAAAATTGCCATCCTTTTTTTTCTGTCAGTTTTTTGGCAAAGATGCACATTACAAAAGTTGCTTATTTTATTACTTAAAGTGACTTTTGTTATATTCAATTTTGTTGTATACTGAAGTATAAATGAGATATACACTAAAAACTATAGCGGGAGTCAACAATTTTATTTGCCACCAATGACTGATCTGAACTAAACAAAACTCGGCATGTGAGTTGGAATTAACTTTCCCATGATTATAAGCTGCATTAAAATTTATAGGGACGACTAGGAGTAGGGGTTATAAGGCATGAAATGAAATGAAAAATTGTCATAATTAGTTGTTGTTTTTTTTTTCTTGTAAAAATTCACTTAACAAAAGTTGTTTATTTTGATATTTAGAGTAACTTTTGTTCTATGCATTTTTGTCACATAGATGTTTTATAAACTAAAGCCATTAATTCATTCCAATGTTAAGTTTATTTTACCTTGCAATATTTGCATTCGCTTAGTTACTATATCTGTAACCCCAGTGAATAAGTGGTTAAGTCGACCAGTGAGTAAGGAGGACTTAACCACTTATTCACTGGTACAACAGATATATTCTGTCATAAAAATGAAACAGGTAATGTAAAAATACTGTACATACCTTGCCCTAAAAAAACAATAAAAAACATCATTTTTTAGCTTCTAATAACTACTCGAAGCCAGATACCTTAGCTAGTATATATATATATATATATATATATATATATATATATATATATATATATATATTTCCTTCGCCCGGGAATTCATTTGAGGCTGAATGGTGATGGTATTTTTTGGCAAGGCTTTACTTTGCACAATATTTTGACATTTACCCGTCCCAGTAATCAGGGTTAATACCCGTCGTTTCTGTGAATTTGTTAATAATAAAATTAATTTTTTATGTAAGACTTCACTGTCCTCCATATTGTCATATTTCCCGTTTCCTGTGCATTATGCACATTTTTAAATTATTAAGGACAAAATATTATAATTTGAATTAATTTTTCCAGGTCAGGCACCTGGTAGTTCATATTGAAAAGAATTGTTGAGCAAATTTCTCTAAATAACAAAATAAACAACTTTTGTTATGTGTATATTAGCCGAAACCCCAATAGGAAACGAAATATCACTATTTTTAATTTCAGGCCTCCCTTATAACCCCCACTCCTGCCCGTCCCTAGAAATGTTAGTATGGCTTATTATAAGGAAGGCTTTAGTGCTAATACACATACCGAGTGTTCTATTTAGTTCGGTTGAGTCTTATGTGCCAAATAAAATTGTTGACTCCCGCTATAATTTTTAGCGTATAACGCCTTTATACTTCGGTATACGACGATAGTGTATATAACAAAAGTTACTCCAAATAACAAAATAAACAACTTTTGTTATGTGCATGGTTGCCAAAAATGCAATAGGAAACGAAATATCGCTAATTTTAATTTCAGGCCTCCCTTATAACCCCCACTCGTATTCGTCTCAGAGAATATTAACATAGCCTAAAGTCTAAGTTGGGTTAGTAGTATTATACATACTAAGTTTCATTAAATTTGGTTCAGCCGTTCATGCGTGAAAAGGTAACAAACAAACAAACAGACACAAAAGAAACAAAATGCAGTTATGGTGTCTATGACATGTGAAACGAAACGTTATCGTGAAATTTCGCAAAAAAATCAATGTACAGACAGGTTACAATTTTATATATATATATATATATATATATATATATATATATATATATATATAGAATATATGTGTCCGTGTGTGTGTATTTATTTAATCGTTTTTCAAATTTAATTTCCTATACATGTGCCTAGAATTTGTCGACTCAAGCCAAGCCATAACCATTCTCTACTGAAGACATTTTCTCCAACTACAAAAAAAAAAGTAGAATACCTTTCATAGTAGGATCCTATGGAAAATTTATTTATCGAATTAATTATCACTGGTTGTAGTTTTCTCAAAGTATTTATTTGGGGAGTTAAGACATCTTAATCCCGACTACTCACTAAACCCTCCAGTTCACTCACCCAATATTATTTGTATAATCCATATCTAAAACGAATACAAGATATTTATTTATGTACATGGAATGAATGGTTGGGTTGTTCTTCAACTGTTCTATTTAACCATGTATTTGCCAAAATGTTTTTCCGTCAAAGTGATGGGGCTACTAATCTTCAGAATCCTATCATTGTACACAAGCTTTTTATAAGGACATAATATGTATTTAATAATTTCTATTATAGAATTTTCGAGTTTACTCATGTTTATTTTTTTCAGGTGTGATCGGTGTGATTATGAAAGCATTTCACACGCGGCTCTCGTTTCACATCTCGCTATTTGCCCCTCACGCTCAAAAATGTTCGAATGCGATGTATGTCAAATGAGATTCTCCAATTCTGCCAACATGAGAAGGCATAAAATGAGACATACGGGTGTTAAGCCATACGAATGTAGGATTTGTAGTAAGAGGTTCTTCCGTAAGGACCACCTCCAGGAGCATTCGACTACCCATACCAAGGCTAACCCGTTCAAATGCCCCATCTGCACTAGAGGATTCCAGAGGCAGATTGCGATGAGAGCCCATTTCCAGAACGAGCATGTACAACAAGGAGATGCACCTATCAAAACATGCCCTCTCTGCCAGTTCACTGCTGGCTCCATGAAGAGTTTAAGGGTTCACTTTTATAATCGGTAAGTTTTCATCTTTCTAATATATTCCAACCCCATTTTTACTGTTCTATAGTAAAAAATATTTGTCGGAATATGATCTTAAAGACATATGCACATAATTAAAAAACGACTAGGGCCAGAATACTGGAATTTCATATTTACAACTATCTCCTAGAGATTCGGAATGCAACCGATTTACTATCAAACCATCTATAAATTATTTCTATGAAATTTTTTGACGGAATGGAGATATTGTTTATTACTTTATAATTTTATACGTGGTGCACCATAATTTTGTATATTTAATTTAATAGCATTACAAGCAAGTCTGATTGCTATTCGTTTCAAAAACGAATATCGCTCAGATTTTTTATGTTCTTCATAATTTTAAAGTTTTGTGCTTAAAAATAGAGATATTTCTGATTTTATTGTTAGCCCTCCTTTACAATTCGTTTCGTACGGTCATCATCTACATATATCATAAGATTAGTTTAAAAAGTCGAAATACCGTCTTACATTTGAGTAAATTAAAGAAAAGTTTCATTTTCCTTAACAAGGCCACAGGTTAGGGACAACACGGGTGTTCTTTTTTAAATTCGTTTGTTATTCAAGCTATAAAGTATCGACTATCCGTGTGCGCGTGTGTATGGAAATGGCTACACGTCCAAATATAAAGGTTGGATTGACCAAAATCATTCCATCATATTGAGCGATAACACGAATGGCCTGCAGCATCAACAGGAAAAGTCTTGCCATTCTTTGCTTTTACTCAGGATATGAAGCAGACAAAATTTATGATTAGAATTCCTGTTATCCAGATATCAATCGATATAATAACAGTTCCCTACCTAAATATAAATATTACATAATCGGAAGCACTAAATAATCCATTTATCGCCTTCAAATCAGTTATATGTATTTATAGTGTTGAGCATGAATTGTGGAATGCCTATCGGACAAATATTGGCAAATTTTTTATCGTTGTTGGGATCAAGTAAATCTAATTTCTCGTCGAGATAAAACGATTGTATTAAGTTAGCACCTGGAGAAGACACACGGTAAAAGTCAGTCGAGTCATTCTGATATAGTACGATTGAAGAATGTATGAGGTGTAAAGTATGACGAGAGTAATGACTCGTATTAACAATACTCAGCCCCTCAATACATATACAACACACTTTCGCAATTATGTTCAGCCATTTTCATCAAACAGGAATAGTCTTTGTTGTCCAGAAAGCGAAAGCGGTTCACAAATATAAATTTTCATAGAAATCTTCCTAGACAATTTCGAGTGATTTAGTAAGAAATGGGCAGACAGGCTGACAAGATTTTCATCTTTAATATCATTGTTTGTAAAATGGCCTGAAACAGAAAAAAAAAATTATTCGTGCCGAATTGAAATAGAAAATCGGACAAACTTTCTGAAAATCAGAGTTTTATTTATATAGATTATTATATCTTTTAATAACATTACTCTTTTTCATTCGAAACTATAATTCGATTTCGATTCTACTTGTCGACAGATGAAATATTAATACTGGCTCTATTAATTTGTAGGCATGGGATAGACCTGGACCAGCCGTGCAATGGAAGTGAACGCTCGGCAGAAAATGCTACTCCTCCGATCCACTTCCTTGCTCCTCAAGTCGAAATCTCTCATCCACAATCTCCCCCGTCACCTCGACTGGTAAACTATATTTAATAAATAGTTATTTTCAGTAAGACTTCATGTTATGATTATTTAATTTTGAATTGATGTCCACCTATGTGTGTGGCTAAGACATTTGGGGTTATTTACATGTCGACATTTTACAGCTATGGTGAGCTTAAAGATTGTGAGTCGATACCATACTTACTGAGTCCATTGCTAAATAAATTCTCATAGCCATGCTGCATTGAGAAATTTTGAAAATTTGGAATATCTTCATTATTTTAGGTCAGATCGAAAAATTGTATTGAACCAATATTATTGCAAATTTAATCGCCTATAAATGTTGTTATATACATATTTTTTCTATTGTGTCTATTGCCAAGATATTTCCATTTTTTTAGTTTTCAGCCTTTAGTAAAGCCCCTACTGATGCCGTTCTAACAATAAGCTGTTATATCATGAATAACTTTATTCTAAGCTTAAATACCGAATATTTTTTTCAAGAGATCATTATTATATTGGTTTCGAGAGACCTTTATTTATGCAAGATACATGAAAATTCGTCATGATTTTACATTCTCGTTTCAAAGATGTTTACTTGATCTATACCATACTCAATATTTAACCTTTTCAGTCGACACTAAAGATCATATTTGTTACTGGCTGAAGTCGGACCTGGAATAGTGGGGGTTCAGAGGGATTTGAAAATTCACAACACTGTCATAATTATGAGTCTGATTGTAAAATTTTATAGTTATAGGACCAATCTTGTTAAACTATTGATGCTCTACAATACTACTAACTACTTACACTACTAATATTTTTTTCGTAACTAAGTATTCAGCAGGTTATTCGTAATGTTTTGTTCGCAACCTTCAGTAATCTCTGTCCACCACTCCCTCTCATCTGTTTTTTTACATAAAAATAGGGAATATGTTCTGAGGTGAGATCAAAAGTGTGTTATACCAGAATATGGGAAATCTGCTTAAAATACACTCAGTGTCAAAATGTTAGACACTGTTCAGTCATCTTTGAATTGAATTTCCCGCGCTTGCTTAGTTCAAACATATGGAGATCACTTAGGCAGTAGCCAGGAGAGGAAACTGCTGCGCTAGCCTACAGGAAAAAGAGCCCGCTTGATCTGAGCGGCCTTTACATTACAGTCAGTTGGGCTTTGTCCCTCTCCGGGGTCGTTTCTACCGCTACAGTAATAGTGTACCCCGCTTCAGAGATAACCGCTCAGTTGGGCTCTGACCCTCTCCGGGGTCGTTTCTACCGCTACAGTAATAGTGTTTCCCGCTCCAGAGATAACCGCACAGTTGGGCTCTGACCCTCTGTAATAGTGTTTCCCGCTTCAGAGATAACCGCACAGTTGGGCTCTGACCCTCTCCTGGGTCGTTTCTACCTCTACAGTAATAGTGTACCCCTCTTCAGAGATAACCGCTCAGTTGGGCTCTGACCCTCTCCGGGGTCGTTTCTACCTCTACAGTAATAGTGTTTCCCGCTCCAGAGATAACCGCACAGTTGGGCTCTGACCCTCTCCAGGGTCGTTTCTACCTCTACAGTAATAGTGTACCCCTCTTCAGAGATAACCGCTCAGTTGGGCTCTGACCCTCTCCGGGGTCGTTTCTACCTCTACAGTAATAGTGTACCCCGCTTCAGAGACTACCGCACAGTTGGGCTTGGTCATTCTCCGGGGTCGTTTCTACCTCGACAGTAATAGTGTACCCCGCTTCAGAGACAACCGCTCAGTTGGGCTTGGTCCTTCTCCGGGGTCGTTTTTACCTCACAGTAATAGTGTACCTCGCATCAGAGATAACCGCACAGTTGGGCTTTTCCCTCTCCGGGGTCGTTTCTACCGCTAGAGTAATAGTGTACCTCGCTTCAGCGATAACCGCACAGTTGGGCTCTGACCCTCTCCGGGGTCGTTTCAACCTCAACAGTAATAGTGTATCCCGCTTCAGAGATAACCGCACAGTTGGGCTCTGACCCTCTCCAGGGTCGTTTCTACCTCTACAGTAATAGTGTACCCCTCTTCAGAGATAACCGCTCAGTTGGGCTCTGACCCTCTCCGGGGTCGTTTCTACCGCTACATTAATAGTGTTCCCCGCTTCAGAGATAACCGCACAGTTGGGCTCTGACCCTCTCCGGGGTCGTTTCTACCGCTACAGTAATAGTGTTCCCCGCTTCAGAGATAACCGCTCAGTTGGGCTCTGACCCTCTCCAGGGTCGTTTCTACCGCTACAGTAATAGTGTATCCCGCTTCAGAGATAACCACTCAGTTGGGCTCTGACCCTCTCCAGGGTCGTTTCTACCGTACAGTAATAGTGTATCCCGCTTCAGAGATAACCACTCAGTTGGGCTCTGACCCTCTCCAGGGTCGTTTCTACCGTACAGTAATAGTGTATCCCGCTTCAGAGATAACCGCACAGTTGGGCTCTGACCCTCTCCGGGGTCGTTTCTACCACTACAGTAATAGTGTACCCCGCTCCAGAGATAACCGCACAGTTGGGCTCTGACCCTCTCCGGGGTCGTTTCTACCGCTACAGTAATAGTGTTCCCCGCTTCAGAGATAACCGCACAGTTGGGCTCTGACCCTCTCCGGGGTCGTTTCTACCGCTACAGTAATAGTGTTCCCCGCTTCAGAGATAACCGCACAGTTGGGCTCTGACCCTCTCCAGGGTCGTTTCTACCTCTACAGTAATAGTGTACCCCTCTTCAGAGATAACCGCTCAGTTGGGCTCTGACCCTCTCCGGGGTCGTTTCTACCGCTACATTAATAGTGTTCCCCGCTTCAGAGATAACCGCACAGTTGGGCTCTGACCCTCTCCGGGGTCGTTTCTACCACTACAGTAATAGTGTACCCCGCTTCAGAGATACGCTCCCTGGTAAAAATAAATAAAACTCATTTTAATATTTTGTGGCCTTTCCACCACCATTTATTAATTTAAAATTCTGTCTGGTAATGAATCGTACAATTGTTCGATTGTTTCATGAAGTATTTTTCCCATTAAGCCAGAATTGCAGATCTCAACTCATCGATTGTTCCGAACTGTCTTGACTCAGAGTACACCTTTCTTGAAAGAATTCCCCAAACGTTTTCTATAATGTTCAGGTTTGGGGAGACAGCAGGCCAGTCTAATTTGTCAATTGTGTTGCAAGTAAACCAGTCTTTTTTTTTTTTTTTTTTTTTTTTTTTTTTTTTTTTTTTTTTTTTCAATTTTTGCTGAATGTATTGGGGCGTTATCTTGCTGGAAAACAGGTGTGCCTTCAGACATGCCATTAAAAGTCAACTTTTGTTCCTCTAACAAAGGAGGTCTCCCCTCCAGACAATGCAGAGAGACAGGCTGAAGGATTAGTGAGGTCTCCCCTCCAGAGGATGCTGAGAGGCAGGCTGAAGGATTAGTGACGTCTCCCCTCCAGAGGATGCAGAGAGGCAGGCTGAAGGATTAGTGAGGTCTCCCCTCCAGAGGATGCTGAGAGGCAGGCTGAAGGATTAGCGAGGTCTCCCCTCCAGAGGATGCAGAGAGGCAGGCTGAAGGATTAGAGAGGTCTCCCCTCCAGAGGATGCTGAGAGGCAGGCTGAAGGATTAGTGAGGTCTCCCCTCCAGAGGATGCAGAGAGGCTGAAGGCTGAAGGCTGAAGGATTAGTGACGTCTCCCCTCCAGAGTATGCTGAGATTCTGGCTGAAGGATTAGTGAGGTCTCCCCTCCAGAGGATGCAGAGAGGCAGGCTGAAGGATTAGTGAGGTCTCCCCTCCAGAGGATTGTGAGAGGCAGGCTGAAGGATTAGAGACATCTACCCTCCAGACGACGCTGAGAGGCAGGCTGAAAGATTAGTGACGTCTCCTCTCCAGAGGATGATGAGAGGCAGGCTGAAGGATTAGGGACGTCTCCCCTCCAGAGGATGCTGAGAGGCAGGCTGTAGGATTAGCGAGGTCTCCCCTCCAGAGGATGCTGAGAGGCAGGCTGAAGGATTAGCGACGTCTCCCCTCCAGAGGATGCTGAGAGGCAGGCTGAAGGATTAGCGACGTTTCCCCTCCAGAGGATGCTGAGAGGCAGGCTGAAGGACTAGCGAGGTGTCCCCTCCAGACGATGCTGAGAGGCAGGCTGAAGGATTAGCGAGGTCTCCCCTCCAGATGATGCTGAGAGGCAGGCTGAAGGATTAGCGAGGTCTCCCCTCCAGAGGATGCAGAGAGGTAGGCTGAAGGATTAGCGACGTTTCCCCTCCAGAGGATGCTGAGAGGCAGGCTGAAGGACTAGCGAGGTGTCCCCTCCAGACGATGCTGAGAGGCAGGCTGAAGGATTAGCGAGGTCTCCCCTCCAGACGATGCTGAGAGGCAGGCTGAAGGATTAGCGAGGTCTCCCCTCTAGAGGATGCAGAGAGGAAGGCTGAAGGATTAGCGACGTCTCCCCTCCACATCACGCTGGGAGGCAGGCTGAAGTATTAGCGACGTCTCCACTCCAGTGGATGCTGAGAGGCAGGCTAGAGGATTAGCGAGGTTTCCCCTCCAGAGGATGCTGAGAGGCAGGCTGAAGGATTAGTGAGGTCTCCCCTCTAGACGATGCTGAGAGGCAGGCTGAAGGATTAGCGAGGTCTCCCCTCCAGACGATGCTGAATATAACTGATCTTAATCCGCCCTGTCGGCATCCTTCCTGGGAGGCCTAAGCCAGCGCTCAACTTCCAACTATCAATCGGAATATGCTCAAAAAGTGTATTTAGCGGGAAATTATTATCGAAATTCGTCCGTATTATTAATTTGTGTAGCGACGTTTAGAGCTGTGAATGTTATTATAAAAATCCATCGATGCTATCTACCAAAATGCTAGAGCAAATAGTGGGCTTAACTCCAAATCGAATATAACTCTTATTTAAAGGTAAAATCTATTCATTTAAGTATTTATAAATATTAATCTTAATGTGCTCTGTGCTGGGAATACTCAGTATATAAAATATGGGGTCATTTATAATGGGTTTATGTAATGCAATGTTAGATTCATTATAAATCTATCGAACAGTTTCCCGGATATCACTTCTGGGTTGTGCATGTTTTTGGTTTTTGTTGGCCATGGAATTCTAAAGCCGATCTAACTTGTCGGTTGTGGTAGATTCGAGAAATGTTTGTTATAGGGTGGCATTGCCATCTCCATAACAAGCCCCAGCAAGCCGAACCCCCTACACTCTGAAATCGAAATATCTGGAATTAACACGTACAGGTACCTTTATTTGTGTACCCGAGGGTAAAAGTTATTTAGACCCATTATGAATCGATTTTCTGGTCGATCTTCTCCCTCCTCCCCCCCCATTCTTAAGGGGTACGAGAAAATCGAGAATTTTGCTCTACATGTTTTAATAGATTACTTTAAGGAGGAACTAATTTGGAAGGATATTTTTATACCAGATCATTGGACCACTCCTCTGTGAAAAGATTAGCGATATAAATCGTTTCTCTGCTTCCTCTCTAGCGATTCCAAATTTCGACACATTCGAGTCCAATTTCATATTCCGACTTTTACCCGGAAAAGAAAGACGGAGTTTGTTGATCTGCAGAATCGACCCAGGGTGAGGGTTTGCTTTATACACTATATTATAGTAAGATTGAAAAATGTTACATTTAATTTACCTACAATTCATACTCTATACAGGTTTTTTTTTATTTCTCTTATAGCTATAATGGAAATATTTGAAATGTGATTTTAGGGTGGAGATGATGAAATGGGGGAAGGATCTGCCGAGTCAGGGGATTTTAACGGACCAACATCTAGCGAGCCGATCCATCTGAAATCGATGCTGAGCCAGACGTGCCAATACTGCCGAATAGCTTTCCCCGATTCGACGCTCTACTTCCTACACAAGGGATGCCACTCGGAAGCAAGCCCTTGGCGCTGTAATATATGCGGCGATCAGACGGCTAATGTATATGACTTCAATAGCCATTTACTCAGTAAAAATCATCAGTAATCCCTTATAGATTATTCACAATCACTCTATTTATATTTATTCATTCAGTGTTTTATTTAAAGTCGAGTTAGTCGTGCAGTCTTATTAACCGATCACAAAACTATGTATCATTTAATATTACTCTGCACAAATGGACAAAACTGCTAAAACAGTATCACCCAATATCTATGCTATGCCTAAACACTTTTTTGCACTGTAAAACAGTCGATTTGTAGTCGTTATTTATTCTATATTTATGCCTAAACCAAAGTTGAGTTTCGAGTAGCAAGTAACAATATTCGAAAAAAGTTTAAGAATTTAAAAAAAGTTTAATTTTTTCTGTTGAAAAATCGGATTCGACTTACTCAATAAACTTGAGGTTGTGGCAAGAGGTTGACAGGTTAGAAATTTCCTAAATGTTCTTTGCTGTTTTTATTGGCTCTGAGACATTTGTCATAATATAAGACGACTCGAGTTTGTAGATTAGATTACTAAGATAGTTGTAGGGGGCGAGTTGTGAGCCTAGCCTCAGCTCCTATCTCTACAATATTCTCCTCTTCTATCCTCATATCCAACTTCCACAGCCAACAAATACAATAATGAACATTTTCAAGTTTTTATATATTCACCTCTTGCCACAACCTCAAGTTTAATTCGTTTTTTCATCTCTTATTCAACTTTTTTTTTGTCAGTTTCATTTTCTTTTAACCTTCGTTCTCGTCTTCCGAGTCGGATGTAATTATTCTAAAGAAAATATGTCGGATGTAAATATTATTTTCCTAAATGAACCGTGGGCTAAATATCATTCTTTTATCGAAACATTTACCATTGATTGAGTATACTATTTGTTAAAGGATTTATAGCTAGCTTTAGATTACTATCCCTTATCGAATATCTATATCTTATTTACATTATGATGAGTTACTTTCTACTTAAAGCTTTATCTTGTACTATTATCAAATTTTCCGTTTTCTCAAGTAGTTTTATTGTACAATTACGAAATCTTTATGATATTTAATTCATAGTATATATTTTATTTATTATGGCTCTTGGTACAGTCGAAAATTGTATCAGGGATCAGTTTAAATCGAGGGTTTTGTGGATACTGTGCTAAGTATGTCAATTGTGTTAAGTGAGCTATACTCTGAGCTAGTTCTAGTCAAAGCCGATTGATAAGAGGCTAGGTTCAAGACGGCATATCCATTGCTAACCGCTCTCATTTGGTATACTCTACCACTACTGTTTTGGCTTTATTTCTCATTCTTAAAGAGCAACGATAAAATTACTCTATCGCATCAGGGTTATCCATATCGAATTTAGATAGCACAATAACACATTTAGTACAGTTGGCAACAATACCTCTATTAATTGTTCCGGTCGAGACAAAATGAGTCAGTTAGTTACCTTTGAGGTATGTATTACCACAAAATATATTAGAGTAATGTAAATTTATCTCCGTATTTGCCAAAGGGATCAGTTGTTATTTTCTAAAACATATTATTTTTGTATCGTATTGGAATGAGATAGTTAAGGAAACATGTCGAATATCGCATCGTATCATTGGTGACTTAGTCGATAAATTATTTTTAAATGAAAATTCTCATCGAATATTTATATCAAAGTGTAGAAAGAAAGACGTTAAGTATGTTCTAGTCAAGTTAAATATGTATAATATATGTAATTGCATTCCATAAGTGAAAGGTTCAATATTATTCGAATAGATAGGAGTGGTTTATTTTATTGTATTTTTAAACAAGTTATTAATTTTTTTGTATGTTTTGTTATTTCTGTTTGTAACAAGCAGCTGATCTCACACTGATAGTACAAATAATTCTCGCTATGAATTTTAGAGATGAGATCACAATTCGATATATTTCGAGAGAAAAAGATTCACAAGCCCTATTATCATAGTTTGAATCCACTTGAAGCCAGTTCAAACATAAAACGATATGAAAATTCAATCTTATTTTTATTTTCTGGCAACAATCAGTTATTTTAGGTATTTGAAAATTGTTGTACTAATATAAAGTTTTAATACAAAAAAAAAAAAAAATTCCAAGAATTTTTTACAAGGTCTCACCTGTCGCTTAAAAAAGTATAAAAATATATATTTTTTATAGTTGTATTTTATAAATATAGATTAATTCTATTTTTGTCACGTATGATACCAAAATTTCACTTTTTTAGAATTTTTGTTCCAAACAAAAATCATTGCCATTATAATATTAAGACAATCTATTTTATACCAGTTTAACTGTCGCTTTATGAAAAAAGAATAGATGTTATTGGCTTTCCCATTGCCAAGGCCATGGCTTTCCCATCTACATTTCTCTTTTATTTGATCAGTTTCAATATTTAAGAGATAGTCCTAAAAGCTCTCTCTATATATATTCATCGAGTCGATTTTGCACAATAAAGCAGCTGATAACAAAAAAATATATGATAGTTATTATTTGTTTGGAGTATGAAAATGAAATTTCTTTTAAACTATACACATTAGTCCTTAGAAAAATTATATTTTTCCGAATAGTCATAGCTGTTATCGTCTGAGAAAGATTTGTTTTTCTTTATTGAGTGCAGCCCCATTTATTTATTCCCAGAATAAATAAAGTTTCTGAGATAAAATGTGTAAAATCGACTGCCCCTCCCCCTCCCCCCATTGTAGACGGACTACCTTTTTCCTCTCTCTCTCTCCTTACCCCTTTGTTACAACTTAATACAGTTTTTTTTTTTTTTTACTGGTCATTTTAAGTAGATTTTCTCTCCCATTAATCCTATTATTTCATCTGATGAATTCTTGAGATAAAACTACATAATCATTTAAACAAAGTACTGAGTGCACACGTGTAAAATAATATAGAACATTTATGATATTGATATAAAAAATAATTGGCCTTACCTAAAAAACGTCTATCCTTTCTCAACGATGGCTTTGGATATGATACTGACTGAGTTCTATCGTATATGAATCTGTCATAGGGACACGTTTTATTTATTCCAAAAGGTCCATTCTTGTCTTTTTGCATAGGTGAAATACCTTCAAACATTAAGTGCTGGTAGTTGCATTTTCTCGAAGAAAATGTCATCTTTACTCTGAAGCAATAGAAATTCTGTACACTATTTTAGTTTCTGAGGAAACCTCATTGACTAAAAACAGGGCCACATTAGTAACACAAAAAATTAAGGTTAAGGAATATCCTTTATAAATTCACATCACAATGTTGTATGGCAGAGGTTATTTACATTGCCCTTGAACCACACATTTACATTAAACATTTTAGCAGATCCCCTTCAGGGAAATCGGCTATTGAGGTCGTACTCATGACGCAATTTTCGAAAAATTTATTCAAATGTCCATCAATCCTACCCAGGAGATGACGAAAATGAGGTCCGTTCAAAATTATATATATATATAAATACATACATATACATGTATACTTGTGTGAATTCAGCATGACTTTGTTTAAATAATACATTATACAAATTAAGTAATGAAAATGCTCTTATAGTTTACATTTCTATTGGAAATAAACAACAAAGTTATTTTCTAGGAAAAATAAATAAATGAGGAGGGGGCAACAAAGATTTATAACCTCAATAATCCGAATCATACTAAGGATTATCATATGAGTCTAAAACATAAAATCATTTGTCATAATATGCATTCATTAAAAACACTTAAATAAGTCCTAATGAAATTAATGACTCCTGCTATAGTTTTAGTGTATATCCCGTGTTTACTTCATTTTATGACAAAAGCGAATGCAACAAAAGTTACTCTAATTAACAAAGTAAACTACTTCTGCTATGTGCATGTTTGCTGGAAAAAAAAGAAAAAGAAAAAACGCCAATCTTTATTTCAGGCATCTCATATAACCACCACTCCTGTTTGAATCTAAAAATTTTAATATAGCTTATAATCATGGAAGAATTAATGCTAATTCACGTACCGAGTTTTGTTGAGTTCAGTTCAATCGTTAGTGTCAAATAAAATTGTAGGCTCCAGCGATATTTTCTAGCATATATATTCGTTGTATAACAAAAGTTACTCTAAATAACAATATAAATACCTTTGTTATGTGCATATATGCTGAAAACCCAATAGAAAGTGAAATATAGCTATTTTTAATTTCAGGCCTCCCTTTCCACCCCCACTCCTGCTCCTCCCTAGAATGTTGGTACAGCTTATTATCATTAAGATGTTCTTGCTAATTCACATACTGAGTTCTGTTTAGTTCGGTGGCTTCTTTTGTGCCAAATCAAATTGTTGACTCCCCTTATAGTTTTTAGCATATAACTCATTTATACTTAGGTATACGACAAATGTGCATATAGCATGAAACGAAATATCGCTATTTTTAATTTTAGGCTTCCCTTATAACCCCCACTCCTGTTCGTCTCAGAGAATATTAGTATAGCCTAAAGACCAAGTTTCATAGAATTCAGTTCAGCCGTTTATGCGTGAAAAGGTAACAAACAAACATAAATGAAAGAAACAAAATGCAGTTATGGTGTCTATGACAAGTGAAACGAAAAATTATCGTGAAATTTTGAGAAAAAATCAATGTACAGACAGAGGTTACAATTATATATGTGTGTGTGTGTGTGCGTGTGCATGTGTGTGTGTGTGTGTGTGTGTGTGTGTGTGTGTGTGTGTGTGTGTGTATGTATGTTAACGCTCTAGTGGTCTAATTTTTGTTTGATCGTTACCAAACTCGACATTTAGTCGTTTTATGCAAAAAGAAAGATCAAGTTCATTAATGGCTGAAATTGGACCAATGGGAGAGGGGGATTTTCGAAATATCTCTGTTACTAAACGTTGGATCAAAAACATGCATATAACCAACCTTATTGCAAATTATATTTCCTATAAATATTGTTCTATACATTTATTCCCTATCTTGAATATTAACCGAGATATTTGCATTTTTATAAATTTTATGATATTGCATAATTTGTGTGTGTGTGTGAATAACGTACAAGATGAGATCGGCTATAGTTGGTTCTGGTCGTGTGGTTCGACCAATAGTTTGCCCGTTTCTTTAACTGTTCAGCTCTCGTGAAATTGGTCTAGTGACTGGTGTCAGCTTCTTCTTTGAGAGATATATCCAAATATGTTCTGTGGATCCCCCCCCCCTCCTTTAATTCCTGGACTACTAAAATTTGAGTGATTGAGATAAAAATTATTCTGCTTCATTATAAATTACTGTACTAGATATAATAAATAGTTTTCAATAAAATTAATGTTTTATTCAGATATATTTCAGTATGTTTTTCTTTCCATTGAAGAATATTTCTATCTAATCTGTTCAGCTCTGAGAATATTGATGGTGGTGTTAAGTGTTACCACTATGTTGATATATCTGTTGCAAAACTTCACGATGGAATTCTGCTTAGTTTACACAGCCCCTGTGTCATAGACTTTTATGGTTTGCCAATAAAATGATTGGATAAATTAGTTAGATTTTGTGCTTTTGAGTTATACTTTTACATCCTTAATTTTTTCACCCCAAGTATGGTTATGTCCAGCCTGACATTATCAAGGTGGAAAAGAACGTCTGTTCAGTTTGTCTACTGTGCTCAATTAGTTCCGTTAATCTGTCCTAACTGTCTGGCTTTTTATCATTTTGATAAGACAATGCCCTTCAAATCCCACCAGCAAGAGAGTATGTTTTTCGGGCCGGGATATTAGTCTTTGAAGTGGTTGTCTCTCACTGAGCCCACCATCATTTTTGCTCGACCTTATTGTTAACAGCCCATTTTAAACTTAATATGAGGGGAAGGGGGGGGGTTAGAGATGTCAAATCTAAAGATGCATAAAAACAGGGGCATTGATGGAACGTCTGCTATATCTGTGCTCATAATTTACCTGTTCTACGAATGGATACAATGCCTAGGGTAGTCTCATCCCTTATCCTAAACTGAAGGAGGTTATCCAGCCATTCGTGTCAAGTTGGAGTTTGGCTTCTCCAGCTTTGCCTCAGTACTCCTCTTAGCCATTTTCAAAATCCATTAAATGCCTACAGAGCGCAAACAAAACTGAAAACAATGATTACCTTACTATACCACAAGCAGCTAGCTTAATTACTTGTATGTTATTTCACTCTAATATGGACACGTGTGGCTTATACTAGACCAGCAAGTGGCATCAATCTAATATATTCACGGATGTATTCCATGTCTAATCAATGTCCGAAACTCATTAGGATGTCAAAAAGCTTGAATCAGACAAATGAAAAAGGGATTGAATATGAAATGAAGTGGAGGTATTCTTTCAGTTGTTGGTACTAGAACCCTTAAAGGGGTCTGGGCTCGTGTAGAGTCTGTTGCTATAAGCCTCCATTGGCCAGTCCTAGCCTCTGCAAGTCCTCCCATGGCTTATCCAGCCACTTCTCCTTATTCCACCTCATGCAACATTCGGCTCGCCAAAACCCTTTCTATTCGTGTTTTTACAACACTTCCTTCTATAAAGCAAAAGAAATACTTGGACTTAGTTTCACCATTTCGCCTGTACATATGTCACATAACTCGAGTACAACTCGCCTTAGAATGTTTTAGGACTGTTTTAACATGGAGCTTTGAACCTGCCCTTTACATCGAAACTGTGTTAAATAGGGGTTCGGCCTAGAGGAGGATGAAAATTAAAAAATTCTAAATAGTAAATTATGTTCCAAATTATTTGATGCAAGGTATTGGATCATAGAAATCATGTAATCTTAAATGAAGTCCAGTTATTTAATTTTGTATGTGTACAAAGAAGTCTTGCCGTATACCCATCATATTTAACAAATCTTATAAATGGGGCAAATGTTGACATCAGACAACTCCAGAGATTAATTGCTATGCCGGCATTATTAGATTAAATGGTCTGGCTGTGAAGTGCATAGATCCACTTCTGTTCCACACTCTCTAGCAAAATATTTATCGATACAAAGCATTTATGTAATCTAGTCTGTTAAAAAGTAAAACTATTGAAATATAAGAATAAATATAAAAAACACATAATGAGGAAATTTAATATTCCTTCATTAAATTAGAGACATTCTACTTAGGGCAATGAAAGAGAACTTGTGACAATTATGGTGGCTCAGCTCTCCCCTCAACCATATCAATGACTGAACCCAGTGAAAAGGTAGCTACTTGGAGTAGATTGATATGGTTGAGAGGAGAGCTGTTTGGAGAGGCGGCTCAGCTCTCCCCTCAACCATATCAATGGCTGAACCCAGTGAAAAGGTAGCTAGTTGGAGTAGATTGATATGGTTGAGAGGAGAGCTGTTTGGAGAGGCGGCTCAGCTCTCCCCTCAACCATATCAATGACTGAACCCAGTGAAAAGGTACCTAGTTGGAGTAGATTGATATGGTTGAGAGGAGAGCTGTTTGGAGAGGCGGCTCAGCTCTCCCCTCAACCATATCAATGTCTGAACCCAGTGAAAAGGTAGCTAGTTGGAGTAGATTGATATGGTTGAGAGGAGAGCTGTTTGGAGAGGCGGCTCAGCTCTCCCCTCAACCATATCAATGACTGAACCCAGTGAAAAGGTAGCTAGTTGGAGTAGATTGATATGGTTGAGAGGAGAGCTGTTTGGAGAGGCGGCTCAGCTCTCCCCTCAACCATATCAATGGCTGAACCCAGTGAAAAGGTAGCTAGTTGGAGTAGATTGATATGGTTGAGAGGAGAGCTGTTTGGAGAGGCGGCTCAGCTCTCCCCTCAACCATATCAATGACTGAACCCAGTGAAAAGGTAGCTAGTTGGAGTAGATTGATATGGTTGAGAGGAGAGCTGTTTGGAGAGGCGGCTCAGCTCTCCCCTCAACCATATCAATGACTGAACCCAGTGAAAAGGTAGCTAGTTGGAGTAGATTGATATGGTTGAGAGGAGAGCTGTTTGGAGAGGCGGCTCAGCTCTCCCCTCAACCATATCAATGACTGAACCCAGTGAAAAGGTAGCTAGTTGGAGTAGATTGATATGGTTGAGAGGAGAGCTGTTTGGAGAGGCGGCTCAGCTCTCCCCTCAACCATATCAATGACTGAACCCAGTGAAAAGGTAGCTAGTTGGAGTAGATTGATATGGTTGAGAGGAGAGCTGTTTGGAGAGGCGGCTCAGCTCTCCCCTCAACCATATCAATGACGAAACCCAGTGAAAAGGTAGCTAGTTGGAGTAGATTGATATGGTTGAGAGGAGAGCTGTTTGGAGAGGCGGCTCAGCTCTCCCCTCAACCATATCAATGACCAAACCCAGTCAATGATTCCTATTGTTTCATTTTCACTCACGACAATATCCGTCTAGTATTCTACTTGTTGTATTTTCCTACTTTAATCATTCTCAAAAGAAATCCTCTCAAGTCTTAAGGATTCTAAACGAAATATTTTTAGGAGCCACAGGAATTTATATGTAGTGTTTTTGAAAGCACTTTTCAAAAATTGTAATAATCATCAAAAGATTTTTCTTTCTTATTCTGTAGAGAACATGTTAGGTAATGTGCTTACTCGTGTGTACAACAAAATTTGAAGTAGTAAACCTAATTAGACTTGTTTATATTATATATTTTTATAAGATTATTTATTTATTTTTTATATTGTGTGACTTAGGTTTAGATAATTTAATTGTAATGCACTCATATAGCAAAATGTAATTTACATACCTCTTTTAATATTCCACCTAAATACCTTACATTTATTGTGAAATTATAATATTTTTTCAGTATCGAATAAATTGTCAGTAAATAATTAATTCTTTATATCTTTTTTCTATTTGATGTGAAGAATGTTTATAGTTGTGTTGTCGTAGTTGTGGGGTGGGAGTATGCGCGTCAAGGTTCTAGTGAACCCGCTACTACCCCCCCCCCATCCCATTCCCTCTCTAGACAAACTAATTTTATCTCTAGAAAAATAAAATTATTAATTATTTATTACTCTTTTTATGTGCAGGTCACTAATTGATCTCTTTTTTCTTTGTCTACATATTTTCTTGAAAGAGGCACCTGCTTTTTGTAAAAAAGTAAGATTTTAATGTTTTTCTTGTCCATTCGAATAATAAAGGAAGTGCCTTCTTTCACTATTTATATCAAAAGAGTGCCTAAAAATAATTGTATACCAAATTCGAATTTCTCTTTTTAGAGCTCCAAAGAAAAGACTTATATTAATATTTTTATTATGAGAAAGGTATAAATATAAATGGAGAATATCCCAAATATATCTGTATTTATTTTTTCTATTTGAACATTATATCACTGTTCCAAAGAGTTTGGAGTATTTATATTTTTTTAGAAGTATGAAAAGTTTTAAAGTAAAAAGCAAACACGTTTTAATCGTTTTCAGTTCCTATTCCTTTCTAATTAATGGTAAACATTTTGTTTGATGTAAGAGGTATTTTTCATGCTGGTCATTATACATCTACATTCAACTGTATTACATGATACAATATAATTCAATTTATTTCGTGTATTATTTAAATTTATATAACTTTATAAATACTGTTTATATATTTATTCGAGTAATTGCTCATCACATTTGTTTTATGTGTTCATTAGAATCTCTTTTACAGAGTAATAAAGTTTGTAGTGTACAACTGTTTGGTGTATTTCATTGAAAGTATGTCGAGACAATTCTATGCCTCGCCCTTAACCTTTTCACTCCTCCTCTAATTAGATGCTCTCCAAACACAGCTGAGTTTCAATAGACATTGGAAGCTGTAAAAATAGAAATTCCCAAAACCGAATGACTTACAAAGAATTTAGGAAGGGTTCACCAACAATCGACTCGACACAAAATTTAAGTATATATAATTTTATTTATAATCAAAAATTCACGAGTTATAAATTTAAATTGAGAGATAAATGAGATAGGCACCTTTTAGAGAAATAAAGGGAACACTTAATCTACTAAACTAAATCACAAGGAAAGAGCTTATTTGAGTTTCTCTAAGATGAGCGTCTGCCGTCTGAGGATGACGATGTGCAGGCTGAAGGCTGTAGAGATCTCACCAACAAAGGGCCTTAATTATTTTGATTGTAGATAAATTTATATTTATTTTAATTTTGAGTCGATTGTAGAGGAAACCTTCCTAAATTCTTTGTTAGTCATTTAGTAGTGGGAATTTTTAATGGGTGTCGTTGTATGGCGATTAACTTTGGCCCTCTGCCAAGGGATACAGGACTTGGCACGGATGCCTATTTCGGAGTTCATCTCTGGCCAAAAATAGCGTTGGGAGATGAGTTTCCTCGTAGCTTTGATACCAGGATGGCTGAGGCCATGAGGACGGTCGAAAGTGGAGCGCCTGAACTCTGGAGGGACATAGTCTTGCAGGTCCCGTCGACGTCTCACAGAGTAGTCTAGACTCTGTTCCAGGCATCGACATCAGCTTGAGCTGTAGCGAGGAGCTCCCTGTCATAAGTAGCGTAATTCTGCTGTGTTGGTGGAAGGGACTTGGAGAAAAATCCCAGTGGCCTTCATACTCCATCCATACGCTGTTGATGGGCTACACCAATCCCGTGGACGGATGCGTCGCAGACAAGGGAAAATTCCCAACCAAACCACTCCCGGAACGGCACGGGAAAAAACCACTCCCGCACCGAATCCTGGTATATCCACATACGGCTCTTGCACAGCCATCAACCACTCCCGCACCGAATCCTGGTATATCCACATACGGCTCTTGCTCAGCCAACAACCACTCCCGCACCGAATCCTGGTATATCCACATACGGCTCTTGCACAGGCAACAACCACTCCCGCACCGAATCCTGGAATATCCACATACGGCTCTTGCTCAGCCAGCAACCACTCCCGCACCGAATCATGGTATATCCACATACGGCTCTTGCTCAGCCAACATCCACTCCCGCACCGAATCATGGTATATCCACATACGGCTCTTGCTCAGCCAACAACCACTCCCGCACCGAATCATGGTATATCCACATACGGCTCTTGCACAGGCAACAACCACTCCCGCACCGAATCATGGTATATCCACATACGGCTCTTGCTCCGCCGACAACCACTCCCGCACCGAATCCTGGTATATCCACAAACGGCTCTTGCACAGCCAACAACCACTCCAGCACCGAATCATGGTATATCCACATACGGCTCTTGCACAGCCAACAACCATTCCCGCACCGAATCATGGTATATCCACATACGGCTATTGCACAGCCAACAACCACTCCCACACCGAATCATGGTATATCCACATACGGCTATTGCACAGCCAACAACCATTCCCGCACCGAATCATGGTATATTCACATACGGCTCTTGCACATCCAACATCCACTCCCTAACCGAATCATGGTATATCCACATACGGCTCTTGCACAGGCAACAACCACTCCCGCACCGAATCATGGTATATCCACATACGGCTCTTGCACAGGCAATAACCACTCCCGCACCGAATCATGGTATATCCACATACGGCTCTTGCACAGCAACAACCACTCCCGCACCGAATCCTGGTATATCCACATACGGCTCTTGCACAGCCAACCACCACCCCCCCACCCCATCCTGGTATATTCACCTAGTTCTCTTGCACAGCCAACATCCACTCCCTCACCGAATCCTTGTATATTCACATACGGCTCTTGCACAGCCAACATCCACTCCCGCACCGAATCATGGTATATCCACCTACGGCTATTGCACAGCCAACAACCACTCCCGCACCGAATCATGGTATATCCACATATGGCTATTGCACAGCCAACAACCATTCCCACACCGAATCATGGTATATCCACATACGGCTCTTGCACAGCCAACAACCACTCCCGCACCGAAACCCTGGTATATCCACAAACGGCTCTTGCACAGCCAACAACCACTCCCGCACCGACCTGGTATATCCACAACGGCTCTTGCACAGCCAACAACCACTCCGCACCAAACCCTGGTATATCCACATACGCTCTTGCTCAGCCAACAACCACTCCCGCACCAAACCCTGGTATATCACAACGGCTCTTGCACAGCCAACAACCACTCCCGCACCGAACCCTGGTATATCCACATACGGCTCTTGCACAGCCAACAACCACTCCCGCACCGAACCCTGGTATATCCACATACGGCTCTTGCACAGCCAACAACCACTCCCGCACCGAACCTGGTATATCCACATACGGCTCTTGCTCAGCCAACAACCACTCCCGCACCGAATCCTGGTATATCCACATACGGCTCTTGCTCAGCCAACAACCACTCCCGCACCGAATCCTGGTATATCCACATACGGCTCTTGCACAGCCAACAACCACTCCCGCACCGAACCCTGGTATATCCACAAACGGCTCTTGCACAGCCAACAACCACTCCCGCACCAAACCCTGGTATATCCACAAACGGCTCTTGCACAGCCAACAACCACTCCCGCACCGAACCCTGGTATATCCACATACGGCTCTTGCTCAGCCAACAACCACTCCCGCACCGAACCCTGGTATATCCACATACGGCTCTTGCACAGCCAACAACCACTCCCGCACCGAATCCTGGTATATCCACATACGGCTCTTGCACAGCCAACAACCACTCCCGCACCGAACCTGGTATTCCACATACGGCTCTTGCACAGCCAACAACCACTCCCGCACCGAACCCTGGTATATCCACAAACGGCTCTTGCACAGCCAACAACCACTCCCGCACCGAATCCTGGTATATCCACATACGGCTCTTGCTCAGCCAACAACCACTCCCGCACCGAATCATGGTATATCCACATACGGCTCTTGCACAGGCAACAACCACTCCCGCCCCGAATCATGGTCTATCCACATACGGCTCTTGCTCAGGCAAAAACCACTCCCGCACCGAATCTTGGTAGATCCACATACGAATCCTGGTATATCCACATACGGCTCTTGCTCAGCCAGCAACCACTCCCGCACCGAATCATGGTATATCCACATACGGCTCTTGCTCAGCCAACAACCACTCCCGCACCGAATCCTGGTATATCCACATACGGCTCTTGCACAGCCAACAACCACTCCCGCACCGAATCTGGTATATCCACATACGGCTCTTGCTCAGCCAACAACCACCCGCACCGAATCCTGGTATATCCACATACGGCTCTTGCTCAGCCAACAACCACTCCCGCACCGAACCCTGGTATATCCACATACGGCTCTTGCACAGCCAACAACCACTCCCGCACCGAAGCTTTGTAGATCCACATACGGCTCTTGCTCAGCCATCAACCACTCCCGCACCGAATCATGGTATATCCACATACGGCTCTTGCTCAGCCAACATCCACTCCCTCACCGAATCCTGGAATATCCACATACGGCTCTTGCACAGCCAACAACCACTCCCGCACCGAACCCTGGTATATCCACATACGGCTCTTGCTCAGGCAACAACCACTCCCGCACCGAATCATGGTATATCCACATACGGCTCTTGCTCAGCCAACAACCACTCCCGCACCGAATCATGGTATATCCACATACGGCTCTTGCTCAGCCAACAACCACTCCCGCACCGAATCATGGTATATCCACATACGGCTCTTGCACAGCCAACAACCATATCACATACAGCACTCAGCCAATCAATCCTGGTATATCCGAATCTCACAGCATACCTCTTGCTCAGCCAACAACCACTCCCACACCGAATCCTGGTATATCCACATACGGCTCTTGCACAGCCAACAACCACTCCCACACCGAATCCTGGTATATCCACATACGGCTCTTGCACAGCCAACAACCACTCCCGCACCGAATCCTCGAATATCCACATACGGCTCTTGCACAGCCAGCAACCACTCCCGCACCGAATCATGGTATATCCACATACGGCTCTTGCTCAGCCAACATCCACTCCCGCACCGAATCATGGTATGTCCACATACGGCTCTTGCTCAGCCATCAACCACTCCCGCACCGAATCATGGTATATCCACATACGGCTCTTGCTCAGCCAACCACCACTCGCGCACCGTATACTGGTGTATCCACATTACGGCTCTTGCACAGCCAACAACCACTCCCGCACCGAATCATGGTATATCCACATACGGCTCTTGCACAGGCAATAACCACTCCCGCACCGAATCCTGGTATATCCACATACGGCTATTGCACAGCCAACATCCACTCCCGCACCTAAGCCTGGTATATTCACATAAGGCTCTTGCACAGCCAACAACCACTCCCGCACCGAATCCTGGTATATCCACATACGGCTCTTGCACAGCCAACAACCACTCCCGCACCGAATCCTGGTATATCCACATACGGCTCTTGCACAGCCAACAACCACTCCCGCACCGAATCCTGGTATATCCACATACGGCTATTGCACAGCCAAAAACCACTCCCGCACCCAATCCTGGTATATCCACATACGGCTATTGCACAGCCAACATCCACTCCCGCACCGAATCCTGGTATATTCACATACGGCTCTTGCACAGCCAACATCCACTCCCGCACCGAATCCTGGTATATCCACAAACGGCTCTTGCACAGCCAACATCCACTCCTGCACCAAAAACCCTGGTATATTCACATACGGCTCTTGCACAGGCAACAACCACTCCCGCACCGAATCCTGGAATATCCACATACGGCTCTTGCTCAGCCAACAACCACTCCCGCACCGAATCATGGTATATCCACATACGGCTCTTGCTCAGCCAACAACCACTCCCGCACCGAATCCTGGTATATCCACATACGGCTCTTGCTCAGCCAACAACCACACCCCCACCGACTCTTGGTATAACCACATACGGCTCTTGCACAGCCAACAACCACACACGCACCCAATCATGGTATATCCACATACGGCTCTTGCTCAGCCAACAACCACTCCCGCACCGAATCATGGTATATCCACATACGGCTCTTGCTCAGCCAACAACCACTCCCGCACCGAATCATGGTATATCCACATACGGCTCTTGCACAGGCAATAACCACTCCCGCACCGAATCCTGGTATATCCACATACGGCTATTGCACAGCCAACAACCACTCCCGCACCGAATCCTGGTATATCCACAAACGGCTCTTGCACAGCCATCAACCACTCCCGCACCGAATCCTGGTATATCCACATACGGCTCTTGCTCAGCCAACAACCACTCCCGCACCGAATCCTGGTATATCCACATACGGCTCTTGCACAGCCAACAACCTCTCCCTCACCGAATCCTGGACTCGCCACATACGGCTATTGCACAGCCAACAACCACTCCCGCACCGAATCCTGGTATATCCACAAACGGCTCTTGCACAGCCAACAACCACTCCCGCACCGAACCCTGGTATATCCACATACGGCTCTTGCTCAGCCATCAACCACTCCCGCACCGAATCATGGTATATCCACATACGGCTCTTGCTCAGCCAACAACCACTCCCGCACCGAATCATGGTATATCCACATACGGCTCTTGCTCAGCCAACAACCACTCCCGCACCGAATCATGGTATATCCACATACGGCTCTTGCACAGGCAATAACCACTCCCGCACCGAATCCTGGTATATCCACATACGGCTATTGCACAGCCAACATCCACTCCCGCACCAAACCCTGGTATATTCACATACGGCTCTTGCACATCCAACATCCACTCCCGCACCGAATCCTGGTATATTCACATACGGCTCTTGCACAGCCAACATCCACTCCCGCACCGAATCATGGTATATTCACATACGGCTCTTGCACAGCCAACAACCATTCCCGCACCGAATCATGGTATATCCACATATGGCTATTGCACAGCCAACAACCATTCCCGCACCGAACCCTGGTATATCCACATACGGCTCTTGCACAGCCAACAACCACTCCCGCACCGAACCCTGGTATATCCACATACGGCTCTTGCACAGCCAACAACCACTCCCGCACCGAACCCTGGTATATCCACATACGGCTCTTGCACAGCCAACAACCACTCCCGCACCGAACCCTGGTATATCCACATACGGCTCTTGCACAGCCAACAACCACTCCCGCACCGAACCCTGGTATATCCACATACGGCTCTTGCACAGCCAACAACCACTCCCGCACCGAATCATGGTATATACACATACGGCTCTTGCACAGCCAACAACCACTCCCGCACCGAACCCTGGTATATCCACATACGGCTCTTGCACAGCCAACAACCACTCCCGCACCGAACCCTGGTATATCCACAAACGGCTCTTGCACAGCCAACAACCACTCCCGCACCGAACCCTGGTATATCCACATACGGCTATTGCACAGCCAACATCCACTCCCGCACCAAACCATGGTATATTCACATACGGCTCTTGCACATCCAACATCCACTCCCGCACCGAATCCTGGTATATTCACATACGGCTCTTGCACAGCCAACATCCACTCCCGCACCGAAACATGGTATATCCACATACGGCGGCTCTGCACAGCCAACAACCACTCCCGCACCGAATCCCTGGTATATCCACATACGGCTCTTGCACAGCCAACAACCACTCCCGCACCGAATCCTGGTATATCCACATACGGCTCTTGCTCAGCCAACAACCACTCCCGCACCGAATCCTGGTATATCCACATACGGCTCTTGCACAGGCAATAACCACTCCCGCACCGAATCCTGGTATATCCACATACGGCTCTTGCACAGCCAACATCCACTCCCGCACCGAATCATGGTATATTCACATACGGCTCTTGCACAGCCAACAACCATTCCCGCACCGAATCATGGTATATCCACATATGGCTATTGCACAGCCAACAACCATTCCCACACCGAATCATGGTATATCCACATACGGCTATTGCACATCCAACATCCACTCCCGCACCGAATCCTGGTATATTCACATACGGCTCTTGCACAGCCAACATCCACTCCCACACCGAATCGTGGTATATCCACATATGGCTCTTGTATAGCCAACAACCACTCCCGCACCGAACCAAGCGATGGGTTCAAGAGTGGCGCAATTGTCGGGAAAGCAATTTGTTGCTTTCTCGAGGATTCTGGGAGGGCCAAACCCTACCAGGATGACGACTTACCTTGGGGCGGAGTTTGTTGGAGCGATTGACTTACTGAGCTGACTGTGTTACACTGGTGTCCATGGCCCACATTATGAGATTCTGCCCACATACTTGCTGCCTAAGAATACACCGGCACAACGAAGTAGTGAGATTTTTGTGGCAGGGTTTCATCATGAGGGGGTTGCGTGAAAACATTTTTATGACAGCACAGGGTAAATTAAGGCAACTTGGTTGTGGAGTATACAGACAAGGCCGGTATTATTAATGTGTCGTGTGGCCACCACGGGAGGACCCTTTGGCTACAGCTTCTTTTGGAAGAAAAATAAGCATGATCAGCTTGAGTTGACGATGTCTGTTGGCAAGCTGGATGCTGGGTCCTGCCGGTAAGCCTGTCCTCGTAACGGCGTCTCGTCCAGATGTGCTGCGATGGGTCAGCCTACACTGGAGTAGATCGACATCAGCGTGCATGTTTACCATCAGAATTCTGTGATCAGTAAACAAGCACTCCTACCCATGCGATTTACACCGTGAGTAACTGACTCATATCCAGCTTGTTTATGTTAACATTCTTCTTCTTCTTACTAGAAATAGAGAATAGAGTTGTTTGTGGTTCATAGCAATCACTATTGTAATGTACTTAGTTTACGCAGAAGAGAACGAGCTAGACCATCTGTCGGCTCCATTCATTTATTTCGTACTTCTTAAAATATGTGATTCTTTTTCATCTTTTTAGCATTAAAAAAAAATGAAAAAGCCCCACTCTTATGGGAGTCATTTTTATAAAAGCTATTATATTGTTGCCAAAACTAAGTACATCTAAAATTAAACAGAGTTAATCACATATTTTAAGAAGTACGAAATAAATGAATGGAGCCGACAGATGGTCTAGCTCGTTCTCGGCAATACCCGTCCGGGATCTAAATGTGTCTAAACAGTAAATCTTTGATGTTTTCGCCAAGCTATAAAAGGGACCCAGCCCGCCCCGTCAGCTTAGTATGTTCTCAGCTCTCTTCAAGTGATCAACAGTGCGTTCAGTGCAGCTTTAGTGAACAGTTCGTTTTAGTGGCAGTGAGGTAAAGTGTTGTAAAAGTTATATAAGCTTGCGTCTAGCTGTCACCGACCCCCGCCCCCCCGCTTTAATATTTAATAGTGAGTCGGGAACGAGTGCGGGCTACTGGCAACACTGCATGTATGATCTATTCACGGAAATTACAAGAGGGAAAAAGGAACAGTCAGTGCCTCGTGTGAATGCGCCCCAAAAACATTGTAAAGTGTTGATATATTTATTAAATTCTTTTATTCACTTCTCCCTTATTATTATACACAGTACCTACACCAAAGTGGTGACCCCGAAAGTGGGTAACGTTCCGTTTGTTTTAGAAAAGTGTGGGACAATGACTAATGAAGAGAAGATTGAAACTAAATCCAGCCTTCATCATCATTTCTTCAAGGACAAGGCGTGCAAATGCCAGGAACCCTGTGATTAGAATAAAACGATGAATCAGGGAAACTGATCGCTGCGTCTGATAAGGCGGAGTCAATCGCTCACAACCTCAACCGCCGTCTATTTCTTAAGGATAAATCCACGTCCGACAGATTCTTGGTTGACACGGGAGCCTCCGTATCTGTTGTACCCTCGAGACGCCGCGACAGCAAGGATATGACGACCATGACTCTCTATGCCGCAAACGGACCACTAATAAAAACCTATGGTGAGATTAGGCGTACACTTGACATAGGCCTGCCAAGACCACTGCCATGGAACTTTATCATAGCCGACGTAAGTCATCCTATTCTCGGTGCTGACTTCCTAATTTTCCACAACATTTTAGTCGACATGAAAGGATATTGTTTATTGGATGTCAAGACTGCTCTTAGCTCCAGAGGCACTCTTACCACTCAAAATATTAATTCGGTTCACCCTTTTTCTCAAGGTAAACGGTACTTTGACCTACTTAGAAAGTTTCCTAATATCACACGGTCATTTCCTGTTTTACAGGAAGCTAAACACCCAGTACGCCATCACATAGAAACCAGAGGACCTCCAGTCACAGCGAAAGCACAGTGACTTCCTGCTGCCCCCTACAATGCAGCTCTGGAAGGCTGCAATGAAAGGAGTTCCAGCGAATGGTCGACGAAGGGATATGCAGACCAAGCAAGAGCCCTTGGGCAAGCCCTCTACATATCATTGAGAAGAAAGATGGCAGCATCCGACCATGTGGTGACTACAGACGTCTCAACGCCCAAACGCTCCCCGACCGGTACAGTGTTCCTAATATACATAATATGTCCACGAATCTTTACGGTAAGACAATTTTCACTACCTTGGATCTCAATCGGGCATATTTCCACGTTCCGGTAGCCGCTGAGGATGTTGAGAAGACAGCTATAATAACACCTTCTGGGTTGTTCGAATTCGTTGTCATGACATTTGGGTTACGTAATGCAGCTCAAACGTTCCAGCAAATGATGGACTCAATCTTCAGAGACCTACCATACACTTTCACTTATATAGACGATATTTTGATCTCCTCGAAGGAGCACAAATCTCTTGCTCCTGGATCTCGTCCTTGAGCACAAGAGCCACTTGGAAGAAGTTTTCCGGCGTCTTGCAAAGCATGGACTTAGCATCAACACAGACAAATGCTGTTTCTGCAAGTCAAATGTCAATTTCCTCGGTTACAACATAAGCCCTGAAGGCTGCGCTCCACTTTCATCGAAGATAAAAGAAATTTTGGATTTTCACAGACCTGTGGACAAGGGTACTTTACGCCGTTTCCTCGGAATCGTCAACTTCTATAGGAAGAGCCTTCCCAAGGCGGCACATGTTCAGAGGATCCTTCATGCTCTCTTAGGAAATTGCAAAAAGGACGACAGGACACCCATTGAGTGGACGCCCGAAACGGAAGAGGCTTTCAACAAGTGCAAAGTGGACATCCAAAATGCAGTCCTGATCGCTCACCCAGCAACAGACTCAGAAATCACTCTTGCATGCAATGCCTCGAACACAGCAGTAGGTGTAGTGCTACAGCAGTGGGAAGGAGGCTCTTGGAGACCACTAGGATTCTTTTCAAAGTCCTTGTCAGAAGCTCAGCAGCGATACGCTACCTATGATCGGGGACTTCTAGCCATCTACCTAGCAGTCAAACACTTCCGCCAAATTATTGAGGGAAGGACATTCAGCATTCAGACCGATCACAAGCCATGCATTCTTCCAAAAGTCCGAAACTGCTACTCCCATGCGGATCAGAAATGTTAATTTTATTTGCCAGTTTTCTACTGACATCTGTCACGTCTCAGGAACAGATAACAAGGTAGCTGATATTCTCTCACGCGTGGAAGAAGTTCTGGTTCCGGACGACATGGAGATGATAGCAAATGAACAGGAACGAAGACATTAGGGAAATTCTCAAAAATCCTAGTCTTCAGCTGAAGTGGATGGCCATGCCTAATCTCCAGAAACCACTCCTACACTGCCAAGATTCGGCCATATTTCCCAACCAGCGTCAGACGAGAGATCTTCCAGAAGTTGCACGGACTCAGCCATCCTGGGATGCGGGGGACACGGCGCCTGATAACTCAGCCGTATTTCTGGCCCAATATGATGGATTTGGTTACTTGGTCGCGCAGCTGTATAGCATGCCAACGCTCTAAAGTCCACCGCCATACCATAACTCCATCAGGTACATTTGCTCCGACTGGACGGTTCGAGCAAATTCAGAGTTTCGATTAGTCGCTTTGGAGTCCCGGCAAGAATCACGACTGACCAGGGTAGACAATTTGAGAGCGACTTATTCCATCGCTTAATGGCCATTCTCGGTTCTAGACGCATCCGTACAACACCATATCACCCTCAGTCCAACGGTTGTATTGAAAGATGGCACAGGACCCTCAAATGTGCTCTCACTGCGCAGCTCATTAGTTCATCCACATGGACGCATGTTCTGCCAACAGTACTGCTTGGTCTACGTTCAGCTATCAGAGATGATAACTTAACTAGTGCAGCTGAACTAACTTATGGCCAACCCTTGAGGCTGCCAGGAGAACTGTTAGAGGATACCTCACGACCAGAAGAGCCGGATGAGTTCTTGACTACCGGCCGAAGCCACTTTAGAGAACTTGGGCACCTCAGAAGGATCTAGGAAGTGCGGAAGGAAACCTTAGTACAAGGCAGAATAGTAGGCGTAACCGTCTTCGGGCGAGATTAGTTGAAATAGATATCAGTAGCAGCTCCGTGAGCTTCAGCGACAAGAGGAAGCTGAAAGGCAGGAAGCTGAATCGAGCTTCGACAGCAGTACGTGTTGGAGTTGATGCGGATAGAGCTTGAAAGGTAAGCCACATATGTAACAGTAAACCTTTCAGGGCTGAGTCACCGCTCAGCAGGACGGCTGCGTGGATTGCAGGGTAAATCACAAATCAGCCACAGGAAACTGACGTTTCTCCTTCACCTAACCTTTTAGACATTAGCGATAGGCAGGATCTGACTTTAGTTTCCAATAACTTCTATAAGTCGCAGGTAGTTAGCCTACATACTAATGCGGGACATTTGTATACTGTGGCGATGCCAAATACAGTAGATGTCCCAGATAAAGACTGTCCTCCTAAAAAGCAGGAGCTTTCAAAACCTGCAGTGGTGCATTACAGTGCAAGTACAGAATTCCATTATATGGTACTATCTAATATTTATTTACATATTAATTTTAATAACCTCAATCGCTGGGCAAAACAAGCACTTGCCCGAAACGGAGTTCACGTCTCATATTCACATGCAACTGAGTCTGTGCTCATCCAAACTAGTCCTATTAAGCCAAGTACACATGCAAGTGTCGCGCAAGGAGTGATGGCCCTTTATGATAAGTTGCTGCTTCCAAAGCAATTAGGGCAGCTGTAAAACGGTTTAGGTCTCAATCTCCGCAGAAAGACGTGGCTGATCGTTGTGCTGGAGCATCCCTTGCAGGGCTTATTGCTTTCTATTGTCCTGACCAAGTTGGTCTGTCATTAATTAGGCTGTATGCACTCCCTACTGCATCTGATTATGATAAGAGTCTGCAGCAGGTGGCAGATTAGAGGGCGATTCTGGAATCGGTAGATCCTAAACATCAGACACTGGAGAGAGACGTACCCATCTGGAGGTGTTTCCACTTCAACTCGGAATTTATTAGAGTTTCGAACAGGGGATGTACGATCTTTTGAGATGTTACAGGTTCTGGGCAATCTTATTGTTCAGCATATACACTTCAAATAAAGTTCAGTTCTACGGAACACGAAAAGATGATAACCTATCATATTTAGTCATAAGCGATAAAGATCAGCTGACCGAATTTAAAATAGGCCGAATGGATAACCTAAAGCCAAATACTATTACTCAAAAGATAAAACGGAGAAAAGACTTATAGTTATCGATGAGTATTCAAAGTGTTTCAAGAGGGTTTGTGCTCGGTTCAATAGATTATCTTTTCAGTATGAAAGGTGGAAACAATTTTTTAAAACATTTCTAAAGATGCCGATCAAGTTGGAAATTAACACGAATAATAATTCAATAGTAATTAAAAAATTACAAAGTCCTGTGAAGTGGGTCAGTTAGCATCTACATGAAGACCTCACTTCTCAGGTGAAAAAAAATGTACGGGATGAATGAGAATGAAGTTCGAGTATACTTCATGAATGATGCTCAAAAAATTCTCTGTGACACAGTCATTTTACAAAATTACTAGAAAATTATTTATTTAGGTGTGTCGCAATTGAGAAAATAATTGAACCCGTTCTGAGAACATATATTATGATTGCACGTGTATATGCGGGTTCTCTGAAAAGAAATATACACAGTTTAAAGAGACAAATAAATTATGTGTGAGTAGTGGTAGGTCAGAAATGCAGGATAAGAATATTCTCTTGTTACAGATTGGGACCTCATTTATTGAGATCAATCAATTTTTACTAAATATGTTTTGTAAATTCAACTTAATGCATTGGTTAAATCGCCATAGGGGGGCTCAGGTTAGCCATGTGAGTTAAATCGTTGGCCTTAATCTCACATGGTAAAACTTTGAGTGGCGAGTTCGATGCTTGCCTGGGCAACAGGAACTTATTTAGTGACGGAATTCACCAAATAAAATCCTTAGTCCCACCCTGGCTAGAGAAGGATGGTAACCTGTAGATAACCTGTCCCAATTAGCCTTAGTTGCAAAAAGTGACGTTAATAAATAATAATAATAATAATAATAAATCGCCATAATTTATCTCAATTGTCTATAATAGATGATGATGGTGTTAAACTAACTTCAATCTTAATGGTAGAATATTTGTTGTTGCTGTTAAAAGTAATTGAAGTGCGTTATCACCCGAGGATTTCAAATGTTGCTTCTGAAGATCGTTTAAAAAATGAAATTTTTCATAATCTATTTATAAAACCCTGTCTCAACTCGGAATTGTATTCTCTGTAACTAACCAATTCTTAATGTATAATATATAATCAAATTCTTGTAGAACAAGTTACACATTCAGCTGAGGGCTCAGGTTAGCCATGCGAGTTGAAGCGTTGACCTTTATCTCACATGGTAAACCTAGAGTGGCGAGTTCGATTCTTGCCTGGGCAAAGGAAATTATTTAGTGACAAAATTCATTAAATAACGTCCTAAAATCCCACCCAGGCTAGAAAAGGGTGGTAACCTGTAGATAACCCGTCCCGATTAGCCTAAGTTGCAAAAAGTGGACGTTAATAAATAAATAAATAAACACATTCAGCTGCAACATTTCAGAATACTAATAGCTCCCAAAAAAGGTGTTTGTATTATGAAGAAAGAATCCGGAAATATGTATTAAGATTTTTTCTACCATTCCAAAGATGAGGTAAGAGAACAAAGGAAATCCTTACTTAGGAAAGAATACTCTGAGCCACCATGTTTACCAAAACTAAACATGTATTTGCAGTCTATTTGAGGTTTGCTTTATTCTGACATCATACTTCACATTATCTGTACAGTTCCTGTTAGAATTATATCTTCAACATCAGTTAGTGTCTCGAACGGGCATGTTCAGAAACTTTTATTTTTAATTGATTTTTGCCCTTGTAGATTGTCAGTGCTACTGTACGGTAAAATTTACTACTGTAGTAAATGAGCACTTAGA
Organism: Riptortus pedestris; assembly: GCA_019009955.1. NCBI lineage: Eukaryota > Metazoa > Arthropoda > Insecta > Hemiptera > Alydidae > Riptortus > Riptortus pedestris. Next base: position 153,325,626 of record CM032232.1, on the reverse strand, counting down.
AGAACTGGCCGCTTCAAATGTTGTTTCTATGCATGAAAATCTAATTTTGTATTAAAAAAGTATAAATCCTATAGAAATGATTCTGGAGAAAGTTACCAAGGAACACCAAATTCAGACTAGGAGCCTACTGTGGCCCATCCGGAAAAGAGAAGGGTCTGCAAGGCTCAGTGTCAAAGTCAACAATAGTGATGTTCTTCATCATGCATTACAAGAAGGTTTACAGTCCTAAATCAGCTCCTGAACCACCGACAATAACGCCTCTTTCTTCAAAGAATAGTTTTATTGAATCACTAAGAAGAACAGAAGCTATGCCTAATGCTATTTTCATCGATTTGGGTTCTGAAGATCCTACAGGGACAATGACGGCATCACGAGCGAAGACTTGTTCATCATCCAACTTCTGTGCTTTGAGTACAACAATGTGACGAGAATACAACTACAAGATTGTTTTGCAAAAACTAGAAACCTTCTAGACTCTTTCCAGAAGTGGGTGGTCATATTCGAGGAACGTCTTCCAGGTGATGTAAACCATAAACAAAGAAAATCAGAAGACAGCTGACAAACCTACCTCTTCTTCGAGCTGAGAAGTAGCTGGCCATCAGTTCGCTACTTGGGAGGGAGGATGTTTGCCACAACGACGGATCTGGCCAGCGGCCCAAGCCTACCTTTTCTCCGAGCTGAGAAGTAGCTGGCCATCAGTTCGCTACCTTGGGAGGGACGATGTTTGCCACTACGCCGGATCTGGCCAGCGGCCCAAGCCTACCTTTTCTTCGAGCTGTGGGGGGGGGGGGGGTCTGGTGTGGGGGGTGGTGGGGGGGGTGGGGGGTGGGGGGTGGTGTGGTGGGTGGGGGGGGGTGTGGGTCGGGGGGGGGGGGGGGGGGTGGGGAGGGGGGGGGGGTGGGGGGGGGGGGGGGAGAGGGTGGGGGGGTGGGGGGGGGGGCGGGGGTGGGAGGGGGCGGGGGTGGGGGGGGGGGGGGGGGGGGGGGGGTGGGGGTGGGGGGTGGGAGGGGGGGGGGGGGGGGGGGAGGGGGGTGGGGTGGGGGGGGGGTGGGGGGGGGGGGGTGGGTGGGGGGGGGGGTGGGGGGGGGGGGGGGTGGGGGGGGGGGGTGGTGGGGGGGGGGGGGGGTCGGGGGGGGGGGGGGTGGGGGGGGGGGGGGGTGGGGGGGGGGGGGGGTGGGGGGGGGGGGGGGTGGGGGGGGGGGGGGGTGGGGGGGGGGGGGGGTGGGGGGGGGGGGGGGTGGGGGGGGGGGGGGGTGGGGGGGGGGGGGGGTGGGGGGGGGGGGGGGTGGGGAAAAAAAATAAATAAAAAGACGGTTTAAATATGTTAGTTTATAAGCCATATGATAGTATTAAAATACAGTGACTAAGTATATTGTATTAAAAAATAAAAAAAAAAATAAATAAAAAGACTGGTTAAATATGTTAGTTTATAAGCCTTATGATAGTATTAAAATATAGTGACTAAGTATATTGTATTAAAAAAAAAAAAAAAAAAAAAAAAAAAAAAAAAAAGAAGACGGGTTAAATATGTTAGTTTATAAGGCTATGATAGTATTAAAATATAGTGACTAAGTATATTGTATTAAAAAAAAATATATAAAAAAATAAAAAAAAAAAACAATATTAAATTATTAAAGTATAATAGTGCTTAAGAATTTTGGTAAAAAAAAAAAAAAAAAACACTAAATCATCCAACTTCACACATAACCCTCTACATTTCTAAATTTAACATTCTATGATAACAATAAACATTCAATAGTTGTAGGGCGTAATAACCTAGTAGTTTGATCGGCCATTAACACCGTAACCTAGCCAACAATTTTGTTGGGCACAAAAGATTTAACACAACTTGGGATGTGAATTAGCATTAATTCTTCCATGATTATAAGCTATATTAAAAGTGTTAGGTCCAGACGGGGGTGGAGGTTATTAGGGAGGCCTGAAATGAAAAATTGTGAAATTTCGTTTCCTATTAGATTCTCGGCAAACATGCACATAACAAAAGTTGTTTACTTTTGTTATTTAAAGTAACTTTTGTTGTATTCACTTTGCCGTAAATGAAGTAAACACGGGATACACGCTAAAACTATAGCGGGAGTCGTTAATTTTAGTAATGCTTATTTCAGTGTTTTTAATAAATGTATATTATGACAAAAGATGTTATGTTTTAGTCTTATTTGATAGTTGTAAGTATGATTGGGATTAGTGAGGTTATAAATCTTCGTCGCCTCCTCCTCATTTATTTATTTTCCCTATAACTTTTTTAGTTATTTCCAATAGAAATGTAAACTATAAGAGCTGTTAAGTAGGTATATTGTACATTTATATTTAAGTTCTTACAACTTTTGTCATGTATATACTTGCCGAAAAACCAATAGGTATTGATATATCGCTATTTTTAATTTCAGGCTTCCCTTACAACCCCCACTCCTTCTCGTCCCAAGAAATGTTGGTACAGATTATTATCATGGAGGAGTTAGTGCTAATACACATTCCGAGTTTTGTTTATTTCGGTTGAGTCTTTTATGCCAAATAAAATTATTGACTCCAACTCATTTTTTCTAAGGTATACGACAAAAGTGTATATAACAAAAGTTACCCTAAATAACAAAATAAACAACTTTTGTTCTGTGCATATTAGCGAAAAACATTTGCCAGTACGAAACATTTGTCATATCTGTCGGTGAAGACCGTCATCACTGGCTGATAGTCGAGTATAGTTGGGAAGCGATTTCGATGCAACGAAGTCGAATTGTGGTAACCCTTTTCCCCAAGCGACGACAAAGTGGCAATGGCACAACTAGTGCCGCGAGCCAAAAAAAAAAGTCTAAGTTGGGTTAGTAGTAATGTACATAAATAACTAGAGCAGAAGCCAACCATTTTATTGTGCACTAACGATTGAACCAAACTTAACAAAACTCGATAAGTGAATTAGAAATAATTCTTCCATTATTATAAGCTATATTACTATTTGTAAGTTCGAACGGGAGTGGAGGTTATAAGGGAGGCATGAAATAAAAATTCGCAATATTTCGTTGTCTATTTGTTTTTCTACATTAATATTTTATCCTTGATAATTCAAATGTATATTATTTATTTAACGCCAGTATCAGATTGCATGAAGAAAAATATACATACTGCCCCCCCCCTTCTCTTCTTCCAAACATTAATTCATGAGAAACGCCAGTTTGCCCTTAAGTGCATTTAATACTTTATTTAATTAAAAGTCCGTCACGCAGGGGCTGCGTAAACTACGCAGATTTTCCAAGCGAAGGATTACAATAGATAAATATGCATACTAGTAACGCCACCGCAAATATCAACTGAATAAATAGAAACGGTAATGAGAAATCTTTCAGTTACAAGTTAATAACTTTACAACGGAAGGCGCCTGAACTGTAAACAAACAGGTTAGCCAACCTGAATACTAGACCGGAAAGGAAAACCATTAATGAAATATATCTCAATACAACACATTAATTTTCTTGAGAACTATTTACTATAGCTAATACTGTAATTTGTAATAAATCAGAATAATCTTAATCTCAATTACTTAAATTGTAGTAATCCAAGAACAATAGAAGGGGGGGGGGATCAACAGAACGTATTTGCAAATATCTCACAAAGTAAAAGTTCAATTAAAACAATATTCCGTATTTAACCTTTTAATAATGTGGTTCATGATATAACAGCTAATTATGAATATAACATGACTAGGAATGGGGGTTTATTGAAAGCGGAAAACTATAAATCCTAATATCTCGGTTAATATTCATGATATAGAACAATATTTATAGACCATTTAATTTTCAATAAGATTGGTTCTATACAATTTTTCGATCCGACGTATAATAACGGAGATATTTCGAATTTTCAAAATTCTCCTATCCCTCTAAATCCCCCCCTTCCCGCTGGTCCGATTTCAGCCATTAAAGAACTTGACCTTTATTTTTTCATACAACGATCAAATCAAAATTGCGACCGCTAGAGCGTTAACACACAATATATACACATAATTTTGAACGGACCTCATTTTAGTCATCTCCTGGGTAGGATCCATAGGCATTTGAGGAAATTTTGCCAAAATCGCGTCTTGAGTACGAGCTCAATAGCTGATTTCCCTTAAGGGGAATCTGTCAAAGTTGTGAAAAATATTTGAAAAAACAGTTTTAGTATTGGGAAGATACTGTAATCAGATTTGTTAATATAATTTAATGAATTACAGGATTGACAGGATTAATGAATTACAGATCCTAAATGAATGGTAGGTTGGTAGCACTGAGCTCAGGGAGGTTTGGAAAAACTTCCTTTGTCCCATCAGTTCTGCCGCTTCCCTGACAACCTCATATTGCTCTATGTTTACATATCACTTGGTGCTTATACTTTTAGTAATGTAGTGTTATTCTCAGGAATGTCAATTTCTTTAATTATCATAAGTAAATAATTTAAAAGGATTAACGCTGGGGAAGTGCACACAGTTATTTCTGGTATTTTATTAACTCTGCTCCGTTAATGTATGATATACTTCATTGAACCCACTATGTACCAATATGAATATACAGTTTACAATCGACAATTACAAAAGAGTATTTTAATAGCGGCTGTGACGTTTCTAAAACAGCTGCCATCGTTGGGCTTGGTACTGCATGAAGGGAAGGAACTTTTATTCATGCATTGTTTGGAAGATACAATAGTTTCTATGATTAAGAATTATATGGTCAATTACGTTTAAATAATAAAAAAAAAATACATGCAGCAGGAGACGGGAAATATAAAAATATTGAGGACAGTGAAGCCTTACATAAATAATTTTATTATTAACAAATCCACAGTAAAGACGGGTATAAACACTGAGACGTTTGAAAACCATCATTGGTCAGCCAACAATGATTTCCCACATTTTCTAAAATTACCCTAATCACATTTTTGAGCCATTCTCATGAATCGTTTGGAGTTACTGTTGACTATTTTTGAGTGAAATTTGGCAAGAAATGCCACATTACTTTCAATAAAAATTGTATATGTTTTGGAATGACATTAAAACATTAAAAAACAAATATTTTATCAGGAAAAACTTGAAGCTTAATGCTTACATAACAGTTGTATGGTAAGTAAGTGTTGTTATAGATGAAAGCAGCATTCTCTCCTTCGGCGAAGAGTGGGATCAAGTTGTTTATATGATTCTGCTGGCTGTGGTCCTGCTTAGCTCTGACGTACATCCAACGCCTAGTCGTGTCGGCCAGCCCAAGTGATTTGCCCTGTTTCACAACCATCAGTAGTTATCATGTACAATATTACTTAAGTAATAATAAATGAATACAGAAAGGTGATTTCTACCATTCGGCTTATTGTCAAAACAATGAAAGGCTAAAACAAGTCGATGAAGGACGAATGAATGAAAGTTGATGAATGCCGGCTTAAAGAAAGCAACATTCCATTTGCTCCAAGGACACACAACTCATCTCATACATTCTACGGGTATAGCTCTAAATACAACTCCAAACAACTGGGCTTTTGTTCAAAACTGATTAAAAACTGCCATTAATATTTTAGAAATAATACAACAAAGATGAATATACCGATTTCATATGTGGTACCCACCCTCTCTAGTTCCCTCACTCACCCACCCTCTCTAGTTCCCTCACTCACCCACCCTCTCTAGTTCCCTCACTCACCCACCCTCTCTAGTTCTCTCACTCACCCACCCTCTCTAGTTCCCTCACTCACCCACCCTCTCTAGTTCCCTCACTCACCCACCCTCTCTAGTTCCCTCACTCACCCACCCTCTCTAGTTCCCTCACTCACCCACCCTCTCTAGTTCCCTCACTCACCCACCCTCTCTAGTTCCCTCACTCACCCACCCTCTCTAGTTCCCTCACTCACCCACCCTCTCTAGTTCCCTCACTCACCCACCCTCTCTAGTTCCCTCACTCACCCACCTCTCTAGTTCCCTCACTCACCCACCCTCTCTAGTTCCCTCACTCACCCACCCTCTCTAGTTCCCTCACTCACCCACCCTCTCTAGGTCCCTCACTCACCACCCTCTCTAGTTCCCTCACTAACCCACCCTCTCTAGTTCCCTCACTCACCCACCCTCTCTAGTTCCCTCACTCACCCACCCTCTCTAGTTCCCTCACTCACCCACCCTCTCTAGTTCCCTCACTCACCCACCCTCTCTAGTTCTCTCACTCACCCACCCTCTCTAGTTCCCTCACTCACCCACCCTCTCTAGTTACCACCCACACCCACCCTCTCTAGTTCCCTCACTCACCCACCCTCTCTAGTTCCCTCACTCACCCACCCTCTCTAGTTTCCCTCACTCACCCACCCTCTCTAGTTCCCTCAATGACCCACCCTCTCTAGTTCCCTCACTCACCCACCCTCTCTAGTTCCCTCACTCACCCACCCTCTCTAGTTTCCCTCACTCAGCCACTCTCTCTAGTGCCCTCACTCACCCACCCTCTCTAGTTCCCTCACTCACCCACCCTCTCTAGTTCCCTCACTCACCCACCCTCTCTAGTTCCCTCACTCACCCACCCTCTCTAGTTCCCTCACTCACCCACCCTCTCTAGTTCCCTCACTCACCCACCCTCTCTAGTTCCCTCACTCACCCACCCTCTCTAGTTCCCTCACTCACCCACCCTCTCTAGTTCCCTCACTCACCCACCCTCTCTAGTTCCCTCACTCACCCACCCTCTCTAGTTCCCTCACTCACCCACCCGCTCTAGTTACCGCACTCACCCACCCGCGCTAGTGCCCTCACTCACCCACCCTCTCTAGTTCCCTCACTCACCCACCCGAGCTAGTTCCCTCACACTCCCCCACCCTCTCTAGTTCCCTCACTCACCCACCCTCTCTAGTTCCCTCACTCACCCACCCTCTCTAGTTCCCTCACTCACCCACCCTCTCTAGTTCCCTCACTCACCCACCCTCTCTAGTTCCCTCACTCACCCACCCTCTCTAGTTCCCTCACTCACCCACCCTCTCTAGTTCCCTCACTCACCCACCCTCTCTAGTTCCCTCACTCACCCACCCTCTCTAGTTCCCTCACTCACCCACCCTCTCTAGTTCTCTCACTCACCCACCCTCTCTAGTTTCCTCACTCACCCACCGTCTCTAGTCCCTCACTCACCCACCCTCTCTAGTTCCCTCACTCACTCACCCTCTCCCCCTCACTTTTTATTTCCTCTTCCTCCATTCATCTATGAATTTTTTAAGTGCATCAAAGTTTTCTGCTGTGCCTACCCAGGAGATGACGAAAATGAGGTCCGTTCAAAATTATATATATATATCTATATATATATATATATATATAAATATATCTATATATATATATATATATATGTATATATATTTGTCTGTTAACGCTCTAGCGGTCGCAATTTTTGTTTGATCGTTACCAAACTTCATATTTAAGAGTTTTACGTAAAAAGAAAGATCAAGTTCGTTAATGGCTGAAATCGGACCAGTGGGAGGGGGGTTTAGAGGGGGGATTTTTGAAAATTTGAAATATCTCCATTATTATGAGTCGGATCAAAAGATTGTATAGAATCAATCTTATTGCAAATTAAATTTACTATAAATATTGTTCTATACATTTATTCTGTATCTTGAATATTAACCGAGATATTTGCATTTGTATGCATGTGTGTGGTCGGCAGGAGTCGGCTATGTTCGGGACTATCCGCCGAGGGCTAGTGCGGGCCGTTTCGGTAACTATTTGTCCCCCGTGAATAGGTTTAGAGATTCCTTAGTATTACTGTTGTTATTAGGCAGATTTCTCTATTGTAAAACTTCACGTGGGAAATCTGCTTAGTTTACGCAGCCCCTGCATGACGGACATTTTATATTTGTGTAGGTACTCTGCAAAATCACCGTGCCCGGTCAGGAATTGGCTTATAAAGTGGTTGGTGTACATCCATTCCCTTTCTATCCTGAATGTGACTGTCGGGAAGAATGTCTTAGCCGTGTATCCTTTGGTGGTGTCCCGCCATAGCTTCTCCCACTCGCTAGTGATATACTTGTTTGCTGCTTCTTTTAGTCTCTTTCTAAAGTTGGGTTCATTTCTGTCCATGGTCAATGCTTCTAGGAGCTCCGGCGTCAGACGTTGGGGGCTGCCATCCTCGTATTGTGCATCTTTCTGCCACCTTGGCTCTTATTACGAGGTCAATCATAGCGGTGCCTGCTATAATTTGGACTGCTTCGTATGAGGTTGTCCTATAAGCCTTGCAAATTCTTAACAGGACTTGTCTTTGACCCCTGAGGAGCAGTGCGTAGTGGTTCCTCTTGAGCATTGGCCCCCAGGCAGCGACGGCATACAGGACTGTGCTGAGATAGCATACGCTGTATATCGTAGCTGTTGGCTTATACTCCAGTCCCCATGTGGCCCTCGACATGCACTGTAGTATGTTTATGATCTTGGTTACCTTGCCTTGGAGCGCATCAACATGTGGCTCTGGATTGAAATGTTGTCCCATGCTGACTCCAAGATACGTTACCCTCTCGGGGAATTTAACGACGGTCTGTCCTAATCGAATCCTGGGAGGGTGTCGTTCATCGAAGTGCCCCCTCATCACTAAGGCACGCGTTTTCTCGGCCGCTATATTGAGTTTTGCCTCCTTCAGCCAGTCGGTGATGATGTTGATCGCCTCCGTCGCTTTCCTAACCACTCCGTCTCTTGAGCTACTTCGAACCACGTACGCCACATCATCGACGTAGGCCGTGGCACTGATGCCCGATGCTGCTAGAGTGCGCATGAGATCATCTATCAGTGCCAGCCAGCATAGCGGTCCCAGAACTGCTCCTTGTGGACTGCCCTTCGTGATATTTACTGCGGCCCCTGGTCCATTCCCGTCACGGATGTATGCCTTCCTGTCTTCGAGGAAGCTGCTTATTAAGGAGTGAATGTTGCTCGGCAACTCCATCTCCTGAAGGGACGCCAGAATCCGCGGCTACCACGCATTATCATAAGCTCCTGCTATGTCTAGGAAGACGGATATGGCGTATTTAGGGTTACCTTCGTCGCAGTCTTCTTTCAGGCGCCTTATGGTCATTTCCGTCGATCGCCCTGGGATGCCTCCGTATTGCCTGGTACTTAGCTTGCTGACGAAAGGCCAGAAAATAGTGTTTTTAATCAGCGTTTCGAGAACCTTTCCCAAGACTGGGAGCAGGCATATTGGCCTGTAACTTTTTGCGGAGCCTGGGTTCCTGGGTCCTTTTTTCTTAAACAGCACTACCGCGGCAATCAGCTGGACCCCTATCACGGGCATTGCTTGTTGGATCAGCTGAGCGCATATCCCCTCGCCGCCGGGTGCACCCTTTTTCCTCGTTTTTGCTACAGCGATTTCGACATCCAACCGATCCCAGTCAGGAGCAAACTCGGTGCCTACCGGAAGTCCTTGATTTGGTCATCCTCGCCAAGTATCTGTTCTAGCAGGTACTTGTGTGCTTGTCGGGTACTGTCCTTTACTTTCAACGGCGGGTAATGGGGGGGACCTAGGTGTCTGCTGTTTGATTGCCCTGTACGCAACTCCCCACGGCCCGTTTGCTGTGGTGTCCTCCACAAACGAACGCCAGGACTCCTTTTTGGGCCTGCGTATTTTGCAGGCATATGCGCTTTTAAGTTTTTTGTATAGCTGCCATAGCACGTGACGTAATTCTGGTTCTGCACATCACTGGGCGTTCTTCCTTGTTCTGTTAACTAAGGCTCTAGCTGCGCTAATGTCGTCATTCCACCAGGGATTTTTGTCAGACCGCTGATTTTTACATTTGAAATTCGCTTTCACCGCAATGAGCAAAGTGTTCTGGAGAGCAACAGCTTGGCACTCTACGTCGGCTTGATGGATTGGGAAAGCCTACTGAGTCACACTCAAGAAGCGGCATTTGGCAAGTGTTTCTCGATAATTTTCCCATTATCTTTTAGGGCGAATTTCCCGACCGAGCTGGTCCTCTCCGGGGTCCCATCTGTTTTCTAGGCTTAGACTTATGGTGGCGTGGCCGCTGGTGGTATTATGGTTCATGCTCCAGTCTTCGACGTTGCTGATCAAGTCGGGCGTGACCAAAGTTACGTCTATATGAGATTTGCCGTAGGTGGCCCTGAACGTGGGTGGCGAATGTCTATCATTAAGCACCTGGGGTCCACACTCTGTGATAAAGTCCGCCATTATTCTTCCTCTCAGGTTCGTCCATTTAGAACCCCATTCTACGTTCCAGGCATTGCAATCTGTACAGATCACCACCCTCTTTTTCTTGAACGTGTTCAGCAAGGCTCTACGGTACCGAGGATGGGTCCCATGGCGATGCTTGGCGGCATGTACACTGAGATTACGTGATAGGACGGATCTCAGAAGAACGTGCGCGGCTGTTTCTTCTGCTTCGCCGCAGGCAACAATGGGCTCCTTTTCTTTTTAAATTTATAAAGGTATGAGGCGAAGTTGCCATGACCTGAGAGGAACTGAGTGGTCCAATGGTCGGGCTCTAGTCCTAATCTTGCCTGCACGGTTTTGAAGAATTGCTTTGTATTTGATGCTTTTTCCGACGTGCTCCATCGGCTCTCCCGTTGATTCTCCACCCAGTTCTTGGCTCCTGCCTTCACGAGACCAGCGAAATTATGCTCTTCTCGAGGGATGTTAACTGCTTCCACCATCTCCATCGGTGTTGAGGCTGGTAGGGGCCATCCTTTTATTATCCTCCGCTCGACTACTTTGGCCTTGATTACTATATCTAGCGGAGCAACGCCTGCTATTACATTGGCCGCCTCGTACGAAGTTGTCCGGTAGGCTTTAATGATGCGTACTAAGAGAGTCCTCTGCATCCTATTCAAGGACTCATAGTGCCCTCTTTTCAGCAGTGGTCCCCAGGCTGCGGCGGCGTATGTGGCTATGCTGACGATACACGATTTATACAAGGTTAGTAAAGGCATAAACCTTGTCCCCCATGTCGCTCCTGCCATGCTCTGCAGAATATTCACGACTTTATTTGACTTCAGCAGTATGGAGTCTATGGTCGGATCAATTTTTATGTACTGCCCAAAGCTGACTCCCAGATACGATACCACTTCTGGGAAGTCAATCCACTGGCCTTCTATATTGATCCTTGGAGGATGGGCATGGTCGTACTTCCCTTTCATAATCAGACCGCACGTTTTCTCAAGGGACACTCTGAGCTTGACCTTCGCCAGGCACTCCAGGATGATGTCGAAAGCCGACTCGGCCTGTTCCTGTACTGTGGGCCTTGAGCTGCCCTTCGCCACTACCACAAGGTCGTCCACGTACGCGCTTGCTGTGATGCCAGATGCCTCCAGGAGCTTCAGGAGTCCGTCGATTAACAGGATCCACAGTGGGGGTCCTAGCACCGAACCCTGTGGGCATCCTTTAGTTATATCTACAGGAGCTCTCGTGTCGGCACCATCTCTTAAATAGGCCCGCCTTTCGTTGAGGAAGCTGCTTAATGCCTCGTACATGTTGCTTGGACACGCCATCTTTTGTAATGCTTCCATTATTGCTGGCCACCATGCGTTGTCATATGCCCCAGCTATATCGATGAATATTGCGAGCGCGTATTTATGCTCGCCCTGCTCGCTGTCGTCGATCAGCCTCTTGATGGCTTGTTCGGTCGACCTTCCTGGTATGCCTCCGAATTGCCTCTGGCTGGCTCTTCTAATTATTCGGGGAAATATCTCTTTTTTTATTAGGGTTTCCAAGACCTTTCCCAGAACAGGCAGCATGCATATGGGTCGAGGTCCCTTTGCCCTTTTTTCTTGAACGCCACGACTGCGGCCGTTTTCCAGTCTCTAGGAAAGTAACCTATTCCTTGGCAGGAGTTCATTATACGAGTCAGGTGCTGCCCTATCGCTGGCAAGGCTTGCTGCACCAACTGGGCCTGAATGCCATCTCCTCCTGGTGCGCCCTTCTTCTTCATTTTCCTCACCGCCATCTCCACGTCCAACTCGTCCCAGTCCTGAGAAAATTCAGTGCCTGGTGGTAGCCTGGAGGTCTCCCTAACTGCCGCCTGTTCCCTCGTGTCGCTAGCAGGATCGTCCTCTCCGAACAAAGCCTTGATGAAGTTCATACTTGCTTCAGGAGCGCTTGTTGGGATTAGCCCTCCATCTGCAATCGCCGGCAACGCAGGTTCAATGATCAGCAATCTTCTCCTTTCCTTTAATGACACTATAAACACTCACGGGCCGAACTTTACTCTCACGTTCACAGTTAATAGAGACGAAGGCGGACAGAGCGACCCTCGCGCAACCTCTCCTGGCAAAGGCTCTCCCCCTCACCCCCCCCTCAAGCACCTACCCTATTTTTTTTTTGTGGCAACGATTCGGCTAGGATAAAGGTTATTTAGTTTCCGACTTTATTGTTTTCAATCAGTTTGTTTTATGTTCCTCCATTCCTGCACGAACTCTTAAAAGGCAGCAAAGTTTTTCTGGCTCTGAACCGTTACTTCTGGATTCGGGTCATAACTGCAAATGGTGCGCATCATCTTGAGCCAAGCTGCATCATACCGTACACATCTCAGAAGAACGTGCGAGGCTGTTTCTCCTGCTTCGCCGCAAGGACACAATGGGCTCCAATTCTCCTCCCTTCCCCTCCTTCACCCACCCTCTCCCCCTTAAGGGAAATCAGCTATTGAGGTCGTATTATTGACCTTGTTGCAAGTATAAATTTTGAGGTGTAAAACAAGAAAAAATAAAGAAACTTGTTTGTTGTTTATCTTGTATTTAATTAGGTTTTAGCAGATTTCCCTCAAGGGAAAATCAGTTATTGAGGTTGTACTCATGACGGAATTTTCAAAATTTTTTCTTCAAATGTCCATCGATCCTACCTAGTAGATGACGAAAATGAAGTTCCGTTCAAAACTGTATATATATATATATATATATATATATATATATATATATATATAATATTATATATATATAATATATAGATCTCTATATATATAGATCTATCTATATATTTGCCTGTACCGCTCTAGCGGTCGCAATTTTTGTTTGATCGGTACCAAACTCGATATTTAGTCGTTTATGTAAAAAGAAAGATCCAGTCCGTTACCGGCAGAAATCGGACAAGGGGGAGGGGGGGTTTAAAGGGGAGGATTTTCGAAAAGTCGTAATATCTCCGTTACTATAAGTCGGATCAAATTTACTATAAATATTGTTATATACATTTATTCTCTATCTTGAAGATTATCCGAGATATTTGCATTTTTATGAAGTCTGTGGTCGGGTTTAGTTCGGATGAGATCGGGCATTTTCCGCCAGTACTCGGCTCAGGTGGAAGCTTCTTCTAACCTTACCTTACCTTCGTTACTTTGTGAGATTTTATGCAAATACGTTCCGCCCGCCCTCCGCCCCCCTTCTTTAGTTCTTGGACTACTAAAATTTGAGTTATTAAAATATAAAATTATTCTTACAATTCAGAAGCCGTTTCAGTTGGGAATTTATTTTAATTAACTGAAAGATTTCTCATTAACCATTTTGTATTTAATCATGGTGGTATTGTGTTACCAGTATGCAGATTTCTCTATTGTAAAACTTCACGTGGGAAATCTGCTTAGTTTACGCAGCCCCTGCGTGACGGACTTTTTATTAGTATTTTATGGTATAAGTTTTAGTTATTTGTATTTGTTATGTAACACATGTAGTATATTTTATATGGAGCATGTGTATTTTAAATAATAAAATCCCTTTTGGTAGGGTTACTACCATTAGGAAAATTAAAAAAAAAAAAAAAAAAAAAAAAAAAAAAAAAAAAAACCTCTCCCCCTCCCTCCCTCCCCTCACTGATCCACCCTCTCCCCCTCCCCTCCCTCACTCACTCACCCAACCTCTCTCCCACCCCCTCACCCACCCTCTCCCCCTTCCTCCCTCACTCACCCACCCTCTCCCCCTTCCTCCCTCACTCACCCACCCTCTCCCCCTTCCTCCCTCACTCACCCACCCTCTCCCCCTTCCTCCCTCACTCACCCACCCTCTCCCCCTCACTCACCCTCCTTCACCCCTACCTCCCTCTCTCCACTCCCTCCATCACTCACTTAACCCTCCCTCCCTCACTCACCCACCCTCTCCCCTCACTCACTCCCTCCTTCACCCCTACCTCCCTCTCTCCCACTCCCTCCATCACTCACTTACCCTCCCTCCTCCACTCACCCACCCTCTCCACTCCCTCGCTCCCTTCACCCTCCTTCACCCCTACCTCCCTCACACACCCCTCCCTCCCTCACTCACATACCCTCCTCCCTCACATCACCCACCCTCTCCCCCTCACTCACCCTCTCTATCTCACCCCTACTTCCCTCTCTCCACTCCTCCATCACTCACTTACCCCTCTCCCCTCACTCCACTCCCTCCACCTCACTTTACCCTTCCTCCCTCACTCACCCACCCTCTCCCCTCACTCACTCACCCTCCTTCACCCCTACCTCCCTCTCTCCCACTCCCTCCATCACGCACTTACCCTCCCTCCCTCACTCACCCACCCTCTCCCCGGCCTCCCTCACTCACCCTCCTTCACCCCTACCTCCCTCTCTCCCATCCCTCCCTCACACACTTACCCTCCCTCCTCACTCACCCACCCTCTCCCCCACCTCCCCCATCACGTTCACCCATACCCTCTCCCCCTAACCCACCTCCTTACCCTCTCACTCTCTCCCTCACTCCACCTACACATACCCTCCTCCCTCACTCACCCACCCTCTCCCCCTCACTCACCCTCCTTTACCCCTACCTCCCTCTCTCCCACTCCCTCCATCACTCCACTTACCCTCCCTCCCTCACTCACCCACCCTCTCCCCCTCACTCACCCTCCTTCACCCCCTACCTCCCTCTCTCCCACTCCCTCCATCACTCACTTACCCTCCCTCCCTCACTCACCCACCCTCTCCCCCTCACTCCTCACTCACCCTCCTTCACCCCTACCTCCCTCATCACCCTCTCGCTCCCTCACTCACTTCACCCTCTCCCCCTCACTCCCTCCCTCATCTCACTTACCCTCCCTCCCACACTCACCCACCCTCTCCCCCTCACTCACCCTCCTTCACACCCTACCTCCCTCTCCCCACTCCCTCCATCACTCACTTACCCTCCCTCCCTCACTCACCCAACCCTCTCCCCCTCACTCACCCTCCTTCACCCCTACCTCCCTCTCTCACCACTCCCTCCATCACTCACTTACCCTCCCTCCCTCACTCTACCCACCCTCTCCCCCTCACTCACCCTCCTTCACCCCTACCTCCCTCTCTCCCACTCCCTCCATCACTCACTTACCCTTCCTCCCTCACTCACCCACCCTCTCCACCTTCCTCCCTCACTCACCCACCCTCTCCCCCTTCCTCCCTCACTCACCTACACTCTCATCATTAACGAAATAAATTTAGCTAAACTTTAGTTAATTATTCATGTTTTCCTTCAGTTATGCTTAGTATTTTTAAATTACTTACTACTTCCATGATGATTGGGATGAGTTCGAACTCAACAATAACAAGGAAGTTCATGAATTTGTCGGCCCGGGGAAGAATTCTCATTACCTTATATACTTCATTTTTTCTGAAACAAACTGTACAATGTTAAAAGATAGGGCTGAGAAAATGGTCCTATAGCAAAGATAAATAAATAGCTGTAAATACTTCAAAATTAACAGAATGAATACATTAATAATGTTTAACTATGAAATTCACACAAATAGAAATGGTATTGTTGTGCTAGGAAGCTAGAAAAACGATATCCAGTCTTTCATTGGTTCGTTGATATCAGCAGCAAAAGATGTATTCTTGGAAGTAAAATACAAAATTAAGTAAATACATGAAGTAACAACTCTCGTAGTGGACTCAAGAAAAACCAGTAAGATAGTAGGGAGTAGGGCAATCTATCCTAGTGGGGCCAAAAGCAATAAGGAAGTAGGAAATAAGGGCAACTATCCTAGCGACCAAAAAGAGTAATATAGTTGGGAGTAGGGCATCTATCTTAGTGCCCAAAAGCAGTAATATAGTAGGTAGTAGGGCATCTATCTTAGTGGCCAAAAGCAGTAAATATAGTTAGGGAGTAGGGCATCTAATCCTAGTGCCCAAAAGCAGTAATATATAGGGAGTAGGCATCTATCCTAGTGCCCAAAAGCAGTAATATAGTAGGAGTAGGCATCTATCTAGTGGCCAAAAGCAGTAATATAGTACGGAGTAGGGCATCTATCCTAGTGCCCAAAAGCAGTAATATAGTAAGGGAGTAGGGGCAATCTATCCAAGTGCCCAAAAGCAGTAATATAGTAGGGAGTAGGGCATCTATCTTAGTGGCCAAAAGCAGTAATATTAGTAGGGAGTAGGGCATCTATCCTAGTGCCCAAAAGCAGTAAATAGGAGGGAGTAGGGCATCTATCCCTAGATGCCCAAAAGCAGTAATATAGTAGGGAGTAGGGCATCTATATAGTGGCCAAAAGCAGTAATATAGTAGGGAGTAGGGCATCTATCCTAGTGCCCAAAAGCAGTAATATAGTAGGGAGTAGGGCATCTTATCCTAGTGCCCAAAAGCAGTATATAGTAGGGAGTAGCGGGCATCTATCCTTGTGCCCAAAAGCAGTAATATAGTAAGGGAGTAGGGCATCTGTCCTAGTGCCCAAAAGCAGTAATATAGTAGGGAGTAGGGCATCTATCTTAGTCCCAAACCCAGTAAGATAGTTGGGAGCGTAGGGCATCTATCCCATGGCCAAAAGCAGCAAGATAGTTGGGAGTACGGCATCTATCCTAGTGGCCAAAAGCAATAAGAAGTAGGGAGTATGGCAACTATCCTAGTGAACAAAAAGAGTAATATAAGTTGGGAGTAGAGCATCTAACCTAGTGCCCAAAAGCAGTTAATATAAGTAGGGAGTAGGGCATCTATCTTAGTTGCCAAAACCAGTAAGATAGTTAGGAGTAGGGCAATCTATCCCAGTGGCCAAAAGCAGCAAGATAGTTGGGAGTACGGCATCTATCCTAGTGCCCAAAATCAGTAATATAGTAGGGAGTAGGGCATCTATTCTTAGTGCCCAAAAGCAGTAATATAGTAGGGTGAGTAGGGCATCTATCCTAGTGCCCAAAAGCAGTAATTATAGTAGGGAGTAGGGCATCTATCTTAGTGGTCCAAAAGCAGTAAAATAGTAGGGAGTAGGGCCATCTATCCTAGTGCCCAAAAGCAGTAATATAGTAGGGAGTAGGGCATCTATCTTAGTGGCCAAAAGCAGTAATATAGTAGGGAGTAGTGCATCTATCTTAGTGGCCAAAAGCAAGTAATATAGTAGGGAGTAGGGCATCTATCCTAGTGCCCAAAAGCAGTAATTATAGTAGGGAGTAGGGCATATATCTATCCTATTCCCAAAAGCGTAATATAGTAGGAGTAGGGCATCTATCTTAGTTGCCCAAAAGCAGTAATATAGTAGGGAGTAGGGCATCTATCCTAGTGCCCAAAAGCAGTAATATAGTAGGGAGTAGGGCATCTATCCTAGTGCCCAAAAGCCAGTAATATAGTAGGGAGTAGTGCATGTATCCTTAGTGGCCAAAAGCAGTAATATAGTAGGGAGTAGGGCATCTATCCTAGTGCCCAAAAGCAGTAATATAGTAAGGAGTAAGGGCATCTATCCTAGTGCCCAAAAGCAGTAATATAAGTAGGGAGTAGTGCATCTATCCTATGGCCAAAGCAGTAATATAGTAGGGAGTAGTGCATCTATCCTAGTGGCCAAAAGCAGTAATATAGTAGGGAGTAGGGCATCTATCTTAGTGCCCAAAAGCAGTAATATAGTAGGGAGTAGGGCATCTATCCTAGTGCCCAAAAGCAGATAATATAGTAGGGAGTAGGGCATCTATCTTAGTTTGGGTCCAAAACCAGTAAGATAGTTGGGAGTAGGGCATCTATCCCAGTGGCCAAAAGCAGTAAGATAGTTGGGAGTACGGCATCTATCCTAGTGCCCCAAAAGCAGTAATATAGTAGGTGAGTAGGGCATCATATCTTAGTGTCCAAAACCAGTAAGAATATTGGGAGTAGGGCATCTATCCCAGTGGGCCAAAAGCACAAGATAGTTTGGGAGTACGGCATCTATCCTAGTGCCCAAAATCATAATATATAGGGAGTAGGCATCTATCTTAGTGGCCAAAAAGCAGTAATATAGTAGGGAGTGGGGCATCTATCCTAGTGCCCAAAAGCAGTAATATAGTAGGGAGTAGGGCATCTATACTAGTGCCAAAAGCAGTAATATAGTAGGGAGTAGGGCAATCTATCCTAGTTCCCATAAGCAATAAGATAGTAGGGAGTAGGGCATCTATCTTAGTGGCCAAAAGCAGTAATATAGTAGGGAGTAGGGCATCTATCCTAGTGCCCAAAAGCAATAAGATAGTAGGGAGTAGGGGCATCTATCCTAGTGCCCAAAAGCAGTAATATAGTAGGGAGTAGGGCATCTATCCTAGTGCCCAAAAGCAGTAATATAGTAGGGAGTAGGGCATCTATCGTAGTGTCCAAAAGCAGTAAGATAGTAGGGAGTAGGGCGTCTATCCTAGTGGCAAAAACAATAAGATAGTAGGGAGTGGGGCATCTCTCCTAGTGACCAAAAACAGTAATATAGTAGGGAATAGGACATCTATCCTAGTGCCCAAAAGCAGTAATATAGTAGGGAGTAGGGCAATCTATCCTAGTGCCCAAAAGCAGTTAGATAGTAGGGAGTAGTGCATCTAGCCTAGTGGCCAAAAGCAGTAAGATAGTTGGGAATAGGGCATCTATCCAAGTGGCAAAAACAATAAGATAGTAGGGAGTGGGGCATCTCTCCTAGTGACCAAAAACAGTAATATAGTAGGGAGTAGGGCATCTATCTTAGTGCCCAAAAGCAGTAATATAGTAGGGAGTAGGGCATCTATCCTAGTGCCCAAAAGCAGTAATATAGTAGGGAGTAGGCATCTATCCTAGTGCCCAAAAGCAGTAATATAGTAGGGAGTAGGGCATCTATCCTAGTGCCCAAAAGCAGTAATATAGTAGGGAGTAGGGCATCTATCCTAGTGCCGCAAAAGCAGTAATATAGTAGGGAGTAGGGCATCTATCCTAGTGCCCAAAAGCAGTAATATAGTAGGGATAGGGCATCTATCCTAGTGCCCAAAAGCAGTAATATAGTAGGGAGTAGGGCATCTATCCTAGTGGCCAAAAGCAGTAATATAGTAGGGAGTAGGGCATCTATCCCATTGCCCAAAAGCAGTAATATAGTAGGGAGTAGGGCATCTATCCTAGTGCCCAAAAGCAGTAATATAGTAGGGAGTAGGGCATCTAACCTAGTGGCCAAAAGCAGTAAGATAGTTGGGAGTAGGGCATCTATCCTAGTGGCCAAAAGCAGTAATATAGTAGGGAGTAGGGCATCTATCCTATAGATCGTTTCACTTCGAGATGGCAGTATGTATTTTCTATGGGGTGCTCTGTCTCCCTCTTGCATATGCCTCGCTAGATAGCTCTGTCCTCCTCCCTCCGTGCGACGTTGCCGCTATATCTCAAAGTTGTCCAATTTTTACGGGAAAAATTCTCTAAAGTTCAGAATTTATCGCTCCATCTGCCTATGCTAAAAATTTATCAAGAAAATAAAATCTTTTTTTGCAATTAATTGTTTTTTGTCCATTTTTTTACATAAAATTTTGAATTCTTGTTTCTCTCGTCACTGTGATCTTATTTTTTAAGATATTAGTTTGAAATTCGACATGAAGTTAGTATATATTATCTTTATTCGTAGCAAGGAACAATTTTTTTTTCAACGACATTCCTTTCCATGTTTTTGCCATAATAAAAATAAAAATTGAGAAATCCTATTTTTAAAAAGTAGCCTGCGGGGAATTTCCGTTCTATAATTGTTTTATTAAGTTTTGTTATACTCCTTTTAAAGAGGACAATTCAAATTTAATTTTGAGCCTCCTCCGAACATTATGGGACGCTGACAACTGATGCAATTAATGTTTATATGTTGTGGGAGTGTTGCAGCACGAGGAGAGCTGGACCCCCCGGCTCTCTCCCGCCCGCTCTCCCGTTCTTTCTTATAACTGTCTATTCTACCATGATTATTTAAAAAGCCTCAACTCAGAAATTGTAAATTTTACTGGGAAGCACTTTTTTTATTAATCTTTTTAATGTGATTTGAAGTTAATAACTTAAATATATCTTTCAAAATGTAATTTTCGACAAAAATTGGAGTTAAGGCCTTTTATAAACTGAGAGCAATAGAGGACTGTGAACAAACAGGCAAACAATAATATTAATATATATCTTTAATCCATTAATAATTATTCATTATAATCATAGTTGCATAATTAAAAAATAAAACCATTTTAATCAAAGAAATTCCTAATAAAAATCTTTAATGACCTTCAAAAATGTCTATTGAAAGCAACTTAATTTTAGAGTATCTAATTTCTTAGCCCATCTGCCAAGGAGAAGAAGCCTATTAAATTTAACGTTTAACGAAAAAACTATCCATTAGATTATTGGCCAAAATAGTCAAAATCTTAAGTATGCTTCATGGGCTAACAATCAAAACAAAAAGCACGAAAATGTAATATTATATTAAGAAAATATAATATTATATTAGGTGCTCTATAAAAACATCAGTACTTGTTTCTTCGTATGACAGAGGTTCAACTCCGCTCATTCATTTCGAGTACGCGACGATCGCACAACATATAAACAATAATTGCAACAGTTGTAATAGACCCATAATGAACGTAGGAGGCTCAAAAATAAATTTGAACTGTCCTTTTTTAAAAGGTTTATGACAAAACATAATAAACAATTATAGAACGAAAATTCCCCGCAGGCTACTTTTTTAAAATTGGATTTCACAATTTTTTTATTTTTATTATGGAAAAAACATGAGAAGGAAGGACATTAATAAAAAAATTGTTCCTTGTAACGAATATAGATAACATAAACTAACTTCGTATAGAATTTCAAACAAATATCTTAAAAAATATGATCGCAGTGACGAGAGAAACAAGAATTTCCATTAAATTTTTTAGGTAAAAAATTGGCACAATACAATTTATTTCGATTGTGTATCTTGTTTTGTTGATTTATTCTTAGTATAGGCCGATAGAAGATTAAATTCTGCACATTTCAGAATTTTTCCCCGAGTTTTTCAGAAATTTGGCGGATTTGAGTGAGATTTGGCAACAGCGCACCAGATCTACTGCCATCTCGAAGTGAAACGCACTATAGTGGCCAAAAGCAATAAGATAGTAGGGAGTGGGGCATCTCTCCTAGTGACCAAAAACAGTAATATAGTAGGGAATAGGACATCTATCCAAGTGGCAAAAACAATAAGATAGTAGGGAGTGGGGCATCTCTCCTAGTGACCAAAAACAGTAATATAGTAGGGAATAGGACATCTATCCAAGTGGCCAAAAGCAATAAGATAGTAGGGAGTAGGGCGTCTATCCTAGTGACCAAAAAGAGAAATATAGTAGGGACTAGGACATCTATCCTAGTGGCCAAAAGCAGTAAGATAGTTGGAAGTAGGGCATTTATCCTAGTGTCCAAAAACAGTAAGATAGTTGGGAGTAGGGCATTTATCCTAGTGGCCAAAAGCAGTAAGATAGTAGGGAGTAGTGCATCTAGCCTAGTGGCCAAAAGCAGTAAGATAGTTGGGAATAGGGCATCTATCCAAGTGGCCAAAAGCAGTTAGATAGTAGGGAGTTGGGCAATAGGATGAATGTGGCGATGAGACAGGCAGAGAGACCAACCTGCCTATCAACATAGTCTCCTAATCCATCGCCATGCAATAGGATGAATGTGGCGATGAGACAGGCAGAGTGACCAACCTGCCTATCAACATAGTCTCCTAATCCATCGCCATGCAATAGGATGAATGTGGCGATGAGACAGGCAGAGTGACCAACCTGCCTATCAACATAGTCTCCTAATCCATCGCCATGCAATAGGATGAATGTGGCGATGAGACAGGCAGAGTGACCAACCTGCCTATCAACATAGTCTCCTAATCCATCGCCATGCAATAGGATGAATGTGGCGATGAGACAGGCAGAGTGACCAAACTGCCTATCAAACATAGTCTCCTAATCCAGTCGCCATGCAATAGGATGAATGTGGCGATGAGACAGGCAGAGTGACCAACCTGCCTATCAACATAGTCTCCTAATCCATCGCCATGCAATAGGATGAATGTGGCGATGAGACAGGCAGAGTGACCAACCTGCCTATCAACATAGTCTCCTAATCCAACCTGCCTATCAACATAGTCTCCTAATCCATCGCCATGCAATAGGATGAATGTGGCGATGAGACAGGCAGAGTGACCAACCTGCCTATCAACATAGTCTCCTAATCCATCGCCATGCAATAGGATGAATGTGGCGATGAGACAGGCAGAGTGACCAACCTGCCTATCAACATAGTCTCCTAATCCATCGCCATGCAATAGGATGAATGTGGCGATGAGACAGGCAGAGTGACCAACCTGCCTATCAACATAGTCTCCTAATCCATCGCCATACCTTCCATCTTCAAACTATCCATATTTATCTTCACATTCATAATCTCATGGGACCTTATATTCTCTATTTATAAGTAAAACTCCAATGAGCTGAAGTAAGAGTTTACTGAATGATGAAAACAAGAATAATATCATATCTCAAATATGAAAAGAGTTATTAGTACAACGCTCTAAATATTTGAGTTATGAATAAAAGATTAGATGATTAGACCCACATTTACCTGGACCACCTATTGTCTGTTCCTGAGATCTTGTATAAAGAGATTGCACATGATTTTCCAGTTTCGGGGATTGGCATGGTAAAGACTTTAGTGAGATGATATATTGAGTCTGAATCTGTAAATTCAAAACAAAACGATAAGTTGAGAAAAAATGGGTAACATATGACTAGTTAAGCTTCTATGTCTATCTAATTAATACTGGACGATTTCTTTATACATATATTTGAACTATGGAATAAATTGTTTACTTTCAAATCACTTTAGCCAAATGGCACCTCCTCCCATGGAACCCTGTTATATTCTTCTCTTGTCCAATTTCTTTCACCTGTAAGTATCTTGTTCCAATAAATATTCTTCTCTGGACAGGTACCCTACTTTAGAAAGCATCCTTCTTTATTAGCGTGTCTTGTTCCAGTAAATATTCTTCTCTGGACAGGTACCCTACTTTAGAAAGCATCCTTCTTTATTAACGTGTCTTGTTCCAGTAAATATTCTTCTCTGGACAGGTACCCTACTTTAGAAAGTATCCTTATTTATTAATGTGTCTTGTTCCAGTAAATATTCTTCTCTGGACAGGTACCCTACTTTAGAAAGCATCCTTCTTTATTAACGTGTCTTGTTCCAGTAAATATTCTTCTCTGGACAGGTACCCTACTTTAGAAAGTATCCTTATTTATTAATGTGTCTTGTTCCAGTAAATATTCTTCTCTGGACAGGTACCCTACTTTAGAAAGCATCCTTCTTTATTAACGTGTCTTGTTCCAGTAAATATTCTTCTCTGGACAGGTACCCTACTTTAGAAAGTATCCTTCTTTATTAAAGTGTCTTGTTCCAGTAAATATTCTTCTCTGGAAATGTACCCTACTTTAGAAAGCATCCTTCTTTATTAACGTGTCTTGTTCCAGTAAATATTCTTCTCTGGACAGGTACACTACTTTAGAAAGCATCCTTCTTTATTAACGTGTCTTGTTCCAGTAAATATTCTTCTCTGGACAGGTACCCTACTTTAGAAAGTATCCTTCTTTATTAACATGTCTTGTTCCAGTAAATATTCTCCTCTGGACAGGTACACTACTTTAGAAAGCATCCTTCTTTATTAACGTGTCTTGTTCCAGTAAATATTCTTCTCTGGACAGGTACCCTACTTTAGAAAGTATCCTTCTTTATTAAAATGTCTTGTTCCAGTAAATATTCTTCTCTGGACAGGTACCCTACTTTAGAAAGCATCCTTCTTTATTAACGTGTCTTGTTCCAGTAAATATTCTCCTCTGGACACGTATCCTACTTTAGAAAGTATCCTTCTTTATTAACATGTCTTGTTCCAGCAAATATTCTTCTCTGGACAGGTATCCTACTTTAGAAAGTATCCTTCTTTATTAACATGTCTTGTTCCAGTAAATATTCTTCTCAGGACAGGTACCCTACTTTAGAAAGTATCCTTCTTTATAACCATGTCTTGTTCCAGTAAATATTCTCCTCTGGACAGGTACCCTACTTTAGAAAGTATCCTTCTTTATTAACATGTCTTGTTCCAGTAAATATTCTCCTCTGGACACGTATCCTACTTTAGAAAGTATCCTTCTTTATTAACATGTCTTGTTCCAGCAAATATTCTTCTCTGGACAGGTATCCTACTTTAGAAAGTATCCTTCTTTATTAACATGTCTTGTTCCAGCAAATATTCTTCTCTGGACAGGTATCCTACTTTAGAAAGTATCCTTCTTTATTAACATGTCTTGTTCCAGTAAATATTCTTCTCAGGACAGGTACCCTACTTTAGAAAGTATCCTTCTTTATTACCATGTCTTGTGCCAGTAAATATTCTTCTCTGGACAGGTACCCTACTTTAGAAAATATCCTTCTTTATTAACGTGTCTTGTTCCAGTAAATATTCTCCTCTGGACAGTAGATGCCAATATATCTGGTAGACAGGATTTTTGTGAATATAGAGGCCGTTCATCCAAATAAGTTTTATTTCATTTTTTTTTTTTTAAGAGATGTAATTGTGTTAGTAAAATTTCTAGTTAGTTTATTTTTAAATATAATTTGTAAAATACCTAATGATTCATCAACTATGATTGAAAGAGAATGGCAGTCGAGAGTTGCTTGAGTTCTGAGGTCTAGCAATAGCTGTGATAATTCCTGTCCAGGCTGGTAGAGGGGCAGCGATATGCCTACATCACTCGGCAGCCTAGGACAGTCCGGCTCTGCAAACCAATATGGAATAAGCATCACTTTCTATATTTGTTTCTTAGAATTAAAGATGAAAACAAAAATAAATACACCTGGCACAAGTTGTTTATAAAATAACATCTAGTATGGTGCCAGCTCAAATTCTACTCTGTACTTCTCTTCAAATAAGTACATATAATATGTAAACTGGATGAGATGTTTAGCGATTCAGTAGCTTTACGTAAGAATTGAATGAGTAAAAAACAGGAAAATAGTCGTAACTCTGTTGACAACTGTTTATAATTATTTAACATATTTGATACTGTACTGTCTACCACTTTTCTAAGCCTATTAAAATATAAACCGTGAAGTATGCACGTGTTTGTGTGTGTGTGTGTGTGTGCATTTGTGTTTATGTGTGTTTATTAAATTTATATAATACATTTGATTAAAATATAACTCCATATTTGATTGTCTGCTATCAATGAAATTATGAATACCACTGACAGTGATAAATTTAAAATGTTACTTTTACATTTCCCAAAACTGAAAAAATCATTGGCTTACCTGTAACGGCTATAAACAATACAGCAGCTTCTCTGGAGTTGAGGAACAATTTCCAGATGTCAGAGCAGCTTGTTATGCTGAAAATAGCAGTAACATCTAAACAAAACAAAATGTTATCATGATAATGTTGTCAAAACCTACATAAAAAGAATAAACTATTTTTGGAAATAGCAAAATGAGGAAAATATGACTTTTTTGTTTAAATTTTCTTATTTATTGAATCCTTTTGCTATTAACCATACACATTTATTTTAGAGTCTTTTGTAATTCTTGTAGTAAGGCTAGTACTTACCACTATTGAAAAGGCATTGACGCAAGCCTAAATGTATAATCTAAAACTATATGATACAACTTTTAGAAATTGCCAATAAAACATTCTGCACATACTGGACAAAATAGGATATTATGGATGAATAAAAAAGTCTCTCTTCAGATGCTACATAAAATAAACTGATTTCCCGCCATTCCGTGTGTGTGTGTGTTGTGTGTGTGTGTGTGTGCGTGTATGTGCATCTAGCCTTCCTTAGCTCTATACTATTAGGTTGAACAGACCTAGCCTTCCTTAGCTCTATAGTTTTAGGTTGAACAGACCTAGCCTTCCTTAGCTCTATAGTTTTAGGTTGAACAGACCTAGCCTTCCTTAGCTCTATACTATTAGGTTGAGCAGACCTAGCCTTCCTTAGCTCTATAGTTTTAGGTTGAACAGACCTAGCCTTCCTTAGCTCTATACTATTAGGTTGAACAGACCTAGCCTTCCTTAGCTCTATACTATTAGGTTGAACAGACCTAGCCTTCCTTAGCTCTATAGTTTTAGGTTGAACAGACCTAGCCTTCCTTAGCTCTATACTATTAGGTTGAACAGACCTAGCCTTCCTTAGCTCTATAGTTTTAGGTTGAACAGACCTAGCCTTCCATAGCTCTATAGTTTTAGGTTGAACAGACCTAGCCTTCCTTAGCTCTATAGTTTTAGGTTGAACAAACCTAGCCTTCCTGAGCTCTATAGTTTTAGGTTGATCAGACCTAGCCTTCCTTAGCTCTATAGTTTTAGGTTGAACAGACCTAGCCTTCCTTAGCTCTATACTATTAGGTTGAACAGACCTAGCCTTCCTTAGCTCTATAGTTTTAGGTTGAACAGACCTAGCCTTCCTTAGCTCTATACTATTAGGTTGAACAGACCTAGCCTTCCTTAGCTCTATAGTTTTAGGTTGAGCAGACCTAGCCTTCCTTAGCTCTATAGTTTTAGGTTGAACAGACCTAGCCTTCCTTAGCTCTATACTATTAGGTTGAACAGACCTAGCCTTCCTTAGCTCTATAGTTTTAGGTTGAACAGACCTAGCCTTCCTTAGCTCTATACTATTAGGTTGAACAGACCTAGCCTTCCTTAGCTCTATACTATTAGGTTGAACAGACCTAGCCTTCCTTAGCTCTATAGTATTAGGTTGAACAGACCTAGCCTTCCTTAGCTCTATACTAATAGGTTGTACAGACCAAGCCTACCTTAGATCTATATTTTTAGGTTGAAGAGTCTATTCCTTACTTAGCTCTATACTATTAGGTTGAACAGACCTAGCCTTCCTTAGCTCTATACTATTAGGTTGAACAGACCTAGCTTTCCTTAGCTCTATACTATTAGGTTGAACAGACCTAGCCTTCCTTAGCTCTATACTATTAGGTTGAACAGACCTAGCTTTCCTTAGCTCTATACTATTAGGTTGAACAGACCAAGCCTTCCTTAGCTCTATACTATTAGGTTGAACAGACCAAGCCTTCCTTAGCTCTATACTATTAGGTTGAACAGACCTAGCCTTCCTTAGCTCTATACTATTAGGTTGAACAGACCTAGCCTTCCTTAGCTCTATACTATTAGGTTGAACAGACCTAGCCTTCCTTAGCTCTACGGGTATACTATTAGGTTGAACAGACCCTTCCTTGGCTCTATAGCTTCAGGTTGAACAGACCAAGCCGTCCTTAGCTCTATACTATTAGGATGAACAGACCCTTCCTTGGCTCTATAGCTTCAGGTTGAACAGACCAAGCCGTCCTTAGCTCTATACTATTAGGTTGAACAGACCTAGCCTTCCTTAGCTCTACGGGTATACTATTAGGTTGAACAGACCCTTCCTTGGCTCTATAGCTTCAGGTTGAACAGACCAAGCCGTCCTTAGCTCTATACTATTAGGTTGAACAGACCTAGCCTTCCTTAGCTCTATAGTTTTAGGTTGAACATACCTGGCCTTCCTTAGCTCTATAATTTTAGGTTGAACAGACCCAGCCTTCCATAGCTCTATAGTTTTCGGTTGAACAGACCTAGCCTTCCTTAGCTCTATAGTTTTTGGTTGAACAGACCATGCCTTCCTTAGCTCTATAGTTTTAGGTTGAACAGACCAAGCCTTCCTTAGCTCTATACTATTAGGTTGAACATACCTGGCCTTCCTTAGCTCTATAGTTTTAGGTTGAACAGACCAAGCCTTCCTTAGCTCTATAGTTTTAGGTTGAACAGACCTAGCCTTCCTTAGCTCTATAGTTTTAGGTTGAACAAACCTAGCCTTCCTTAGCTCTATAGTTTTAGGTTGAACAGACGAAGGCTTGCTATCACTGATGATGACTGATGAGAGACAGGAGCATTGACGAGGGAGGGGCCATCATCATCAATCAACGCCTAACCAACACATACAATAATTATCTCCCCAACACTTTAATGAGAGACGGGAGCATTGACGAGGGAGGGGCCATCATCATCAATCCACGCCTAACCAACACATACAATAATTATCTCCCCAACACTTTAATGAGAGACAGGAGCATTGACGAGGGAGGGGCCATCATCATCAATCCACGCCTAACCAACACATACAATAATTATCTCCCCAACACTTTAATGAGAGACAGGAGCATTGACGAGGGAGGGGCCTTCATCATCAATCCACGCCTAACCAACACATACAATAATTATCTCCCCAACACATTAATGAGAGACGGGAGCATTGACGAGGGAGGGGCCTTCATCATCAATCCACGCCTAACCAACACATACAATAATTATCACCCCAACACTTTAATGAGAGACGGGAGCCTTGTCGAGGGAGGGGCCATCATCATCAATCCACGCCTAACCAACACATACAATAATTATCTCCCCAACACTTTAATGAGAGACGGGAGCATTGACGAGGGAGGGGCCATCATCATCAATCCACGCCTAACCAATACATACAATAATTATCTCCCCAACACATTAATGAGAGACAGGAGCATTGACGAGGGAGGGGCCATCATCATCAATCAACGCCTAACCAACACATACAATAATTATCTCCCCAACACTTTAATGAGAGACGGGAGCATTGACGAGGGAGGGGCCATCATCATCAATCCACGCCTAACCAACACATACAATAATTATCTCCCCAACACTTTAATGAGAGACAGTAGCATTGACGAGGGAGGGGCCTTCATCATCAATCCACGCCTAACCAACACATACAATAATTATCTCCCCAACACATTAATGAGAGACAGGAGCATTGACGAGGGAGGGGCCATCATCATCAATCCACGCCTAACCAACCCAGCCTTCCTTAGCTCTATAGTTTTAGGTTGAACAGACCTAGCCTTCCTTAGCTCTATACTATTAGGTTGAACAGACCTAGCCTTCCTTAGCTCTATAGTTTTAGGTTGAACAGACCAAGCCTTCCATAGCTCTATAGTTTTAGGTTGAACAGACCTAGCCTTCCTTAGCTCTATACTATTAGGTTGAACAGACCAAGCCTTCCTTAGCTCTATACTATTAGGTTGAACAGTCCTAGCCTTCCTTAGCTATATACTATTAGGTTGAACAGACCTTGGCTTGCTTAGCTCTTTAGTTTTAGGTTGATCAGACCTAGCCTTCCTTAGCTCTATACTATTAGGTTGAGCAGACCTAGCCTTCCTTAGCTCTATAGTTTTAGGTTGAACAGACCTAGCCTTCCTTAGCTCTATACTATTAGGTTGAACAGACCCTTCCTTAGCTCTATAGTTTTAGGTTGAACAGACCTAGCCTTCCTTAGCTCTATATTTAGGTTGAACAGACCAAGCCTTCCTTAGCTCTATACTATTAGGTTGAACAGACCAAGCCTTCCTTAGCTCTAGAGTATTAGGTTGAACAGACCTAGCCTTCCTTAGCTCTACGGGTATACTATTAGGTTGAACAGACCCTTCCTTGGCTCTATAGCTTCAGGTTGAACAGACCAAGCCGTCCTTAGCTCTATACTATTAGGTTGAACAGACCTAGCCTTCCTTAGCTCTACGGGTATACTATTAGGTTGAACAGACCCTTCCTTGGCTCTATAGCTTCAGGTTGAACAGACCAAGCCGTCCTTAGCTCTATACTATTAGGTTGAACAGACCTAGCCTTCCTTAGCTCTATAGTTTTAGGTTGAACAAACCTAGCCTTCCTTAGCTCTATAGTTTTAGGTTGAACAGACCAAGTCTTCCTTAGCTCTATAGTTTTAGGTTGAACAGACCAAGCCTTCCTTAGCTCTATACTATTAGGTTGAACATACCTAGCCTTCCTTAGCTCTATAGTTTTTGGTTGAACAGACCATGCCTTCCTTAGCTCTATAGTTTTAGGTTGAACAGACCAAGCCTTCCTTAGCTCTATACTATTAGGTTGAACATACCTGGCCTTCCTTAGCTCTATAGTTTTAGGTTGAACAGACCAAGCCTTCCTTAGCTCTATAGTTTTAGGTTGAACAGACCATGCCTTCCTTAGCTCTATAGTTTTTGGTTGAACAGACCTAGCCTTCCCTTAGCTCTAATTAGTTTTAGTTGAACCAGACAAAGGCTTGCTATCACTGATGATGACTGATGAGAGAGACAGGTAGCATTGACCGAGGGGAGGGGCCTTCATCATCAATCCACGCCTAACCAACACACATTACAATAATTATCTCCCCAACACTTTACTGAGAGATGGGAGCATTGACGAGGGAGGGGCCTTCATCATCAATCCACGCCTAACCAACACATACAATAATTATCTCCCCAACACTTTAATGAGAGACAGGAGCATTGACGAGGGAGGGGCCTTCATCATCAATCCACGCCTAACCAACACATACAATAATTATCTCCCCAACACTTTAATGAGAGACAGGAGCATTGACGAGGGAGGGGCCATCATCATCAATCCACGCCTAACCAACACATACAATAATTATCTCCCCAACACTTTAATGAGAGACAGGAGCATTGACGAGGGAGGGGCCTTCATCATCAATCCACGCCTAACCAACACATACAATAATTATCTCCCCAACACTTTAATGAGAGACAGGAGCATTGACGAGGGAGGGGCCTTCATCATCAATCCACGCCTAACCAACACATACAATAATTATCTCCCCAACACTTTAATGAGAGACAGGAGCATTGACGAGGGAGGGGCCTTCATCATCAATCCACGCCTAACCAACACATACAATAATTATCTCCCCAACACTTTAATGAGAGACAGGAGCATTGACGAGGGAGGGGCCTTCATCATCAATCCACGCCTAACCAACACATACAATAATTATCTCCCCAACACTTTAATGAGAGACAGGAGCATTGACGAGGGAGGGGCCTTCATCATCAATCCACGCCTAACCAACACATACAATAATTATCTCCCCAACACTTTAATGAGAGACGGGAGCATTGACGAGGGAGGGGCCTTCATCATCAATCCACGCCTAACCAACACATACAATAATTATTTACCCCACACTTTAATGAGAGACAGGAGCATTGACGAGGGAGGGGCCATCATCATCAATCCACGCCTAACCAACACATACAATAATTATCTCCCCAACACTTTAATGAGAGACAGGAGCATTGACGAGGGAGGGGCCATCATCATCAATCCACGCCTAACCAACACATACAATAATTATCTCCCCAACACTTTAATGAGAGATGGAGCCTTGACGAGGGAGGGGCCTTCATCATCAATCCACACCTAACCAACACATACAATAATTATCTTCAAACAAATGAGGTCTAGTTTTATTGTCAAATACAGGGCTGAACCCTTCAGCTTCCCACTATCAAACCCTATGTGATATCTTCAAACAAATGAGGTCTAGTTTTATTTGACAAAATACAGGGCTGAACCCTTCAGCTTCCCACTATCAAACCCCTATGTGATATCTTCAAACAAATGAGGTCTAGTTTTATTTGTCAACAGGGCTGAACCTCGTGATATCTTCAAACAAATGAGGTCTAGTTTTATTTGACAAATACAGGGCTGAACCCTTCAGCTTCCCTCTCTCCAACCCTATGTGATATCTTCACACAACCGAGGTCTAGTTTTATTTGACAAATACAGGGCTGAACCCTTCAGCTTCCCACTATCAACCCCTATGTGATATCTTCAAACAAATGAGGTCTAGTTTTATTTGACAAATACAGGGCTGAACCCTTCAGCTTCCCACTATCAACCCCTATGTGATATCTTCAAACAAATGAGGTCTAGTTTTATTTGGCAAATACAGGGCTGAGCACTTCAGCTTCCCACTATCAACCCCTATGTGATATCTTCAAACAAATGAGGTCTAGTTTTATTTGACAAATACAGGGCTGAACCCTTCAGCTTCCCACTATCAACCCCTATGTGATATCTTCAAACAAATGAGGTCTAGTTTTATTTGACAAATACAGGGCTGAACCCTTCATCTTCCCACTATCAAACCCTATGTGATATCTTCAACCTATTGAGTTCTAGTTTTATTTGTCAAATACAGGGCTGAGCACTTCAGCTTCCCACTATCAACCCCTATGTGATATCTTCAAACAAATGAGGTCTAGTTTTATTTGACAAATACAGGGCTGAACCCTTCAGCTTCCCACTATCAACCCCTATGTGATATCTTCAAACAAATGAGGTCTAGTTTTATTTGACAAATACAGGGCTGAACCCTTCAGCTTCCCACTATCAACCCCTATGTGATATCTTCAAACAAATGAGGTCTAGTTTTATTTGACAAATACAGGGCTGAACCCTTCAGCTTCCCACTATCAACCCCTATGTGATATCTTCAAACAAATGAGGTCTAGTTTTATTTGACAAATACAGGGCTGAACCCTTCAGCTTCCCACTATCAACCCCTATGTGATATCTTCAAACAAATGAGGTCTAGTTTTATTTGACAAATACAGGGCTGAACCCTTCAGCTTCCCACTATCAACCCCTATGTGATATCTTCAAACAAATGAGGTCTAGTTTTATTTGGCAAATACAGGGCTGAGCACTTCAGCTTCCCACTATCAACCCCTATGTGATATCTTCAAACAAATGAGGTCTAGTTTTATTTGACAAATACAGGGCTGAACCCTTCAGCTTCCCACTATCAACCCCTATGTGATATCTTCAAACAAATGAGGTCTAGTTTTATTTGACAAATACAGGGCTGAACCCTTCAGCTTCCCACTATCAACCCCTATGTGATATCTTCAAACAAATGAGGTCTAGTTTTATTTGGCAAATACAGGGCTGAACCCTTCAGCTTCCCACTATCAACCCCTATGTGATATCTTCAAACAAATGAGGACTAATTTTATTTGTCAAATACAGGGCTGAACCCTTCAGCTTCCCACTATCAACCCCTATGTGATATCTTCAAACAAATGAGGTCTAGTTTTATTTGACAAATACAGGGCTGAACCCTTCAGCTTCCCACTATCAACCCCTATGTGATATCTTCAAACAAATGAGGTCTAGTTTTATTTGACAAATACAGGGCTGAACCCTTCAGCTTCCCTGTATCAACCCCTATGTGATATCTTCAAACAAATGAGAATTTAGGATAATATTCCTGATAGGTACCCACTTTATGTTTTTTTTTCAGGTTGACATATTTTTCTGTTACTGATTGAGCATAACGAGCCTGACATAATTTTAAACGTTGATCTCATTTGACCATTTCCAAACTGATGAAGGAATTGGGACATTCAAATAATAACATTTAAAACTCTTTTTCCATTCTTTTAAACGCATCTACCATAGTATTGACATTATTCCCAACCAAAATTCTATCATCTACATGAATAACCAAAAAGAGATTACAATCAGAGTTTTTAAAATACATACAAATAAAAAGGCATCTGTCAGATTTCAATCGAAATATATTACATATTTTAAATGAATTTGTAAATCTATTATTCTAATTAGCCATCGCTTCTTTAAACAAGTCACAAGTGATTCATGTGACTTGCATACTGTATTTTTATCTTCAATGTTATAACCTTCTGGTATACACATATAAGTATCTTCTGACAACTAACAATATATAAATGCAGTTTTTATATCGAATTTCATTATATAATTGCCATTAAAGTTAAATAAAGCAAATAAAACTCTAAATAAGACATTATTAATGACTGGGCTAAATATTTGTCAGAGACCAGACCCCAGAGTTTAATTGGAAAGCTTTTACTCCAAATATTTCCTTTTGCTTCTTTGACATCGACCAGACTCCAGTCGTAGTTTTTCTCAAGTGAAGTTTTCTCTTCATCTATCACCTAAATCCATTGTTGTTTTCCACAATGTCACGGCTCCTTCGTATGTCAAGAGAAACTAATCGTCAAAGTTCATGGGCTGTTGTTTTTTTTTCTTCGACTTCTACAAAGATCACTCATTTCATCTTTGAAACCATAGAATGCTTCTTCTTCAGTTGCAGGAATTGTTTCTTCCTCATTAGGAATACAATTTTTACTGTTTGAGGTCAAATTTTGTTTGCCTTTTCTAGGAACTTGGGAAATTTCATTCGATCCGCCGTCTCAATTGTTTTTTTTTCAAAGCTGTCTCAAAATCTAAGTAATTGTCCTCAGTCCTCTGTTCAGCTTTTTCTTTATCGAAAATAACATCGTGAGAAACAACTATTTTCTTGCGTTTCGGATCCCAAAGTCGATAACCGTTAAGTCCATATCCTAGAAGCATTAGTTTTTCACTTCTTACATTCAATTTATTAAATGTTGCAAGGATTTTAAAATATGCTGGACAGCCGAGGATTTGCAAGTCAGGTATACTAGGCTTATGTCTATTCGGCATTTCTGATGGAGTTCAATCTACAGATAGGGATAGACTTGTGTTCTAAATATATGCAGCACTTATCCCGAAACTGTTTAAAAACATTATTTTCAAATAAGAGTGCTTGAGTTTTGTCTAACAAACTCCTCTCATCTTCGGTCGATGAGAATCACTCTCATTCTCATTGTTTAATTGCAATGAGCGAGTAGTCAAGAACATTCGGACCATTATTGGAGTAGAGTTTGAGTTTCCCCCCAGTATACCCACTGCCAGGATCACAATTCAACTTATGTACTTTTCAAATAGTCTAATCCTTCCACTTCCTCGACATATGGCTCAATGAATTATTTTCTTTCATTCTAAGTCTCAACAGATACTTTTTATTATCACAAGTAGGTGGATAAAAGGGTCGTATAATACGAGCGTGTGATTTGTAAGGGTCGTACAGCCCTTCCTGTTTCACTTGTAAACATATTTTACAAGTGCGATTGTACTTAAATTTAAATTTATACCATCGACTATAGGAATAAGCTTCTTCATATAAGGAACACTCATGCATCCGAGTTTCTTATGCCATTCATGAGCAAGATCACTCTTTTCAACCCGAAAAGCTTCCTCTTTTTTTATTTAGATCGACAACAAAAACATAATTTTGTTTTGTACCTTCGAACACAACTTTGTATTCTTTAGATATAGTCACTTTGTTTTTCTCAAATGTTACAATGCCTCCATTATGAGTAATTGCACTAACACTTATTATACTTTCGGACAAGTCAAGTAAATACAATGCGTTTTTTAAGGGACACTGCAAGCTAACTATGTCACCAGTAACTAGAGCTTTCATAGAGTCTCATTTTTTTTTCTAATGATACTTCAGATTCCTTTGGGTTGAGGTTTGTCATCTGTTTGCCTATAAAACTAAAGCTATTTTATCACGTTTATATTTATGACCACCTCTTTTACCAGAAAGAAACAGTCCTTGTCAATGTGATTATTTTCCTTGCATATATTAGAGGGCATTTTACTTTGGACATTTGTGGGCAGCCTTTCATAAATTGTAAGGGTGATTTACATTTAAAACAGCATCTACTAATGGAACTTATATTTTCAATCAGGTTGTTTTATTATCTACCTTAAAGGTGACCTGATCATTTGAATAAAGAGTTTTGTTTCTAGATTCTTCAGCTAGAAGTCTCGGAAAAAGATTAGATTTGGTTTTTCTTCTTTTCGAGTCCAATCCTAAGCGGTTTTAAAATAAGAATATTTTTGGGGTAAAGAACCAATAACTTTATTTATTATCGTGTTGTCATTTATGTTATTATTATTATGTTATATTTATTATCATATTTATCTTTGGATTTAGAGAATTTAGTTTGAATGTCATGATTTCAATTTTCAAAATATAATTTTTCATGTCAGAATCTTTTCCAAAAGTGTAATTATAGAATTGTTGCAATCGGTTATTAACGGATTCATCCGAACTTCTCTCAAACATTTCGAGTATTTTAAGGAACATTTCGACTGCATATTTGAGAAATTACAATGTGAAATAAGCACTTAGTATCGATTATTTTTACAAGCAGTTTTTAAGTGGATGAGTGTCCTTTTTATGTCATATTCCCATATAAAGAAGCTCTAGCTTCACTCCTATATTTGTCAAGAAAATTAGACAAACCTTTAAAATTGATATAGAAAATCTGATTGATATAATAAGGCATTGCTGTGTACAATAAAGGCAGTATATTTAAATGTAGTCTGTACAATTTAACGAGTAAAAACTTAACAGTTACTTGTGTCAGTGGTGTTGTTTGTTAGTACATTGTTCTAACAGCTCTTGGACCGACCTCTCAAAAAACACTTTTATAACGAAATATAAAAAAAATAATTAAAATATTAATTATTTACTGATGGTATATTCTGGGTTTTCACGACTAAAATAAGTGTTTAAAAAGAATTTAAGGTTATGTTTTCTGTCTCTGAGAACCTGTTTGATGTAAATATGAAAGAGAACGTTGATCCTTGATGATGGTCGCAGACTCAAACCTAAAGCCCAAAAATTAAAGAATCATTCCTTGACAAAGCTTTCTCAGATTAGTTTGGCAAGAACGTAAAAATTCACTCAAAATATCTCTTATGAGCTTTCCCATTGGCTGTATGCATTTCTAGTCGAATGTCTTGATCATTACGAATTCTACCCATAGGAATTTGTCGATGATTTTTGAAAATTCCAATCTCCAGAGGTCTTCATCAGCTGAGAATATTTGACTCTGTCAGGTTCGAAAGGAAATTAAGAGTGAGGCCTGCTCTATTACGAGGGCATTACTCATCAATGATCATTACTTTTTTATCGAAGTAGATTCTCAATTGCCTCTTACAATTAGTTGTAGTATGAAATATACATTAATTTCAACCGAATGCAAATTCATTGTGATTGAGTAATGTAGAACTAAAAGGCTCACTTATCATTAGACAAAATTTATGATCTGGAAGGAAATGAAGTTTCTCGCCAACTCTTGTTACAGTTAAGTTTGAAGCAGCAAGTCTTACTCATTATCCACCATCATATTTATCAAGCCCAATATATTAACTAGTTGTACCAATCGATACAATTAAGAACTGCCCTCCCCCTTCATTGTATCACGGATAAATACTTTTCACACAGCACACATATCAATACAATTATTGTAGACTCTCCTAAAAAAGGATAGACAATAAACTCAACAATGAGCAGTTATGCAGTATGAAACCACTCTAACAACTTTTAATTTAAATTCTGTAATCTTAGCTAATTATTCCAAGAATAGTAATATAAAAGGATCTGACAAAACAATAGTAGCCAGATAGTGTAGACAATTGGAATTAATTTCTATTCCATATCTGTTTCAGGCTAAGGTCATTGAAAAAAGATACATTTAAAAGCAAATGGAATTATCTTACTTACCTTCTTTAATTCGATAGTTTGCAAGGTTTCTGAAGTGTATTGCAAGCGATTCTCCTTTCAGATACTTTTCATTCATATCAGCTACCATTTCCCT
This sequence comes from Riptortus pedestris, assembly GCA_019009955.1. Taxonomy (NCBI): domain Eukaryota; kingdom Metazoa; phylum Arthropoda; class Insecta; order Hemiptera; family Alydidae; genus Riptortus; species Riptortus pedestris. The sequence goes on along the minus strand of CM032232.1, from coordinate 153,288,086 downwards.
TACTAAGCTTTCTAAGCCTTTATATTTCGGATGCATAAAAAACGGATCGATCACAACCACTGAAAGAAAAATCGAAATAGTCTAATGTCATTTTCAGTGTAGACTAAGAATGCCTATTTATTTATTAAAAATGTTATTATTATTCGAGAATTTATTTTCTCTCTCCGAATATTTTACATGTGTCAGGAAATGCATTAAAGGAACTCAAAGCAAGACCATAGTTTCGAATGATACCTTCCTCTTTCGAAAAAAAAAAACTTTCCTAAACACTCTTTAAAAAAATCTTAATGACAAGATTTTGATCCCAACCTTCAAAATTGAACGGATATTGATTATATTTTTGACACTACTACAGTAACCAATGTGATCTAAAGCACAATTATTTCTTTTTTGTGGGTGTTATGATTGAGTTTGAAGCTAAACATTTGAGGCTATAGATCCTTTCTGTCTACCTCCGAATACGCTTATAACATATTATAATTTAGCACTGTTGTCTTTATAGACAAAATATTTGTTCTGCTTCCCTAACAGTTCTAAATTTTATTTCTATATACTTGGTGGCTGAAAGAGTCGACTGTATTTCTCGAAGAAAATATGTAAAATGGGCTTGCCTTTTAAGCATTTGATTGTCAAGAAAGCAGTTTATATCCTATTTACTAGACAAAAATACCACCTGCAAACTGTTAATATTGCCAAATTTGTTTCGAATACATCTCAAATGATTTGAAAATAGTATTAATGGAACTAGTAATAAAATATAATTATAATCGAGCTTAACTACAAAACAAAATGAATAATTCATTTAGGGAGAGTAGTGTAGTACTTATTTTTATTTTGTTATCGATTTATTATTATAAAATAATCATAAATAGTATTAAAACTATATTCAAGAACTATCGAATGATTTTTTTTTTAAAATATAAAACCCTAAGAAATCTCATTACATTTTTTTTTCTGCGAAACAAAATTTTAAAAGCACTTACCCAAGGTGTCATTAGTTTTTCTATTGGAAGTATCATAATAATATTCATATGAGATTGCAGTCATGAAATGAAATGGAAATAGGAGTGTTGTTAGAATGAATATCAAACTGGACATTTATAGTGGAGAAGTGTCTATGTGGAGAATATGGCAAATGATACACAGACTTGTGACTAAGATGACATATTTTAAACATGTATATCCAATCAGAAACATGTTCACATCAATGACACTCCTCTTCAATCCGTCATCTTATAAACAATTCATGGAACCTATATGTTACTAGGTCTCCTTCCACAAAATGAGGTCATTGATTTAACAAATGTTTACTAGAGAAATAGTCGGTGGAATTAATTATAAATGGACTATCTGAGCTTTTAAGCCTCTTATTTGTACACAAATAAAGTTGACGAGCCAAATTTAAATTAGGGTGATAGGTGAGGGTAAGGTATAAGATTTGAACTTGGCGCCTTATTGACTATCGGTAATGGAGCCTAAGAGGTAGAACTGAGAGGCAGGGTTCGATGCCCAACACCTAGCTAGTCCCCGAAGATCAGCTTTGTTTACTTCGCAACTTTGTTCTCTTCAAGTAAATCATTTTATTTTCTATTGTTATTAGTGAATTTGTTGCAAAATGCCGAGTGAGTGTGTTGTAGCAACATGTTCTAACAACTCTGGGTAGTCAGGAGAGTCTGTAACTATTATCGGTTCTCGGAAAAAAAAAAAAAAAACAGAAATTGAGAAACAGTGGGTGTCTTGCAGACGAGGAGATTCGAAATCAATTCCTGAAACTAATGGGGTTTTTTCAGAACATTTCAGTGATAGTGATTATGAAAGGAATTTACAAGCAGAATTGTTAGGCTGTGTTCCTAACAGATTGAGGTCAAAGAAAGAAGCGGTGCCCCACCTAAATTTACCAGTGCTGTCCATAAATAAACAGACATCTACTAGCTCTACTTCTGACTCGAAAAGTGAAACATCTAGACAATGTAGGAGTAAAAAGTCCGTCACGCAGGGGCTGCGTAAACTAAGCAGATTTCCTATGTGAAGTTTAGCAATAGAGAAATCTGCATACTGGTAACACAACACCACCATAAGTAAATACAAACGGTAATGAGAAATCATTCAATTAATTTTAATAAACTCCCAACTGAAACGGCTTCTGAATTGTAAGAATAATTTATATTTTAATAACTCAAATTTTAGTAGTCCAAGAACTAAAGAAAGGGGGGGGCGGATGAACAGAACGTATTTGCATAAATCTCACAAAGCAACGAAGGTTAGAAACTACAGGTTAGGTTAGAAGCTTCCGCCAGAGCCGACTTACGAAAACGGCCGGACCCGACCACAGACTTCATAAAAATGCAAATATCTCGGTTAATATTCAAGATAGAGAATCAATGGATCTTACACTATTTATAGTAAATGTAATGTGCAATTAGATGGGGTCTGGACAATTGTTCGATCCGATGCATAATAACGGAGATATTTCGAATTTTCGAAAATCCCCACTCTAAACCCCCCCCCCTCCCTCTGGTACGATTTCAGCCATTAACGAACTTGATCTGTCTTTTTACATAAAACGGCTAAATATCGAGTTTCGTAACGATCATACAAAAATTGAGACCGCTAGAGCGTTAACAGGCAAATATATATATATATATATATATATATAATTTTGAACGAACCTCATTTTCGTCATCTCCTATGTAGGATCGATGGACATTTGAAGAAATTTTTTCGAAACTCGCATCATGAGTACGACCTCAATAGCTGATTTCCCTTGAGGGAAATCTGCTAAAACGTGAAATACGTAAACGTGCCCTGTGTCGCATTAATGAAATTTCCCCCAAAAAGATATAAAGTGATTTTTTAGGTAATAACGAAGAAATTGATTGTAATGAATGTATTCTCTCAGAGAATAAAGTTTCTGAATATGAATCCAAATTAAAGGCCTTGCTGAACCTAGTAAAAAAATTAAAATGTAAAAACATTACTTTGCAAAAAGAAGTTACGATTGCAGACAGATAATCACCATCTAAAAATAACAGTGCGGTTTGAATGGATGGGCTCCAACATGAGTGCCATGCTCTTGACAAGGATCCTCCTCGAACCGACAACCCAGTAGTTTCTAGCCCCAAAAAACAGTTGACCTAACCTCTAAACCTATTCACGAGGGACGAATAGTTATAGAAACGGCCGCTAGAGTTCTCGCCGGAAAGTTCGAACATAGCCTACTGGTGACCACACGCAGAATACAAATGCAAATATCTCGGTTAATATTCAAGATACAGAATAAATGTATAGAACAATATTTATAGTAAATTTAATTTGCAATAAGATTTATTTTATACAATGTTTCGATCCGACGCATAATAACGGAGATATTTTGAATTTTCAAAAATCCCCCCCTCTAAACCCCCCCTCCCACTGGTCCGATTTCAGCCATTAACGAACTTGATCTTCCTTTTTACATAAAACGATTAAATTCCGAGTTTGGTAAAGATCAAACAAGAATTGCGACCGCTAGAGCGTTAACAGACATATATATATATATATATATATATATATATATATATATATATATATATATATTTCTATATATATATATAGATATATATATAATTTTGAACGGACCTCATTTTCGTCATCTCCTGGGTAGGATCGATGGACATTTGAAGAAATTTTTCGAAACTCGCATCATGAGTACGACCTCAATAGCTGATTTCCCTTAAGGGAAATCTGCTAAAAGATTCTACCTCAATGGAATAGTCAATGTTTGAAATAGTTTACATTCTAGATACTGGATATCTTTCTTTATTGCTCGATTAGTTTCAATATTACTAACTTTATTTCGTTTGATAATAGTAGTCATTACTATTTTCATGTCAGTAACATTTCATCTTATAATATTAAATTTTTTTTTGTATTGTTTTAATTACATAGACGAACGCGTCAATTAAACGAACACGTCTCAATTTTAAGTAACTATTATGTCTTTATCTTTAATTGAATCTAATTTTGACGTGGCTTATTTCAAGTAAAATACATCCAACTAAACTAATTTGGTATCATTTATAGACATATATCATTATAATAAATTATTTTTCATCGAATTGATTATAAAAGGGCTTCTATTGATGGTAGGTGATTCTGAGCTAGGATGGATTGATGTAAGCTAGTGAGCATTACTTTGAAGTGAGCACCTCTTTGGGCGAGGCGGCTAGATCTACATACTTGTTATGTTTACCTGTAGTCTCCTTTTGATGCTACAGTTGAACATTTATCTTCAAACATGTATCTCTATTATTCCAGATGAAGTTGAACTTGGCTTTTTCAGACTGCCAGCCTTAATATTGTTTAGCCGATAAATCAAAATGTTCATTAAACAGGTAGACCATTTCATTTAATACGAGATAAAAGCTGCAGCCCTATTTTGTATAATTTGTATAACTCTTGGGCCGATTATTTGCAGGTTATTATACATGGCTTTAAAAGCTACAGAGAACAAACTGTCGTCGAGCCCTTTCATAAAAGGCATAATGTAGTCGGTAAATATCCTTTACAAATTATATTCACTTATAAATTGTTAAGGCTTATTGTTTATATCGTTTTTGTTCTAGTCGGTCGTAATGGCTCTGGGAAAAGTAATTTTTTCTATGGTGAGTAACCCTTAGTTCAATTTTACTCTTTGTATAATTGCTAAAGCTATCAGAGTGATTTGTGTATTTAGAATATTGAGGAAGGCTCTCATTTTTGTTGTAGTAATTGTATGCCAGCTGATAATTGTACTTGTTGTTTCAGCGATTCAGTTTGTGCTGAGTGACGAGTTCTCCCATCTGCGGCCTGAGCAAAGACAAGCTCTTCTTCACGAGGGCACTGGGCCAAGGGTCGTCACTGCTTATGTCGAAATCATATTCGACAATAGTGATAATCGCCTACCGGTCTGTTCACCACACTTTTCATTTACCAAACTCGACTGTATTTTATCTTCTACTGTTTCCTTTCGATGCCCGTATCGAATAGGGCTTTCAGAATAACCTGAGATAAGAACACTTTTTTGTTTTTTTATTTGTGTCTTTTGTAAAGTGCACGATATTGATTTGTCGTCAAACGACTAGACATTTCTTAATGACAACAAGCTTGCCACAATTAAATTTTTATCAGTTGTTATGTTTGTTGAAAACACAATATAAGTCTGATGAAACTCTGACAAACTCGACTGCAATTTTTATATGCCGAATTGTGTCGATCATTTTTATTAAAACTTTCCTCGTACGGTTTTATTTCAGATTGAAAAAGAAGAAATTGTCTTGCGAAGAGTGATTGGTGCAAAGAAAGACCAATATTTTTTGAATAAAAAAATGGTTCCGAGGTCGGATGTTATGAACTTGTTAGAATCGGCTGGCTTTTCCCGATCGAATCCCTACTATATTGTAAAGCAGGGTAAAGTAAGTGAACTATTTTTATATATTGTTACCTTTTCGGCTTCTACTTATAGCATGTTTTTCAAAATATTGCTCCGATTAAATTTCGATCGATTTTCGTTTCCGAATTTGTTTGTAAAGCCTTCTTTGCACAAATTGTATAATGTTCCCTTTATTATGTTTTAGATTAATCAAATTGCAACTGCTCCCGATTCGCATAGGTTAAAACTTCTTAGAGAGGTTGCTGGGACGAGGGTCTATGACGAAAGAAAAGGAGAATCGACAGGAATCCTTAAAGGTAATAAATATCATATTTCCGAATTGCAATGTTCGACTTTTGTTATTAATGTGGATCTCTATTATAAACGATTGGAAACATGAAACTTATATGTGCTCATTAGTATCTCCAAAATCGGTTTTAAGGGAAAGCTGCCTAGAAAAAGGTATTCGATATACCAGAACATTGGCAATTATGCAATAGTTGTTGTCTTTTCTGACTGTTTGAGAGACGGATTCAGCTTGAAATGGAAAGATTATTGTCGTTCGATGAGTTGGAGCGAACCGATGGCTGTAGGGGGCAGCCTCATCCAACCCCATTCTCATTAAGTAAAGTTGAAAAAATATGCTTGCCTCAGAAAATAAGATTCTTGCCTTAGGTGAGGGAGGGAGAGTGCTTGCCTAGAGATATCCTTTCCAAAGCTGAGAGAGAGAGAGAGAGAAAGAGAGAGAGTTCTTTCCTCGAGATATCCTTTCCAAAGCTGAGAGAGAGAGAGAGAGAGAGAGAGAGAGTGCTTTCCTAGAGATATCCTTTCCAAAGCTGAGAGAGACAGAGAGGGAGAGGGAGAGAGAGAGATGAAAATTATTCTGATTCATTATAAATTACAGTACTCGATGGTTTTCAATAAAATTAGTATGTTATATTCAGATATATTTCATTAATTGTTTGTCTTTTTGGTCTAGAACAGTTCTATAGAACTATTCAGTGCTGCAAACACGGCTGGCTTCTTTGTTTACAATTCAGAAACTATCTGACCTCTCCATCTGACACATGGTTCATATCAGCTGAGTAGTATTTCGCTTGGGGGTAATGTCTCTATGATGCGACGTCTCCATCTGACGCGTGGTTCATATCAGCTGAGTAGTATTTCCCTTGGTCGTAATGTCTCTATGATGCGTCCTCTCCATCTGACACGTGGTTCATATCAGCTGAGTAGTATTTCCCTTGGGCGTAATGTCTCTATGATGCGACCTCTCCATCTGACACGTGGTTCATATCAGCTGAGTAGTATTTCGCTTGGGGGTAATGTCTCTATGATGCGACGTCTCCATCTGACGCGTGGTTCATATCAGCTGAGTAGTATTTCCCTTGGGCGTAATGTCTCTATGATGCGACCTCTCCATCTGACACGTGGTTCATATCAGCTGAGTAGTATTTCCCTTGGGCGTAATGTCTCTATGATGCGACCTCTCCATCTGACACGTGGTTCATATCAGCTGAGTAGTATTTCCCTTGCGGGTAATGTCTCTATGATGCGACCTCTCCATCTGACACGTGGTTCATATCAGCTGATTAGTATTTCCCTTGGGCGTAATGTCTCTATGATGCGACCTCTCCATCTGACACGTGGTTCATATCAGCTGATTAGTATTCCCCTTGGCGTAATGTCTCTATGATGCGACCTCTCCATCTGACACGTGGCTCATATCAGCTGAGTAGTATTTCCCTTGGACGTAATGTCTCTATGATGCGACCTCTCCATCTGACACGAGGCACATATCAGCTGAGTAGTATTTCCCTTGGGGTAATGTCTCTATGATGCGACCTCTCCATCTGACACGTGGTTCATATCAGCTGAGTAGTATTTCCCTTGGGCGTAATGTCTCTATGATGGGACCTCTCCATCTGACACTGGTTCATATCAGCTGAGTAGTATTTCCCTTGGGCGTAATGTCTCTATGATGCGACGTCTCCATCTGACACGTGGGTCATATCAGCTGAGTAGTATTTCCCTTGGGCGTAATGTCTCTATGATGCGACCTCTCCATCTGACACGTGGTTCATATCAGCTGAGTAGTATTTCCCTTGGGCGTAATGTCTCTATGATGCGACCTCTCCATCTGACACGTGGTTCATATCAGCTGATTAGTATTTCCCTTGGACGTAATGTCTCTATGATGCGACCTCTCCATCTGACACGTGGTTCATATCAGCTGATTAGTATTCCCCTTGGCGTAATGTCTCTATGATGCGACCTCTCCATCTGACACGTGGTTCATATCAGCTGAGTAGTATTTCCCTTGGGCGTAATGTCTCTATGATGCGACCTCTCCATCTGACACGTGGTTCATATCAGCTGAGTAGTATTTCCCTTGGACGTAATGTCTCTATGATGCGACCTCTCCATCTGACACGTGGTTCATATCAGCTGATTAGTATTCCCCTTGGGCGTAATGTCTCTTTGATGCGACCTCTCCATCTGACACGTGGTTCATATCAGCTGAGTAGTATTTCCCTTGGGCGTAATGTCTCTATGATGCGACCTCTCCATCTGACAGATCAGCTGCTATGTGATGATACCTCTTTCAGATAGTCCACTCCCAGCTTCTGATTTATGCTCTACAATTCTACTCGCCTAGTTGCAGCTGCTCCTAAATAAATAAAAAATTTAGTCCTTCATTTGGGCCGAATAATTTTTATTGAAATAATAAAATAAATATTTGAATTATTTTATTGTGTGATTGATTTTGGATAAATGAGTGTTAGTGATATTCATTTTTATGAGCACATTCTCTATTAATCCTTATTGATTGTGCCCATAGAAAATTTGACTGAATTAGTTATTTATTAATTTAAGCATTTTTACTTTTTTCACTAGAAACTGAGGGCAAATTGGACAAGATCGATGAGTTTCTAAGAACAATCGATGAACGCCTTAAGACTTTGGAGGAAGAGAAAGAGGAATTAAAGGAGTACCAAAAATGGGATAAAATGAGGCGTTCTCTCGAATATTGCATTCACGAAAGAGAATTGAAAGAAACCAAGAAAAAACAAGAAGAGGTAATATTTTTATTATTAAGAATACTATTATTTTGGCCATATCGACTAAAAACTGAAATTTGTGTATTTCTTAGGTATTGTATTTGGCTATAATTTTCAAAACATATTTTTCTTGGAGGGAGAGGGCCTGAACAACAAACTTATAATACAGACGACTGTTTCAAAAAGAGTATAAAGTGGACATTAATAAATAATAATAATAATAATAATAATAATTGTTTCAAAAAGAATATACGTATTGCAAAGTATTATTTTGTCGAAACTATCGATGGCTGCGCCTCGGCTAAGCTATCGGAGAAACGAATGCATAGTCTAGTTTATATTATAGTCTCTAGGTGTCAGCTGTCTTCTGCTTTGCTAACCGTCGTATGTGTAAAATGGCTACTCGGTGATCACAAATCATTTTGTGAGAGTGGAAAGACGTTGTAGACTGAGCTACCACATCGATCCTCCGAATGAGTGGAACATTGGCTGATAGTATCGGCAATTTGTACATACAGCATTATTATGTACAAGAAATAGTCCTGTCCAACCTTGTGTTCCTCGAGAAAATGTTGTGCCAATTCAAATCGGAAGACAACTGCCACCTAGTGACTATAATATAAACTAGACTATGCATTCGTTTCTCCAATAGCTTAGCCGAACTTCAATGTTGAATAACTTCAAAATTATTCTCCAGTCAATATAAAGCTAAAAGGAGAATAAAAAGTTCTGATTCTAAGCGTTAATCAACAAAAGCTTGGTTAAGGTTTATAATCATACATTTTTACTCTTCTAAGTTATTCGGATTATATTGAGTGCTGTAAATGGCGACGAGAGCAAAACAATTAAAGGGTGTTGGCGGCGGCTGTACATCTTTTTTATTGCCCGAAATTATGATTGCCTGAGTTTTAATAAGATTTTAAAGTTGTTAACTTGTAGTTCTAAATTATATATTGTATTCACTTCTTAATGTGCATGGGCTATTATAAAAATGTTCAAACCATCCTATTTTTATAGCAATTTAACTGATTTTATTATTTGTTATTTTTTTTTTTTTTTTAGCGAATCTAAACTGTCCGAATGTAGGAGGACATTCTATCATTTCTGTCACTATCCAATCTGAAATTTCTCTACTTGCATCAGCCTTTCTAGTATTGATTTACATTACAGTTCTGGTCTATATTTACAGTTTAGATATTATTTCTTTTGGGTGTCGACAACTATTATTTTAATCAGTTATCATGAATGCTCAGTCAAATCATGAAGTTATGGTGTTGACTTTTATTTTCAGTTGGAGCAAAGATTGAACAACTTTGATGAAATCCAGAAGAAGCTTGCTGCCGAATTAAAAAATGCTCAGGATGCTGCTAAAGTTGCAGCTAAGAAACTGAAAGAGACTAAGAAAGAAGTGCAGGTAAGACATTTAATAATCACAAATGAGCCTTTGACTGTTGCTATTTTCGACTTGTTATTAGGGCAATGTACTCACTATCGTCAGTTGAGTACACACCCAGCCCATCATATTGTCTTTGCCTTACTTCAATTTTTTTTTTCATGTGCTGTCAATATATTTATATTAGGCATAAATGGGATCAGGTTTGCTGCCTTACATACACACTTCGTAAACCTAGAATTTAGGCTCCTAGGAATTATTTCTCGACTAACTCATTAAATCAAATTCTTAATCCAATCCTGGCAACTTGTCGATACCCATCCTCATTGGCCGTATTACCATTAAGTGAGCCTTAATAAATTTATATTTTTTTTTACTTTTTCTTTTCTATATCCTGAAATTCTTTTCGAGTATGTTCATATCACATTCGAATTCAATTACAGTAGAATCCCTCTCATCCGGTCTCGGATAAACCGGCCCTCGGTTTAACCGGCCGACGACGCTGAGGCGGGAAGCAGTCAAGACTTGCCGAGACATGCTCGCCGGCTGGTGTCCAGCCCTTCCTGGGAATATGTAGGTCTCACAATCAGTCTACCCCTTCATTTTATCTCGGACGGACGTTATATTTTTGTTCTAAAATGAGTGACAAACGTAAACGAGTAGTTTTGAGTATGAAACAAAAATTAGACGCTCTTGAACGTTTAGATAGAGGCGAACCAGTGAAAAGGATTTGTGACGAGCTACGCGTGGGAAAAAGTACTGTCAACGACTGGCGCCGAAACCGTCAGTCAATTCAGGATTTTTGTTTAGGAATTGAATCGGATAAGGTCCTTTCTACAAGATGCACACTTCGGAAACCGACGAATGAGATGGTAGATGATGCTCTATGGCTTTGGTTCCAGCAGGAACGTAGGAGAGGAACTCCGATAAGCGGTTAATTTTAAAATAGTAGGCACAAATACTGCAATCGAAACTAGAAAATAAAGGTGACTTCTCAGCAAGTGATGGGTGGCTGGACCGTTGGAAAAAGCGCCATGGAGTCCATTTTATGAGCGTATCTGGTGAGAAACTATCTGCAGATCCAGTAGCGGCAAATGACTTTTCACAGAAACTCAGATGTTTCATTGAAAAAAACGACTTACATCCAGAGCAAGTCTACAATATTGATGAGACTGGGCTAAATTTCAAGTTTTTACCACACAAGAATTTTGCATCTGCTCAGGAAAATACAGTCTCAGGATTCAAAACAAACAAAGAGAGAAATGCTAGATTTTTTTAAATAATACATGTCTGTATTAAACAATTCTATTGCATACTTTTCTTTACTCTGACAAGAATTCGGTTTAACCGGCCATTTTGTTATCCGGCCAGGCTCCGGTCCCGAAGTGGCCGGTTAACAGAGATTTCACTGTACTCAGAACATCACGATTGATAGTATGTTTTAACATAGTAATTTTTGGAGGCTATGAACTCTATATTTGATGTTAGAATCCACAAACTTTAGTAACATTAAACTATATCCATAGTATAGTTGGGAGGGGGGGGGGGATAGGATTACCTCATTTTCGTCAGCTTCTGGGTTGCATCGATGGACATTTGAAGAACATTTTTAAAAAAAGTGTCATGAGTACAACTGCAATAGCTGATAACTTGATAAGATTTTAACAAAAAACAAGGGTTCACTTTAAAACTTTCTTTTTAATAGCTCCATTCTATAATACAACACAGAACACATTCTCTTTGTTTTTGAACAATTGAACTAAGTACTAACAAACAGCTGTTTATAATTCATTCATTAAAATAATTATTAAATGAATGGCTTTCTTCTTCTAAGTGTTCTTCATGAAAAAGTCCCAACTTTTGCAGAGCCCGCTGTGGCTCTTCTGGGGCAATGGTTTTCAGAACTTGGTATTCAGAAGGGACTCTCTTCACATCAATTTCTCCTTCGGAAACCAGCTCTCTGACAAAGAAGTGTATAGTTTTTATACACTTTGTTCTACGATGATATTCCGGATTCTGTGCAAGTATTATGGCAGCTTCATTATCGATTTGAAGCTGAGGGATTCTCTTCAATCTCGTAATGCCTGAGAGCAGTCTCTTCAGCCAGGTCAGTTCTGTTGCAGCTGCAACAACTTCTGCCTCTATAGTGGATATTGCTATTGAAGGCTGCTACGATATTGCTGCCTCGGAATAGGTAGACAAGCCCCGATGTAGAGCGAGCAGTGATACCATCTCCTCCTAGATCTGCATCACTATAGCTTTCCAGGATGCCACTGGCTCAGCCACGATATTGCTGCCTCGGAATAGGTAGAGACAAGCCCCGATGTAGAGCGAGCAGTGATACCATCTCCTCCTAGATCTGCATCACTATAGCCTTCCAGGATGCCACTGGCTCAGCCCCGATATTGCTGCCTCGGAATAGGTTACAGACATGCCCCGATGTAGAGCGAGCAGTGATACCATCTCCTCCTAGATCTGCATCACTATAGCTTTCCAGGATGCCACTGGCTCAGCCACGGTATTGCTGCCCCGGAATAGGTACAGACAAGCCCCGATGTAGAGCGAGCAGTGATACCATCTCCTCCTAGATCTGCATCACTATAGCCTTCCAGGATGCCACTGGCTCAGCCACGATATTGCTGCCCCGGAATAGGTACAGACAAGCCCCGATGTAGAGCGAGCAGTGATACCATCTCCTCCTAGATCTGCATCACTATAGCCTTCCAGGATGCCACTGGCTCAGCCCCGATATTGCTGCCCCGGAATAGGTACAGACAAGCCCCGATGTAGAGCGAGCAGTGATACCATCTCCTCCTAGATCTGCATCACTATAGCTTTCCAGGATGCCACTGGCTCAGCCACGGTATTGCTGCCTCGGAATAGGTAGACAAGCCCCGATGTAGAGCGAGCAGTGATACCATCTCCTCCTAGATCTGCATCACTATAGCTTTCCAGGATGCCACTGGCTCAGCCACGGTATTGCTGCCCCGGAATAGGTACAGACAAGCCCCGATGTAGAGCGAGCAGTGATACCATCTCCTCCTAGATCTGCATCACTATAGCCTTCCAGGATGCCACTGGCTCAGCCACGATATTGCTGCCCCGGAATAGGTACAGACAAGCCCCGATGTAGAGCGAGCAGTGATACCATCTCCTCCTAGATCTGCATCACTATAGCCTTCCAGGATGCCACTGGCTCAGCCCCGATATTGCTGCCCCGGAATAGGTTACAGACATGCCCTGATGTAGAGCGAGCAGTGATACCATCTCCTCCTAGATCTGCATCACTATAGCCTTCCAGGATGCTACTGCGGTATCCTCGGTGCTACACTAGCCCCATGTCTGTTGTTCCCCGAAGGTATCTGAAATTCCTGCTGGCTCTAACCCAGTCTTCTCTGCTAGGTTTCTCCAGTGTTCTGGAAGCAACACCAACTGCATAAGCTATATCTCGTCGTGTACCTGTTATGATATACATTAATGCATCCACTGCTTGCCTATATGGAAAATCTCCTTTAAATCTTCATTTGACAAAGCTTTCCCTGATTTATTACTTTCCTTCAGCATTGGAGTCGAAACAGGCTTGCAATTATTCCATCGAAATCGTTCCAAAATTTTTTCAGTGTATACTTTCTGATCCATTTTGATAGAACCATTAGATGCCAAGAAATATGAAGCATGCATCTCAGTGATCTAGAATTCTGTCTTCAGGCATTGTAGGAACTCATCCAACAGACTATCATCAGGAGCAGTGATCATTCCGTCATCTACATGTAGAGCAATGATGATTTCATTTGTACCATTGTTCTTAATAAAAAGTCCGTGCCGCGGGGGCTGCGTAAACTATGCAGATTTCCCACGTGAAGTTTTACAATAGACAAATCTGCCTAATGATATCAGTAGTAGTAAGGAATCTCTAAACCTATTCACGAGGGACGAACAGCTACGAAAACAGCCGCACTAGCTCTCGGCGGAGAGTCCCGAACATAGCCGACTCCTGCCGACCACACACACAATACAAATGCAAATATCTCGGTTAATATTCAAGATAGAGAATAAATGTATAGAACAATATTTATAGTAAATTTAATTTGCAATAAGATTGATTCTATACAATTGTTCGATCGACGCATAATAACGGAGATATTTCGAATTTTTAAAAATTCCCCCTCTAAACCTCCCCCCCCTTCCCACTGGTCCGATTTCAGCCATTAACAAACTTGATCTTTCTTTTTACATAAAACGATTAAATATGAAGTTTGGTAACGATCAAACAAAAATTGTGACCGCTAGAGCGTTAACAGACAAATATATATATACTAGCCAAGGTACCCGGCTTCGCTCAGGAAATTATTTTGTTTTTGGCAATGCTTCTACATGTACAACTGCTCTTCCCGCCTGGGCTCATTTCTTCCCGTAAGGGTCCCTTGGGCGACTTATGAGGAAAAAAAAATTAGATTTGAAGAATAAATGAAAATAAGTCTCTAATCATTCCCTCTCCACTGTTTGACACATCGTGAATAATTCAAATCATAATCATGGATAGCATTTATTATTATTAAATATCATCTATAATGTACGTATTACGTATATACAATCTAGCTAAGGTTGACTGACTAATGATGGTTTTATTTTTATTTTTATAGCAAGCCTTCAATGTGTAAATAACTTCAATTACACTTCCCTCCACGATGTATTGTATTTCCGAAAGAGCCTGTTAACTTTTGGAGACTAATAGAATAGACATTTTATTCCTTATAAACCCCACTCCTGCTCGTTCTTAGCGATGTTGGTTCCTTATAACCATAGAAGAATTAATACTAATTCACATACTGAGTTTTGTTAAATTCAGTTCAATTGTTAGTGCTCAATAAAATAGTTGGCTCCCGCTTTAGTTTTTAGTGTATATTTTGTTTATACTTTGTTACACGACAAAAGTGAATATAACAAAAGTTACTCTAAATAACAAAATAAACAACGTTTGTAATGTGCATATTTGCAGAAAAACCAACAGAAAACGAAATACAGCTATTTTTAAATTCAGGCCTTCCTTACAACCCCCACTCCTGTCCGTCCCTAGAAATGTTGGTATGGCTTATTATAATGAAGGCATTAGTGCTAATACACATACCTAGTTTTATTTATTTCGGTTGAGTCCTTTGTGCCAAATAAAATTGTTCATTTCCGCTATAGGTTTTAGCGTATATCTCGTTTATAATTCGGTATACGAAAAAAGTGTATATAACAAAAGTTACTCTAAATAACAAAATAAACAACTTTTGTAATGTGCATATTTGTCGAAAAACGAATAGAAAACGACATCGCTATTTTTAAATTGAGGCCACCCTTACAACCCCCACCCCTGCCCGTCCCTAGAAATGTTGGTATGGCTTGTTATAATGAAAGCATTAGTGCTAATACATATACCGAGTTTTATTTATTTCGGTTGGGCTTTTGTCCCAAATAAAATTCTTCACTTCCACTATAGGTTTTAGCATATATCTCGTTTATAATTTGGTATACGAAAAAAGTGTATATAACAAAAGTTACTGTAAATAACAAAATAAACAACTTTAGTTATGTTCATTTTTGCTTATTAAGTTATCGTGAAATTTCGAGAAAAAAATCAATGTCCAGACAGAGGTTACAATTTTATATATATATATATATATATATATATATATATATATATATATATATATATATATAATTTTGAACGGACCTCATTTTCGTCATCTCCAGGGTAGGATCAATGGACATTTGAGGAAATTTTTCAAAACTGGCGTCATGAGTACGACCTCAATAGCTGATTTCCCTTAAGAGGAATCTGCTAATAAACAGGGGTCTGCATCACTCTTTGCAAAACCTAAACCAAGTAAAATGTTACCAAATCGTTTATTCCATCATGGCAGAGTTTGTTTCAGACTGTAGAGACTCCTTAGTAAACGGCACACTCTGTTAGTTCCATCACTGAATCCTTGTGGCTGTTCCATATAGATCTCCTTATCGAGTTTGCCGTATAAAAATGCTGTAGAAACATCAAATTGTCTCAGCTTCAAACCTTCGTTAGCAGCCACACTAAGCAAAGCCCTGACCGTATTCGGTTCCTTTCTTCTGAGGTGTAACCTTTAATAACAAGACGAGCCTTATACTTGTCAACTGTTCCATCAGGATTAGTCTTTAACTTATAAACCCATTTACAAGGCAGTGTTCTCTTTCCTTGGGGTAGGTCTTGAAGGACCCAAGTATTGTTTTCCCTTAGAGAGCTCATCTCGACAGACATAGCTTGCTTCCAGTTTTGATGGGTTTCACCGGGTATAGCTGATAAGAAGCTGGTTAGTTATCATCAATCGTCACCAATTCTAAGACATAATCATTATATCTGCGAGACGGCAGTAATGCAGTGTGATCCCGAAGCGATCAGCTCCATTCCATGACCCTCTCTTTCTTCATCCCTTCTTTCTTCAACTGCCTCTTCCTCTCCTTGAGGATGCTCATCCTCCACTTCATCATTTTCATGTTCTCCCTCGTCTTGCCTATATTCACTATTCTCCACAATGCAATTTTTGTGCACCTTCAGATTCACAAAATTTTCTTCCTTCGATTCTATAATTTTAGTATCAAGAGCATTTTCTTCAAAAACTTCATCTCTTGATCTTATAATCTGGTTATTTTCCCTTCGCCAGATTCTGTACCCGTCATCATTGTCATAGCCAATTAATATTCCTTTCATAGCTTTTCTGTCCATTTTCTTCCTTCTGTGGCCTGGAATATGTGCATAACATGTGCAACCTATTATCTTCAAATGTTTTAGATTAGGTTTTCTTCTAGTCCAAAATTCATAAGGGGTGACTTTATTAACACTCGATACACCAGATCTATTTAATATGTAAGCAGGAGTATTCATCTCTGCCCATAGTCCCTGGGGAATATTACCATGAGCATGCATAATAGCCCTGGCAGTTTCTACAATGGTCCGGCTGTCCCTCTCCGAACATCCGTTCTGCTGAGGAGTATAGGGCATAGTCAGCCTCTGTCGTATCCCATGCTCTTGGAGAATTCCTCTTACAGCATTACTGTCCGCCATTGTCACTGAGGAGTGCTTGGATTGCATGCCCCATTGCTTTACACTCTTTTATGAACTGTTGCAATTTCATTGGCACCTCCCATTGGAGTAATCATCTTTAAATAGAACAAAATATCTATTATTTCGTAATGAATAAAGAAATGGGCCACAGACATCAGCATGAGCCAACTCACCAGGTATTTAGGTAGGTCTTTGCTCTAGGTCGCTTTCCAAATTTCAATCTGTGAGCTTTGCCATAGATACAGCCTTCACATTGTTTTTGGTCCAATTCAACATTTATATCTAGCTCAGGAGCCAATACATCCCTGACATGCCTCTTGTTTTGGTGACCAAGGTGTTCATGATAAAGCTGTAAAAGATTATCATGGGAAACTGAGTTAACTTTATTTAAACAAGTCCTAACCATTAATTTATATAGACAACCATACTTCTGCCTATAACCTAACAGCTTTACCTTACCATTTATTTTCAAGAAGCAAATATCGGTCTTGGAGATAAATTCACTGTTGGCAAGTTTGTTTTGAGCAGCTAGAACAGAAAACAAATTTCTGCATAAGCTAGTGACATACCAAACATCTGATAGCATTATTTTCGCCCAAGTTCCTCCACATTTTGCCTCTAAAAGTACCGATCCTTTTCCAATGGCTTGGATAAAATCACCATTAGCTGTTTTAACCTTTTCTGAAACTAAGAAGTTTTCAAAGCTTCTGAATATATCCTTCCTGTTGGTAAAGTGATGTGTAGCTCCGTTATCAACATACCAATTGTGCTAATCATTGTATACATCTCCATCAACAGACATTAGTGCTGGGTTTCCTGTCATCAGTACCATACTAACGTCAGGTTCATCTACAATAGGCCTTTGGGGTCTGGGGGTTTACCATCAGCTAACCATTTGGGACAACGTCTTACTATATGATCAAAACCCTTACAATAGTGGCAGACTATCCTCTGCTTAGGAGAATCAGCAGATTTCCTCAAACGTCCTTCAACCCTTCCTGTTGCCTTTGAAAAGAAGACCTCCTCTGTTTGATCCCCCTTGGAACTTAATGCTTTTTCAAAAGCACATAACTGAGAGGTTAAATTATCGACAGTCCTCTCATTTTTGTTCATCAATAGCCAACTTGTTCTGAATGTTATATGTACAGGAAGGAGAGTCCCTAATATTTTACTAATCAAAAGTATATTAGGTAGCCCACAAGTGCACTCACACATCTTATTATATTCTCTACAGATGGAAGGGGGCTTCCCTCTTAAGGGAAATCAGCTATTGAGGTAGTACTAATGACGTGATTTTCAAAAAATTTCTTCAAATGTCATTCGATTCCACCCAGGAGATGATGAAAATGAGGTCTGTTCAACGCTATATATTAACGCTCTAGTGGTTGCAATTTTTATTCGATCGTCACCAAACTCGATATTTAATCATTTTATGGAAAAAGAAAGATCTAGTTTGTTAATGGCATAAATCGAACCAGTGGGGGAGGGGTGTTAGAGGAGGATTTTTGAAAATTCAAAATATCTCTGTTACAATGCGTCAGATCGAAAAATTGTAAAGAACCAATCATATTGCAAATGTAATGCTTGACAAGATATTGTTATGTATGTTTTTGCTCTATCTTGATTATTAACCGAGACCTTGCTCTGTTATATAATACACCACATTATTTGAAGCTTAAATACCAAATGTTGTTTTGAGAGACCTTTTATTATATGAGATACATGAAAATGTGTTCTGCCCCCCCCCCCCCCCCGTTTTAAGTTCTTGGACTACTAAAATCTGATTGATTGGGATGAAAATTATTTTGACTCATTATAAATTACTGTACTAGATATAGTAACTAGCTTTCAATATAATTAATATATTATACTCTGATATATTTCAGTAATTGCTAGCAGATTTCCCTTAAAGGAAATCAGCTATTGAGGTAGTACTAATGATGTGATTTTCAAAAAATGTCTTCAAATGTCCATCGATCCTGCCCAGGATATGACGAAAATGAGGTCCATTCAACGATATATATATATATATATATATATATATATGTGTGTTGTTATTTTTTGGAGTTTTGGTCGGAATTGGTGAAAAAATCTTAGTTCATTCCAATATTTCGAGATATTTATTTTCTCTTCTTCAGGGCTAAAAAGTACAGGTACTACTTTATATATATATATATATATATATATATATATATATATATACTAGCTAAGGTACCTGGCTTCGCTCGAGAAATCATTAGAGGCTGAATATTGAGGGTATTTTTATAGCAAGGCTTGAATGTATACAATTATACTTCCTGTCTGGGCGTATTAATTTTTCCATAATGTCCAGATAACTGTAAGGGACTTGTAGAATAGAAATTTTAGTTAAAAAGAGTAAATGAAAATGAGTTCCCAATCAATCCCTCATTACTGTTTGACTCACCGTTAATAATTCAAATCTATAATGCACATATTTTCTGTCAAACCCACTCGGAGCACACATACTTTAGAAATACTCGGTTGTAAGTAGAAAGAAACTCCAATAGTGCCAACATTTAACAGGAAATAAGTTAACACAATTAACTGTGTTAGCCTCTATGCAACTTCCCTTTCCGCTTGTAGTTTATCAACATTGCTTTACTTAAATTAATTATTCAAAACATTAAAGAATTTGATTTTTCTAATAATTAATTTTTACCCCGTGGAAATAAATAAGTGTGGTAACATAAAAATAATTGAATTTATATTCAAAATTAGAGGTGAGGAGGAAGCATTGTAGCCCTCCATCCAACCTAAATAATACATTAAACAATCAAATCGAGTTTAAACGATTTAAACCACTTTAAAGGAGGGGGGGGGCTGCAGAGATTTATAACCTCATTAATTCGAATTATACATAGAACTACCATATAAGTCTAAAAAACATAACATGATTACGCCTATATAAAATAGACATTAATTTCTACTAATACAATTGGTTACTCCCACTATAGTTTTAGCGTATATCTCGTTAATGCTTTGTTAAACGACAAAAGTTTGTATAATAAAAGTTATTTTAAATAACAAACTAAAAACCTTCTGTAATGCGAATGAGATAATAGGCTTTTGCTCCCAATAAAATTGTTGACTTCCGCTATAGGTTTTACAGTATATCTCGTTTATTATTATCTAATTTAATTAAAAAGAGTAAATGATAATGAGTTCCCAATCAATCCCTCTCTACTGTTTGGCACACCGAGAATAATTCAAATCATGATCATGGATAGCATTTATTATAATGAAATAGTATGTATAATGCACATATTTTCTGTCAAACCCACTCCGAGCACACATAGTTTAGAAATAGTCGGTTATAAGTAGAAAGAAATCCCAATAGTGCCAGCATTTAACAGGAAATAAGTTAATACAATTAAGTGTGTGGGCGGGCCTCCATGAGACTTTCCCTTCCGTTTAAGATTTATAACCTCACTAATCCGAATTATACATACATAGAACTACCATATAAGTTGAAAAACAACATTATTATGCCTATAACAAATAAACATTAATTATTACTAACACAATGGTTAACCCCGCTATAGTTTTAGCGAACGCCTAGTTTATACTTTGTTAAACGACAAAAGTGGATGCATCAAAAGTTATTCCAAATAAAAATAAAAACCTACTGTAGTGTGCATGAGATAACAGGCTTCCCAGATAACCCCCCCCCCTCCCCCGTGTCATCCACAGAAATGTTAACGTAGCTTATTTTCATGGAGGAGAGGATGTTAATTCACATATCGAGTTTTGTTTAATTCGGTTGTTTTTTGCGCCCAATAAAATTGTTGGCTTCCGCTATAGGTTTTAGCGTGTATCCCGTTTATACTTCAGTATACGAAAAAAGTATATATAACAAAAGTGCCTTAAATAACACAATAAACAACTTTGGTTACTTGCATCTGTTGAAAAACCAATGGGAACAGGAATATCGCAATTTTTTATTTGTCTACCTCCCTCATAACCCCCATGTGCATTTGGACCTAATAATTTTAATATAGCTTATAATCATGGAAAAATTAATGCTAATTCTCATACCGAGTTTCCTTAAGGTTGGTTCAGTCTTTTATGATCTATAAAATTGTTGACTCCTGCTTTATGCTTTAGTTTTTAGTGTATATATCATTTATACTTGGTTGTACGAAAAAGAGAATATAACAAAAGTTACTCTGAGTAACCGGCTAAACAATTTTTGCGAAGTGTATATTTGCCAAAAAACCAATAGGAAACGAAATATAGCTATTTTTAATTTCAGGCCTTCCTTACAACCCCCACTCCTGTTCATACCTCGAAATTTTAAAATAGCTTATAATCAGGTGTTAATACCAAATCACATACGGACTTTCGTTTAGTTCGGTTGAGTCTTTTGTGCCATATAAAATTGTTGACTCACACTATAGTTTTTAGCGTATAACTCATTTATACTTCGGTATACAACAAAAGAGTAAATTACAAAAGTTACTCTAAATAAAAAAATAAACAACTTTTGTTATGTGAATATTTGCCGAAAAACCAATAAGAGACGAAATATTGCTATTTTTAATTTCAGGCCACCCTTATAACCCCCACTCCTATTCCTCTTAGAGAATACTAATATAGCCAGAAACCTAGCCTGAGTTAGTAGTAATATACATACGAAGTTTCATAAAATTCGGCTCAGCCGTTTACGAGTCTATAAAGGACATACATACAAGCATTCATTTTTATATATAAGATATATATATATATATATATATATATATTGCACATTGTTATTAGAGTGTAATAGATAGTGTTTGTGTTAATTCTACTTAGCAAGACTAAAGATACTTAAAAACTATTGTATATAACTGGTTACTGTTATTTTTATTTTGCTACAACTAATGCTTGACAAGATATTGTTATGTATGTTTTAGCTCTATATATTCTATATATATATATATATATATATATATATATATATATATATATATATATATATATCAAAGCCATTCCTTTCATGTAGTAATAAAACTATTATGTTATTGTTATTCTACTATCCTATAATTTTTATTGCTATGTGTTACCACAATTGTTGTTATATTATTATTAAAGCTATTCTTATGTTGTACCATAGATACTATGTTATTGTTGTTTTTGGTATTAAACAACTATTATTGCTGTTTTTCTACATTTATTGTTATATTTTATCAAAGCCACTTTCATGTTGTAATAAAATTATTGTCATTGTTATTCCACTACGTTACAACTGTTGTTGCTGTGGGTGATCATTATTTTTTATTATCCTACAACTATCATTGTTGTGTGTTTCTACAATTATTGTTTTATTCTTAATAAAGCTCTTGTCATGTTGTACCAAAGATATTATATTATTTTTATTTTTATTATGTTACAACTGTTATTGTTGTGTGTTACTACAATTATTGTTTTTTTTTTTAAATTTATTTATTAGAGCTTTGCAGCTTTGGCGATGTTGCTCTAAACAAAAGCATTCGTAACTTAAAAAACAAAACAATACAAAAAAAATTAACAAAATTAAACAAAACAGAAATGGAACACAAAACACAAAAGGAAAACAAAACAGATAAGGAACATAAAACGTAAAAGGAACACAAACCAGAAAAGGAACACAAAACAAAAAGGATCACCAAACATAAAAGGATCAGAAAACAGAGAGAAAAAAGTCTGACACGCAGGGGCTGTGTAAACTAAGCAGATTTCCCATGTGACGTTTTACAATAAAGAAATCTGCATACTGGTAACACCGTGATTAAATACAAAGGGTAATGAGAAGTCTTTCAGTTAATTAAAATAAATTCCCAACTGAAACGGCTTCTGAATTGTAAGAATAATTTATATTTTAATAACTCAAATTTTAGTAGTCCAAGAACTAAAGAAGGGGGGGGGGCGCGGATGAACAGAACGTATTTGCATAAATCTCGCAAAGTAAGGAAGGTAAGGTAAGGTTAGAAACGACAGGTAAGGTTAGAAGAAGCTTCCACCTGAGCGGAGTACTGGCGGAAATGGCCGAACTATACCCGACCACAGACCATAAAAATGCAAATATCTCGGTTAATATTCAAGGTAGAGAATAAATGTATACAACAATATTTATAGTAAATTTAATTTGCAATAAGATTGATTCTGTACAATTTTTTGATCCGACGCATAGTAATGGAGATATTTCGAATTTTCGAAAATCCTCCACTCTAAACCCCCCCTCCCACTGGTCCGATTTCAGCCGTTAACGAACTTGATCTTTCTTTTTACATTAAACGACTAAATATCGAGTTTAGTACCGATCAAACAAAAATTGCGACCGCTAGAGCGGTAACAGACAAATATATATATATATATATAGTTTTGAACGGACTTCATTTTCATCATCTACTAGGTAGGATCGATGGACATTTGAAGAAAAATTTCGAAAATTCCGTTGTACAACCTCAATAGTGTTCCGTGAGTACAACCTCAATAGCTGATTTCCCTTAAGGGAAATCTGCTAAAACACGAAAAACAGACATGAAATCGAAACAGAAATGGGAAAGAAATAGAAATGCAACACAAGACAGAACTGGAAAGCAAAAAAAAGAAATAGAACACAAAAGCCGAATTTAAAAAACAAAAACTGAATGAAACAAAAATGGAAATGGAACACAAAAACAAAATGGAGCTCAAAAAACAAGAATAGAAATGAAAAAACAAACATGGAACAGAACAAAGAACAAAATAAATGAACAAGAGAACAAATAAAGACAAAATTCAAAGCTACTTACAAAACTGAAAATTGAAACTATTGACATTGGACAATAGGGAAATCATTAATAAAATATTTAAATATTCGATCAATAAATAAATAAAATAATTAAAATAAAATTGGTGTATAAAATGAATAAAAGAAATTTAAAATGATTAAGGTTTAGATAAAATATGAGTTGTTACTGGTGACTATTTACATAAAACTCTGTACCTCCCTAATACACACTCAAGTGAGTGAAAACTCATACACCCACCCACACACACACACACACACACACACACACACACACACACACACACCCACACAATCACAACTTGCACGCGTACATGTATAGAGAAATCATAAAATTTAATTTTAGATGTTGTAGTATAGTGGGTATGGGCTGGGTTGGTCTAGGTTCAGTGAGTAAGTGATGTAGGTCGTCTGCCGTAAGTGGCTGATGCAGTCTGCCAGTATGTGCTTTATTGTGAGAGTCAAACATTGCATTTGGGCTGCTCCCCTTGTTTCATTAAATAGTTATGAGTAAAAAAGGAGTGGCCGAAGCAGAGCCTTGTTAAAATCACTTCCTCCCTCCGCGGATATGTTGCAATTTTGTTAGTCCGTGTGAATACTGTTGATTTAATTTGTCTTAGTTTATTGTCTGTTTGTAGCCATTTGTGTTCCCAATCATGTAGTACGTTAGTTATTGCAGAGTGTATTAAATCGTCTATCGTTAGTTCATTTGTGTCCATGTCAAGTTTTTGGGTAGCTAATTTTGCATGTTCATCGACTTCAGTACTTTGTCCAATATTTTCGTGTCCTCGTAGAAATACTAGTGTACTGTTGCTTTGAAGATGTATAATGTTTTCTAAAATTTGGGTTATGATGGGATGAGTACTGTAAATATTCTCCAAGGAGAATAAAGAACTTAAGGAATCTGCGAATAAGAAAATTTGGGAATTTTGAACATTGTGAAATTTTGAAAGGGCAATATTTATGGCTTGTAACTCAGCTGTATAAATGCTTGTATTGTTGTCGAGTTTTGTAGTGTAAATGTCAGTATTAATAACTGCTGCAGCTGCTGTTCCAAAGCCAGTCTTGGATCCGTCAGTCAGAGTTGGGCAGTAGTTAACTAATTTCAGTAGTTAACTACATTTTAACTACTAAGTACAAGTAGTTAACTAATTGAGCAATTAATAACTACTAGTTAGTACTTAAAATGTAGTTAACTACTTCTTTTAACTACAATAATTGTAGTTATTCTTTTAACTACTAACTACTAGTTAAAAAAAGTAGTTAGAATTTTAACTACTAACTACTAGTTGGTAGTTAACTAAAAAAAATAGTCAATTACCAGGATAGTTAACTACTATTGTAATTAACTACTGTATCAGTGAGTCAACTACAAATTCAACTATCAGTTTACTGAACTCTCAGACAAATTCTGAGGTGGTCCTTGTGGAGGGGAGGGGATTTCTTGTCAAGAAAAAGTCCCCTCGTATAATAACAGTAATAATAAGGTGGGGGACGTTTTAAGCAGGATTAATTACAGGGGAGATATCGCTATGATTTGCAAATACATAGGCAAAATGCCCATATCAACTAAGAGTGTACCTTACGAAAACATCCCGTTGAAGAGAACAATTCATGCACTAATGGTATTTAATGTTTTGTATTTTTAAAGTATACCACTTTTGTACTTTGGACACTCTATTTTAGTATTGGTATCATGTTTCTGAAAATGAAATAACCAAAAACACTTTAGCGAGCGCTTAAATAACCACACACACACAGCAGTAAGATTATACATGCAAAGTGTTGGCTAATAACTGACCAAACCTCATGAATCCGCTCTAAAAACTATACACACACTCACACACACAAATACTAATTAATCAGCTTAGTAATTTAATTTAGGCTTATTTTCACCTCATGTGAACTATGAAATGTACCTGACAAGACACCAATTATTATTTTAGTACTTTATTGGCATACTAATTTATGGTTTAACTGAGCCCATAGGTTTAGTCTCCCCCTGCTATAAAGTCTGTAGTTAAACTGTCTCAGAAGATGTTAAACACTAAAACATACAGCAGTAAAATTGTGTTGCAATATAGTATTGATTAATATCGCTATGCCAAATTAAAAAAAAAAAGGAAAAAAATAAAAAGTAGTTAGTAGTTAGTAATCGTAACTACCAACTACTTTTGTAATTAACTAATTTTGTAGTTAACTACTTTGTAGTTAACTACAAAAGTAATTAAACCTTTTTAACTACTAACTAGTAGTTAGAAACATGTAGTTAACTACAAAATTAATTAACTACAACAGTAGTTATTAGTTGTAACTACTTTCTGCCAAAGTTATTGTAGTTAGTAGTTGTAGTTAAAATTACATTTTGACCAACTCTGCCGTCAGTAAAAGTGTGAAGTGAGTTTGGGTTATTTGCTACAATTGAGTTATAAGCTATTCTGTAAAATTTGCCAGATAAAGGATTTCTTTTATTAAATTTTGTTAAAGTTAAATTAATGGTTAAGGTATTTATTCTCCATGGAGGGATTGTTATGTTTCTGTTACAGTGTATTTGAGTTTGTAATATGTTCGAATCAATAGTGTTTTCTGAAGTGCGTATGACTAGAGGTTTATGCTTAGTGTGTTTTTCTATGTATTTGCTGTAAAGTATGTTATTTAATAATATGTTGACACATGGTGCATCCAATGCTTTGCATTTTAAGATAAATATTAAGCAGATGATACGTCTCCTGTGTTCCAATGGAGGTTCTCCCGCTTCAACACATAAACTGTCGACAGGGCTCGATCTGAAGGCTACAGTTTCTATCCTCAGTCCTGTGGTGTGTATTGTGTCTAACATTTTAAGTGTATTCGGACTGGCTGATAAATATGCTATACAGCCATAATCCAGCAATGACCTGGTATAAGCACGATACAAAGTTACCGTAGAAGATCTGTCAGCTCCCCATGCAGAATTGCTAAGTACCCTTAATAAGTCCAAGCTTTTCTTGCACTTTCTAATGAGGCCCTTTAAATGGGGAACCCATGTGAGTTTTCTGTCAAACATAAGTCCTAGAAATGTAAGTTCGTCTGTCTTATTTATAAAAGTGTTGTGGAGTGTTAATTGTGGGCATTCGTAACTTCTTTTTCGGGTGAAAATGGTATACTTTGTTTTTTTCGATCGATAACTTAAACCCAGTTACAGAACACCATTTTTGAAGTTCATTTACAGTGTGCTTTATGATGTTTTGTGCGTATGTTAATGAAGTGTAAGTGATGTATAAGATAAGGTCATCAGCATACAGGCAGTAAGATACTTCTTGGGGGATATACTTTATGACAGAATTTACAGCTATATTGAACAAGGTTGTGCTCAGGACACCTCCTTGAGGCACTCCATTCTCCTGAAGAAATGCTTTAGATAAAGTGGTACCTACCCTCACCCTGAAAAATCGTTCGGGCAAATAGTTATCCAGGAACGTTATAATGTTTCCCTGGACACCCCATTCGATCAACTGAGAGAGAATGAGCCTTCTCCATAAAGAGTCATAGAGTTTCTCCAGATCGAGGGATATTGCTAATACTAATTTGTTTCCAAGGAATGCATTAGGTATTTCGCTTTCCATCCGTGCTATATGGTGCATAGTGGAATGTCCTGGTTTAAAAGCACATCGAAAAGGAGATAGCATTTTTTTATGGTCTAAGAATCACAAAAGCCTTTTATTGGCCATTTTTTCTGTGATTTTGCAAAGGGAATTTGTCAGTGAAATCGGTCGATAGCTTGTGGCTAGTTTCTTGCTTTTCCCAGGTTTTAGAACTGGTATAACTATAGCTTCATTCCAGGTGTGAGGGCACGTATCTCTATTGTAAATTTTTTTCAATAGGTGAAGAAGAAATGGTAAGCATTGGTCTGGTAGACTTTTTATCTTATCATATGTGTTAAGGTCAGGTCCTGGTGAAGTCGTTTTTACAGTCGATAGTACGAGTTTCAGTTCCGTGTAACTGAAGGGATCATTAAGTGGGTGTTGGTAAATCGGAATAATGGGGCAAGTCATAGTTTCAGTCAGTGTTTTCTGTCTGAAAAATTGTATCGTATAGTTTTCGGAGCTGCATACATTACTGAAATGTTCTCCTAAGATATTACTGATTGTCTGTTGGTCGGTAATGATCTTGTTATTGTGTTCTAGTCCTGCAATTAGTTTGCGGTATTTTTTACAAGTAATTTCGTGAATTTTAGTCCATACGTCTTTTGCGGCTAAGCGTCGATTAATATCAGATAAAAAATCTATCCAGTACTGTCTTTTACTATTCTTAATAATCCATTGGGCTTCGGATTTTTTCCTTTTGTAGTCTAGGAGATTTACGTCTGACGGATTTCGGCGGAATAAATTAAGAGCTCTTTTTCTGTCCATTACAGCAATTCTACATTCATCAGTCCACCAAGGAACTGGAGGTTTTTTGTATGTCCGTGAAGTTTTTGGAATACTTATCTCAGCTGCATCTAACATTAGAGAGGTTAGCTCAATAATACTTCGAGGGTTAATCGACTTAAGCTTTCAAGTAATGTAATCTTGATAAGTATTCTAATTAGCTTTTTCGGTGTCGAATCTCGAAATGTTGTGAAATAGTGAGTGAGAAGAGCTAGTTAGTATGTGTATTGGAAAGTGATCACTTCCATTGGAATCTCGATCGACTCTCCATGAAAAGCGTGTGAAGATATACTGTAACTCGGAAGGGGACTGCTACTGCTTGCAGTGTTCTTCTCAGCTGTATCGGTTCGCTATATGTGTTATTTCTAACAAATATAGCTAGCCCTCTGCACGCTCTCTCAAGAAGTACTCTTCTCTATACGTAGTGTAACTATCTATACTGAATTCCTTACCAGCTGTTAAGTGTGTTTCTTGGATAGCAACTATTTCTGGATTATCCTCCAGTAAGCGCTTCAGGTCCCCAATGTGTTTCTGAATACCATTCAAATTCCATTGAATGAGAGTGATCATTCAGTAGTGTCTAAAATTATAGAAATTTAAAAATTAATAACAGAAGAGAACTGTAGAAAGGACAGAATATATAACGAGTAAAATGGATAATCAATGGGATCGACTAAAGGATTGCAAAATAAAATGAACATTAGTGTGGTGTAGAGATTTGTATTTAGATATAGAACATTGCTGTAAAGAGAGGGAAGGCAAATCAGACTGCTGACAAAAGCACTACTGGAAATGAGGGCGTTGTAATGCTAGCGTTCTGAGATAGAGTTAACAGTTTGGTGTGAGAAGCTAGTGTTTCAGCTCTTTCTGCTTGCCTTGGCCCCCCGCGGTATGTCTGTTGTAATATAATTAGTGTTAAGTCTTAGTTATGTTGTAGGGTGTAGTATAAGTATGTGTATGTGTGTGTGTGTATATATATATATATATATATATATATATATATATATATAAAACATAGATATTGGGTAGTAGATAAGTTAGCTTCTATGTATATATTTTATAAATATATTTGTGTACCAACCAGCCATGTGTGTGCCTTACCGAGTAGCCAACATGACAATTAGTAAAAAAAAAAAATAAAGCAATGGAAAAAATAAAATAAATAAAAATAAAACTACAATAATTGGGACAAAATAATGCAAGAATTCATCTTTTCTTCTCTTTGAGATTGCTTTCAAGTACATTTTTCTGATTCCCACTGTTCTTACTGCTGCTTCTTCCTTTCCCGGTTTCTTTTTTCGTGTCTAATGCCAGAATTTCATTAGCTTTAGCATTTTTTTTCGCTTTAACTTTACTTTTGTTGGGTTCAGCTGTAGTGGGTGTCGTACTATTCATTTTCACTTGCTGGTGGGCTTAAAGTATTTGGTTGACTGCACTTGGTCATAATGCAATTTTCTAAAACCATTAATCTTAGGTTCATTTTTTCAATTAGACCTGTTAGCATGCTCACAGCTGATGAATCAGGTTGGTTTCCTTTCACTTTTTTGCGTACAAAGTGTTTTTTTCGTATATAAATACATTTTCTTAGCTTCTTGGTAATTTAATTTATTTATTACCATCTCCTTTTTTATTTCGAATTCTTCTGCATCTACGGGAGACGTTTTTGAGGTGGTAAGGTGGTATAAACAGCACTTAGTTTGAGTGAAAGGGTCATCGTGTTTCGATTTAGGGCATTTCCTGCAAACTGGTCAGCTCTTGCCCGAACTCGACTGCAAGATTTTGTATTACTGTTTGTATTTATGTACTTAATATTTACAGTGGTGTTGTGTTTGTATATGTATCTATTTGTTAACCTTCCCAAGGGAAATCTGCTTAGTTTCGGCAGCCTGTGCGTGATGGACTTTACTTACTTATACAAAGTAAAGCAAGTATTGTAATCGCCAAAATGTTTGCTTTTCACTCTAGTTTGGATAGAATGAGTTTTATTGGAGCCTCTACTACTTTCTCATCAAAATGAATATCGAAAACGTTAACGGTTATATGGTTTTAAATAAAAAAATCTCTTTTTTTAAATGTCTGTGCATCTTCAGATTTCCCACTTACAAGTTTTCACAAGGAAATCACATGCGGAATAGGAATTCTAACAAATTGAATTTGATTTTAAGGTTGCTAAAGAAGAGAGGGAAACTTTGAGTGTTGAGCAACAGCAGCTTTTAAAGGATAAAACTAAGCTAGAGCTTACCATAAAAGATCTTACAGATGAAGTTCAGGGCGATGACAAGAGTAAGGTAATGTTTTATAAACTGTTTTATTTTATTATTTGAACCAAGTAGCATATTATTTATAATCATTGGAGGATCTATTATTATTCCACTTATTTTTAGCACCGTGCAGAACAAGAATTAATTAAACTGAATGAGACTATAGCTCAGAGGGAGGCAGAACTAGAAGAATTGAAGCCGCGCTACGAGGCCCAGAAGAAAAGGGAGGAAGAATGCACGAGAGAGTGAGTAACATTTATTATTAAGCAGAAACAGACAAGAGCTCCTTCCGAATTACTATATAGAATTAGTTAATCTCCCTCAAAAACTATAATATTTATATGCTTCAAACTCATGTACTTTACAATAAGTTATCTATTTATTTATTTATCTATCTATTATAAAATTCCCCTTGATTAACCGTTTAGACGTGAAGCTATTCCACTAGTCACTCACGACTCATATATTCTACTCATCTATCCACTCCTCCTCATAAATTATTTTATATAAATTATTTTATAAAGTTTTTTATATAAATTATATTGTTAAACTAATAGTTCACACACACACACACACACACACACACACACACACACACACACACACACACATATATATATATATATATATATATATATATATATTTCCATTGGAAATAAATAACGTTATTTCCTAGTGAAAATAAATATTAAAGGAGGTGGGGAGGGGGGGCTGCAGAGATTTATAGCCTCACCAATCCCAATTATACATAGAACTACCATATAAGTCTAAATCCATATAAGGAGGTGGGGGGGGGCTGCAGAGATTTATAGCCTCACCAATCCCAATTATACATAGAACTACCATATAAGTCTAAATCCATATAAGGAGGGGTGGGGGCTGCAGAGATTTATAGCCTCACCAATCCCAATTATACATAGAACTACCATATAAGGAGGTGGGGGGGGGGTGCTGGAGAGATTTATAGTCTCACCAATCCCAATTATACATAGAACTTTCATATAAGTCTAAATCCATATAAGGAGGTAGGGGGGCGGGGGGCAGCAGAGATTTATAGCCTCACCAATCCCAATTATACATAGAACTACCATATAAGTCTAAATCCATATAAGGTGGTGGGGGGGGGCTGCAGAGATTTATAGCCTCACCAATCCCAATTATACATAGAACTACCATATAAGGAGGGGGGGGGCGCAGAGATTTATAGCCTCACCAATCCCAATTCTACAGAGTAATACCATATAAGGAGGGGGGGGGGCTGCAGAGCCTTATAGCCTCACCAATCCCAATTATACATAGAACTACCATATAAGGAGGGGGGCTGCAGAGATTTATAGCCTCACCAATCCCAATTATACATAGAACTACCATATAAAGAGGTGGGGGGGGCTGCAGTGATTTATAGCCTCACCAAACCAAATTATACATAGAACTAACATATAAGGAGGGGGGGGGGCTGCAGAGATTTATAGCCTCACCAATCCCAATTATACATAGAACTACCATATAAGGAGGGGGGGGGGCTGCAGAGATTTATAGCCTCACCAATCCCAATTATACATAGAACTACCATATAAGTCTAAATCCATATAAGGAGGTGGGGGGGGGGCTGCAGAGATTTATAGCCTCACCAATCCCAATTATACATAGAACTACCATATAAGTCTAAATCCATATAAGGAGGTGGGGGGGGGGCTGCAGAGATTTATAGCCTCACCAATCCCAATTATACATAGAACTACCATATAAGGAGGGGGGGGGGGCAGAGTTTTATAGCCTCACCAATCCCAATTATACATAGTACTACCATATAAGGAGGGGGGGGGGCTGCAGTGGTTTATAGCCTCACCAATCCCAATTATACAGAGAACTACCATATAAGGAGGGGGGCTGCAGAGATTTAGAGCCTTACCAATCCCAATTATACATAGAACTACCATATAAAGAGGTGGGGGGGGGCTGCAGTGATTTATAGCCTCACCAATACCAATTATACATAGAAATACCATATAAGGAGGTGGGGCTGCATAGATTTATAGCCTCACCAATCCCAATTATACATAGAACTACCATATAAGTCTAAATCCATATAAGGAGGTGGGGGGGGGCTGCAGAGATTTATAGCCTCACCAATCCCAATTATACATAGAACTACCATATAAGTCTAAATCCATATAAGGAGGTGGGGGGGGGCTGCAGAGATTTATAGCCTCACCAATCCCAATTATACATAGAACTACCATATAAGGAGGGGGGTCTGCAGAGATTTATAGCGTTACCATTTCCAATTATACATAGAACTACCATATAAGGTGGGGGGGGGGCTGCAGAGATTTATAGCCTCACCAATCCCAATTATACATAGAACTACCATATAAGGGGGGGGGGCTGCAGAGATTTATAGCCTCACCAATCCTAATTATACATAGAACTACCGTATCAGGAGGGGGGGGGCTGCAGAGATTTATAGCCTCACCAATCCCAATTATACATAGAACTACCATATAAGGAGGGGTGGGGGCTGCAGAGATTTATAGCCTCACCAATCCCAATTATACATAGAACTACCATATAAGGAGGTGGGGGGGGGGGGCCTGCAGAGATTTATAGCCTCACCAATCCCAATTATACATAGAACTACCATATAAGGAGGTGGGGGAGGGGCTGCAGAGATTTATAGCCTCACCAATCCCAATTATACATAGAACAAACATATAAGGAGGTGGGGGAGGGGCTGCAGTGGTTTATAGCCTCCCCAATCCCAATTATACATAGAACTACCATATAAGGAGGGGGGGGGGGCTGCAGAGATTTATAGCCTCACCAATCCCAATTATACATAGAACTACCATATAAAGGAGGGGGGGCTGCAGAGATTTATAGCCTCACCAATCCCAATTATACATAGAACTACCATAGAAGGAGGTGGGGGGGGGGCTGCAGAGATTTATAGCCTCACCAATCCCAATTATACATAGAACTACCATATAAGTCTAAATCCATATAAGTGTAACACCTATATGTTGTTGTTGTTGTATAGGGTTTAAGGGCGAAAAACTACCAGGTTATCATCGCCCTGTAATATTTATAATTCACATTTTGGTATCCTCATCCATATCGCCATTTTAACAATATAAACGAGGATACGAGCAATTTCACTTTAAATTTCTTTGTATAAACTCGTATTTTTTATGAAATTAAACAATTTATGGAGTTCTTTCGGGTCATCTTCAAGGGCCACTTCTATACTATTGGAAATATTGTATTTGTTTCTAATATCTGTATACTTATGGCATTCCATTAATATGTGATATATAGTCAGTTCTGTGTTACATTTCTCACAAATCGGGGGTTGATCTTTTGCCATAAGATAGCCATGCGTAAGTCGTGTGTGCCCAATTCGGAGTCTTCCTAATACAACCTCATCTCTTCTGTTGTCTCTTGTCGAATATTTCCATGGACGGATGGTGGTTTTAATAGTTTTTAGTTTATTGTTTGGGTTTCGTTCCACATTTGTTGCCAGTTTTTATTAATTTCTTCTTTGAGTGGTTGATAGAGTTCTGTGTTCTCTGGTTGGGGTGATGGAGTCGAGTTGATGGGCTTCTCTGACTGCTAAATCTGCTTTTGCGTTTCCATCTATTCCCACGTGGCTTGGAATCCACATCAAGTAGACGGCCCTTTTTAGGTCTCGGAGCATTTGTATTTGATTTTGTATTTTTTTTTACTATTGGGTTGTTTGTGAATACATCTTTGATACTCAATAGGGCACTCAATGAGTCAGTGCAAATCAGGAATTTTTCTTGAGTTGAGTGGTTCCAAATGCAGTGATATAGAGCGAATTTAATTGCGAATAGTTCGGCGGAATAGATGCTGGTTAATTTGTTGAGTTTGAATTTTTGGCAGGCATTTTCTTCGTAGTAGGTGCAGGAGGAAGACTCGGTAATTTTCGAACCATCAGTGTATATTATCTTTGGGTGTTGATATTTTTCTATTTTATTAATGAAAGCTTCCTTTATTTTCCAATAGTTGATCTCTTGGGACGATTTGTTTATGAGTTTGGTGATTCCTGTATCTATAGATATTTCTTGAATTGTCCAAGGTGGAGTTGGGTCGAATTCATCAAGACTGTTTGAGTTTTGTAATAGTTTGTCTGTTATGTTAGCCTAATTCCAATAGGTTTTGGTGTTGTGGGGTTTTGGTCGTATAGCCGTGAGTAGAGAGGGTGGAATATACTCTGAAATGTCGGGTGACCTCTCTGTGTCACTAGTTTGGATAAGTATTTAGCTTATACTTATAACACCTATATCTAATAAACATTAATTATTACTAATACAGTTGGTTACTTCCACTATAGTTTTAGTGTATATCTCGTTTATACTTTGTTAAATAACAAAAGTCTCTATAGCAAAAGTTATTCTAAATAACATACAAAAAACCTTCAGTAATGTGCATGAGATAATAGGCTCCCGGATAACTCCCCCCCCCCTTATCGTTTGTAGAAATGTTAAAACAGATCATTTTCGTTATCATGGAGGAGTGGATACTAATTCACATACCGACTTTTGTTTAATTCGGTTGTCTCTTGGTCCCAATAAAATTGTTGATTTCCGCTATAGGTAATAGCGTATATCTCTTTTATACTTCGGTATACGAAAAAATGTAAAAAACAAAAGTTACTTTAAATTACACAATAAACAACGTTTGTTACATTCATCTGTTCAAAAACCAATTGGAAATGGAATATCTCAATTTTTCATTTCAGGTCTTCCTTATAACCCCCACTCCTATTCGAACCTAAAAATTATAATATAGCTTATGATCATAGAAGAATTAATGCTAATTTACTTACCTACTTTTGTTAAATTCGGTTAAATCGTTAGTTCCCCATAAAATTGTTGGCTACCGCATTAGTTTTTAGTTTATATCTCGTTTATACTTTGTTATAAGACAAAAATGAGTATAACAAAAGTTACTCTAAATAACAAAATAAACAGCTTTTGTCATGCGCACATTAGCCAATAGGAAACGAAATATCGCTATTTTTATTTTCAGACTTCCCCTACAGCCCCCTCTCTTGCTTGTCCCTAGAAATTTTGGTACAGCTTATTATCAAGGAGGAGTTAATGCTAATACACATACCAAGTTTTGTTTACTTCGGTCGAGTCTTTTGTGCCAAATAAAATTGTTGACTCCCGCTATACTTTTTAGCATATAACTCATTTTTACTTTGGTATACCTGGTCAACCACTCATCAACTCCTATTACCTCAAACTTTTTGATTTCAAAGTCGATGTAAAATCCTTCTGTGGGATTAAACAAAATCTTTAACAAGACTAATAGGGAAATGACAGTATGATGCTCAACAAACATTTTTGATGTCGATGGTTCATTATTATAGGTCTGTGATGGTTTGGAAAATCCATTCCCCTTCCCCAGATATGGAGTGGCTCTTTTGCTGGCTGGACTCGATATTTCGAAGTGATATTAACATTGATCGAACAAAAACTGGGAAACACAGCCTCAAGTCCTCTCCAACACATCTCATATTCTCTGTCCGATTCTCAGTGACCATTCCCAAAACATTTGAGTATGTGTTTCACATAGAGTCTCTCGATACATTCTCTAACTCGATTCCTGTTTAATTTGCACAAAGATACTCTCCCCTTTACTTCTTTTAGATCAAAATAGAAGTTTAAATTATTTTTTATCACATTAAATTATAAAATTCAAATTTTTAATTCACATCATTTAACTGTCTTGGTATATTTGCAGATTAGCACTTAAGGAACAGAAGCGGAAAGAATTGTATGCAAAACAAGGCAGAGGAAACCAGTTTACCTCGAGAAGTGATAGGGATCAATGGATTGAAAAAGAATTGAAGTAAGTTTTTGTTTATTTAGATCGGTTAAATTTAGGAAACAATTTTTTTTTTTAATTATTGCAAGCACTTAACACTTTTTATTATTCAATTTCGATATATATTCGATTATTAACAAATAAACTTTAACATTTGATAAAATGACTCAATAAATAGTCGAATAGGCCTCGACTAATAAATTTGGTCCAGCCTTCATTATTATCTCATTTCCCGGCTGTTCTTTATGCTTCAATTATAGTGACTGACTTGTCATTCTCTAAGAGATCCCTGATCCATTTACTCTTAGAATTATATAAATATTGATGATTAGAGCATATAAAAACCCTCATCAGGACACCAGGTGTCTTTCTTCTAATTCTATTAAATAAAATAAAATAAATATTTTTCATTTAAATTCGATTCATTTGAAAGTGACATAAAATATCTCTGTTCCAATGCATTCTCTCAAAAAATGTCTTTGAAAACAATTTATTGATCTTTTAATACTATCAAAAGAGGCCCTATGCAAATGTTCTATATCACTAATAGGTATGGCAACTTTCGATTTCCAACTCTAAATCGGTCCTCACTATATAATTTGACGGCCTCTCTCGAAAGGAGAAGTATATAGTCTGTGTAACTGTGCTGTTACAGGTCACTTGTAAAGCAAATAAAAGATAAGACTGAGCACAAGGAAAGACTTGCAGAAGACCTCAAGAAGGACAATGAGAAACAAATTTTACTCGAGAAAAAAATAGCTGTAAGTTCATATTTATCATTCTGCTGATTACACAACTGACTTTGGTATGCAACTTGTAAGAGGTTTAATTAATTGAGGAAATGCTTCGTTTCCATTAGGAACAAACTGCTGAGTTGGAACACCAGCGCTCGGCTATTGATGAGTACAACAAGCAACACTACGAGCAGAAGAAAATGAAAGATCAATATCAGAGCACTAGAAAGTAATGTTTTAACCACTCCTCTTTATAATAAAAATACTATTCGTCTTCGCTTTACATGAATTAACTTCTGCCTTTACTTTCCAGTGAGCTTTGGAGGAAAGAGAATCAGCTCCAACATACAATGACGTCATTGAAGGAAGAACTGGCGAAAGCTGATCAGTCTTTGAGGAGTATGGCTGGAAAGGTATGTCTCCTTCTCATCAACTTTAGTTTCACTTCTTTACCCTTTACACCTACACTTCATATCTCCCACTTTTATATATTCGCAGCAATCAACTGTAATTTCACAAACCATTTTCATAATTGAAATTTTGTATCCGCTGTCTACTAGAGTACACTGTGATGTTGGCTCATCGGGAATGGCACACACGCCTCCTTTCTACATACATATATTTAGAAAATAAATACATATAGGCTAACTTCTCTTATATCCTATATTTACATTATATGTATATATATATATATATATATATATATATATATATATATATATATACACACACACACACTATTACTTACAACATACAGGATCTTTCAAAATGAATGAACCGATTTGATTAAGCTATATCTTATTAACAGACAGTAATGCAAGATTGCAATAAAGACACATGTATTTAACCGGTGTTGAAGCTTTGCTAGCTCTCACAAATGTTCACAAACATCCAATGTTGCGTAACTGTATGAACCAACGTAGGATGTTCATGGCAGAGTGCCTGCACTGTGACAATAGAATTGGTCTTGGCGAACTGAATAGCAAAGAACAATTTTTGTACCGGTGTAGCCATTGCTGTAGGAACTGCTGTCAGTAGGGATTACAGCAGAGAAGTATCAATAGAGCAGACTACTGGCAACCATTCGACAACTACGCTCTGGGTCATTCCACATCAATTCAACCACACCATAACACCCATGGTTTCAGATTTTGTTGAATTTTTTTTGGGGGGTGTTATATTCATTGATTTGAGAAGCCATTCCAAATATTTTTGATATATCTTTAACGGTTTGGATTTTATAGTTTTGTGATTTTCGTGTTGTTTATCGACAGGGAACAGTAAAATTAATTTGTTCTGAATTCAAAAATAATTTGTAACGTTCTTTTTTATGAACCTATTTTTATGAAATTTTTTGTGTGTATTCATAAAATATATTAAAAAAAATAATAAACAAAGGTACCAAGTAAGTATTTGTGAACAGAAAAAAATTCCAAAGTGTCAATTTGAGTTGTTTTTTTTTTCAGAAAGCAAATACATAGTTTGATGTTAAAATTGAATATATCCGGAAGGGAAAATGATAATCATGGAAATCTCTTTTTGTTTTGGTTCTAAGATATGTGATCTACCACCTAAAGAAATAAAATGAATGGTTATTTGACTCCTTCATTGTTTATAACAAGTTTAAAATAAATATTTATAAAAATTTACAAGTTTATATGAGTTAAAAGAAAATTATAAATAAAGGTAATTAAAAAGATAGTTTTATTACACAGGTTTATTCTAAATGAAATACCGTTTACATTATAGGATTCATCAGTCTAAAATGTACTGATATGTACAATTATTACCCTAAAAAAACGTTATTTTGGTCAGTGTCGAAGCCCAAGGATACCACTGGACCTCAAATTCTTGCACTACACATCCTATCATCATACACTGCAAAGATGCAACTAAGAAAAATCTTGTTCTACCCCTTTGCATTATATCTGATGACCTCAAACACGATGTAATTATGGTGTATGAAATCCAAAAATCTGCTTGAAAGAAAACTGCCCACACTTTAAAATAGATCATTACTTCAGTGATGACTGTGCTGCTCAGTACAATTTCATAAATCTATGCCTACATGAGAAATTCAGGCCCGGGTGTGATGGAATTGAGAGTACCTTAAGGATTAACTCTGAAGGAAAGTTTGAAAAGATCCTTAGAAAACGAAATAATATTAGTGACTGAACTGTTTCACTTTTGCAAAACCAGAATAGGAAAAGTCAGTTTTTTCCTCATATCTAAAGAATCAGTTAAATTAATTCGCCCTGAGTTAAATTAATTCGCCCTGTTTTGGAAGGCCACTTCAAAGGTGTTCAAACTCTTCCAGGGACAAGATCATTTCACAACATTCAGCCAATAGATGAGACTCAGGAACCATTGAGGCTGGAAGAATTGCCATTGATGAAAAAGCAGCCCTCACATTTAATTTAATTAACAATGAACCAAACTGTAAGTAACACTGGAAGATTTAAGCCCAGGATGTATGTGAATATGACAGATTGCGGTATTTTTGACATGGTGAGTGGTAGTACAGTTCCTTCATCCACATGGACCTTCAGTATCATTTTCTTGGCATAAAAAGT
Source organism: Riptortus pedestris (assembly GCA_019009955.1). Classification (NCBI taxonomy): domain Eukaryota; kingdom Metazoa; phylum Arthropoda; class Insecta; order Hemiptera; family Alydidae; genus Riptortus; species Riptortus pedestris. The sequence goes on along the minus strand of CM032232.1, from coordinate 153,248,559 downwards.
AGGATATATGTGCTGTTTCCATTCTTCAAATTATTACGACTGGGAAATCTCCAAAAACAATGACAGAAAGAACATACCAGTTTTCTCAACAATTTATTTCAAGTGTAGAAACAGAATTAAACGATAATTTAAAATTGGTAAAGAAGATTGGGCAAAACAACCATTTTAGGGGTAAGCATTGTACATATCAAAGTACATTTTAGACTGATGAATTCTATAACGTAAACGGTATTTCATTTAGAATAAACCTGTGTAATGTAACTATCTTTTTAATTACCTCTATTGATAATTTTCTTTTAATTCATATAAACTTGTAAATTTTTATAAATATTTATTTTAAACTTGGAAAAAATATGAAGGAGTCAAATAACCATTCATTTTATTACTTTAGGTGATAGATCACATGTCTTAGAACCAAAACAAAAAAAAAAAAAATATCCATGATTATCCTTTTCCCCTTTGGAGATATTCAATTTGACGTGAAACTATGTATTTGCTTTCTGAAAAACTCAAATTGACCCTTTGTAATTTTTTTCTGATTATAAATGCTTACTTGGTACCTTGTTTTTTTTTTTTTTTAATTGTTTTTAAAAATATTTATGAATACACACAAAACATTTCATCAAAATTGGTTCATAAGAAAGTTACAAATAATTTTTGAATTCAGAACAAATTAATTTTACTGTTCCCTGTTGATAAACAACACGAAAATAACAAAACTTTAAGAGGCCATAAAATCCAAACCGTTAAAGATATAACAAAAATATTTGGTATGGTTTCTCAAATCAATGAATAGAACACCCCCAAAAAATTCAACAAAATCTGAAACCATGGGTGTCAAAATCATTTTTTTTTTGTTGATTTGACATGAAATGACCCCTCTTTGTAATGGCATGCAGTGTGTTCTCCTGCGATGCTCGTGTAAACCACCATAAAGCTTTGAAATCAGTTCATTCTTTTTGGTAAACCATGTGTATTATTACATCAATAATTACATTACAACACACATACCACTGGGGGCCAAGGCAAGCAGACAGATCTGTAGCACTAGCATATCACACAAAACTCTTTACTCTCTAAAAGCTAGGTATATAATGCACTCCCATTTTCAGTAGCGCATCGTCAGCAGTCTGCACTGCATGTCTTTGCCCCCACTCGCTTATTTTTAGAAAACTAGTCTCAAATCCATTTTGGGCAAAAGTCCAACCGTTGTGGAGTTTGTGATTATGACATGTTAGCAGGAATTTAAATATTGTCATACAATGCACCCAGAATCAAGAAGTCCCCTTTCTTTTTTAATTTATGTTGGCAGATTAACTTTTTGGTTCCTATTTTTGTTATTTCTGGCACAAGTGTAGAAATTAGGGACAGAATACTAGACACTTTCTGAAAATGGTTTACTTAACCCTAATGCCGGAGAATTGGTAGGAAAGGAGACCTCTAGGGACAGGTGGCCTGGCCCCCTCTCTATCAATGGGATTCTTTTACCTCTCCTAGCTATACCTATTTAAACAAATAGACTATCAAAAACTGTAAAATAAATGAATAATGGACAGCAATAATATCTGTGAACACTACAAACTGTAGTATTATAGATGTGAGTATTAAAGGACCCGAACTTAGTAATGCGGGAGAAGAAGCAGAACTGATAGCAGGCCATGGCACCTCTTGATTCACATGCGTGTGGGAGGAGAGAAATGATGGAGCAGGAGCAGAACTGATAGCAGGCCATGGCACCTCTTGACTCACATGCATGTGGGAGGAGAGCAATGATGGAGCAGGAGCAGAACTGATAGCAGGCCATGGCACCTCTTGACTCACATGGGTATGGGAGGAGAGCAATGAAGGAGCAGGAGCAGAACTGATAGCAGGCCATGGCATCTCTTGACTCACATGCGTGTGGGAGGAGAGCAATGATGGAGCAGGAGCAGAACTGATAGCAGGCCATGGCACCTCTTGACTCACATGCATGTGGGAGGAGAGCAATGATGGAGCAGGAGCAGAACTGATAGCAGGCCATGGCACCTCTTGACTCACATGCGTTTGGGAGGAGAGCAATGAAGGAGCAGGAGCAGAACTGATAGCAGGGCACAGCACCTCTTGACTCACATGTGTGTGGGGGGAGAGCCATGAGGGAGCAGGAGCAGAACTGATAGCAGGGCACAGCACCTCTTGACTCACATGTGTGTGGGGGGAGAGCCATGAGGGAGCAGGAGCAGAACTGATAGCAGGCCATGGCACCTCTTGATTCACATGCGTATGGGAGGAGAGCAATGAAGGAGCAGGAGCAGAACTGATCGCAGGGCAGGGCACCTCTTGAATCACATGCGTGTGGGAGGAGAGCAATGAAGGAGCAGGAGCAGAACTGATAGCAGGCCATGTCACCTCTTGATTCACATGTGTGTGGGTGGAGAGCAATGATGGAGCAGGAGCAGAACTGATAGCAGGGCACAGCACCTCTTGACTCACATGCGTTTGGGAGGAGAGCAATGAAGGAGCAGGAGCAGAACTGATAGCAGGGCACAGCACCTCTTGACTCACATGCGTATGGGAGGAGAGCAATGAAGGAGCAGGAGCAGAACTGATAGCAGGCCATGGCACCTCTTGACTCACATGTGTATGGGAGGAGAGCAATGATGGAGCAGGAGCAGAACTGATAGCAGGCCATGGCACCTCTTGACTCACATGGGTATGGGAGGAGAGCAATGAAGGAGCAGGAGCAGAACTGATAGCAGGCCATGGCACCTCTTGACTCACATGCGTATGGGAGGAGAGCAATGAAGGAGCATGAGCAGAACTGATAGCAGGGCACTGCACCTCTTGACTCACATGCGTATGGGAGGAGAGCAATGAAGGAGCAGGAGCAGAACTGATAGCAGGGCATGGCACCTCTTGATTCACATGCGTGTGGGAGGAGAGCAATGCTGGAGCAGGAGCAGAACAGATAGCAGGGCATGGCACCTCTTGATTCACTAGCGTGTGGGAGGAGAGCAATGAAGGAGCATGAGCAGAACTGATAGCAGGGCACCGCACCTCTTGACTCACATGCGTTTGGGAGGAGAGCAATGAAGGAGCAGGAGCAGAACTGATAGCAGGGCACAGCACCTCTTGACTCACATGCGTGTGGGAGGAGAGCAATGAAGGAGCAGGAGCAGAACTGATAGCAGGGCATGGCACCTCTTGACTCACATGCGTGTGGGAGGAGAGCAATGAAGGAGCAGGAGCAGAACTGATAGCAGGCCATGGCACCTCTTGACTCACATGCGTCTGGGAGGAGAGCAATGAAGGAGCAGGAGCAGAACTGATAGCAGGCCATAGCACCTCTTGAATCACATGCGTGTGGGAGGAGAGCAAAGAAGGAGCAGGAGCAGAACTGCTAGCAGGCCATGGCAACTCTTGATTCACATGCGTGTGGGAGGAGAGAAATGATGGAGCAGGAGCAGAACTGATAGCAGGCCATGGCACCTCTTGATTCACCTGGGTATGGGAGGAGAGAAATGATGGAGCAGGAGCAGAACTGATAGCAGGCCATGGCACCTCTTGACTCACATGCGTGTGGGAGGAGAGCAATGAAGGAGCAGGAGCAGAACTGATAGCAGGGCACAGCACCTCTTGATTCACATGCGTGTGGGAGGAGAGCAATGAAGGAGCAGGAGCAGAACTGATAGCAGGGCATGGCACCTCTTGACTCACATGCGTGTGGGAGGAGAGCAATGAAGGAGCAGGAGCAGAACTGATAGCAGGGCACAGCACCTCTTGACTCACATGTGTGTGGGAGGAGAGCAATGAAGGAGCAGGAGCAGAACTGATAGCAGGGCATGGCACCTCTTGACTCACAGTGTTGTGGGAGGAGAGCAATGAAGGAGCAGGAGCAGAACTGATAGCAGGCCATGGCACCTCTGGATTCACATGCGTGGGGGAGGAGAGCAATGAAGGAGCATGAGCAGAACTGATAGCAGGGCACAGCACCTCTTGACTCACATGCGTATGGGAGGAGAGCAATGAAGGAGCAGGAGCAGAACTGATAGCAGGGCATGGCACCTCTTGACTCACATGTGTGTGGGAGGAGAGCAATGAAGGAGCAGGAGCAGAACTGATAGCAGGGCATGGCACCTCTTGACTCACATGTGTGGGAGGAGAGCAATGAAGGAGCAGGAGCAGAACTGATAGCAGGGCATGGCACCTCTTGATTCAAATGCGTGTGGGAGGAGAGCAATGAAGGAGCAGGAGCAGGACTGATAGCAGGGCACAGCACCTCTTGACTCACATGCGTGTGGGAGGAGAGCAATGAAGGAGCAGGAGCAGAACTGATAGCAGGGCACAGCACCTCTTGACTCACATGCGTGTGGGAGGAGAGCAATGAAGGAGCAGGAGCAGAACTGATAGCAGGGCATGGCACCTCTTGACTCACATGCGTGTGGGAGGAGAGCAATGAAGGAGCAGGAGCAGAACTGATAGCAGGGCATGGCACCTCTTGACTCACATGCGTGTGGGAGGAGAGCAATGAAGGAGCAGGAGCAGAACTGATAGCAGGGCATGGCACCTCTTGACTCACATGCGTGTGGGAGGAGAGCAATGAAGGAGCAGGAGCAGAACTGATAGCAGGGCACAGCACCTCTTGACTCACATGTGTGGGAGGAGAGCAATGAAGGAGCAGGAGCAGAACTGATAGCAGGGCATGGCACCTCTTGACTCACATGCGTGTGGGAGGAGAGCAATGAAGGAGCAGGAGCAGAACTGATAGCAGGGCATGGCACCTCTTGACTCACATGCGTGTGGGAGGAGAGCAATGAAGGAGCAGGAGCAGAACTGATAGCAGGGCACAGCACCTCTTGACTCACATGCGTGGGAGGAGAGCAATGAAGGAGCAGGAGCAGAACTGATAGCAGGGCATGGCACCTCTTGATTCACATGCGTGTGGGAGGAGAGCAATGAAGGAGCAGGAGCAGAACTGATAGCAGGGCATGGCACCTCTTGATTCACATGCGTGTGGGAGGAGAGCAATGAAGGAGCAGGAGCAGAACTGATAGCAGGCATGGCACCTCTTGACTCACATGCGTGTGGGAGGAGAGCAATGAAGGAGCAGGAGCAGAACTGATAGCAGGGCACAGCACCTCTTGACTCACATGTGTGGGAGGAGAGCAATGAAGGAGCAGGAGCAGAACTGATAGCAGGGCATGGCACCTCTTGACTCACATGTGTGGAGGAGAGCAATGAAGGAGCAGGAGCAGAACTGATAGCAGGGCATGGCACCTCTTGACTCACATGCGTGTGGGAGGAGAGCAATGAAGGAGCAGGAGCAATGAAGGAGCAGGAGCAGAACTGATAGCAGGCCATGGCACCTCTTGACTCACATGCGTATGGGAGGAGAGCAATGAAGGAGCAGGAGCAGAACTGATAGCAGGGCACAGCACCTCTTGACTCACATGTGTGTGGGGGGAGAGCCATGAGGGAGCAGGAGCAGAACTGATAGCAGGGCACAGCACCTCTTGACTCACATGGGTGTGGGGGGAGAGCCATGAGGGAGCAGGAGCAGAACTGATAGCAGGCCATGGCACCTCTTGATTCACATGCGTGTGGGAGGAGAGCAATGAAGGAGCAGGAGCAGAACTGATAGCAGGGCATGGCACCTCTTGATTCACATGCGTGTGGGAGGAGAGCAATGATGGAGCAGGAGCAGAACTGATAGCAGGCCATGGCACCTCTTGATTCACATGCGTGTGGGAGGAGAGCAATGAAGGAGCATGAGCAGAACTGATAGCAGGGCACAGCACCTCTTGACTCACATGTGTGTGGGGGGAGAGCCATGAGGGAGCAGGAGCAGAACTGATAGCAGGCCAAAGCACCTCTTGAATCACATGCGTGTGGGAGGAGAGCAATGAAGGAGCATGAGCAGAACTGATAGCAGGCCAAAGCACCTCTTGACTCACATGTGGGAGGAGAGCAATGAAGGAGCAGGAGCAGAACTGATAGCAGGGCATGGCACCTCTTGACTCACATGCGTGTGGGAGGAGGAGAGCAATGAAGGAGCAGGAGCAGAACTGATAGCAGGGCATGGCACCTCTTGATTCACATGCGTGTGGGAGGAGAGCAATGAAGGAGCAGGAGCAGAACTGATAGCAGGCCATGGCACCTCTTGATTCACATGCGTGTGGGAGGAGAGCAATGAAGGAGCATGAGCAGAACTGATAGCAGGGCACAGCACCTCTTGACTCACATGCGTATGGGAGGAGAGCAATGAAGGAGCAGGAGCAGAACTGATAGCAGGCCATGGCACCTCTTGATTCACATGCGTGTGGGAGGAGAGCAATGAAGGAGCATGAGCAGAACTGATAGCAGGGCACAGCACCTCTTGACTCACATGCGAGGGGACCATTTCCATGACATTTTTTTCTGACTCACATAAGAGCCCACTCTTGGGAAAGGGTTAAGTGGCTTAGTATTAAGAGCATACACTTAGAACCAGTTGTAGAATATTGACCCATATCTGAAGTGGTTTAATATTTTTCTTGTTATTTTATTACCTTTAGTTCCGTTTATTTTCCACTGCTAATTAACTTTCTTTTCCAGCCTATTCTTAATGGTAGAGACAGTGTGCGCAAAGTTCTGGAGACATTCCGGCAACGGGGTGGTACCTATAAGGACCTTGCAGATTGCTATTATGGCCAGGTTATAGAAAACTTTGAATGTGACAAATCTATTCATACTGCTGTTGAAGTCACAGCAGGTAACAGGTGAACATCTTTTCCATTTCACATCTTTAAATGATTTATGAATGAATGAATATTTTTATTGCTTTTAAAAATTTTATAGCAAGGGTTCAGCCCATGTTCATGATTACATTTTTTGTTTATGTTTTCTTTATATAAACATAAACAGAGAATTCATTTAAAAAAATAACAAAAAACAAAAACTATATACAATAATTACTATTAAAAAAACAAAACGTTAATTTTATTTTAATAATTATATTGTTTGTATTTTTTTTCCCTCTGACGTAAAGACCTTTAAGTATGAAAACATATATGTAGTTTATTTTATTCTTGTCCATATGGTCAAACACATTATCCATAGATTGCTGGGGAATGTTGAGACTTTTCAGGAGGCGGTTTCTTCTCTCTGCTAAAACAGGGCATTTAAGGATGAAGTGCGTAACGGTGTCTTGGCTATCTTCGCAAAGGAGGCATGGCTTTTCTGCATTGAATTTGTAAATTGTCCTGCCAACTATCAATCTTTGATTTTTTGTACCTAATAAACAGATTTGAGATATAACTTGGGTCTTAAAAAAAGGCACATTTTGGTACAGGTACTCCTCGCCTCTGCCAAGAGAGCTAATTCTTCTAAAGTACTGGCTATATGTGCTGTTTAAAACTCTTTCAATATCTAACGAGATTAAATAGTTCTCGAGAGCCTCTAAGCTAGCTAAAGACTTTAGACTTTAAAGACTAAATAAGTCTTTATTTTTCCATTAATATTTTCCGCCCTTTCCAATTCCTCCAAGCTCCTTCCTATGCACCCAAAATACCCTTCCAGTTCATTCACCCAATTAAATGGCATTGAATAATTGACAGATAATTCCTTTAGGCGCATGTAACACAGGCTTGATAGATCATCTGCCGACTTCTCTTGTAGAGCCTTCCACCAATTCGACATCCTCTTGAAAATTTTCAGTCGGGTGTGTGTATGGTTGAATTCTATTCTAATGTAAGCATTAGGAGTGTTTTTAGGATGACACATAAGCCATTTAAAGAAGTTTAATTGAGCTTTCTCAATCACATCCGAATAACCAGGGCCCCATATTTCTGGTACATACAGGAGTACACTTTCACTAAGTGCATCGAACAGCATATATTTTGTTGCCCAAGTTTCAGTTTTGCTTTTATTAAGTATGCGTAAGATGGCAGCATTGGCAGAGCAACCTTTTGCCAAGAAGTGAGAACTGGTTTGACAGAATTTTCCTAAGGATGAGAAAGGTACCCCCAGATATGTGAATGAATTTGTCAGCTAGATTGGGTTATTATTATAAAAGATGGTTTTACTTTTCCCAAGTCAGCCTCCTTTGTGAAATGGTAATATCATTGTTTTCCGAGTGTTCACCGAGAGTAACATTGCGTCAGAGTATTTCTTTAATATATTTAATTTACATTGCGTATCAGGCCATGATATAGAGAGTAAAACTAGGTCATCAGCATACATCAATAAAATTAAATCTTTCCTTGTACTTATCTGTATACCCTCTGCCCCATTCTCTTCGAAAAAATGGAGTATATCTGATATATATAGCAAGAATAGAAGAGGGCTTAAGTTTTCCCCTTGTAGAACACCGTCAGATATTTCAATGTCATGTGAGTTCTGATTACCTTCTTCAATAATAAATGATGCTTGGTCATACAGAAACTTTATCACTCTTAGAATATTTCCTCCAATTCCTAGCCTATATAGTTTTTCCCATAATTATGAATGGTTTATAGAGTCAAACGCTCTTTTGAAGTCTACAAAGGTATCATACACTCAGCCCCGTGCACTGAAGTATTTAGATTAGCCCTTGGTACCAACCCTGTACTGTTGTTCTCGATAATCTCCACCCCCCCTCCCCCCCACAGCATCATATACACACACAGCCCCGTGCACTGAAGTATTTAGATTAGCCCTTGGTACCAACCCTGTACTGTTGTTCTCGATAATCTCCACCCCCCCCCACAGCATCATATACACACAGCCCCGTGCACTGAATTATTTAGATTAGCCCTTGGTGCCAACCCTGTATTGTTGTTCTTGATAATCTCCACTCCACCCCCCCCCCCACAGCATCATATACACCCAGCCCTGTGCACTGAAGTATTTAGATTAGCCCTTGGTACCAACCCTGTACTGTTGTTCTCGATAATCTCCACACCCCCCCCCCCACAGCATCATATACACTCAGCCCGTGCACTGAAGTATTTAGATTAGCCCTTGGTACCAACCCTGTACTGTTGTTCTCGATAATCTCCAACCCCCCCCCCCACAGCATCATATTCACCCTGCCCCATGCACTGAATTATTTTGATTACACCTTGGTACCAACCCTGTACTGTTGTTCTCGATAATCTCCACCCCCCCCCCCAGAGCATCATATACACCCCAGTCCTGTGCACTGAAGTATTTAGATTAGCCCTTGGTACCAACCCTTTATTGTTGTTCTCGATATTCTCCACCCCCCCCCCCCCCCAGAGCATCATATACACCCTGCCCCATGCACTGAAGTATTTAGATTAGCCCTTGGTACCAACCCTGTAGTGTTGTTCTCGATAATCTCCACCCCCCCCCCCACAGCATCATATACACCCAGCCCTGTGCACTGAAGTATTTAGATTAGCCCTTGGTACCAACCCTGTACTGTTGTTCTCGATAATCTCACCCCCCCCCCCCCCCCCCACAGCATCATATACACACAGCCCCGTGCACTGAAGTATTTAGATTAGCCCTTGGTACCAACCCTGTTCTGTTGTTCTCGATAATCTCCACCCCCCCCCCCCCAGCATCATATACACTCAGCCCCGTGCACTGAAGTATTTAGATTAGCCCTTGGTACCAACCCTGTACTGTTGTTCTCGATAATCTCCACCCCCCCCCACAGCATCATATACACACAGCCCCGTGCACTGAAGTATTTAGATTAGCCCTTGGTACCAACCCTGTACTGTTGTTCTCGATAAATCTCCACCCCCCCCCCCCCCCCAGCATCATAGACACCCTGCCCCGTGCAGTGAAGTATTTAGATTAGCCCTTGGTACCCACCCTGTACTGTTGTTCCTGATAATCTCCACCACCCCCCCCCCCCCCACAGCATCATATACACACCCTGCCCCTGTGCACTGAAGTATTTAGATTAGCCCTTGGTACCAACCCTGTACTGTTGTTCCTGATAATCTCCACCCCCCCCCCCACAGCATCATATACACCCAGTCCTGTGCACTGAAGTATTTAGATTAGCCCTTGGTACCAACCCTGTACTGTTGTTCCTGATAATCTCCACCCCCCCCCCCCACAGCATCATATACACACAGCCCCGTGCACTGAAGTATTTAGATTAGCCCTTGGTACCAACCCTGTACTGTTGTTCTCGATAATCTCCAACCCCCCCCCCCCCCACAGCATCATATACACTCAGCCCCGTGCACTGAAGTATTTAGATTAGCCCTTGGTACCAACCCTGTACTGTTGTTCTCGATAATCTCCAGCCCCCCCCCCCCACAGCATCATATACACACAGCCCCGTGCACTGAAGTATTTAGATTAGCCCTTGGTACCAACCCTGTACTGTTGTTCCTGATAATCTCCAACCCCCCCCCCCCCACAGCATCATATACACCCAGCCCGTGCACTGAAGTATTTAGATTAGCCCTTGGTACCAAACCCTGTACTGTTGTTCTCGATAATCTACACCCCCCGCCCCCACCGCCTCATCAACACCCAGCCCCGGGCCCGGAAGTATTTAGATTAGCCCTTGGTACCAACCCTGTATTGTTGTTCTCGATAATCTCCACCCCCCCCCCCCAGAGCATCATATACACCCTGCCCCATGCACTGAAGTATTTAGATTAGCCCTTGGTACCAACCCTGTATTGTTGTTCTCAATAATCAATCTCCACCCCCCCCCCCCACAGCATCATATACACCCTGCCCTGTGCACTTAAGTTTTTTGATTAGCCCGTGGTACAAACCCAGTACTGTTGTTGTCGAGAATCACCACCCCCCCCCCCCCCCAGCATCATATACACCCTGCCCCATGCACTGAAGTATTTAGATTAGCCCTTGGTACCAACCCTGTATTGTTGTTCTCGATAATCTCCACCCGCCCCACAGCATCATATACACCCAGCCCCTGTGCACTGAAGTATTTAGATTAGCCCTTGGTACCAACCCTGTACTGTTGTTCTCGATAATCTCCACCCCCCCCCCCCCCCCACAGCATCATATACACCCTGCCCCGTGCACTGAAGTATTTAGATTAGCCCTTGGTACCAACCCTGTACTGTTGTTCTCGATAATCTCCACCCCCCCCCCCCCCACAGCATCATATACACCCAGCCCGTGCACTGAAGTATTTAGATTAGCCCTTGGTACCAACCCTGTACTGTTGTTCTCTATTATCTCCGCGCCCCCCCGCCGCAGCATCATATACACCCTGCCCCTTTCTCTGAAGTATTTAGATTTGCCATTTGTACCAACCCTGTACTGTTGTTCTCGATAATCTCCAACCCCCCCCCCCCCACAGCATCATATACACCCAGCCCTGTGCACTGAAGTATTTAGATTAGCCCTTGGTACCAACCCTGTACTGTTGTTCTCGATAATCTCCCGCCCCCCCCCCCCCCACAGCATCATATACACCCAGCCCTGTGCACTGAAGTATTTAGATTAGCCCTTGGTACCAACCCTGTACTGTTGTTCCTGATAATCTCCACCCCCCCCCCCCACAGCATCATATACACTCAGCCCGTGCACTGAAGTATTTAGATTAGCCCTTGGTACCAACCCTGTACTGTTGTTCCTGATAATCTCCAACCCCCCCCCCCACAGCATCATATACACACAGCCCCGTGCACTGAAGTATTTAGATTAGCCCTTGGTACCAACCCTGTATTGTTGTTCTCGATAATCTCCACCCCCCCCCCCCCACAGCATCATATACACACAGCCCCGTGCACTGAAGTATTTAGATTAGCCCTTGGTACCAAACCCTGTACTGTTGTTCTCGATAATCTCCACCACCCCCCCCCACAGCATCATATACACACACAGCCCCGTGCACTGAAGTATTTAGATTAGCCCTTGGTACCAACCCTGTACTGTTGTTCTCGATAATCTCCACACCCCCCCCCTCCAGCATCATATACACTCAGCCCCGTGCACTGAAGTATTTAGATTAGCCCTTGGTACCAACCCTGTACTGTTGTTTCCTGATAATCTCCACCCCCCCCCCCACAGCATCATATACACACTGCCCCGTGCACTGAAGTATTTAGATTAGCCCTTGGTACCAACCCTGTACTGTTGTTCTCGATAATCTCCACCCCCCCCCCCACAGCATCATATACACCCAGCCCTGTGCACTGAAGTATTTAGATTAGCCCTTGGTACAAACCCTGTACTGTTGTTCTCGATAATCTCCACCCCCCCCCCCCAGCATCATATACACACAGCCGTGCACTGAAGTATTTAGATTAGCCCTTGGTACCAACCCTGTACTGTTGTTCTCGATAATCTCCACACCCCCCCCCCACCACAGCATCATATACACACAGCCCCGTGCACTGAAGTATTTAGATTAGCCCTTGGTACCAACCCTGTATTGTTGTTCTTGATAATCTCCACCCCCCCCCCCCCCAGCATCATATACACTCAGCCCCGTGCACTGAAGTATTTAGATTAGCCCTTGGTACCAACCCTGTACTGTTGTTCCTGATAATCTCCACCCCCCCCCCCCCCCACAGCATCATATACACCCTGCCCCATGCACTGAAGTATTTAGATTAGCCCTTGGTACCAACCCTGTACTGTTGTTCTCGATAATCTCCCGCCGCCCCCCCCACAGCATCATATACACACAGCCCCGTGCACTGAAGTATTTAGATTAGCCCTTGGTACCAACCCTGTACTGTTGTTCTTGATAATCTCCAACCCCCCCCCCCACAGCATCATATACACACCCAGTCCTGTGCACTGAAGTATTTAGATTAGCCCTTGGTACCAACCCTGTACTGCTGTTCTCGATAATCTCCACACCCCCTCCCCCCCCACAGCATCATATACACCCAGCCCGTGCAGTGAAGTATTTAGATTAGCCCTTGGTACCAACCCTGTACTGTTGTTCTCGATAATCTCCACCCCCCCCCACAGCATCATATACACACAGCCCAGTGCACTGAAGTATTTAGATTAGCCCTTGGTACCAACCCTGTACTGTTGTTCTCGATAATCTCCAACCCACCCCCCCCCCCCACAGCATCATATACACCCAGTCCTGTGCACTGAAGTATTTAGATTAGCCCTTGGTACCAACCCTGTACTGTTGTTCTCGATAATCTCCACCCCCCCCCCCACAGCATCATATACACCCAGTCCTGTGCACTGAAGTATTTAGATTAGCCCTTGGTACCAACCCTGTACTGTTGTTCCTGATAATCTCCACCACCCCCCCCCCACACAGCATCATATACACCCAGCCCTGTGCACTGAAGTATTTAGATTAGCCCTTGGTACCAACCCTGTACTGTTGTTCTCGATAATCTCCACCCCCCTCCCCCCCCCACAGCATCATATACACACAGCCCCGTGCACTGAAGTATTTAGATTAGCCCTTGGTACCAACCCTGTACTGTTGTTCTCGATAATCCCACCACCCCCCCCCCACAGCATCATATACACACAGCCCTGTGCACTGAAGTATTTAGATTAGCCCTTGGTACCAACCCTGTACTGTTGTTCTCGATAATCTCCAACCCCCCCTCCCCCACAGCATCATATACACCCAGTCCTGTGCACTGAAGTATTTAGATTAGCCCTTGGTACCAACCCTGTACTGTTGTTCTCGATAATCTCCACACCCCCCCCCCCACAGCATCATATACACTCAGCCCGTGCACTGAAGTATTTAGATTAGCCCTTACCAACCCTGTACTGTTGTTCTCGATAATCTCCAACCCCCCCCCCCCACAGCATCATATACACCCAGCCCCGTGCACTGAAGTATTTAGATTAGCCCTTGGTACCAACCCTGTACTGTTGTTCTCGATAATCTCCACCCCCCCCCCCCCACAGCATCATATACACCCAGTCCGTGCACTGAAGTATTTAGATTAGCCCTTGGTACCAACCCTGTACTGTTGTTCCTGATAATCTCCAACCCCCCCCCCCCCCCCCCCCCACAGCATCATATACACCCAGCCCTGTGCACTGAAGTATTTAGATTAGCCCTTGGTACCAACCCTGTACTTGTTGTTCTGATAATCTCCACCCCCCCCCCCCCACAGCATCATATACACCCAGCCCCGTGCACTGAATTATTTAGATTAGCCCTTGGTGCCAACCCTGTATTGTTGTTCTTGATAATCTCCACCCCCCGCCCCCCCCACAGCATCATATACACTCAGCCCCGTGCACTGAAGTATTTAGATTAGCCCTTGGTACAAACCCTGTACTGTTGTTCTCGATAATCTCCAACCCCCCCCCCCCACAACATCATATACACTCAGCCCCGTGCACTGAAGTATTTAGATTAGCCCTTGGTACCAACCCTGTATTGTTGTTCTCAATACTCTCCACCCCCCCCCCCACAGCATCATATACACCCTGCCCCGTGCAGTGAAGTATTTAGATTAGCCCTTGGTACCAACCCTGTACTGTTGTTCTCGATAATCTAAACCCCCCGCCCCCACAGCATCATATACACCCTGCCCCGTGCAGTGAAGTATTTAGATTAGCCCTTGGTACCAACCCTGTACTGTTGTTCTCGATAATCTAGATCCCCCCCCCCCCCCCCCAGCATCATATACACCCTGCCCCGTTCAGTGAAGTATTTAGATTAGCCCTTGGTACCAACCCTGTACTGTTGTTCTCGATAATCTAAACCCCCCTCCCCCACCGCAGCATATACACCCTGCCCCGTGCCCTGAAGGATTTAGATTAGCCCTTGGTACCAACCCTGTACTGTTGTTCTCGATAATCTCCACCCCCCCCCCACAGCATCATATACACACAGCCCCGTGCACTGAAGTATTTAGATTAGCTCTTGGTACCAACCCTGTACTGTTGTTCTCGATAATCTCCACCCCCCCCCCCCCACAGCATCATATACACCCTGCCCCTTGCACTGAAGTATTTAGATTAGCCCTTGGTACCAACCCTGTACTGTTGTTCTCGATAATCTCCACCCCCCCACAGCATCATATACACTCAGCCCCGTGCAGTGAAGTATTTAGATTAGCCCTTGGTACCAACCCTGTACTGTTGTTCTCGATAATCTCCACCCCCCCCCCAGAGCATCATATACACCCTGCCCCATGCACTGAAGTATTTAGATTACCCCTTGGTACCAACCCTGTATTGTTGTTCTCGATAATCTCCACCCCCCCCCCCCAGAGCATCATATACACCCTGCCCAGTGCAGTGAAGTATTTAGATGAGCCCTTGGTACCAACCCTGTACTGTTGTTCTAGATAATCTCCACCCCCCCCCCAGAGCATCATATACACCCTGCCCCGTGCACTGAAGTATTTAGATTAGCCCTTGGTACCAACCCTGTACTGTTGTTATCGATAATCTAAACCCCCCTCCCCCACAGCATCATATACACCCTGCCCCGTGCAGTGAAGTATTTAGATTAGCCCTTGGTACCAACCCTGTACTGTTGTTCTCGATAATCTCCACCCCCCCCCCACACCATCAAATACAACCAGCCCCAAGCACTGAAGTATTTATATTAACACTTGGTACCAACCCTGTACTGTTGTTCTCGATAATCTCCACCCCCCCCCCCCACAGCATCATATACACCCAGCCCTGTGCACTGAAGTATTTAGATTAGCCCTTGGTACCAACCCTGTACTGCATATACACCTGTACTGTTGTTCGATAATCTCCACCCCCCCCCCCCCCACAGCATCATATACACCCAGCCCGTGCACTGAAGTATTTAGATTAGCCCTTGGTACCAACCCTGTACTGTTGTTCTCGATAATCTCCACCCCCCCCCCCCACAGCATCATATACACCCAGCCTGTGCACTGAAGTATTTAGATTAGCCCTTGGTACCAACCCTGTACTGTTTCTGATAATCTCCACCCCCCCCCACATCATATACACCCCGTGCAGTGAATTATTTAGACTAGCCCTTGGTACCAACCCTGTACTGTTGTTCTCGATAATCTCCACCCCCCCCCCCCCCACAGCATCATATACACCCTGCCCCGTGCAGTGAAGTATTTAGATTAGCCCTTGGTACCAACCCTGTACTGTTGTTCTCAATAATCTCCACCCCCCCCCCCACAGCATCATATACACCCTGCCCCGTGCAGTGAAGTATTTAGTTTATCCCTTGGTACCAACCCTGTTCTGTTGTTCTCGTTATTCTCAACCCCCCTGCCCCCGAGCTTGATATACACCCTGCCACGTGCACTGAAGTATTTAGATTAGCCCTTGGTACCAACCCTGTATTGTTGTTCTCAATAATCAATCTCCACCCCCCCCCCCCACAGCATCATATACACCCTGCCCCGTGCAGTGAAGTATTTAGATTAGCCCTTGGTACCAACCCTGTATTGTTGTTCTCGATAATCTCCACCCCCCCCCCACAGCATCATATACACACAGCCCTGTGCACTGAAGTATTTAGATTAGCCCTTGGTAACAACCCTGTAATGTTGTTCTCAATAATCAATCTCCACCCCCCCCCCCCACAGCATCATATACACCCTGCCCCGTGCCCTGAAGTATTTAGATTAGCCCTTGGTACAAACCCTGTACTGTTGTTCTCGATAATCTCCACCCCCCCCCCCACAGCATCATATACACTCAGCCCCGTGCACTGAAGTATTTAGATTAGCCCTTGGTACCAACCCTGTACAATTCAAAATATTGTTAATGTCTAGACCACTGATAACTTCAATTAAAACAAAGATGGTTGTTTAAATGTGTTTTTGTGAATGACTCTTAGTCATTCCATGCACAAACACATTATCCTATACTACATGGAACATGGTCCAATAATGATCTCGCCCCCCCCCCCCCCATGCACAAACACATTATCCTATACTACATGGAACATGGTCCAATAATGATCTCGCCCCCTCCCCGTGCACAAACACATTATCATATCCTACATGGAACATGGTCCAATAATGATCTCGCCCCCCCCCCATGCACAAACACATTATCATATACTACATGGAACATGGTCCAATAATGATCTCGCCCCCCCCCATGCACAAACACATTATCATATACTACATGGAACATGGTCCAATAATGATCTCGCCCCCCCCCCATGCACAAACACATTATCATATCCTACATGGAATATGGTCCAATAATGATCTCGCCCCCCCCCCCCCCCATGCACAAACACATTATCATATCCTACATGGAACATGGTCCAATAATGATCTCGCCCCCCCCCATGCACAAACACATTATCATATCCTACATGGAATATGGTCCAATAATGATCTCGCCCCCTCCCCATGCACAAACACATTATCATATCCTACATGGAATATGGTCCAATAATGATCTCGCCCCCTCCCATGCACAAACACATTATCATATCCTACATGGAATATGGTCCAATAATGATCTCGCCCCCCCCCCCCTCCCCATGCACAAACACATTATCATATCCTACATGGAATATGGTCCAATAATGATCTCGCCCCCCCCCCATGCACAAACACATTATCATATCCTACATGGAATATGGTCCAATAATGATCTCGCCCCCCCCCCATGCACAAACACATTATCATATACTACATGGAATATGGTCCAATAATGATCTCGCCCCCCCCCCCATGCACAAACACATTATCATATCCTACATGGAATATGGTCCAATAATGATCTCGCCCCCCCCATGCACAAACACATTATCATATCCTACATGGAACATGGTCCAATAATGATCTCGCCCCCCCCCCATGCACAAACACATTATCATATCCTACATGGAATATGGTCCAATAATGATCTCGCCCCCCCCCATGCACAAACACATTATCATATCCTACATGGAACATGGTCCAATAATGATCTCGCCCCCCCATGCACAAACACATTATCATATCCTACATGGAATATGGTCCAATAATGATCTCGCCCCCCCCCCATGCACAAACACATTATCATATCCTACATGGAACATGGTCCAATAATGATCTCGCCCCCCCCCCCCCCCATGCACAAACACATTATCATATCCTACATGGAATATGGTCCAATAATGATCTCGCCCCCTCCCCATGCACAAACACATTATCATATCCTACATGGAATATGGTCCAATAATGATCTCGCCCCCCCATGCACAAACACATTATCATATCCTACATGGAATATGGTCCAATAATGATCTCGCCCCCCCCATGCACAAACACATTATCATATCCTACATGGAATATGGTCCAATAATGATCTCGCCCCCCCCCCATGCACAAACACATTATCATATCCTACATGGAATATGGTCCAATAATGATCTCGCCCCCCCATGCACAAACTCATTATCATATCCTACATGGAATATGGTCCAATAATGATCTCGCCCCCCCATGCACAAACTCATTATCATATCCTACATGGAACATGGATTAAGAAAAAAATCACATCAGTTTAAATAGAGATAAGCTGAGTTTGAAAACTAAAACGATATGATGGGCGCCACATCACCTCCTTGTACTCCCATTAAATTAAGCAAACAAAAGGTTTAATTGTATTTAATTTGAAAATGATACATGATGTCTCTCTTCAAATGCATTGCATAGAAAAATGTAATATTTATGGATCTTTTCAGGTTGGAAAAAAAAAAAGGTTCTATACAAGTTTTAGCAGATTTCCCTTAAGGACAATCAGTTATTGAGGTTGTACTCATGACGCAATTTTCGAAATTTTGAAAATATTTCTTCAAATGTTCATCGATCCTACCCAGGAGATGACGAAAATGAGGCTTCGAAATTATCTATCTATCTATCTATCTATCTATCTATATATATATATATATATATATATATATATATATATTTATATATATATATGGTGTTGTTGTTTTTTGGAGTCTTGGTCAGTGTTGGTGAAAAAAGGCAGTGACCAAGCCAAGTATAACAAACTTGAGGTTATACTGTGTACTCCTAATGTAAACAAAGGAACTACAGTGATGTACAATATCTTTTAAGTATCTTTAGTCTTTGTAAGTAGAATTAACACAAACACTTTCTATTACACTCTAATAACAATGTGCAATATACAGGGTGCGGTACAGAAACTTGTTGATTTTAAAGATTAATAAATACAAAAATATTAGAGATAACGTTTTACATAATATCTTACATTCTCAGAATTTATTTATTACACTCTTTTAAAAATGACATCGAACAAGTGACGGCCTCCATTGTCATTACACTGAGCTATGGGTTTCTTGAAGTTCTGATGAACTCTTTCGAGCATATCAATTGGTATGTCGGCGATGGCTTTCCAAATGTTGTCCTTTAGATGAACTAGGGTCCGTGGGCGATCATTGTAGACAACAGATTTGAGGTAACCACATAAGAAAAAATCGCATGGAGTCAAATCAGGCCAAGGAAGATCGCCTCTCAAGGAGATCAGTCGATTGGGGAAGTTCTCCCTCAAAAGTTCAATTGAACATCGCGCTGTGTGAGCCGTGGCTCCATCTTGTTGAAACCACACATCACCAATGTTCATTTCTTCCAGTTTAAGGAGAAAAAAATGTTGTAATCATCTCCCTGTAGCGAACTGCATTCACTGAAACTGTGCGTTCGTTTTCTTCAAAAAAGTAAGGACCAATTATCCTTACTCTTAATATTGCACACCACACAGTTATGCGTTCAGAATGGAGTGGCTTCTGATGAAGTTGACGTGGGTTGTTAGCACTCCAATAACGCATGTTTTGTTTGTTCACACAACCAGAAATGTGAAAGTGAGCTTCATCACTGAAAAACACGAGCGTGTCGTGAGGCAGGTTTTCACCGAGTGCTTCACATGCATTTCAGCGGGCATTAAAATCGGTTTCATTCGGTGCCTGCGTTACAGCCATTATATACATTGTGTACCCATATCGAGGAGTGGCTACAATGTAGGAGGCACCTAGCCGCGAGGCCATAATCCTCCTACACCAATCCAACAACCTCATAGTGACCGAGGATTCGCTACGATGGTAAGAAGCGAATCCTATGGAAGGGGCAGTCTCCTACTACCCAGCTCCCACACGAGAGAACAGCTCCTACACATGTACCAGTTTACCTGGCCTGTATGTCCTCGTGCTTTGAACACACGACCACTACGTCTATGACCGGCAGTGAAGGCAAGCCTCCACTCCGGACACCACCCAGCCCGTAGTTCACATTGAGTAAGCCACTAGAACTTACCCCATTAAGGCAGGAGTGATCCCCTGCCCGGAACAGCAAAGCCTACTAAGGACCTACTGTTCCTACGGTTCCCCTACCTGGCAGCTACACAGCGGGGGCTTACTGCTGCCACCAGGGAGGGCCGGCCCCGTGCCGGAAGTTACATTTTATACAGATGGAAATTAAGGTCTTGGTGTAGAATTCGTCTCACAGTGTGGTCAGATAAGCCCAGAGCAGCTGCGTGTTTCCGCGCCGAACGCCAAGGAGATCGGACGAATGACTCTCTCACTCTTTCAATATTTTCTGGTGTTCTGGCTGTCTGATAACTCCTGAACCGGTTTTTGCTACACTTTGCCACTCTCTCTGAATGTGTTCATCTACGAAACAATTGATTGCCGTCCAGGCACCGGACCTGTAGGGTGAATATTAAACTGAGTATGGAAGCCATGTTGAGTGGCGATAATGGAACGACCGTTAGAAAAGTAAGCCTCGCAGGCAAACGCACGCTGCTGCTTCGTCCAATGCATGATGGCGACTGAAGAGGAAAGAAACAAAACTTCAAGACTTCCCCTCTCCAATGACATTGGACTTGCCTATCTCCCGCCACTCCTCACGACAAGGCGACCATCACAAATCAGCAAGTTTCTGTGCCGCACACTGTATATATAAAGTAGTACCTGTACTTTTTAGCACTGAAGTTTTTCTCGAATTATTGGAATGAACTAAGTTTTTTTCCACCAATACTGACCAAAACTCTAAAAAACAACAACACCATATCTATCTATCTATCTATCTATATCTATATATATATATATATATATATATATATATATATATATATATATATATAAAATTGTAACCTCTGTCTGTACATTGATTTTTTTTCGCGAAATTTCACGATAACTTTTCGTTTCACATGTCATAGACACCATATCTGCATTTTGTTTCTTTGGTGTCTGTTTGTTTGTTTGTTAGTTTGTTTGTTACCTTTTCACGCATAAACGACTGAACCGAATTTTATGAAACTTGGTATGCATATTACTACTAACCCAACTGAGACTTTAGGCTATGTTAATATTCTCTAAGAAGAACAGGAGTGAGGGCTATAAGGGAGGCCTGAAATTAAAAATAGCGATATTTCGTTTCCTATTGCTTTTTCAGCAAATATGCACATAACAAAAGTTGTTTATTTTGTAATTTAGAGTAACTTTTGTTATATGCACTTTTGGCCGTATACGGAAGTATAAATGAGTTATATGCTAAAAACTATAGCGGGAGTCCACAATTTTATTTGGCACAAAAGACTCAACCGAACTAAACCAAACTCGCTATGTGAATTAATACTAACAATTTCCTTGTAATAAGCCATACTAACAGTTCTAGGGACGGGCAAGAGTGGGAGTTATAAGGGAGGCCTGAAATTAATAATAGTGATATTTCGTTTCCTATTGCTTTTTCTGCAAATATGCACATAACAAAAGTTGTTTATTTTGTTATTTAGAGTAACTATAGTTATATACATTTTCATTGAATACCGAAGTATAAATGAGTTATACGCTAATCACTATAGCGGGAGTCAAAGATTTTTTTTGGTACAAAAGACTCAAACAAATTAAAAAAATCTTAATATGTGAATTAGCACGAACTCCTCCATGATAATAAGTTGTGTACCAACATTTCTAGGGATGAGAACGAGAGGGGGTTATGACGGAGGACAAATTAAAAAAAGTGATATTTCGTTTCCTATTGGTTTTTCGGCAAATTTACTCATGAGAAAAGGTGTTTATTTTGTTATTTAGAGTATCTTTGGTTATAAGCACTTTTGTGATTTAACAAAGTATAAACGAGATATGCATTAAAAACTGAAGCGGGAGCCAACAATTTTATTTGGCACTAACAATTGAACTGAACTTGACAAAACTCTGTTTCTGAATTAGCATTAATTTTTCCTTGATTATAAGCTATCTTAAAATTTTTAGGTTCGAACGGGAGTGGGAGTTATAAGGGAGGCCTGAAATAAAAATTCATGATATTTCATTTTTTATTTATTTTAAGGCAAATGTGCATATAACAAAACGCATAACTTTGTTATTTAGAGTAATTTTTGTTTTATACATTTTTTTCTGTAACAATGTCTGAAGCAAATAATTTGTGTAGAATTATTGATATGCTTAACAATTCTTTCCAGTATGAACTATAGGTTTAAGTAAAGCAATATTGATAACACTCAAGCAGGAGCGGAAGTTGTCGGTAGGCTAAACCAATTAATTGTATTAACTAATTTCCTGTGAAATGTATTTTTTTTTCTACTCGCATTTACTATTGTGCATATAATGTTATGCTCGGATTGAATTTTGACAGGAAATATGTACACTATAAATGAATTTAATTATAATAAATGCTATCCATGATTATGATCTGAGTTATTCATGGTGTGTCAAACAGTGAAGAGAGATTGATTAGGGGCTAATTTTCATTTATTCTTCAAAACTAAAATTTCTATTCTATAAGTGCCCTACCTGGCCCTAATGGGAAAGCTATTAGCCCAGGCGGGAAGTGTAGTTGCACACATTATAGCCTTGGCATATAAAAAATACCATCAACATTCAAACTCTAATGATTCCTGAGCGAACCCGGGTACCTTAGCTAGTATATATATATATATATATGTATATATATATATATATATATATATATATATATATATATATATATATATATATACACACACACACAAAGTGGGAAGGGAGGAGGGGAGGGTTTAGATGGTAGAAACTGGAACGGGGAAGGGGCCTCTTGTATCCCTAGGCCATCTAGTGAGGCATGTACAAACTGGGGTGGGGAAGGGCTTCCAGACGAGGCCAACTTTGGCTCCAATGGATTTACACAGCTGCTCCCAATGGGGGCCTCTTGTATCCCTAGGCCATCTAGTGAGGCAAGTACAAACTGGAGTGGGGAAGGGCTTCCAGACAAGGCCAACTTTGGCTCCAAATGGATTTACACAGCTGCTCCCAGTAGGGACCTCTTGTTTCCCTAGGCCATCTAGTGAGGCACGTACAAACTGGGGTGGGGAAGGGCTTCCAGACGAGTCCAACTTTGGCTCCAAATGGATTTACACAGCTGCTCCCAGTGGGGGCCTCTTGTATCCCTAGGCCATCTAGTGAGGCATGTACAAACTGGGGTGGGGAAGGGCTTCCAGACGAGGCCAACTTTGGCTCCAATGGATTTACACAGCTGCTCTCAGTGGGGGCCTCTTGTATCCCTAGGCCATCTAGTGAGGCATGTACAAACTGGGGTGGGGAAGGGCTGCCAGACGAGGCCAACTTTGGCTCCAAATGGATTTACACAGCTGCCCCCAGTAGGGGCCTCTTGTATCCCTAGGCCATCTAGTGAGGCACGTACAAACTGGGGTGGCGAAGGGCTTCCAGACGAGTCCAACTTTGGCTCCAAATGGATTTACACAGCTGCCCCCAGTAGGGGCCTCTTGTATCCCTAGGCCATCTACTGAGGCAAGTACAAACTGGAGTGGGGAAGGGCTTCCAGACAAGGCCAACTTTGGCTCCAAATGGATTTACACAGCTGCTCCCAGTAGGGACCTCTTGTTTCCCTAGGCCATCTAGTGAGGCACGTACAAACTGGGGTGGGGAAGGGCTTCCAGACGAGTCCAACTTTGGCTCCAAATGGATTTACACAGCTGCCCTCAGTAGGGGCCTCTTGTATCCCTAGGCCATCTAGTGAGGCATGTACAAACTGGGGTGGGGAAGGGCTTCCAGACGAGGCCAACTTTGGCTCCAATGGATTTACACAGCTGCTCCCAGTGGGGGCCTCTTGTATCCCTAGGCCATCTAGTGAGGCATGTAGTCTTTGGTTTTCTTTGAGCAGCCTTTGCTGAGTTAAGGGTTAAATATAGAGTTTGCTACAGTTCGAAAAAAATACTTTTAGAGCATTAGCAGATATATTTGAATGCGCCTCATTTTCATCATTGCCTAGGTAGAATCATTGGTCATTTGAAGATGTCATGAATTCAACGTCAAGCTGATTTTGTTTCCATAAAGCAAATCAGCTAATATAAAAATTGCTAAAATACATCTCTGCAACATCTTTGTTAAGTTATATTTATATTTTTCTGTGAATCGTTGATCATTTTTATTCCATTACTCTGTATATATTATTATTCATATCAATTTTTTAATTTGTGTCAGGTTATTCTACCACATAGTTGAATCTGACAGTGTTGGTACACAAATCCTAAAAGAGATCAACAGACAAAACCTTCCTGGTGAAGTGACCTTTATGCCAAGGAACCGACTTCATGTTAAAGATCAACGCTATCCTTCATCTGAGGTTAATAATAATATATTTTCTTTCAAGTAAAATCATATTTCAGTATTAAAGTATAATTATTATTATTTCCATTTCAATAATAATGATTGTGTTGTATGAGAAATTCTGTTACTGCTATATCTGTTAACTGTCTATTCTTGACAGCTGGAGAATCTCTAATTTATGAATGATGTAAGAAGGCTATTTTTAGAGATATTTTGGCTAGGCCAAGAACTTTTATACTAATTTTAAACTTGAAGACAAAAAGGAGCACACGGAGTGTAAATCATACAAAAAGAATAATTAGTAATAAGTGGGAGGCACGCCTTTGATGTGTTGATGCCTTGTAATGTACCAAAATATGGCTAGACATCTGATACCCTTTTCTCATCTCCACCATCGTTCGCATACCTTGGGGCTTGTACTCATGAAGAAACTCATTCTCAAACTGTTATTTGCCAGGGAGGCTGTCAGCTGAACATCCACTTTAAATGCTGACAACCAATCTGAAATGGGTTGTACTCATGAAGAAACTCATTCTCAAACTGTTATTTGTCAGAGAGGCTGTCAGCTGAACATCCTCTTTAAAAGCTCACAACCAATCTGAAATGGGTTGTACTCATGAAGAAACTCATTCTCAAACTGTTATTTGTCAGAGAGGCTGTCAGCTGAACATCCTCATTAAATGCTCACAACCAATCTGAAATGGGTTGTACTCATGAAGAAACTCATTCTCAAACTGTTATTTGCCAGGGAGGCTGTCAGCTGAACATCCTCATTAAATGCTCACAACCAATCTGAAATGGGTTGTACTCATGAAGAAACTCATTCTCAAACTGTTATTTGTCAGAGAGGCTGTCAGCTGAACATCCTCTTTAAATGCTCACAACCAATCTGAAATGGGTTGTACTCATGAAGAAACTCATTCTCAAACTGTTATTTGTCAGAGAGGCTGTCAGCTGAACATCCTCTTTAAATGCTCACAACCAATCTGAAATGGGTTGTACTCATGAAGAAACTCATTCTCAAACTGTTATTTGTCAGAGAGGCTGTCAGCTGAACATCCTCATTAAATGCTCACAACCAATCTGAAATGGGTTGTACTCATGAAGAAACTCATTCTCAAACTGTTATTTGTCAGAGAGGCTGTCAGCTGAACATCCTCATTAAATGCTCACAACCAATCTGAAATGGGTTGTACTCATGAAGAAACTCATTCTCAAACTGTTATTTGTCAGAGAGGCTGTCAGCTGAACATCCTCTTTAAATGCTCACAACCAATCTGAAATGGGTTGTACTCATGAAGAAACTCATTCTCAAACTGTTATTTGTCAGAGATGCTGTCAGCTGAACATCCTCATTAAATGCTCACAACCAATCTGAAATGGGTTGTACTCATGAAGAAACTCATTCTCAAACTGTTATTTGTCAGAGAGGCTGTCAGCTGAACATCCTCTTTAAATGCTCACAACCAATCTGAAATGGGTTGTACTCATGAAGAAACTCATTCTCAAACTGTTATTTGTCAGAGAGGCTGTCAGCTGAACATCCTCTTTACATGCTCACAACCAATCTGAAATGGGTTGTACTCATGAAGAAACTCATTCTCAAACTGTTATTTGTCAGAGAGTTTGTCAGCTGAACATCCTCTTTTAATGCTCACAACCAATCTGAAATGGGTGGTACTCATGAAGAAACTCATTCTCAAACTGTTATTTGTCAGAGAGGCTGTCAGCAGAACATCCTCTTTAAATGCTCACAACCAATCTGAAATGGGTTGTACTCATGAAGAAACTCATTCTCAAACTGTTATTTGTCAGAGAGGCTGTCAGCTGAACATCCCCATTAAATGCTCACAACCAATCTGAAATGGGTTGTACTCATGAAGAAACTCATTCTCAAACTGTTATTTGTCAGAGAGGCTGTCAGCTGAACATCCTCTTTAAATGCTCACAACCAATCTGAAATGGGTTGTACTCATGAAGAAACTCATTCTCAAACTGTTATTTGACAGTGAGGCTGTCAGCTGAACATCCTCTTTAAATGCTGACAACCAATCTGAAATGGGTTGTACTCATGAAGAAACTCATTCTCAAACTGTTATTTGTCAGAGAGGCTGTCAGCTGAACATCTCAGCTGAACATCCTCTTTAAATGCTCAACCAATCTGAAATGGTTGTACTCATGAAGAAACTCATTCTCAAACTGTTATTTGTCAGAGGCTGTCAGCTGAACATCCTCTTTAAATGCTGACAACCAATCTGAAATGGGTTGTACTCATGAAGAAACTCATTCTCGAACTATTATTTGCCAGAGGCTGTCAGCTGAACATCCTCTTTAAATGCTCACAACCAATCTGAAATGGGTTGTACTCATGAAGAAACTCATTCTCAAACTGTTATTTGTCAGAGAGGCTGTCAGCTGAACATCCACTTTAAATGCTGACAACCAATCTGAAATGGGTTGTACTCATGAAGAAACTCATTCTCAAACTGTTATTTGTCAGAGAGGCTGTCAGCTGAACATCCTCTTTAAAAGCTCACAACCAATCTGAAATGGGTTGTACTCATGAAGAAACTCATTCTCAAAACTGTTATTTGTCAGAGATTCTGTCAGCTGAACATCCTCTTTAAATGCTGACAACCAATCTGAAATGGGTTGTACTCATGAAGAAACTCATTCTCAAACTGTTATTTGCCAGAGAGGCTGTCAGCTGAACATCCTCTTTAAATGCTGACAACCAATCTGAAATGGGTTGTACTCATGAAGAAACTCATTCTCAAACTGTTATTTGTCAGAGATTCTGTCAGCTGAACATCCTCTTTAAATGCTGACAACCAATCTGAAATGGGTTGTACTCATGAAGAAACTCATTCTCAAACTGTTATTTGTCAGAGAGGCTGTCAGCTGAACATCCTCATTAAATGCTCACAACCAATCTGAAATGGGTTGTACTCATGAAGAAACTCATTCTCGAACTATTATTTGTCAGGAGGCTGTCAGCTGAACATCCTCTTTAAATGCTGACAACCAATCTGAAATGGGTTGTACTCATGAAGAAACTCATTCTCAAACTGTTATTTGTCAGAGGCTGTCAGCTGAACATCCTCTTTAAATGCTGACAACCAATCTGAAATGGGTTGTACTCATGAAGAAACTCATTCTCAAACTGTTATTTGTCAGAGAGGCTGTCAGCTGAACATCCTCTTTAAATGCTGACAACCAATCTGAAATGGGTTGTACTCATGAAGAAACTCATTCTCGAACTATTATTTGCCAGAGAGGCTGTCAGCTGAACATCCTCTTTAAATGCTGACAACCAATCTGAAATGGGTTGTACTCATGAAGAAACTCATTCTCAAACTGTTATTTGTCATAGAGGCTGTCAGCTGAACATCCTCTTTACATGCTCACAACCAATCTGAAATGGGTTGTACTCATGAAGAAACTCATTCTCGAACTATTATTTGTCAGAGAGGCTGTCAGCTGAACATCCTCTTTAAATGCTGACAACCAATCTGAAATGGGTTGTACTCATGAAGAAACTCATTCTCAAACTGTTATTTGTCAGAGAGGCTGTCAGCTGAACATCCTCTTTAAATGCTCACAACCAATCTGAAATGGGTTGTACTCATGAAGAAACTCATTCTCAAACTGTTATTTGTCAGAGAGGCTGTCAGCTGAACATCCTCTTTAAATGCTGACAACCAATCTGAAATGGGTTGTACTCATGAAGAAACTCATTCTCAAACTGTTATTTGTCAGAGAGGCTGTCAGCTGAACATCCTCTTTACATGCTCACAACCAATCTGAAATGGGTTGTACTCATGAAGAAACTCATTCTCAAACTGTTATTTGTCAGAGAGTTTGTCAGCTGAACATCCTCTTTTAATGCTCACAACCAATCTGAAATGGGTTGTACTCATGAAGAAACTCATTCTCAAACTGTTATTTGCCAGGGAGGCTGTCAGCTGAACATCCTCTTTAAATGCTGACAACCAATCTGAAATGGGTTGTACTCATGAAGAAACTCATTCTCAAACTGTTATTTGTCAGAGAGGCTGTCAGCTGAACATCCTCATTAAATGCTCACAACCAATCTGAAATGGGTTGTACTCATGAAGAAACTCATTCTCAAACTGTTATTTGTCAGAGATTCTGTCAGCTGAACATCCTCTTTAAATGCTGACAACCAATCTGAAATGGGTTGTACTCATGAAGAAACTCATTCTCAAACTGTTATTTGTCAGAGATTCTGTCAGCTGAACATCCTCTTTAAATGCTGACAACCAATCTGAAATGGGTTGTACTCATGAAGAAACTCATTCTCAAACTGTTATTTGTCAGAGAGTTTGTCAGCTGAACATCCTCTTTTAATGCTCACAACCAATCTGAAATGGGTTGTACTCATGAAGAAACTCATTCTCAAACTGTTATTTGTCAGAGAGGCTGTCAGCTGAACATCCTCATTAAATGCTCACAACCAATCTGAAATGGGTTGTACTCATGAAGAAACTCATTCTCAAACTGTTATTTGTCAGAGAGGCTTTCAGCTGAACATCCTCTTTAAATGCTCACAACCAATCTGAAATGGGTTGTACTCATGAAGAAACTCATTCTCAAACTGTTATTTGTCAGAGAGGCTTTCAGCTGAACATCCTCTTTAAATGGTCACAACCAATCTGAAAAATGATTCTGTCCTCATTGACGCTGCTTAAAAAGCAAAGCCCAGTACTAATGTATCGAAACACCAGTGTGCTTCTGATAGCGATATACAAAAAAAAAAAAAGATGAGAGTGATGGATTCTTCTTGTTTTAAACAGTTTTAAAAAGAGATTCATATAGTTACTAATATTCGAGATATTTGGTAGTACCGCAGACTGTGGATTTTAGCCCGTCTTCTCATGCTCTCTATGAGTTTTTGGCTCAACTTGTGACAATTTGGAGGGCCATAGGCAAATTCTACCCATAGTGGCATAGATTCTTAATTTCTTAATGGATTTTTTAAACTTCACATGTGCTTCTGTGTCGAGATAAGGAATCACGTAGTGTGTGTTTTGTCTCTTCTAATCGGGAAGTGGCCACTTATTCAGAGCCTCTTCAAGTGCTAGCATAACTGCAATACTTTCAAAACTGACTATCTGTGGAAAATTACACCCTTTTAGAAATGCACTCCTCATATAATATTTTATTATTTATTTCATCTTTGTGTCACTCCCATTATCTGTATTTTTTGCCATTGCAGAATGCTATAGCCATGGTCAGCAAGTTGACTTATGATCCTAAGTTCGACAAGGCTATGAGATATATATTTGGAAAAACGCTGATTTGCCGTAATCTCGAAGTTGCTACAGATATGTCAAAGCAGTACAATCTCGATTGTATAACTATTGATGGTGATCAAGTGAGTATGATTCTGATTTATTTTATACATCTCGATAAATCTGACCCTCCTTTTAAGTGGTCTGTATTCCACGAATAGATATATGCTGAGTAAAAGGAAGGAACCGAGAAGGAAAGGGCTGTGAACAACTCCGATTGTTGTGCATAATAACAAATAAAGTGTCTGTTATATTCGTCTTTTCTCCGGATCAGTATGGTTAGTGATTAAGAAGTAATAGATAAAATAACTAAGCAAGCAATTTTAAAGTACAGTATAACATGTCGGCTTATCTGAGGTCGTGTTAAATAGACTCGGCCTGATTTCTGATCGTATTGAGTAGGTGGACAGAGAGCACTACTTTTGACAAGACGACTCGTCAGTCTCAACATCCACAAAACGTATGAGTAGCTGAGGCCCAAGTTTTAGGTACATTTTGGGGATTGTGAACAAATCATAGTCGATATGGTGACGAGCAGGAGAAACGCTCTCCAACATCCTCTAGTCTCAAACATGTCCTTTGCTTAAAGCAAATTCGCACTCTATTCTGCACTACTAGCTCCACTATTCTTCAACATACAAATTTAAGAGGTCAGACATTACCTCTTACTCAGAATATCAATAAACAAAATCATTATTGGTTAACACAATCCTTTACTGCTAAAATTGTTTATCTGTCAGTAATAGTCTCTTACAAATGGGAAGTGTTAAGTAAGGAGTTTTCGCACATATAGGAATCATAAATAAGTGGCTTTATTTAATCATTCTAGCCTCTATTTCTCCCTTATTAATCGTCCTAAGCCGACAATACTTGTAGCATCAGCTGGCTCAGATAACTAACTCAAGTAATATAATAACTCGAAGCAAAATTGTGTGAATGTGATTGGAGAGGATATTTTCTCTGTTATTACTCGCTGTATTT
This sequence comes from Riptortus pedestris, assembly GCA_019009955.1. Lineage (NCBI taxonomy): Eukaryota > Metazoa > Arthropoda > Insecta > Hemiptera > Alydidae > Riptortus > Riptortus pedestris. Next base: position 153,217,818 of record CM032232.1, on the reverse strand, counting down.
TCCATATTCTGGGAGAGCTGACAACTAAATAGTAGAGATAGGAGGAGAATGGCTAGTCATTGTCTTCTCTAGTCGAATTTTTCAACAGGGATCCTATCACGTCGAGATGATTTTAGTGTTGCAGCTCTACTTTATGCCCGTAATATTTTCACATTTATTTTTCTCTACGTTTGCAATGTGGTAATTAAGGATAGAGGCTGCAGATGATCGTGATGTCATTGATGAGAGCAAAGCCTGCTTAGATTACACAGCCTCTCTGTAGTAATCTTTTTTTACGTTTCACATCATCTAAGCCATGTGTCGAGACTTTGAAGAATTTTTGTTTTGTAACAGAAGTCGTAATTCTAATTCCACGAAAACAAGAAATTTATGCTATCCGTATTTGTTTCTTATGAATAAATACGCCATTTATCGGTTTCATTCCTGTCGATGGCTTTATAATAATTCTATAATTCCTCGTGTGGTTTTGTTGTGTTCTTTAAAGCTCTATAGTCGCTATTGTAGCTTTATTAATGACTTCATTTATTTCCTTTTCAGGTATCTTCAAAAGGAACGCTCACTGGAGGGTATTTTAAGAACATTCGCTCTAAGCTAGAAATCCAAAAGAACAGGACTGAATTGATGCAGCAAATTCGAGAAGCCGAAACTCAATTAATGGAGCTTCGAGAGCAGCTGACTGTTACTGAAGCATCGATTACTCAAATAGTCTCCGATATGCAACGGACAGAAACCAAAAATAGCAAAGCTAAGTGAGTATAATTTGCACATTTTCCTCGATATAAGACGGTATACACTTGTATGTGGTTATTGTAATCTGTCAGTCAGAGAAATGTCGTTTCCAGTGTAGGCAACTTTTCGGAAAATGATTTCCTTTCTCTGACTATAAAGATGACTGAATGATCTTATCTGTGCTTCTCAGCTTCGAATGAGCAAAGCCTGCCTGTGTAAACTAAACAGATTTTCCATCTGCTCAACTGCCACTCCACTAATCTTATCTATTCTCTATTTCCCCCCAGTTAGAACTATATTCGAATAGATATTTGTAAAAATGAGATTTTTAGTTACTCAGTTACTCGAAATAAAAATCAGACGATTATAAGTGGAGGGTTTATGGAAGGCCGAAAACATAAAAATACCAATTCCTCCGTCACCCTTGGAGTGGGTGCAGTTTGAAAGTCAGTCGAACGAGTGTGGGGCCTCACAGCTCTACTCCAGGTCGGCCAAGCATTTCGACATACTATACATTTTAGGAACTCCTCATTTTAAGGGTTCGACTGTTTATTTCTACAAGAAAACAACTTTTGTTTATTGATTTTTTTAAATTAGTAAAGAACTATATAAAGTAGTAAAGATATAAACAAAATGGAGCTGTGAGTCCGACTCTTGCCCAAGGGTTAATATTTGACATGTCGAATTCTGAATGTATTCGGCGACAATTGTGGAATATTGAATGTTTATCGAAATCAGCTCTATGCCATTCTGAGATATTTGGTATCACCCTCTAAACCGCCCTCCTCTCTTATTCTTTGTCCAATTTCAGCATTTAACAAATTTAATCTTAAGTCGTCAATGTCTATAATCTATGGTCGAATATCGAGTAAGCATCTATACAACACTAATAACATTTTGAAGTCGAGAACATAGAATCTCTAATCGATGATATCATGATATTTACGTATATATCACATAGTAAAGATCCATTAATAACAATATTTAGTCTGTTTTATTTGTGTATTTAAGCTTAGCATAGTTAGTCATAGTTTACAGTTCCTCAAAGTAGGTAGTTTTACGGCATAGATGTTTTAGAAACAATATTATCGATTATTATTATTTGTTTAAGGGGCTATTTCGACAAATTGAAAGCCGATATACGACTCATGAAAGAAGAACTGGCGAGCATTGAAAGGTATAGAACGCCAAAAGAAAGATCGTTACAGCAGGCTATTTCGAACCTCGAAGCAATGCAAAGTACAAAGCAGGGCTTAGAATCTGAACTACATCAGGTAAAAGACAAGGGAAAACTTATACCTACATATTTCTCTCTTCCTTTATAATATTCTATTCTTCTTATTAATTTTAATTACAAATGAAGTACTCTTAGTGATTCCTGTAAAACTCGGCCATTCCGACTTCTCATATTTTATGGGCCAAAGTGATAACAAGTCCCTTCAAGAATATAAATATTTAAAAACTGTTTTATATCTTTGCTGCATCTCAGCCAATAATTTTGTATGTCATACATTTAGAATCGGAATGAATCCATAAAGAGCTATCGAGAAAAGTCAGTTTAATATCGATATCCGATTCAAAAATATTCGATACTAGATTAGAGCCTTTCATCCCATGTGCTATGCTTGATGCTCGAAGAGCATTGAGAGTATTCTTCCGCTATTCGTGCCTGTTGAAAGGCATTTTCGATCTTATTTCGGCAACCATTCATATTCGTGAAAATGGAAATTTTTGACTCGACGCAGCCAAGGTCTGCTGGAAGGGTCGAGTGCTTAGTTCGATCGCTTCCCTTCCTATTGGTATAGTATTGCAGGCCAGAGCTCCTCAAACCTACAACAGTTATCTGTATGGAGTATTTTAATTTTTTAAGATGTGCTTTTTAGTAGCTAAGTCCTGAGATACTGGTTCGTAACAAGTAGCCAGCTTTGTCGATTGCTACATCCCAACTCCACTCTCGACTCTATTTAAGGTCGACTCTTAATTTCACACACAAATCACAATTTCATGTACTCCATTTTTTAATGCTACAGCAGATTGTTGGAGTTGTGAAGTTGGGGGTTATCATAATGGCTGTTTTTTCTTTGTTGTCATTGTTTTATCAGCAAGTTTGACCTTCTTTTCTCTGTCGGATTTCCTGTCCTGGATTAGGGTTTTGTAAATGCAATATAATGTCGAGTGATGGATGTTGGACGATCGACCGAATGCAAGAAACATGTAGTCTGCCTACATTAAATGTTTTTATTTGACGGCCATATCAGTCCCATCTTTTGACTAAAATACATAATTATGAACAATTTAACCTCGACATGTGTGTACACACATTTTAACATCGATATCCTTTTTAATTCTTACAGAGTAACAATATAAGTATAAATAAAATATCGAAATAACATCCTCTTGAAAAGAGTGAAGCGGATTCTGTAAAAATAATAGTGAAGGTGAGAACGTGAAGGGCTAGAGAGCATTCTGCTTTGGATAGGGCCTTTTTGCCTCACGACTATTTTTCGTCTTATAAACTCTTTCGAAAATCGAAATATTTATCTGGGACGAATATTACAAAAGTGTACGAATTGACGATTATAGATCCAAAAGAAAGAGTATAGTTCGATTAGTGTACACTGAATATAAGTCAGTCTCTCTTCAAACCGACGTGTAAATATATTGTGCTCCATTCATTTATATTTTTATCAAGTATCTTTATCATATTTCAGGATTTACTCGAACAATTGTCGGCTGCCGACCAAAGGGAAATGGATCGACTCAACGATGACATCAGGCGACTTACGCAAGAAAACAAAGCTGCCTTTTCAACGAGAATGAAGCTTGAAGCTGACAAAAACAAACTGGAAAATTTATTGACTAACAATCTCATTCGTAGGAAAGATGAACTTATTCAGGTTAACAAATTTTTATGCAGCAAATGTATATTGTTGTTTCAATTGTTTATTTTAAAGCGATATCCTTGTTACTTCAGCTATCATATAGGAATGTTATTGTACTTCCATTAGATTAGAATGGAATAGAAGCTGAATGAAAACTTTGAACCACTTTTTGACTAGTTTGATGTCGTTAGAATGCGTCATTACCAGCTCGATTGCAATCACACCTACTATACGGCTTCTTTTTTTTTTTTATCCTTCTCTTCCCCCCACTGTACCTTAGGGCAGCCCTATAACCAGCGGTTCATCCAATTTATATAATCTTTAAAATTTGAATTCGATCTAGCAGGTAGTCGATCGACAAACACCGACGTGTCGATTATTTTAAATTTTTTTCGAATTTTCATCTATGCCCATCTACGATTCATCCATTTTGTAATGCCCACTGTGTATGTCCATCTACAATTCATCCGTTCTACGATGCCCACTGTCTATGCCCATCTACGATTCATCAGTTCTACGATGCCCACTGTCTATGCCCATCTACGATTCATCCATTTTGCAATGCCCACTGTGTATGTCCATCTACAATTCATCCGTTCTACGATGCCCACTGTCTATCCCCATCTACGATTCATCCGTTCTACGATGCCCACTGTCTATGCCTATCTACGATTCATCCATTCTACGATGCTCACTGTGTATGCCCATCACTTATTCATCCGTTCTACGATGCCCACTGTGCATGCCCATCACCAATTCATCCGTCGGTAAAGAGTAGTGCTGCCTCCCCCCTCGGTAAAGAGTATTGCTGCCTCCCCCCTCGGTAAAGAGTAGTGCTGCCTCCCCCCCCTCAGTAAAGAGTAGTGCTGCCTCCCCCCACTCGGTAAAGAGTAGTGCTGCCTCCCCCTCCCCTCGGTAAAGAGTAGTGCTGCCTCCCCCTCCCCTCGGTAAAGAGTAGTGCTGCCTCCCCCCCCCCGGAAAGAGTAGTGCTGCCTCCCCACTCGGTAAAGAGTAGTGCGGCCTCCCCCCTCGGTAAAGAGTAGTGCTGCCTCCCCCACTCGGTAAAGAGTAGTGCTGCCTCCCCCACTGGTAAAGAGTAGTGCTGCCTCCCCCTCCCCTCGGTAAAGAGTAGTGCTGCCTCCCCTCGGTAAAGAGTAGTGCTGCCTCCCCCCACTCGGTAAAGAGTAGTGCTGCCTCCCCCTCCCCTCGGTAAAGAGTAGTGCTGCCTCCCCCCACTCGGTAAAGAGTAGTGCTGCCTCCCCCCTCCCTCGGTAAAGAGTAGTGCTGCCTCCCCCACTCGTTAAAGAGTAGTGCTGCCTGCCCCCTCGGTAAAGAGTAGTGCTGCCTCCCCCTCCCCTCGGTAAAGAGTAGTGCTGCCTCCCCCCACTCGGTAAAGAGTAGTGCTGCCTCCCCCCACTCGGTAAAGAGTAGTGCTGCCTCCCCCCCCCTCGGTAAAGAGTATTTATTTTTCTTCTTTTTCCCACCTCTGTCCCTGCTGTATCTTCGGGTTGCCCCATACCAGTGGGGTCCATTTAATATGATATAAACATTTTGAATGGATAAGTAAGGGCCAGGTAACTTAGCCTGGCTCACTGAGCACTGCTAAGCATGATCGAGTCCAATATTTGAGAAGTTTATTATATTCCGAGGAGAACTCGCAGCTGTGATTCTTTAGCCTGGGTTCAGAGAAGTGATTGCATTGGCCTAACTAAATACTAACCTAAACATACATATATACTAAGAATTTATAAATACGTACTATTATACTTGAATATCAACACCTCTTGAGCAAAGGATCTGAGGAGGCCAGCTCACATATGAGAAAGCACTCATTAGCCAAATTCTCCTCCTGACATCTGGGAAGAATTTGTAGGTCATCCTAGCTTTGCTGGAGTTGTCCAGCGACTCTGCCAACTGTCCCAAATGGTTTCTTCAATATGGTGGAGTGTTTCTCTAAGGTCCTGCTGTCCTATTGTGAAGATAGACTCTCCTATCTTGTAAGGCAACCCCCTGACTGCTTGGTATATATACCCTGCATCACACCTGTTTTCCTAACTCCAAGTATATCGTAAGCTCGCATGCAATGCATCACTCGAAACTGTACGATATGCCCTGGTTACCATTAGGAGAGCTCTTCTTTGGGCTTGGCATAGAAGGTTTTTGGGCCCAGGATGGAGCTGCATAGCACACTATAGGGCCAACAAAGCTTTATATAAAATGCTTCTGTTCTTATCAGTGATGCCCTAAGTATTACGTGCTATTGTCCTTAGGCGGCGAAATCGGCCGCTGACCGAATCCCGGAGATGAGAAGCGTGAGGGTTGCTCTCCCCGATGTGGACTCCTAGGTATACTACTTTGGGCTGCAGTTGAAGCCTGGTCTGACCTATTGCCAACCTTGGGGGCCACCTATGACAAAGCTTTCCTTTTAACAAGATGCTCTGTGTTTTCTGGTCATTGAGCTGAAGTTTATTTTGAAAACACCAACTCTGTATAGCGTTAATGATCCGCTGACCCTCCACTTCCAGCTCCTGCCTGCTATTTCTTGAGGAGTATCTCGTCAAACACGAGTGCCCAGATGTAAGGCCCCAGCACAGATCTTCTACATAAGCCGTAACCTGAATGCCAAGGGACCACAACTTGAGGAGTATCTCGTCAAACACGAGTGCCCAGATGTAAGGCCCCAGCACAGATCGTCCACATAAGCCATAACCTGAATGCCAAGGGACCGCAACTTGAGGAGCAGCTCGTCAAACACCAGTGCCCAGATGTAAGGCCCCAGCACAGATCGTCCACATAAGCCGTAACCTGAATGCCAAGGGACCGCAACTTGAGGAGCAGCTCGTCAAACACCAGTGCCCAGATGTAAGGCCCCAGCATAAGCCGTAACCTCAATGCCAATGGACCGCAACTTGAGGAGCAGCTCGTCAAACACCAGTGCCCAGATGTAAGGCCCCAGCACAGATCGTCCACATAAGCCGTAACCTGAATGCCAAGGGACCGCAACTTGAGGAGCAGCTCGTCAAACACCAGTGCCCAGATGTAAGGCCCCAGCACAGATCGTCCACATAAGCCGTAACCTGAATGCCAAGGGACCGCAACTTGAGGAGCAGCTCGTCAAACACCAGTGCCCAGATGTAAGGCCCCAGCACAGATCGTCCACATAAGCCGTAACCTGAATGCCAATGGACCGCAACTTGAGGAGCAGCTCGTCAAACACCAGTGCCCAGATGTAAGGCCCCAGCACAGATCGTCCACATAAGCCGTAACCTGAATGCCAAGGGACCGCAACTTGAGGAGCAGCTCGTCAAACACCAGTGCCCAGATGTAAGGCCCCAGCACAGATCGTCCACATAAGCCGTAACCTGAATGCCAAGGGACCGCAACTTGAGGAGCAGCTCGTCAAACACCAGTGCCCAGATGTAAGGCCCCAGCACAGATCGTCCACATAAGCCGTAACCTGAATGCCAAGGGACCGCAACTTGAGGAGCAGCTCGTCAAACACCAGTGCCCAGATGTAAGGCCCCAGCACAGATCTTCTACATAAGCCGTAACCTGAATGCCAAGGGACCACAACTTGAGGAGTATCTCGTCAAACACGAGTGCCCAGATGTAAGGCCCCAGCACAGATCGTCCACATAAGCCATAACCTGAATGCCAAGGGACCGCAACTTGAGGAGCAGCTCTACAAACACCAGTGCCCAGATGTAAGGCCCCAGCACAGATCGTCCACATAAGCCGTAACCTGAATGCCAAGGGACCGCAACTTGAGGAGCAGCTCGTCAAACGCCAGTGCCCAGATGTAAGGCCCCAGCACAGATCGTCCACATAAGCCGTAACCTGAATGCCAAGGGACCGCAACTTGAGGAGCAGCTCGTCAAACACGAGTGCCCAGATGTAAGGCCCCAGCACAGATCGTCCACATAAGCCATAACCTGAATGCCAAGGGACCGCAACTTGAGGAGCAGCTCGTCAAACACCAGTGCCCAGATGTAAGGCCCCAGCACAGAGCCTTCTGCACAGCCCCGAGCTACTTCCCAACTGATCATCGTCTTCCCGCATGGCATCATAGCTGTTCTATTGCTTAAATAGCTCTTTAGCAACAGGTATACATTTTCTGGGCATTGCCTTCTCCTGAGTGCTGTTAGGATGGATGATCACCATAGGTTATCAAAGGCCCCTGCGATATCGAACAGTATTCCTAAAACATACTTTGTGTCGGAACCTTGTACTTTTTGGGTCATACCTCATAGATAGACCCCTTTTTTCTGCAGCCAAATTGTTCTGGTGATGCGTGTTTTCCCAGATACCCTTCAAGCTTGCCGCTATCGATCTTTCTAGTACTTTGCTCAGATGTGGAAGAAGACTTATTGCGCAATATCTGTACCACCTCGGCTTCCTTCCATTTTTGGGGGAAATATTCCTCCCGGAGACAGACGTCGTGTAAGATTTCTTGAAGCCGGCCTCTCAAAGCATTCCCACTGTGCTTTATAACTGTAGCCTCAATCATATCCGGTCCGGGTACTTGGAATTCCGCAGGTTATCAATGGCTAACATTTCCAGTCAGCATTGCTCGCCCCTGGCTATTTGCTGTTCTTCTGATTCGGCCTATGTGGGGTCTTCAGGGAAAGCTTTCCTTAGGATTTCTGTGATGGTTTCTTTACAGGTTTGGGTGTAGCTAGTATTCGTGAGAACTATCTTGTAGAGATCCTTGAGAGGGATTTTTTTTGTTACTGACTTATAATGTAGGCATCGTACGTTCCTTGCTGACATGCTTCTGATAACATTTTTGCCAGCCTTTTTCCTTCGAGTTCTCGACCATTTTATGGGATATGTTATTTAACTTGTAATAGTGGGCTTTTAACATTGTACATTCATCTGCTGTGCGATATCTTTGGCATATCCTGCGTGCTCTATTCCAGTCCTTCTTAGCTCTAGTGAGATCTTCATTCCACCACGATACCATGCCTGGATTGGATCCTTTCTACCCAAGAACCTCGTAGGACGCAGTTGGCTACTGCAGCATGTGGCCATTCTAGATCGTACGTAGTCTTTCCCTTTATACCCCATTCAAGGATGTCAGCAAAATTGTTCCAGTTGACACCTTTAGTCGAAAACCGGAGCTTTGTGGTCCTATTGGTCGCGATAATCATTACTGGTCCAATCCTCGTTAACGTGCCAGCTGATAGCTTCCCCATTCGAAATAGTGAGATCTATATGCGAACTGCCGTTGTTGGATTCAAAGGTTGGAGGGGATGAAGGGTTGTTAAGGATATATAGGCTTCTCCTGCTTATAAAGTCTTCTATAATTCGGCCGTGTTCATCAAGTTTCGGAGATCCCTACATGGTAGAATGAGCATTAAAGTCTATCAGAACCAATATTTCCCCGGTTAAGTTGCCTAGAGCAAATTCGAGACTTTCTATAAGTTCGAGTCTTTCTTCCTCGCGAGGTATGGAATACCTGAAGAATACAGATATGCCTGTAAAGTCTACATCCCCTGCCTGAATGTGAGCTACTGCTAGGTGCCTTGTCATGAGATGGCTAAGCTCAGTAACAATTATAGCATTATTTGAAATGACTATGCCAGCATCGGGGCTCAAAATTCCATCCCTAAAAGCAATCACTCTAGATCGAAGGCTGAACCCGGCAATCTTCATTCGCCTCACGCATGGCTCTTGAATGGCAAGGATGTCCACTTTATTCCGAGTGCATTCGACCCTAATCTCAGCTGTCGCCACGGCAGATCTCTTTAAATTGTGCTGCTATCATCAACCCTCGATTATCCATAATTGGTATTATCTATATTGCGCAAAACCGCTCTTCTATAGGAGTCACAGTTCCTGTCAGTTGCCGCATGTTCACTATTTTTGGCAAATCTAACACAGTTAACGCATTTCCGAGGCGTCGTCTTGTTTGGACACTGTCCGTGACAATGACAGCAGTACACATATTCGCTGAACAGGTTTCTGCGCATGTCCGAAATTTTGGCAATTATTGTAGTGTGTAACGGCCGTCCAGTTTCGGATAAGATTCATCAGATAAGATTTACATCGTGTCCTCTTCTGCCTTTATTTACTTCCTTGTTCAAAGTATAGTAATTGCAAAAATTGTTTCATGGTACTCTTGGAAATATCCTTTTGAAGGTAAATAAGTTTAAAGCTGAAGATAATGGTCATTTGAATAAAACGTAAAAATACTTCAATTGGTAATCGAATGAAATAAGAGAAAATAAACAGTGTTGGTTCCATTATTAAAAAGTAGAGATTAAGGATATCTTATAGATTAATACAATTGATGGAAAAGGAATTATCACAAAATATGTATCTCCCTACAAAGTCATTATTTTTCTGACTTACTACAACGAGGCACTAAGTAATGAAGTTTTAATTTTAAAAAGATATATATTTTATTATTTTTGTAAAATAAAATCATATCTTATTATATTTTTATTTTAATTTTGTTTTTCAGGCTCTTCAAGAAATTTCAGTCGAAGAGAGGAAGAGAACATTGGACAATTCGAGGCTAGAATTGAAAGGGATTGAAGGTAGATTAGAAAAACTCAATAAAGATTTCAAGGCGTGTGAAAAAAAGGTTCAAGAAGCTGTTAAGAGGGTATGTTATGCTAAATCTTAATACTTCTAATTTATAGTCTTTTTTAAATAAATGTTTATTAACAGAATCAGTATGCAATTGTTACACCCTCATTATACTTAGCTCGCCATACAATCGAGGAAAATATTTGAAAACTGGTAGTAGCTACCAATTTCTGCAATGTATTAGAAATATTCTCAGGTAGCAAGTTAATGGTTTAGAGCAGGGGTCTCCAAACTTTCCAGCCTTAGGGCCATACTGATTACTCCAGTAAGTTCCGAGGGCCAAAACCATATTATCATTGTTGCCGGTGGTAAAAAGTATGGATTCATTTCAAAAATTTGTTAGTTATTATATACTGAAGTTAAATTTTCTGCATATTATACATGTCTTTACTCATTACAATTCTGTATTTCTTTATCCAACTTATCACAAAAACAATAACAATAAGCCTACAACAATGTTATGAGTAGTTAGCCCATGACCATATCAATGTAGATGTCATATTAATAATTATTCAACATAAAATTAGAATACTTCAGTAAACTAAATTTAATTTGCTATAAAAAATATGTTCTCTAAAAGGAGTTTTCAAGTATGCTAGCTCTCCGCGGGCCGGACAAAATCTGTCCACGGGCCGGATGTGGCCCTCGGGCCGTAGTTTGGAGACCCCTGGTTTAGAGCAAGACCTATAAATAACACATACAAAGTATTATTCTACCAATATAATATTATTCGAGAAATTGTCATAGAAACCAGCCGACGGGCTAGCCAAACTACTTTATGCTACAATACATTTTTCTACTTTGCCTCCCATTTATATTTGTTATATCTCTGGTTTTATTAAAATCTTCAATTATATTCATTTTGCTATGTTTTATTAAAATTTTAACATTGTATATAGGGGATCGGGTTAGTCGTTTGAGTCAAAACACTGGCTTTAATCTCACATTGTAAACCTAGAGTGGCGAGTTTGATTCTCACCTGGGCAAATAAGAATTTATTTAGTGATCAGCACATCGAATAAAATCCTTAGTCCCGCCCTGGCTAGAAAAGAGTGGTGACCTGTCGATAACCCGTCAATCAGACCATAGTAGCATAAAGTGGACGTTAATAAATAAATAAAAACATTGAATATAGATTTTAATTGTTATAAAAAATTGTCAATATTATTATTTAATTTTAGCATATTTTCCTTAAAGAATTTTCGATTAGAAATAGAGAGTATATGGAGAGAAGGCATTAGGAGTGCATCATTGGAGCACTTAGAAGATCTGCTTAGTTTACACATCCCCTGTCTGATGCAACTTTTGTTATTTGTCAAGGCTTAATACAATATAGCTATTATAATATAATAGTATTTTAGTGGCAACGTTTCATAGTCGATTATTCACTTTTGGTGATTCCTCATTTTTTAGCAAAAAGCTGAGCAAGAAGAGCTTGAGAAGTGGAGGATAAAAGAGAAAGAAGCTCAGGAGAAGAGAGATGCAGATACTAAAGACTTAAGTAAAGTTGCTTCAAAGCAAACTATGCTCCAAGCAAAGATAGCTGAAGCATCTCAGAAAATCCAAGAACTCGGCTCACTACCATCTACTGAGATGATCAACAAGTACATGTCCTACTCTACTAAAAATGTAAATTGTACATTATATTATTCGACTAATTTTATCTTTATATATATATATATATATATATATATATATATATATATATATATATATATATATAGTGGTTATTATTTTCTCGTAACTACTATTCTTTTTCAGCTTTTCAAAGAACTGGAAAAAGCTAACGGGCATCTCAAGAAGTATAGCCATGTCAATAAAAAGGCCCTCGATCAATTTATGAGTTTTTCAGATCAAAAAGAAAAATTAATGAAAAGGAAGGAGGAACTTGACCGAGGGTAATTAATATTCCCTCTATCATTTATTATTTACTTGTAGATAACTAAATAACGTGATATTTATATTTGGTATGCCTTTCTTAAAAACAATAATTTTAAAATATTTATTTCTCTGTATCTATTTTTGAACCTTTATTTCAGGGATGAAAAAATTAAAGAATTAATGGTTGTTCTTGAGCAAAGGAAATGTGAAGCTATTCAGTTTATGTTCAAGCAAGTCTCTATGTATTTTTCTCAGGTAAGTAATTTGGAAATGTAATGCTTTAATTCGATTCACCTAAAAATAAAATGGAACCATTGATGTAGATATGTGAGAGACTTATTTTGTTGTATTACTATAATCATCAAAACCAATGATATTATTGATGTCTTTGAAACATGGCTTCTTTTGAATCCCTTATCCCTCTTCCTCTATAATTTTAACTTCAAATATATTTGTTATGAAATTGCAATGCCCAATAGAATAACTGTATAAAAATAATAGTAGAGGATGGTTGGGTATAGGCTATAAATTCTTAGTTCTTTATTATTTTGACAGTTTCTGGCACCATTGGTTCCCTTCTTCAGAGCTAAACATGAATGGTTTATAGTCGAAAATGGTGCTGAAAACTCCTTGTCAGCAGCTGCATTAGCAATGCCAGCTCTGATGTGAATAGCCTCGCCATCTATAGGCAGTAGATGAGGGGAGATGGATAGAGTGAGGCAAAGATGCGCCGTTTATAGTCGGCCATTAGGAAATGGTGCCGAAAACTCCTTGTCAGCATATTTGGTTAGAGGTTCCTCGAATAAAATCCGTTAGGCAGCTAGAGTTGATTGGTATACTGTTGGAATCCAATCTCGATTTAGATTAGTAGCAATAAGATAACATTTATTCCAAACATCTAGATATATTTTGTTCTTGTTGCAGGTGTTCAAGGAATTGGTGCCTGGTGGACATGCACAATTGGTTATGAAGACTACAGATGGAGATGAGCACGTCGACCATAACCCTGTAACATATTCGTACCACCAATTTCAATACCCATTCTATACATTCCTTTCATTTGCGATTTAGCCCTTTTCTTTTTATAATATATTTACTTATATTTGTCTAGTAACTCTTATCTAGCAACGCCCACCACGTTGCCATGGCAACAAATGCTGATTTTTTTCGTATTATATAAGGAAAGAATAACTAAATAACTCGAGATAATAAAATACTAATAAAAGTCCGTCACGCAGGAGCTGCGTAAACTAAGCAGATTTCCCACGTGAAGTTTAGCAGTAGAGAAATCCCCATACTGGTAACACAACACCACCATGAGTAAACGGTAATGAGAAATCTTTCAGTTAATTTTATTAAGCTCCCAATGGAAACGGCTTATGAATTGTAAATAAATAGGTCTGCCAACCACCCAGAGCTGAACAGATAGATAAACATATTCTTCACCGGAAAGAATAACAATTACTGAAATATATCTGAATATAACATATTAATTTTATTGAAAACTATTTATTATATCTAGCACTGCGATTTACAATGAATCAGAATAATTTATATTTTAATAACTCAAATTTTAGTAGTGCAAGAACTAAAGAAGGGGGTGGGTATCGACAGAACGTATTTGCAAATATCTGACAAAGTAAGCTTTACAGAAGCGTATAGACTAATTTCACGTGAGGCAAACAGGTACGGAAACGTCCAGTCCGTGCAATGTCAGCAGCCGATCTCATCTCGCCTGTTATCCCTCACACTTAATAAAAATGCAAATATCTCGGTTAATATTTAAGATAGAGAATAAATGTATATAACAATATTCATAGGAAATGTTATTTGCAATAAGATTGGTTCTATACAAGTTTTCAGTCCAACAAGTAGTAACTGAGATTTTTCGAAAATCCTCCCTTCTAAACCCCCCCCCACTCCTCCCATTAGTCCGATTTCAGCCATTAACGAACCTGATCTTTCTTCTTGCATAAAACGATTAAATATCGAGTTCGGTAACAATCAAACAAAAATTGTGACCACTAGAGCCTTAACAACAGACAAATATATATATATATATATATATATATATATATATATATATACACACACACACACACACACACACACACACACACACCTCATTTTCGTCATCTCCTAGGTAGGATCGACGGACATTGGAGACATTTTTCGAAAATCGTGTTATGAGTACAACCTCAATAGCTGATTTCCCTTAAGGAAAATCTGCTAAAAAGAATAAAAGAACTGAGGATAGATAGACCAAATGTGACTGAACACTTGAAAATGGAAGCAGAAAACAAGAGATTGGAGTGCAAATATAGGTTTAGGGTAATCCGAGATATACTGTAGGTGAACTTTAAGAAATAGAACTCCAGCTCTAATTTTGACGAGCGATATATCAGCTTTAGATGTAGGACAACTATAAAGCGGGCAAGTCTTCCAATGCTTCTAACATTTAGAAATGTGCCGGCCCACATGATAAATATGGTTAGTTTATCCAGGCCCACCTGCATCGTAAAGTTTCGTTTATGACATGTATGCAATTTCAACTTTAAACCTCAATTTCGAATGCACCATTTTCATTGTATGAAGTTACAGAAAGCAAATTTCATAATCAAATTTTAAAAAATGTCAGAAAGAGTACCTTCGAATTTAGCACTCGACATGAAACACTGTATTTCATCACTATTCTGTACTGTTTGCTATTATTGGTTAGGGGTTGTGTGGTAAGTCTCAGTCCTTCTCAAGTACTTTAAATCGAATGCAATTAATAAATGGGTGCTGAGGTTAGCCAAGTGTGTTGTGACTTTGATTCAGCATCACCAATTACAGTTAGAAAAAAGTGGTAACCTATAGATCCTTACTAGATTCAGTCGAATAAAGGCGATGTAAATATAAAATTAAATCGATAAAAACCTTTTTTTTTTTCATTTTTGTTGTTTATTAGGAGCTTGACTCTGATCAATTTTCTGGAGTTGGTATTCGAGTATCATTTACGGGTCACGGAGAGATGCGCGAAATGAACCAGCTGTCGGGAGGGCAGAAATCTCTCGTTGCTTTAGCTCTTATTTTTGCTATTCAGAAGTGTGATCCTGCTCCTTTCTATCTTTTTGACGAGATAGATCAAGTGAGTCTAATAGAAATAAATATTTACAATTGTAAAAATTAAATATTTCTTCTTAAATATATTAATCGAAATATTTTTGTAGGCATTAGATGCTCAGCATAGGAAAGCCGTTGCAGACATGATCCATAAGATGTCTGAAGATGCACAGTTCATAACAACGACATTCAGGCCTGAACTGCTACAACACGCAAATAAATTTTATGGTGTAAAGTTTAGGAATAAAGTAAGTCTTATTATTTTCCCAATAGTAGATAGTCTCCCAATGGAATGAATGATTAGGTATTTGAAATTCCCTTTTTGGATAGTGTAGTAATTAAACTCGCTGTTATCTCTGTGTAAAGTTTTAAGCCGTTTGTGTACTTTGGTTTATTTCTCCTATATCCAACTGAACTGAATGAAACTCTGCCTGTGTACTACTGTCTACTATTATAAACGGAACTTGTGGCAACTACCGTGATTATCTATTCTGTCAGATTGGGCTGTGCCAGCATCTGTAAGCCCCCTCCATCTTCTCGAAATCCGCTAACCAATACAATCTGCTTTTGTAATAGCACCCATCTCCATTTAGTATGTCTATTTAAATTGAGAGGGAATAAAGATTTATTTTTATTTCTGTTATTTATTCTTTTGTTGCACAAATTCTGTTATATAGTGGATCTTCTATTCGAGTTTTCATCTCGAATCGACTGGACTTATAACTCGTCTCGAGGAAGCTACAATGTACTCCTGATTCGAGTCCATTATGCTCTACATTCTCATTTTCTTACTGGAATGCAATTCGATTATCCAATTCTCTGATTTTGAAATAAATCTACATAAAATTCCTTCATTGAGGTTGAGATTTAGAGAGAAAAAGTGACAATTTATTTTATTTTGTTTCAGGTAAGCCATGTTGAATGTGTAACTCGTGAAGAAGCTTATGATTTTGTGGAAGACGACACGACACACGGTTGACCTACAATCTGTATTTTAATGTTTATAATGAAAGAAAGTATTTTGATACTCGTACCTTTTATAATCTAAGGAGTCAAAATCACTTTTGCCATAATTTAAATTCGAAGGACTTTTTAAAAAATTTTGTTCAAAGAATTATTGTGTTCTAGTTTCTCCCGATTTAATTAAAGTAACAATAGCAAATAGGTGGAAGCTATTGTAAGTGTAGACATTATGATAGTAGAACGTTTATATTTGCTAATGTAGATAGTCGATTGGAGAAAGAGCTCCATTCATCTAGGAAATAGTTCTTCCTCTTAAATATTTCATTCAACTTTAAAAAAAAAATTCCAGTATACTGCTTTAGGAAGAAATAATTCAAAATATTAGTTTATAATGAATTATCACTATTTCTAATTTGAATTTATAATTATTATCACTATGTCTAGCAGTCAATATGCTTATTCGAAAAATAAGACTGAGAAAACATAACTCAATTTTTCTTTGAAATTCATTACATTTTAGTTCAACTTGGCATAAGTGTATTTTGATATATACAACTGTTAACTGTTATTTTATATGTTTTAGCTATTTATATTTTAAATAGATGGAATTTTATACAGTTAATTCTGGATTTTTTTACAATTTTTTAGTAAATAAAAATTATAGTGTATATTTAAATATGGATTAAATATAATTGTTTATTTTTTGCTTGTCTTTATATTAGTAGACTCCCTTTTCTTAGTAAGCCTTCCTTAAACTTCCTTGTCTATGTAAACACGTATCTGTACCCATGCAAACACAAAAACTTTATATATCCACGCAAACACATTTCCATACCCATGCAAACACAACCACATTTATATATCCACGCAAACACATTTATATATCCACGCAAACACAAAAACATTTATATATCCACGCAAACACATTTCCATACCCATGCAAACACATTTATATATCCACGCAAACACATTTCCATACCCATGCAAACACAACCACATTTATATATCCAAGCAAACACATTTCCATACCCATGCAAACACAACCACATTTATATATCCACGCAAACACATTTCCATACCCATGCAAACACGACCACATTTATATATCCACGCAAACACATTTCCATACCCATGCAAACACAACCACATTTATATATCCACGCAAACACATTTATATATCCACGCAAACACATTTCCATACCCATGCAAACACAACCACATTTATATATCCACGCAAACACATTTCCATACCCATGCAAACACAACCACATTTATATATCCACGCAAACACATTTCCATACCCATGAAAACACAAACTCTTTATATATCCATGCAAACACATTTCCATACCCATGCAAACACAAACACTTTATATATCCACATAACACATTTCCATACCCATGCAAACACAAACTCTTTATATATCCATGCAAACACAAACTCTTTATATATCCATGCAAACACATTTCCATACCCATGCAAACACAAACCCTTTATATATCCATGCAAACACATTTCCATACCCATGCAAACACAAACACTTTATATATCCACGCAAGCACATTTCCACACCCATACAAACACAAACACTTTATATATCCATGCAAACACATTTCCATACCAATGCAAACACAAACACTTTATTTATCCACGCAAACACAAACACTTTATATATCCATGCAAACACATTTCCATACCAATGCAAACACAAACACTTTATTTATCCACGCAAACACATTTCCATACCCATGCAAACACAAACACTTTATATATCCACGCAAACACATTTCCATACCCATGCAAACACAAACACATTTATATATCCACACAAACACATAGGTTTAAAGTGGTCATTGGGTATGGATACCGAGTTGTTTGTTTGGTTTAAAGTGGTCATTGGGGGGGGGGGGTGCTCTGGCTGAGCCTAGCAAGTGGTTTGCTCGGTTTAAAGTGGTCATTGGGGTGATCTGGCTGAGCCTAGCAAGTGGTTTGCTCGGTTAGAAGTGGTCATTGGGATGCTCTAGCTGAGCCTAGCAAGTGGATTGCTCGGTTTAAAGTGGTCATTAGGGTGCTCTAGCTGAGCCTAGGAAGTGGTTTGCACGGTTTAAAGTGGTCATTGGGGTGATCTGGCTGAGCCTAGCAAGTGGTTTGCTCGGTTAGAAGTGGTCATTGGGATGCTCTAGCTGAGCCTAGGAAGTGGTTTGCACGGTTTAAAGTGGTCATTGGGATGCTCTGGCTGAGCCTAGCAAGTGGTTTGCTCGGTTTAAAGTGGTCATTGGGGTGCTCTGGCTGAGCCTAACAAGTGGTTTGCTCGGTTAAAAGTGGTCATTGGGATGCTCTAGCTGAGCCTAGCAAGTGGATTGCTTGGTTTAAAGTGGTCATTGGGATGCTCTAGCTGAGCCTAGCAAGTGGATTGCTTGGTTTAAAGTGATCATTGGGGTGCTCTAGCTGAGCCTAGCAAGTGGATTGCTCAGTTTAAAGTGGTCATTGGGGTGCTCTAGCTGAGCCTAGCAAGTGGTTTGCTCGTTTTAAAGTGGTCATTGGGGTGCTCTAGCTGAGCCTAGCAAGTGGTTTGCTCGGTTTAAAGTGGTCATTGGGGTGCTCTAGCTGAGCCTAGCAAGTGGTTTGCTCGGTTTCAAGTGGTCATTGGGATGCTCTAGCTGAGCCTAGCAAGTGGATTGCTCGGTTTAAAGTGGTCATTGGGGTGCTCTAGCTGAGCCTAGCAAGTGGTTTGCTCGGTTTAAAGTGGTCATTGGGGTGCTCTAGCTGAGCCTAACAAGTGGTTTGCTCGGTTAAAAGTGGTCATTGGGATGCTCTAGCTGAGCCTAGCAAGTGGTTTGCTCGGTTTAAAGTGGTCATTGGGATGCTCTGCTGAGCCTAGCAAGTGGTTTGCTCGGTTTAAAGTGGTCATTGGGATGCTCTAGCTGAGCCTAGCAAGTGGTTTGCTCGGTTTAAAGTGGTCATTGGGGTGCTCTGGCTGAGCCTAGCAAGTGGTTTGCTCGGTTTAAAGTGGTCATTGGGATGCTCTGGCTGAGCCTAGCAAGTGGTTTGCTCGGTTTAAAGTGGTCATTGGGATGCTCTGGCTGAGCCTAGCAAGTGGTTTGCTCGGTTTAAAGTGGTCATTGGGATGCTCTGGCTGAGCCTAGCAAGTGGTTTGCTCGGTTTAAAGTGGTCATTGGGATGCCCTAGCTGAGCCTAGCAAGTGGTTTGCACGGTTTAAAGTGGTCATTGGGATGCTCTTGCTGAGCCTAGCAAGTGGTTTGCTCGGTTTAAAGTGGTCATTGGGATGCTCTAGCTGAGCCTAGCAAGTGGTTTGCTCGGTTAAAAGTGGTCATTGGGATGCTCTAGCTGAGCCTAGCAAGTGGTTTGCTCGGTTTAAAGTGGTCATTGGGATGCTCTGGCTGAGCCTAGCAAGTGGTTTGCTCGGTTTAAAGTGGTCATTGGGATGCTCTGGCTGAGCCTAGCAAGTGGTTTGCTCGGTTAAAAGTGGTCATTGGGATGCTCTAGCTGAGCCTAGCAAGTGGTTTGCTCGGTTTAAAGTGGTCATTGGGATGCTCTAGCTGAGCCTAGCAAGTGGTTTGCTCGGTTTAAAGTGGTCATTGGGATGCTCTGGCTGAGCCTAGCAAGTGGTTTGCTCGGTTTAAAGTGGTCATTGGGATGCTCTGGCTGAGCCTAGCAAGTGGTTTGCTCGTTTTAAAGTGGTCATTGGGGTGCTCTAGCTGAGCCTAGCAAGTGGTTTGCTCGGTTTAAAGTGGTCATTGGGGTGCTCTAGCTGAGCCTAGCAAGTGGATTGCTAGGTTTAAAGTGGTCATTGGGATGCTCTAGCTGAGCCTAGCAAGTGGTTTGCTCGGTTTAAAGTGGTCAGTGGGATGCTCTGGCTGAGCCTAGCAAGTGGTTTGCTCGGTTTAAAGTGGTCATTGGGATGCTCTGGCTGAGCCTAGCAAGTGGTTTGCTCGGTTTAAAGTGGTCATTGGGATGCTCTGGCTGAGCCTAGCAAGTGGTTTGCTCGGTTTAAAGTGGTCATTGGGATGCTCTGGCTGAGCCTAGCAAGTGGTTTGCTCGGTTTAAAGTGGTCATTGGGATGCTCTGGCTGAGCCTAGCAAGTGGTTTGCTCGGTTTAAAGTGGTCATTGGGATGCTCTGGCTGAGCCTAGCAAGTGGTTTGCTCGGTTTAAAGTGGTCATTGGGATGCTCTGGCTGAGCCTAGCAAGTGGTTTGCTCGGTTTAAAGTGGTCATTGGGGTGCTCTAGCTGAGCCTAGGAAGTGGTTTGCTCGTTTTAAAGTGGTCATTGGCGTGCTCTAGCTGAGCCTAGCAAGTGGTTTGCTCGGTTTAAAGTGGTCATCGGGTTGATCTGGCTGAGCCTAGCAAGTGGTTTGCTCGGTAAACAGTGGTCATTGGGATGCTCTAGCTGAGCCTAGCAAGTGGTTTGCTCGGTTTAAAGTGGTCATTGGGATGCTCTAGCTGAGCCTAGCAAGTGGTTTGCGCGGTTTCAAGTGGTCATTGGGATGCTCTGGCTGAGCCTAGCAAGTGGTTTGCTCGGTTTAAAGTGGTCATTGGGATGCTCTGGCTGAGCCTAACAAGTGGTTTGCTCGGTTAAAAGTGGTCAGTAGGGTGCTCTAGCTGAGCCTAGGACGTGGTGTGCACGGGGTACAGTGGTCAGTGGGATGCGCTGGCTGAGCCTAGCAGGTGGTTTGCTCGGGTTAAAGTGGTCATTGGGATGCTCTAGCTGAGCCTAGCAAGTGGTTTGCTCGGTTTAAAGTGGTCATTGGGATGCTCTAGCTGAGCCTAGCAAGTGGTTTGCCCGGTTTAAAGTGGTCATTGGGGTGCTCTAGCTGAGCCTAGCAAGTGGTTTGCTCGGTTTAAAGTGGTCATTGGAGTGCTCTAGCTGAGCCTAGCAAGTGGTTTGCTCGGTTTAAAGTGGTCATTGGGATGCTCTAGCTGAGCCTAGCAAGTGGTTTGCTCGGTTTAAAGTGGTCATTGGGATGCTCTAGCTGAGCCTAGCAAGTGGTTTGCTCGGTTTAAAGTGGTTATTGGGGTGCTCTAGCTGAGCCTAGCAAGTGGTTTGCTCGGTTTAAAGTGGTCATTGGGGTGCTCTAGCTGAGCCTAGCAAGTGGATTGCTTGGTTTAAAGTGGTCATTGGGATGCTCTAGCTGAGCCTAGCAAGTGGATTGCTTGGTTTAAAGTGGTCATTGGGATGCTCTAGCTGAGCCTAGCAAGTGGATTGCTTGGTTTAAAGTGGTCATTGGGGTGCTCTAGCTGAGCCTAGCAAGTGGTTTGCTCGGTTTAAAGTGGTCATTGGGATGCTCTGGCTGAGCCTAGAGTGGTTATATCAAATGGTTATATTGCTGAATAATATATTTAAAATTATTTTTGTAAAACAACACCTCAATTTTCTGAAACATTTGCTACAAATTAATTCAAACACACAATACTTATAATGTGTAACAATTTGGTACTCAACTGTTAATTTGAAAGTGTATGTTTTCGTATTTAATATGCATTTACTTATGACTGAAAAATTGTAAGTTTGGATGTAGGATTACTTCATTATATGTCATATTTAAAATTACAGTTTTAATATAATGGAAACTACATTTTTTTTAAAAACAATATTTATTAAATGGGAGTAAAATTTATGTCTAAAACAGCAAATTTGTTGAAAAATAAATCGTGAAGGGTGAGGCTCAGGTCATATATTAAATGAAGTTTGTGAATTTGAAGATGTTCTATGAGCCCTTAAATTAACATTATTGACAAACCATACACCCTCCATACAACTTACCTCAACACAAGAAAGAAGCTAGTTTTGGAAACTACAGTAAATACACACTTGAGGAAATACAAATATATTTTAAAAAGCAAAGAGGAACAACTTCGTATAAAGAAATATATTAAATTATTATAGGAAATGGATGGAAAAATTAAGTAAAATGAAAGACAAATACAAAAATAAAAATTTGATCAGTAAAGCTAATCGAATAAAATTAATCTAGTTCTTAACTTCTTCAGATAGAAAACTAACATTTTTTCCAGTCTTCTTTACAATTGCCAATATTTCATCCGAACTAAGACTGGCCGAGGTGACCTTTACCGTCTGACCGGCAAGATCAATATTAAAATCGGCAACACCCTGATCTGAAACAAATCAAAATATATTTTATAATATACTCGTAATATTGTTATGTTTATTACAAAATCAGTAATAAATGTTGTTGATTAGAGTTTTTTTTAGATTGCAAAATTAATCACATACAAGCTTCAGAGTTTTTATCACTGCACAATTTATTTAACCCTTTCCTTGCGCAAAGCCACTATAGTGGCTTGAATCAGTCCACTTTAGTGGCTTTGCGCAAGGAAAGGGTTAACAGTGCACTACACACTTAGTTAATTATTCTTAACTACTACTCACAGTATGCACTGATCTTCACTGTTCTTCTTATTACACAGTCCAATAACTCACTCGCGATCACTGAAATTCACAAAAATGCGGCACAGCACTGATCTTCGCAAAGTTCACTGCACTGTCTTAAATACGGCACTGCACTAAGTCCCACTGTCTTAAATACGGCACTGCACTAAGTCGCACTGGTGATCACTTGAAGACAGCTAAGAACAAACTAACTGTCGGGCGAGCTGTACGCTTTTTATAGCTTGTCGGCAACATCAAAGCGGTATAATCTGGACTGGTATTGCTGAGGACCATATGGCGGCTCCTTTCATCTCCTCCGTACTTCCCAAATACGTGACTATCTCTGTTTATTTTTTCGTGTATTTAATTTTCGCAACAGTATAATATGAATTTCTAAAATATTGGATGATTTATTAAAAACATCAGCAGATGGGAGATGTAAAGAAAGGAGGTGAGGAAGGGGAATAATATCTTACTTGGGAAATATTGACTGATATAGCTTCCTTTATGTTAAAGCTGCTAATCAAGAGCGATTATGGTTAGGCGGGCTTTGAAATTATGATAGATTGGCTCCGTCTCCTTCCTGCTTGTACATCTTCTCAACTTCCATAGCTTCATCACCCTTTCCTTATTACAAACCCATTTTCCCTTGGAACATGTTCATTTGAGCTTTGTTCTTTTGCCTCTAGTCGTCTCATCTTCAAAACCAATCAAAGGGCTTTCTTTGAGAGAGTTAGGCTGAGCCAGAAGCTGAATGATAGCCCATATTATCACTAAGCAAAGTGATCTGCTCCGCTAATGGAATTTGTAGTCGTTTCATCTGTTGAACATCTCTCAAAGCTGTCCATTCCCGCAGCTTATTTTCCTCAAGTCGATTCCCTTTTACTCGACCCACCTCCTGGATCTATCAGGTAGTAGCATTTTCATAATTAGGAGTCCTTCATTAATAGCACTTGTTTTCAATTGGAATTATAGTGAGCATTAGTTAAAGTTCCCCTTCCTCTTACTACCTTTATTTCTCATTGGCACAGCTTTCTCCATTATGGATTTATTCGATCACTGTATTTTCTAACTTCCTATCACTCTTCGGCACTGTCCTATCTCTGGAATGGGCCATTTTTCTCCAAGCTAATTTATGACAAAGTTAAAGTACGTGTGTCTTTTTCATATTGTTATAAGACAGGAAGAGAATCATTAGGACTCCGTTTTAGAAGCACCTTAAAGTTTGGCCACCAAACATGTTACTATCCTCCAGAAGTTCATGTTTCAACTCAATGCTTATTAAGTGCCAAGGTCGAGCTGTTTTGCCCTCCAGTAAATTCTGGAAGCAAAATTTAAAAAACAAATTGTATTCAACCAGACATAAAGGGAATGGCCTCGTAAATTGGATACAGACAAAAACAGAGAGAGAGGAAAAAGTTTTCAGTACATTTACTGTACTTCACATTATATTTCAATGCACGTAACTGAAACATTTTTAAAGTATTTTAATACCTGTAAGATATTTGAGGCAAATGAATGTAAATATTGGTTAATCGATGTAAATTCACTATTTCTATTGTAGAAAGACGAGGGTGGTAGTAGCCAAGCATTAGGCTTTTCTAAACGTCTCTAGGCTACTCTCAATCAGTGGATTTTATTTACTAATAGATATTAAGTTCTATTGTATTCTAAAGTTTGGTTCTTTCTATTCAATTGTCTGTAGTATATGTCTGTGTGTGTGTGAGCTAATATTACCTTTGTGCTTTGTGAGGACTTTTTGGACAGCATTTGAGCAGCCTTCACAGCTCATTTCGACTTTGAAGTTAAAGACCTGAGAAAAAACAAACACAATATTAATCATTCAAATATAAAAAGCACTGTTTTCATAAACTAAGCTGAAACGACACAGATGAGATTAGCTCATACCATTCTATATTTCTACCTTAGTAAGGACCCTAAATAACATGACACGAAATTTAAGATGTTAGACATTAATGAATATAATATAAGGTATGTGGGGTAAAAAAAGAATATATTTCATAAATATTTGAGTTAGATAAAATGTATATAAGAACAATTGAAGGGTTTGGTCGATTAAATGTAACTAGTGGATGGGTGATGTAAGACGATATCAAATTTAATAGATGAAGTAGATTGTTGGAACAAAAATCAGCTGAGTGATATCATTGCCTCCATAAATCCATAGATTCAATTTGCACTACAGCTATTTATCATTACATCACGCCTACACTTATCTATTAGAACACAAAAAATAATACCTTCACAATATTATCAAATATCTAAAAAAAAATATTCATTATTTAAAAATAAATCAAAAACATTCATGTATGAAGGATCCTTTAGCATACAAGATAGATAAAGTCAAAAATGTAGAAGTAAATTTATTGACAGCAACCTTTTGATAGTCGGATAAACCTGTAAAAAAGATCTATGCTATTATGTATTTAAGGGAAATTATGGGGTATTTAACTTAAAAAGGGTTTTTGATCTATGCTATTATGTTTTTAAGGGAAATCAATGGTCCATTTAACTTGAAAAGAGGTTTTGGTCTATGCTATTATCTATTTAAGGGAAATAAATGAGTCATTTAACTTGAAAAGAGGGTTTGACCTTTCCTTTTATGTATTTAAGGGAAATAAATGAGTCATTTAACGTGAAAAGGGTTTTTGAACTATCCTTTTATGTATTTAAGGGAAATAAATGGGTCATTTAACTTGAAAAGGGGGTTTGATTTATGCTATTATGTATTTAAGGGAAATAAATGAGTCATTTAACTTGAAAAGGCGGTTTGATCAATGCTATTATGTATTTAAGGAAAATAAATGAGTCATTTAACTTGAAAAGGGTTTTTGACCTATTCTTTTTTGTATTTAAGGGAAATAAATGGGGCATTTAACTTGAAAAGGGGGTTTGATCTATGCTATTATGTGTTTAAGGGGAATAAATGAGTCACTTAACTTGAAATGGGGGTTTGATCTATGCTATTATG
The DNA here is from genome assembly GCA_019009955.1 of Riptortus pedestris. Classification (NCBI taxonomy): domain Eukaryota; kingdom Metazoa; phylum Arthropoda; class Insecta; order Hemiptera; family Alydidae; genus Riptortus; species Riptortus pedestris. The sequence continues at coordinate 153,192,263 of CM032232.1, read as the reverse complement.
TATTTAAGGGAAATTATGGGGCATTTAACTTGAAAAGGGTTTTTGGTCTATGCTATTATGTATTTAAGGGGAATAAATGAGTCATTTAACTTGAAAAGGGAGTTTGATCTATGCTATTATGTATTTAAAGGAAATCAATGGACCATTCAACTTGAAAAGGGTTTTTGACCTATCCTTTTATGTATTTAAGGGAAATAAATGGGTCATTTAACTTGAAAAGGGTTTTTGGTTTATGCTATTATGTATTTAAGGGAAATAAATGAGTCATTTAACTTGACAAAGGGTTTTTGACCTATCCTTTTATGTATTTAAGGGAAATAAATGAGTCATTTAACTTGAAAAGGGGGTTTGATCTATGCTATTATGTATTTAAAGGAAATCAATGGACCATTCAACTTGAAAAGGGTGTTTGGTCTATGCTATTATGTATTTAAGGGAAATAAATGAGTCATTTAACTAGAAAATGGTTTTTGGTCTATGCAATGATGTATTTAAGAAAAATAAATGGGTCATTTAACTTGAAAAGGGGGTTTGATCCATGCCATTATGTATTTAAGGGAAATACATTGTACAGCTGAAGTTTGCCACGACTTCTTCTCATTGGACCCTTGGCTGCAATGCACTGTTTGCAATTGGCTATCCAATCGGTTACAGATTGCTGACATCCCACCCGGTAAAATCGTTGTTTTATCTTTTCCAGAGTTTTTGTAATGCCCAAATGGCCACCACTGGGACCATTATGGAACTGCTTCAATACCTCATTTATCTTGGAAGTGGGCATGACAATTAGGTCGGTTGTGGTTTTGCCATCTGTTCTCTCCCATGATCGATAAAGCAGCCGTCAACCAGTTTTAGGCTATTCCACTGGACCCAGAATGATTTCGCAAGTGGGCTTTCAGCTGATGTCTCATAACGGGTCGGTCTTCTGTTGCCCTCCTTAGCCGATATAATCTTCGCCAGAATAGGGTCATCTTTCTGTGCCTTCGACCAGTCCTTGTCTGAGCTAATACGGGTACGTCGCACATCAATCACGCTTTCCTCTTTCTCAGCTTTAGTACAACGTTTGCATTCTACGTTGCAAGGCCGTCTTGAAAGGGCATCAGCGTTATTGTGTTTCCCCCCTTTTCGATGCTCAATGCTGAAGTCACCGACAGCTATGACAACAGTATATATGTATATGAGAAAAATGTATAGGTATTTTTATTATTGGATTATAGCAATATATTACTTAAATTTGATTATATATTATCTAATTATTGTGTATTAATGATAAAATCAGATGGTTGTTATGGAATAAGAGATTTTGTATTTATTTATTTGATATTGTTATAATTTGCAAGACTATTGGTTAAACTGCGGCAGCTACAATTTCTTCCAATATAGTCTAGTACACTCAACCAATAAATTGCTCTATTCTATTCTAATCTAGAATAATTCTTTCCTCTGACAAGGGCAAATGCAAGTTATTTATAAATTAATATGATAATTAAAGACTCATTAAAACTTACTTTTTCTTGCATTTTGGTGGAAGCTGGTAAATTATCTGGAAAAAAAAAAATTAAGAGTTTAGCCAAAAGTGTTTAGATCATTTACAATTCAAATTATTCTCCACTCCTCTCCTCTCCTCTCCTCTCCTCTCCTCTCTCTCCCAATGAGATGTACACTAAAAATCTAAAGTGGGAGCAAACAATTTTATTTGGCACTAACAATTAAACCAAATTTAACAGAACTCGGTATGTGAATTCACATTAATTCTTCCCTTCCATGACAAGGGAGGCCAAATAAAAAATTGTGATATATCATTTTCTATTTGTTTCTCAGCAAACTTGCACATAACAAAAGTTGTTTACTTTGCTATTAGGAGTAACTTTTGTTTAATACATTTTTTCATATAATAATGTATGAAGCAAGTAATTTGGGTAGAAATATTGATATAATATGAACTACTAGATACCTATGTTAACATTTTATCCTTAATAATTCAAATCTATATTATTTTTTTAACACCTGTACCAGATTGCACCTAGTAAAGTATACCCCCCCCCCTTCTTTTCTCCCAAACATTAATTCATAAGAAATGGCAGTTTGCCCTTAAGGGTATTTCATACTTTATTTAATTAAAATGTGAAAATTATTTGAACAAACAGTTTTACTATTGTGAAGATAATGAAATCAGATTTGTAAATATAATTTAATGTATTACACGATTGAGATCGTAAATGAGTTGGCACCACTGGGCCTAGGGAGGCGTGGGGTTACTTCCTTTGTCCTATCAGTTCTGCCGCTTCCCACCCGACCTCATGTTGGTCTGAGTTTACGTGTTACTTGGCGCTTAAATTAAATTATTTAGTAACGTCCACTTTTTGCAAATATGGCTACTTGGTACTTATATGTTTAGCAATGTAGTGTGATTCTCAGGAATGTGAATTTGTTTAATTATCATAAATAAATGATTTAAAAAGATGAATGCTGGGGAGGTGCACCAAGTTATTTCTGGAATTTGTTAACTCTGCTCTGTTAATATATGATATACTTTACTGAATACACTACGTACCAATATGAATATACAGTTTATAATCGAGACTTACAAAAGAGTATTTATAATAGTGGTTATGATGTACATAACAAATAATTTTATTATTAACAAATTCACAGCAACGATGGGTATAAACCCTAAACACTAGGACAGGGAGATGTCAACGAGTAACTTAGCTTGTGTGTGTGTGTGTGTGTCTGTGTGTGTGTGCGTGCATGCATTTGCGTGGGTGTGTGCGCTTGTGTATATGTGTGTGTGTGTGTGCGTGCCTGCGTGTGTGTGAGTGCATGTGTGTGTGTCTGTGAGCGAGCACATTGTTCAAAAATGGGCCTATTTAAAACATCCTTATTATAATTTTTCCACATGTCCCATACCCATTTTGAGCCTGTGGCCCTTTTCAAAGACTAAAATCCTTTTATACTTAAAATAAACTTCAGTGATACATAGTTTTATTGCTTTAAAAAAAATAATTGTTTTAACAAATAAATAAAAATTAATATGTACATAAATAAAATGCTTAGAATAAATTGGATGAGTGGAATATATGTTTTTAAGGGGAGTAAAGAAATTGACTAATCCAAAAATAAACTTATTTGGTGCTTTTGAACATTTTTTAGGTTTTCTAGAGATATGAGTATAGTGTGTAGTTCAGTTGAATAAATACTTGATGGGCAATTTAATCTTTTGGCAAATATGTGGTCGTCAATGAGCGGAGCAGCTGCTGTTCCAAAGTCAGTCTTCATGAATGTGTATAGTGCGTTTGGGTTATTTGCAGTAATGGAGTTAAATGCAGTCATGTAAAATTTTGAAGAAAGGGGATCATTTTTATAAAATTTTGTTAAGGTTAAATCAATATATAAGTTATTTACTCTCCAAGGAGGGCGCGATAGTAAAGTATTGTTGTACATAGGAATCTGCAAAATGTCTGAGGAATTTTCTAATGTGCGTATAAGAAGTGGTTTGTGTTTACAATTTTTCTTTATGGATTTTTTGAAATGTGGTGTATTGTTTAAAAATGTGTGGACACATGGTTTATGAAGAACTTTATATTTTAAAATGAATTTTAAATTGATCTCACCTTTTATATTTTAATGGAAACTCTCCAGCATCTACACATAACCTTTCTACAGGGCTCGATCTGAAGGCCCCTGTTGCTATTCTCAGTCCTGTGTAGTGAACATTGTCTAACATTTTAAGGGCATTTGAGCCGGCAGATGAAAATGCTATACATCCATAGTCCAGTAAAGACCTGGTATAGCAACGGTAAAATGCCAGCATTAAACATCTGTCTGCTCCCCATTTCGTATCGCTAAACATCTTTAATAAGTTCAAACTCTTTTCGCACTTATCAAGGAGTCCTTTTAAATGGGATACCCATTTCAGTTCTAAGTATTTCAATTAGCCTTTTTTGTGTTGTAGCTCGGTGTGCTATGAAATTTCGATTAGATTGGTTGTGACATCTGTACTTGGCTCTCACAATCTCGACATTTCAGATTCGGCATTGTAATAACGTGCAGGGAGGGGGAACCGGTTAGACCAAGGCCGATTTAAACAATTCGAAAGCTCTCAGTATGTATTATTACCAATACAAAAATGTTGTATATAACCTTTTCTTGTTAATCATGAAAAGATCCATAAATTATATTCTATGTCATTTTCTGATCGGATGCATTGAAACAGAAATATAATCGATTCGAAATAAAGGCAAGTTAGCTATTCAGCTCCTACTCATGTCGGCATTTAAAAATATTTCCTTGAATCTCCATCGACCCTACCCAGGAGATGACATTTTTAACAGTCAATGGTAATATTTACAAATTATTTCATTGGACTGCTAAAGCTGCCGATTCTTTCAAAATATCAGCTTTTAAAAATGCCACAGATATGATTGACTAAAGTTAATATTTTAAATGTATTTGTGTTTTCATTTTCTTCAAATTTTCATTTAATATATTACACTAACATTCCGACACTAAGCAAAGAATTTAATGAACAATTATAATAATAGAATAAAAAAAAAATGTTTGACAGGTTTAAATTTATAGGGATAGATTAAATCAGTGTGTATTGGAAAAAGCAAACATAAAAAAAAAGTATCTTATTCTAATAACAATAAAACCTATCAGTAAAATGGAGTAAAATAGAAATAATTTGACTCATATTTACTAGTCTCGTATATAATAGACCCAAATTTTACAATATTTTAACTAATAAGCATAGGTACCAATCAAAAAAACATTTGCTAAGCATTTCATATGGAGTGTGCTGTTTTACAAGAGTGAAAGCTGGACTCTCGGCAAAAGGGAATATAAGAGATTGGAAGCAATGGAAATGTGTCGATCAATTACACAATAACGTGAGTAGTCGCAATTCTCTATGTGATTTACAAACAATGGACAGTAATATGATAAAAGTAATAAACTAGAAATAAAAATGTTTAAATTTATAACATTTTCTTCATAAAAATTATTTGCCGCGGTTTGAAAAATGTGTACAAAGATACCTCTGGATGAAGAAAACATTCTGACTTTTTAAAAATGACATTAGTTGCTGTCAGCCAGAGATATATTCTCCATCAATAATACACAGAATTCATTTATAAGTCGTTATTATTTATTCACTCTGTAATAATGCTTACACAAAAACCAGTAATTATTTTTTTTATTGAAAAGCTAAAAGGTTATATAGTAAAATTAAAGTGGTCTATAAAGTAAAATGAATTGAGAAAGAGAATGATTTAAAAGTTTGTAATATGGTAGATGTATCTAAAGCAAGAGTTGGGACAATAACTAGGCAATTGAGAGCAATAAATCAAGCTTGGAAACGACTAATCTACCTAATTACGAAGCACATATTATTTCCACAATCAGTTACCATTATCTATATTACAACACATCACAAACCAACAAATTTATTTAACATCTTTAAACAAATACCATATTTTTTAATTCGAAAGAATATTTGATTCTTCTTGACAATAAAAATAAATACAATAGAAAAAGATGAGTCAGAATCATTGGCAATATTCTATGATATATAGTTCAATACATAGTGGGTCTTTATCTGACAAAAAGTAACGTTAACCATAAATTAAGTTTTATTTTAAAGTTTGATTTAAAATTCCTTATATCAAATGAGTGGTAATAATTAAGACCTGCCAACCAAAAATCTTGACAATTGAAAAACAGATACCCATTATATTATTAAAAACAGTTACACAACATAAAATATCAAAATGCAATCAATTAATTTCCAAATATCAGATTTATTAATAAAACGATTAAAGATAATGAAATGTAATAAAAGTTATTGTACCTCCAGAGATGGCTGTATAATGTTAAACTGGTGTAACCATATGGCAAATGGAGGTTGATCTACTCACTCACTCTCTCATTGTAGATAACTGCTGATAACAGCAATAACTCCCGCCATTCTAACTGCCCAGCTGTTTAATACAACACGACTCATTTCATCTATTTAAAGTACAAACACGAAATGTAAATCTCAAAGTAATGGCTCTAGTACAACACAATTGGGTGGGGGGGGGGGGGGGTGGGGGGGGGGGGGGGTGGGGGGGGGGGGGGGTGGGGGGGGGGGGGGGTGGGGGGGGGGGGGGGTGGGGGGGGGGGGGGGTGGGGGGGGGGGGGGGTGGGGGGGGGGGGGGGTGGGGGGGGGGGGGGGTGGGGGGGGGGGGGGGTGGGGGGGGGGGGGGGTGGGGGGGGGGGGGGGTGGGGGGGGGGGGGGGTGGGGGGGGGGGGGGGTGGGGGGGGGGGGGGGTGGGGGGGGGGGGGGGTGGGGGGGGGGGGGGGTGGGGGGGGGGGGGGGTGGGGGGGGGGGGGGGTGGGGGGGGGGGGGGGTGGGGGGGGGGGGGGGTGGGGGGGGGGGGGGGTGGGGGGGGGGGGGGGTGGGGGGGGGGGGGGGTGGGGGGGGGGGGGGGTGGGGGGGGGGGGGGGTGGGGGGGGGGGGGGGTGGGGGGGGGGGGGGGTGGGGGGGGGGGGGGGTGGGGGGGGGGGGGGGTGGGGGGGGGGGGGGGCAGGGCAACACCGTTTGTATTTCAGGACTCTATCAAAGTACACATAGAGGTTATTTTCCCCACACATTCTTATAGAATGGTGATAACATTACATGAGCATGGCAACACCGTTTGTATTTCAGGACTCTATCAAAGTACACATAGAGGTTATTTTCCCCACACATTCTTATAGAATGGTGATAACTTTACATGAGCATGGCAACACCGTTTGTATTTCAGGACTCTATCAAAGTACACATAGAGGTTATTTTCCCCCAACATTCTTATAGAATGGTGATAACTTTACATGAGCATGGCAACACCGTTTGTATTTCAGGACTCTATCAAAGTACACATAGAGGTTATTTTCCCCACACATTCTTATAGAATGGTGATAACATTACATGAGCATGGCAACAACCGTTTGTATTTCAGGACTCTATCAAAGTACACATAGAGGTTATTTTCCCCACACATTCTTATAGAATGGTGATAACATTACATGACCATGGCAACACCGTTTGTATTTCAGGACTCTATCAAAGTACACATAGAGGTTATTTTCCCCACACATTCTTATAGAATGGTGATAACTTTACATGAGCATGGCAACACCGTTTGTATTTCAGGACTCTATCAAAGTACACATAGAGGTTATTTTCCCCACACATTCTTATAGAATGGTGATAACATTACATGACCATGGCAACACCGTTTGTATTTCAGGACTCTATCAAAGTACACATAGAGGTTATTTTCCCCACACATTCTTATAGAATGGTTGATAACTTTACATGACCATGGCAACACCGTTTGTATTTCAGGACTCTCTATCAGTACATAGAGGTTATTTTCCCACACATTCTTATAGAATGGTGATAACTTTACATGAGCATGGCACCACCGTTTGTATTTCAGGACTCTATCAAAGTACACATAGAGGTTATTTTCCCCACACATTCTTATAGAATGGTGATAACATTACATGACCATGGCAACACCGTTTGTATTTCAGGACTCTATCAAAGTACACATAGAGGTTATTTTCTCACATATTCTTATAGAATGGTGATAACTTTACTTGAGCATGGCAACACCGTTTGTATTTCAGGACTCTATCATAGTACACATAGAGGTTATTTTATCATACATTCTTATAGAATGGTGATAGCTTAACATGAGCTTGGCAACACCGTTTGTATTTCAGGACTCTATCATAGTACACATAGAGGTTATTTTATCATACATTCTTATAGAATGGTGATAATTTACATGGGCCTGGCAACACCGTTTGTATTTCAGGACTCTATCATAGTACACATAGAGGTTATTTTCCCATACATTCTTATAGAATGGTGATAACATTACATGACCATGGCAACACCGTTTGTATTTCAGGACTCTATCATAGTACACATAGAGGTTATTTTATCATACATTCTTATAGAATGGTGATAGCTTAACATGAGCTTGGCAACACCGTTTGTATTTCAGGACTCTATCATAGTACACATAGAGGTTATTTTCTCACACATTCTTATAGAATGGTGATAACTTTTCATGAGCATGGCAACACCGTTTGTATTTCAGGACTCTATCAAAGTACACATAGAGGTTATTTTTCCCACACATTCTTATAGAATGGTGATAACATTACATGACCATGGCAACACCGTTTGTATTTCAGGACTCTATCATAGTACACATAGAGGTTATTTTCCCACACATTCTTATAGAATGGTGATAACATTACATGAGCATGGCAACACCGTTTGTATTTCAGGACTCTATCAAAGTACACATAGAGGTTATTTTCTCACATATTCTTATAGAATGGTGATAACTTTACTTGAGCATGGCAACACCGTTTGTATTTCAGGACTCTATCATAGTACACATAGAGGTTATTTTCCCCACACATTCTTATAGAATGGTGATAACATTACATGACCATGGCAACACCGTTTGTATTTCAGGACTCTATCAAAGTACACATAGAGGTTATTTTCCCACACATTCTTATAGAATGGTGATAGCTTAACATGAGCTTGCCAACACCGTTTGTATTTCAGGACTCTATCATAGTACACATAGAGGTTATTTTATCATACATTCTTATAGAATGGTGATAGCTTAACATGAGCTTGCCAACACCGTTTGTATTTTAGGACTCTATCAAATTACACATAGAGGTTATTTTATCATACATTCTTATAGAATGGTGATAGCTTAACATGAGCTTGGCAACACCGTTTGTATTTCAGGACTCTATCATAGTACACATAGAGGTTATTTTCCCACACATTCTTATAGAATGGTGATAACATTACATGAGCATGGCAACACCGTTTTGTATTTCAGGACTCTATCAAAGTACACATAGAGGTTATTTTCCCACACATTCTTATAGAATGGTGATAACATTACATGAGCATGGCAACACCGTTTGTATTTCAGGACTCTATCAAAGTACACATAGAGGTTATTTTCCCCACACATTCTTATAGAATGGTGATAACATTACATGACCATGGCAACACCGTTTGTATTTCAGGACTCTATCAAAGTACACATAGAGGTTATTTTCTCACATATTCTTATAGAATGGTGATAACTTTACTTGAGCATGGCAACACCGTTTGTATTTCAGGACTCTATCAAAGTACACATAGAGGTTATTTTCCCACACATTCTTATAGAATGGTGATAACATTACATGAGCATGGCAACACCGTTTGTATTTCAGGACTCTATCAAAGTACACATAGAGGTTATTTTCCCCACACATTCTTATAGAATGGTGATAACTTTACATGAGCATGGCAACACCGTTTGTATTTCAGGACTCTATCATAGTACACATAGAGGTTATTTTCCCCACACATTCTTATAGAATGGTGATAACATTACATGAGCATGGCAACACCGTTTGTATTTCAGGACTCTATCAAAGTACACATAGAGGTTATTTTCTCACATATTCTTATAGAATGGTGATAACTTTACTTGAGCATGGCAACACCGTTTGTATTTCAGGACTCTATCATAGTACACATAGAGGTTATTTTCCCCACACATTCTTATAGAATGGTGATAACTTTACATGAGCATGGCAACACCGTTTGTATTTCAGGACTCTATCAAAGTACACATAGAGGTTATTTTCCCACACATTCTTATAGAATGGTGATAACATTACATGAGCATGGCAACACCGTTTGTATTTCAGGACTCTATCAAAGTACACATAGAGGTTATTTTCCCACACATTCTTATAGAATGGTGATAACATTACATGAGCATGGCAACACCGTTTGTATTTCAGGACTCTATCAAAGTACACATAGAGGTTATTTTCCCCACACATTCTTATAGAATGGTGATAGCTTAACATGAGCTTGGCAACACCGTTTGTATTTCAGGACTCTATCATAGTACACATAGAGGTTATTTTATCATACATTCTTATAGAATGGTGATAGCTTAACATGAGCTTGGCAACACCGTTTGTATTTCAGGACTCTATCATAGTACACATAGAGGTTATTTTATCATACATTCTTATAGAATGGTGATAGCTTAACATGAGCTTGGCAACACCGTTTGTATTTCAGGACTCTATCAAATTACAGATGGAGGTTATTTTACCACACATTCTTATAGAATGGTGATAACTTTTCATGAGCTTGGCAACACCGTTTGTATTTCAGGACTCTATCATAGTACACATAGAGGTTATTTTATCATACATTCTTATAGAATGGTGATAATTTACATGGGCCTGGCAACACCGTTTGTATTTCAGGACTCTATCATAGTACACATAGAGGTTATTTTATCATACATTCTTATAGAATGGTGATAACTTTTCATGAGCATGGCAACACCGTTTGTATTTCAGGACTCTATCAAAGTACACATAGAGGTTATTTTATCATACATTCTTATAGAATGGTGATAATTTACATGGGCCTGGCAACACCGTTTGTATTTCAGGACTCTATCAAATTACAGATGGAGGTTATTTTACCACACATTCTTATAGAATGGTGATATCTTTACATGAGCATGACAACACCGTTTGTATTAATTGCTTTTTTGAAATAAAAATATTTTTCAGAATCCTCCTTGGCAGATAGTTAAATATGATAATTTTGGCAGGCCTTCAGAAGTAACTGGCGTTATATTCGAAGTAATAAATGGACTCGCTAAAAGCCTAAATTTTACGTAAGTGTTTAAAAATTAAATTTTTCAAGAAACCCTATATTTTCATTGGATATATTTAATGTAAATATAAATAAAAATTTTGATGGAGAATGGCAATGTACTACCATTTTAGGTATGAACTTATTCTTATGTCGAATTTTTCAACCCAATTCAATAACAACTACACTTATAAATTTCATGAGGTATGAAACAAAAATATATGATATCTCAATAATTATCATATCTGTTTTTATTTAATTGTAAAACTATTTTATTTTCTATGGAAGAGTATTGGAGACATTGCATTGGACCAGAAGTCTGAGTTTATTGCATGGGAAAAAGTTTTATCACTTATTCAGAATAAAAAGGTACGATATTTGCTTTGTATTAAAAAATAGTTGTTAATAAATCTTAAAAATTCCTAGTAATGATCATAAAAATTAATGTATCAATGAATACTCGTTATCCATATACAACCATCCTTTTCTAACTATAAAAAAGTCCGTCCCGCAGGGGCTGCGTAAACTAAGCAGATTTCCCTCGTGATGTTTAACATTAGATAAATCTATATACTGCTAACACAATAGCACCGTCAGCATCAAGTGAATAAATATAAATGATAATAAGAAACCTCCAGACGGGAAGCACCTGAAATGTAAACAAACAGGTGTGCTGACTTTTAATAGGAATAAAAATCGATTACTGAAATATATCAGAATATCATATATTAATTTTGTTAAATAATATTTACTATATCTGGTACTGTAATTTATAGTGAATCAGAATAATTTTCATCTCAACCAAATTTCAGTAATCCAAGAACTTTAGAAAGGGGGGGGGGGTGTCATTATAACATACTTGCATTTTTGTCGTATTATAATGGTCTCTTAAAAACAATTTATGGTATTTAAGCTTCGAATAATGTGGTTTATTACATAAAAGAGTATTGTTTATGTAACATGAGTAGAAGTGGGGGTTTGCTGAAGGCTGAAAACTGAAAAATGCAAATATCTCGGTTAATATTCAAGATAGAGAATAAATGTATATAACAATATTTATAGTACATTTAATTCGCAATAAGATCCGTTCTATATAACGTTTTGATCGACGTATAGTAACGGATATATTTTGAATTTTCGAAAATACTCCCTTCTAGAGCCCCCCCTTCCACTGATCCGCTATCAGCCATTAACGAACTTGAACTCCGTCTCGTTACATAAAACGTTTAAATATCGAGTTTGGTAACGAGCAAACAATATATATATATATATATATATATATATATATATATATATATATATACTAGCTCAGATACCCGGCTTCGCCCGGGAATTGATTTGAGGCTGAATGGTGATGGTATTTTTTTGGCAAGGCTTTAATTTGCAAATATTTTGACATTTACCCGTCCCAGTGTTTAGGGTTAATACCCGTTGTTGGCATTTGTTAATAATAAAATTAATTTTTTATGCAAGTCTTCACTGTCCTCCAAATTGTCATATTTCCCGTCTCTTGTGCATTATGCCTAGATTTCAGTTATTCCCGCTTTAGTTTATAGTGTATATCTCGTTTATACTTTGTTAAAAGACAAAAATGAATATGACAAAAGTTACTCTAAATAACAAAATAAACAACTTTTGTTATGTTCATATTTGCCGAAAAACGAATAGAAAACGAAATACCACTATATTTATTTTCTGGCCTCCCTTACAACCCCCACTCCTGCCCATCCCTAGAAATGTTGGTATGGCTTGTTATAATAAAGGCCTTAGTCCTAATACACGTACCGAGTTTTATTTAGTTCGGTTGATTCTTTTGTGCCAAATAAAATTGATGACTCCCGCTATAATGTTTAGCGAATAACTCATTTATATTTAGGTATACGACGAAAGTGTACATGTATATATATATATATATAATATATATATATATATATATTATATATATATATATATATATATATATATAAAATTGTAACCTCTGTCTGTACATTGATTTTTTTCGCGAAATTTCACGATAACTTTTCGTTTCACATGTCATAGACACCAAATCTGCATTTTGATTCTTTCGTTTATGTTGGTTTGTTTGGTTGTTTGTTTGTTTGTTACCTTTACACGCATAAACGGCTGAACCGACTTTTATGAAACTTGGTATGTATATTACTACTAGCCTAACTTAGACTTTAGGCTATACTAATAGTCTCTGAGACGAACAGGGTGGGGGTTATAATGGAGGCCTGAAATTAAAAATAGCGATATTTCGTTTCCTATTGGTTTTTCGGCAAAACGCACATAACAAAAGTTGTTTATATTGTAATTTAGAGAAACTTTTGTTATATGCACTTTTGTCGTATATCGAAGTTTAAATGCGTTATACGCTAAAAATTATAGCGGGAGTCAACAATATTTTTTGCCAAAAAAGACTCAACCGAACTGTATAAAACTCGGTATGTGTATTAGCAGTGAGGCCTTCATTATAATAAGCCATACCAAAATTTCTATGGACGGGCAGGAGTGGGGGTTATAAGGGAAGCCTGAAGTTAAAAATAGCGATATTTCGTTTCCTATTGGATTTTCGCAAATATAAACATAACAAAAGTTGTTTATTTTGTTATTTAGAGTAACCTTTGTTATATACACTTTTGCCGTATACCTAAGTATAAATGAGTTATACGTTAAAACTTTAGCGGGCACTAACGGCTGAACCGAACTGGAGGGGGTTATAAGGGAGGCCTAAAATAAAAATTCACCATTACATGTATAAGAGACGGGAAATATAAATATATCGAAGACTGTGAAGGCTTATCGAACAAATAATTCTATTATTAGCTAATCCACGGTAACGACGGGTATCAATCCTAAACACTGGGACGGGTAAATGTCAAAATATTGTGTAATGTAAAGCCTGCTAAAAAATACCATCACCATTCAGCCTCAAATGAATTCCCGGGCGAAGCCGGGTATCTGAGCTAGTATATATATAAAATTGTAACCTCTGTCTGTACATTGATTTTTTCGCGAAATTTCACGATAACTTTTCGTTTCACATGTCATAGACACCATAACTGCATTTTGTTTCTTTGGTGTCTGTTTGTTTCTTTGTTTGTTTGTTACCATTTCAAGCATAAACGGCTGAACCGAATTTTATGAAACTTGGTATGTATATTGCTACTAGCCCAACTTAGACTTTAGGCTATACTAATAGTCTCTGAGACGAACAGGGTGGGGGTTATAATGGAGGCCTGAAATTAAAAATAGCGATATTTCGTTTCCTATTGGTTTTTCGGCAAAACGCACATAACAAAAGTTGTTTATTTTGTTATTTAGAGAAATTTTGTTATATACACTATCGTCGTATACCGAAATATAAAGGCGTTATACGCTATAAATTATAGCAGGAGTCAACAATTTTATTTGGCACAAAAGACTCAACCGAATTAAATAAAACTCAGTATGTGTAATAAAAATAACGTCTTCTTTAGAATAAGTCATACCAACATTTCTAGAGACGGGCAGGAGTGGGGGTTGTAAGGGAGGCCTGAAATTAAAAATAGCAATATTTCGTTTCCTATTGGTTTTTCCGCAAATATAAACATAACAAAAGTTATTTATTTTGTTATTTGGAGTAACTTTTGTTATATACACTTTTGCCGAATACGGAAGTATAAAAGAGTTATACGCTAAATCTACTGCGGAAGTCAATAATTTTATTTGGCACAAAAAACTCAACCGAACTAAACCAAACTCGTTATGTGAATTAGCACTATGGCCTTCCTTAAATAAGCCATACTAACATTTCTAGGGACGGGCAGGAGTGGGGGTTATAATGGAGACCTGAAACTAAAAATAGTGATATTTCGTTTCCTATTGGGGTTTCGGCAAATATGCGCTTAACAAAAGTTGTGTTATTTTGTTATTTAGAGAAATTTGCTCAACAATTCTTTTCAATATGAACTACCAGGTACCTCACCTGGAAAAATTAATTCAAATTATAATATATTATTATAATATTTTGTCCTTAATAATTTAAATCCATGCATAATGCACGGGAGGCTGTAAATATGACAATATGGAGGACAGTGAAGTCTTACATAAAAAATTAATTTTAGTATTAACAAATCCACAGAAACGACGGGTAATTAACCCTAAACACTGGGACGGGTAAATGACAAAATATTGTGCAAAGTAAAGCCTTGCTAAACAAATACCATCACCATCCAGCCTCAAATGAATTCCCGGGCGAAGCCGGGCATCTGAGCTAGTAGAATAGAAATTTGATAAATAAATGAAAATGTGTTCCTAATCTATCCCTCTCCACTTTTTGCCTCACCGTTTTTAATAATTCAAACCATAATCATGGATAGCATTTATTACAATTAAATACCATCAATAATGTATATTTTTCCTGTCAAAAACTAATCCGAGCACATATACTTTAAGGATAGTTGTGTACATTAGATTATATTGAAATAGTAAATCTCAGTGGAAATCACTTCCCGTAATTTCACAGGAAATAAGTAAACTCAACTAACTATTTTAGCCTCTCGTCAACTTCCGCTCTCGCATTAGCGTTATCATCATTGTTTTCCTTAGATTATTGATTCAGAATATTATTTTAATAATTTATCTACCTGATGGAACAAAATAATAGTGGTACCCTAAAATTAATTTCATTTATATGCAAAAACTAGATGAGGGGAAGAGAGCCCTCCCTGCAACCTAAGTAATACTTTAAACATTCATATCGAGTATTTATTAAATTTCTATTGGAAATAAATAACAAAGTTATTTCATATGGAAAATAAATTAATGAGGAGGAGGCGATGGATATTTATTCTCATAAATCCGAACATTGCAAAAAAAAAATAAAAAAAAAATGTCGGGAATATTTATTTCAGGCCTCCCTTATAACCGTCACTCCCGTTTGAACCTATAAATTTTAATATAGCTTATAATCATGGAAGAATTAATGCTAATTCACATACCGAGTTTTATTAAGTTCGGTTCAGTCGTTAGTGCCCAATAATAATGTGGGCTCTTGCTTTAGTTTTTAGTGTATATCAAGTTTATACTTTGTTATTAAACAAAAGTGAATATAATAAAATTTACTTTATATAACAAAATAAACAACTTTTGTCATGTGCATATTTGCATAAACCACAGTAGAAAAAGAAATACTGCTATTTTTAATTTCAGACCTTTCTTACAATCCCCACTCCTGCCCGTCCCTAGAAATGTTGGTATGGCTTCTTATAATGAAGGTGTTAGTGCTAATAAACATACCGAGCTACATAAAACTCGAAGGAGGACATGAAGGAGTGGGGGTTGTACAGCTTATTATCATGAAGGAGTTAGTGCTAATTCACATACCGAGTTTTGTTCATTTCGGTTGAGACTTTGGTACCAAAAAAAAATGTTGATTCCCGTTATAGTTTTTAAAGTATAACTCATTTATACTTCCGTATACGACAAAAGTGTATATAACAGTTACTCTAAATAACAAAATAAACAACTTTTGGTATGTTCATATTTGTCGAAAAACCAATAGGAAACGTAATGTCGCTATTTTTAATTTCAGGCTTCCTTTATAACCCCCACTCCTGTTCGTCTCGGAGGATATTAATATAGCTTAAAGTCTAAGTTGGATTAGTGGTAATACTCATACCAAGTTTCATAAAATTCGGTCAGCCGTTTATGCGTGAAAAGGTAACAAACAAACAAACAAACAGACACCAAAGAAAAAAAATCCAGTTATGGTGTCTATGACATGTGAACGAAAAGTTATCGTGAAATTTCGCGAAAAAAATCAATGTACAGACAGAGATTACAATTTTATCTTTATATATATATATATATATATATATATATATATATATATATAGATATAGATATAGAAGATATAGATGCATTAGCCGTTATATCCTGGGATATAGATGTGTTAACGCTCTAGCGGTCGCAATTATTCCTTGATCGCTACCAAACTCCGTATTTACACGTTTAACGTCAAAAGACGGGTCACGTTCTTCAGCGACCTTTACAATAAGCCAACAAAGAAAGAGGAATGAGTGGAATAGTAGGTGTTCCTATAGGATTGTGATGTGTTGCAGGTATTGATGGCTGCTGCAGCCTTTACAGTAAGCCAACAAAGAAAGAGGAATGAGTGGAATAGTAGGTGTTCCTATAGGATTGTGATGTGTTTGCAGGTATTGATGGCTGCTGCAGCCTTTACAGTAAGCCAACAAAGAAAGAGGAATGAGTGGAATAGTAGGTGTTCCTATAGGATTGTGATGTGTTGCAGGTATTGATGGCTGCTGCAGCCTTTACAGTAAGCCAACAAAGAAAGAGGAATGAGTGGAATAGTAGGTGTTCCTATAGGATTGTGATGTGTTGCAGGTATTGATGGCTGCTGCAGCCTTTACAGTAAGCCAACAAAGAAAGAGGAATGAGTGGAATAGTAGGTGTTCCTATAGGATTGTGATGTGTTGCAGGTATTGATGGCTGCTGCAGCCTTTACAATAAGCCAACAAAGAAAGAGGAATGAGTGGAATAGTAGGTGTTCCTATAGGATTGTGATGTGTTGCAGGTATTGATGGCTGCTGCAGCCTTTACAGTAACCGAAGAAAGAAAAAAGCACCTCAACTTTACTTCAACAATTAAAACGGAGAACTATGCTTTCTTAGTTGCTCGCCCTAAAGAGCTGAGCAGAGCACTTCTCTTCATTTTACCATTTACATCTGATGTAAGCAGGCCATTCTATTAGTGTACAATGACTACTAACTTAGGAAATAATAAACAGCCTAGGCATTTAAGATGCGTAAAATGCAGATTACTGTCTAATATCCAATATTAAAGACATAATCTAACGAGATATACTCGAATGAAACACGAGGCTATTCTCATCTTACTCTATATTCCTTATTTCTAAGTGAATTTGATGAACCTTAGACGAGCACTCCATATACAAATGTTTAAAGTAAAACTAAAGTTTAAATTGGATACAGGGCGGAATAGGTCTCCAAATAGTGGAGATTTTGAGAGGGGGGGGGGGATTCAAATACCTCCCTTACAATCAGTCGGACTGCAAATAGAGGATATATAGGGGGGGGGCGGATCAAAAACCTCCCTTACTATCAGTCGGACTGCAAATAGAGGATATATAGGGGGGGGGCGGAAAAAATACCTCCCTTAATATCAGTCGGACTGCAAATAGAGGAGATATAGGAGGAGGGGCGGATCAAATTCCTCGCTTACTATCAGTCGGACGGCAAATAGGAGAGATTTAGGGGGGGGGGATCAAATACCTCCCTTACTATCAGTTGGACTGCAAATAGAGGAGATATAGGGGGAGGGGCGGATCAAATACCTCCCTTACTATCAGTCGGACTGCAAATAGAGGAGATATAGGGGGGGGGCGGATCAAATACCTCCCTTACTATCAGTCGGACTGCAAATAGAGGAGATATAGGAGGAGGGACGGATCAAATACCTCCCTTACAATCAGTCGGACTGCAAATAGAGGAGATATAGGAGGAGGGGCGGATCAAATACCTCCCTTACTATCAGTCGGACTGCAAATAGAGGAGATATAGGGGGGGGGCGGATCAAATACCTCCCTTACTATCAGTCGGACTGCAAATAGAGGAGATATAGGGGGAGGGGCGGATCAAATACCTCCCTTACTATCAGTCGGACTGCAAATAGAGGAGATATAGGGGGAGGGGCGGATCAAATACCTCCCTTACTATCAGTCGGACTGCAAATAGAGGAGATATAGGAGGAGGGGCGGATCAAATACCTCCCTTACTATCAGTCGGACTGCAAATAGAGGAGATATAGGGGGAGGGGCGGATCAAATACCTCCCTTACTATCAGTCGGACTGCAAATAGGAGAGATATTGGGGGGGGGTCAAATACCTCCCTTACTATCAGTCGGACTCCAAATAGGGGAGATATAGGGGGGGGGGATCAAATACCTCCCTTACTATCAGTCGGACTGCAAATAGGGGAGATATAGGGGGGGGGGGATCAAATACCTCCCTTACTATCAGTCGGACTACATATAAGGGAGATTTAAGACGGGGGGATTCAAATACCTCCATTACTCTCAGTCGGACTAAAAAATAGGGGAGATTTAGGACGGGGGGATTCAAATACCTCCCTTACTATCAGTCGGACTACAAATAGGGGAGATTTAGGACGGGGGGATTCAAATACCTCCCTTACTATCAGTCGGACTACAAATAGGGGATATATAGGGGGGGGGATTCAAATACCTCCCTTACTATCAGTCGGACTGCAAATAGGGGAGATTTAGGACGGGGGGATTCAAATACCTCCCTTACTCTCAGTCGGACTACAAATAGGGGAGATTTAGGACGGGGGGATTCAAATACCTCCCTTACTATCAGTCGGACTACAAATAGGGGAGATTTAGGACGGGGGGATTCAAATACCTCCCTTACTCTCAGTCGGACTACAAATAGGGGAGATTTAGGACGGGGGGATTCAAATACCTCCCTTACTATCAGTCGGACTACAAATAGGGGAGATTTAGGACGGGGGGGAATCAAATTCCTCGCTTACTATCAGTCGGACGGCAAATAGGAGAGATTTAGGGGGGGGGGGATCAAACACCTCCTCTACTATCAGTCGGACGAAAAATAGGGGAGATATAGGGGGGATCAAATACCTACCTTACTATCAGTTGAACTGCAAATAGGGGAAATATAGGGGGGGGGATCAAATACCTCCCTTACTATCAGTCGGACTGCAAATAGGAGAGATATAGGGGGGGGGATCAAATACCTACCCTTACTCTCAGTCGGACTACAAATAGGGGAGATTTAGGACGGGGGGGATTCAAATACCTCCCTTACTATCAGTCGGACTGCAAATTCTGAAGATTTAGGGGGCGTTGGAAATCAAATACCTCCCTTACTATCAGTCGGACTGCAAATAGGGGAGATTACGGGGGGGGGGGACTCAAATACCTCCTATAGCCGGAGCAAGACTAGCATTCCTCATCACATCCCACCAGCCCACTGGAACCAGCTGTTTAAGTAGAAAGGTTGTCTATAGCCGGAGCAAGACTAGCATCCCCCATCAGCCCACTGGAACCAGCTGTTTAAGTAGAAAGGTTGTCTATAGCCGGAGCTAGACTAGCGTTCACCATCACATCCCCATCAGCCCACTGGAACCAGCTGTCTAAGTAGAAAGGTTGTCTATAGCCGGAGCAAGAATAGCATTCCCAATCACATCCCCACCATCAGCCCACTGGAACCAGCTGTCTAAGTAGAAAGGTTGTCTATAGCCGGAGCTTGACTAGCATTCCTCATCACATCCCCATCACCCCACTGGAACCAGCTGTCTAAGTAGAAAGGTTGTCTATAGCCGGAGCAAGACTAGCATACCCAATCACATCACCATCAGCGCACTGGAACCCAGCTGTCTAAGTAGAAAGGTTGTCTATAGCCGGATCTAGACTAGCATATCTCCATCAGCCCACTGGAGCCAGCAGTCTAAGTAGAAAGGTTGTCTATTGCCGGAGCAGGACTAGCATTCCCCATCAGCCCACTGGAGCCAGCTGTCTAAGTAGAAAGGTTGTCTATAGCCGGAGCAACACTAGCA
This sequence comes from Riptortus pedestris, assembly GCA_019009955.1. Taxonomy (NCBI): domain Eukaryota; kingdom Metazoa; phylum Arthropoda; class Insecta; order Hemiptera; family Alydidae; genus Riptortus; species Riptortus pedestris. The sequence continues at coordinate 153,171,886 of CM032232.1, read as the reverse complement.
TTCCCAATCACATCCCCATCAGCCCACTGGAGCCAGCTGTCTAAGTAGAAAGGTTGTCTATAGCCGGAGCTAGACTAGCACATCCCCATCAGCCCACTGGAACCAGCTGTCTAAGTAGAAAGGTTGTCTATAGCCGGAGCTAGACTAGCATACCCAATCACATCCCCATCAGCCCACTGGAGCACCAGCTGTCTAAGTAGACAGGTTGTCTATAGCCGGAGCAAGACTAGCATTCCCAATCACATCCCCATCAGCCCCACTGGAGCCAGCTGTCTAAGTAGACAGGTAGTCTATAGCCGGAGCTAGACTAGCATTCCTCATCACACCCCCATCAGCCTACTGGAACCAGCTGTCTAAGTAGAAAGGTTGTCTATAGCCGGAGCTAGACTAGCATTCCCAATCACATCCCCACCAGCCCACTGGAACCAGCTCTCTAAGTAGAAAGGTTGTCTATAGCCGGAGCTAGACTAGCATTCCCAATCACATCCCCATCACCCCACTGGAACCAGCTGTCTAAGTAGAAAGGTTTTCTATAGCCGGAGCTAGACTTGCATTCCCCAATCACATCCCATCACTCCCACTGGAGCCAGCTGTCTAAGTAGAAAGGTTGTCTATAGCCGGAGCAAGGACTAGCATTCCCAATCACATCCCCAACAGCCCACTGGAGCCAGCTGTCTAAGTAGAAAGGTTGTCTATAGCCGGAGCAGTACTTGCATACACAATCAAATCCCCTTGAGCCCACTGGAGCCAGCTGTCTAAGTAGAAAGGTTGTCTATAGCCGGAGCAGGACTAGCATCCCCCAACAGCCCACTGGAACCAGCTGTCTAAGTAGAAATGTTGTCTATAGCTGGAGCTAGACTTGCAGTCCCACTCACATACCCATCACCCCACTGGATCCAGCTGTCTAAGTAGAAAGGTTTGTTAATAGCCGGAGCAAGACTAGCAATTCCCAATCACATCCCCCCACCAGCCCACTGGACCAGATGTCTAAGTAGAAAGGTTGTCTATAGCCGGAGCAAGACTAGCATTCTCCAATCACATCCCCATCAGCCCACTGGAAACCAGCTGTCTAAGTAGAAAAGGTTGTCTAATAGCCGGAGCTAGACTAGCGTTCACTCCCCATCAGCCCACTGGAGCCAGCTCTAAGTAGACAGGTTGTCTATAGCCGGAGCTAGACTAGCATTCCCAATCACATCCCCATCAGCCCACTGGAACCAGCTGTCTAAGTAGAAAGGTTGTCTATAGCCGGAGCAAGACTAGCATTCCCCATCACATCCCCATCAGCCCACTGGAACCAGCTGTCTATGTAGAAAGGTTGTCTATAGCCGGAGCCAGACTAGCATTCCCAATCACATCCCCATCACCCCACTGGAACCAGCTGTCTAAGTAGAAAGGTTGTCTTTTGCCGGAGCAGGACTAGCATTCCCCATCAGCCCACTGGAGCCAGCTGTCTAAGTAGAAAGGTTGTCTATAGCCGGAGCAAGACTAGCATTCCCAATCAGCCCACTGGAGCCAGCTGTCTAAGTAGAAAGGTTGTCTATAGCCGGAGCAAGACTAGCATTCCCAATCACATCCCCACCAGCCCACTCGAACCAGCTGTCTAATGGTTAAGGTTGTCTATAGCCGGAGCTAGACTTGCATTCCCATTCCCACCTCCATCAGCCCACTGGAACCAGCTGTCTAAGTAGAAAGGTTGTCTATAGCCGGAGCTAGACTAGCATTCCCCATCACATCCCCACCAGCCCACTGGAACCAGCTGTCTAAGTAGAAAGGTTGTCTATAGCCGGAGCAAGACTAGCATTCCCAATCACATCCCCACCAGCCCACTGGAACCAGCTGTCTAAGTAGAAAGGTTGTCTATAGCCGGAGCTAGACTAGCATTCCCAATCACATCCCCACCAGCCCACTGGAACCAGCTGTCTAAGTAGAAAGGTTGTCTATAGCCGGAGCTAGACTAGCATTCCCAATCACATCCCCACTAGCCCATTGGAACCAGCTGTCTAAGTAGAAAGGTTGTCTATAGCCAGAGCAAGACTAGCATTCCCAAACACATCCCCACCAGCCCATTGGAACCAGCTGTCTAAGTAGAAAGGTTGTCTATAGCCGGAGCAAATACTAGCATTCCCCATCACATCCCCACCAGCCCACTGGAACCAGCTGTCTAAGTAGAAAGGTTGTCTATAGCCGGAGCAGGACTAGCATCCCCCATCACATCCCCATCAGCCCACTGGAGCCAGCAGTCTAAGTAGAAAGGTTGTCTATTGCCGGAGCAGGACTAGCATTCCCCATCAGCCCACTGGAGCCAGCTGTCTAAGTAGAAAGGTTGTCTATAGCCGGAGCAACACTAGCATTACATCCCCCACCGGCCCACTGGAACCAGCTGTCTAAGTAGAAAGGTTATCTATAGCCGGAGCTTGACTAGGCATTCCTCATCACATCCCCATCACCCACTGGAACCAGCTGTCTAAGTAGAAAGGTTGTCTATAGCCGGAGCCAGACTAGCATTCCCAATCACATCCCCATCACCCCACTGGAACCAGCTGTCTAAGTAGAAAGGTAGTCTATAGCCCGGAGCAAGACTAGCATTCTCCATCACATCCCCATCAGCCCACTGGAACCAGCTGTCTAAGTAGAAAGGGTTGTCTATAGCCGGAGCTAGACTAGCGTTCACCATCACATCCCCATCACCCCAATTGATCCAGCTTTCTAAGTAGAAATGTTTTCTATAGCAGGAGCTAGACTAGCATTCATCATCTGATCCCCTTCAGCCCTCTTGATCCAGCTTTATATGTAGAAAGGTTGTCTATAGCCGGAGCAAGACTAGCATCTCCATCACATCCCCATCAGCCCACTGGAACCAGCTTGTCTAAGTAGAAAGGTTGTCTATAGCCGGAGCTAGACTAGCATTCCTCATCACATCCCCACCAGCCCACTCGAACCAGCTGTCTAATGGTTAAGGTTGTCTATAGCCGGAGCTAGACTAGCATTCCCAATCACACCCCCATCAGCCCACTGGAACCAGCTGTCTAAGTAGAAAGGTTGTCTATAGCCGGAGCAAGACTAGCATTCCCCATCAGCCCACTGGAGCCAGCTGTCTTAGTAGAAAGGTTGTCTATAGCCGGAGCTAGACTAGCATTCACAATCACATCCCCCATCACCCCACTGGTACCAGCTGTCTAAGTAGAAAGTTTGTCTATAGCCGGAGCTAGATTAGCGTTCCCACATCACCTCCACAGCCCACTGGAGCCAGCTGTCTAAGTAGACAGGTTGTCTATAGCCGGAGCTAGACTAGCATTCCCAATCACATCCCTATCAGCCCACTGGAGCCAGCTGTCTAAGTAGAAAGGTTGTCTATAGCCGGAGCAAGACTAGCATTCCCAATCACACCTCCATCAGCCCACTGGAACCAGCTGTCTAAGTAGAAAGGTTGTCTATAGCCGGAGCTAGACTAGCATTCCCCATCAGCCCACTGGAACCAGCTCTCTAAGTAGAAAGGTTGTCTATAGCCGGAGCTAGACTAGCATTCCCAATCACATCCCCATCACCCCACTGGAACCAGCTGTCTAAGTAGAAAGGTTTTCTATAGCCGGAGCTAGACTTGCATTATCATGTTCACCATCAGCCCACTGGATCCAGCTGTCTTAGTAGACTGGTTGTCTATAGCCGGAGCAAGACTAGCATTCCCAATCACATCCCCACCAGCCCACTGGAACCAGCTGTCTAAGTCGAAAGGTTGTCTATAGCCGGAGCGTGACTAGCATCCCCCAGCACCTCCCCACCAGCCCACTGGAACCAGCTGTCTAAGGAGAAAGGTGGTCTATAGCCGGAGCTAGACTAGCATTCCTCATCACATCCCCATCAGCCCACTGGAACCAGCTGTCTAAGTAGAAAGGTTGTCTATAGCCGGAGCAAGACTAGCATTCCCCATCACATCCCCATCAGCCCACTGGAACCAGCTGTCTATGTAGAAAGGTTGTCTATAGCCGGAGCTAGACTAGCATTCCCCATCAGCCCACTGGAGCCAGCTGTCTAAGTAGAAAGGTTGTCTATAGCCGGAGCAAGACTAGCATTCCCAATCAGCCCACTGGAGCCAGCTGTCTAAGTAGAAAGGTTGTCTATAGCCGGAGCAAGACTAGCATTCCCAATCACATCCCCATCAGCCCACTGGAGCCAGCTGTCTATGTGCAAAGGTTGTCTATAGCCGGAGCAAGACTAGCATTCCCAATCACACCTCCATCAGCCCACTGGAACCAGCTGTCTAAGTAGAAAGGTTGTCTATAGCCGGAGCTAGACTAGCATTCCCAATCACATCCCCACCAGCCCACTGGAAAACTGTCTAAGTAGAAAGGTTGTCTATAGCCGGAGCTAGACTAGCATTCCCCATCACAGCCCACTGGAGCCAGCTGTCTAAGTAGACAGGTTTGTCTATAGTCCAGCCGGAGCAGGACTAGCATCCCCAACTGGGGGGGTGGGGGGGGGGGGGGTTGGGGCGGGGGGGGGGGGGTGGTTGGGTTGGGTGGTGTGGGGGGGGGGTGGCTGTGGGGGTGGGGGTGGGGGGGGGTGGGGGTGGGGGGGGGGGGGGGTGGGGGCGGGGGGGGGTGGGGGGGGGGGGGGGTGGGGGGGGGGTGGGGGTGGGGGGGGGGGGGGGTGGGGGGGGGGGGGTGGGTGGGGGGGGGGGGGGGTGGGGTCCGGGGCGCGGGGGGGGGGGGGGGGGGGGGGGGGTGGGGGGTGGGGGGGGGTGGGGTGGTGGTGTGGTGGTGGGTGGGGGGGGGGTGGGGGGGGGGGGGGGTAGGGGGGGGGGGGGGTGGGGGGGGGGGGGGGTGGGGGGGGGGGGGGGTGGGGGGGGGGGGGGGTGGGGGGGGGGGGGGGTGGGGGGGGGGGGGGGTGGGGGGGGGGGGGGGTGGGGGGGGGGGGGGGTGGGGGGGGGGGGGGGTGGGGGGGGGGGGGGGTGGGGGGGGGGGGGGGTGGGGGGGGGGGATGGGCTGAGGGTTGGTCTGACAGCCCAAGCTGGATGATGTTAGTGCTTCATGCTAAATGCTAGGCTGAGGGTTGGTCTGACAGCCCAAGCTGGATGATGTTAGTGCTACATGCTAAATGCTGGGCTGAGGGTTGGTCTGACAGCCCAAGCTGGATGATGTTAGTGCTTCATGCTAAATGCTGGGCTGAGACCCCGAAATATCTCTGCTACTATTTGTCGGATTGGAAAAGTGTATATAATCAATTGTATTGCAAAGTAAATGTACTATAATATGTGCATGTATTCTCTACTCTGAATATTAACCGAGATATTGCATTTTTTAGTTTTCATCTTTAGCAAATCCCCACTTCTACTCATGTTAGATAAAACAATTCTCCGTTATATAGTAAACTACTTTATTCGAAGCTTAAATACCAAAATCTTGTTTTCAAGGCATGCAAATATGCCCCCCACCCCCTGTTTTCTTGGAAAGCTAAAATTGGATTGATTGAGATAAAATTATTCTGATTCATTATAAATTACTGTACTAGATATAGTAAATAGTTTTCAATAAAATTAATATGATATAATCTGATATATTTCATTAATTGTTATTCTTTCTGGTAGGAGGTTGGCAGAACTGTTTGCTTGCATTTTATACGCTTCCCGTCAGGAAATTATTACAATTTACTAAAAGATTTTTTATTATCAATCAGTTTTATTGTTAGCCGTTTTTATAATTCAGAGTAGTAGAAAGATAGTTAAAGTAGTAGGTAGATGGGAAGGGATTGGGGGGGAAAACCAAACAGGGAAGGTCAATGAGCCTGAATTATTTTGAAAATGTCTGCATGCTAATACTACAATATTTAGCATATAAGGCATTAATATTTAAGACGGTACGGTATAAGATGAATGTGTATATGCAAAAAGTTGCTCTAAATACCAAAAAAAACAACTTTTGATATGTATATAATATGCCGAAAAACCAAGAGGTTACGACATATCGCTATTTTTAATTTCAGGCCCTCCCTCATAACCCCCACTCCTGTTCGTCTCGGAGAATATTAATATAGCCTAAAGTCTAAGTGGGGTTAGTAGTAATATACATACCGAGTTTCATAAAATTCGGTTCAGCCGTTTATGCATGAAAAGTTAACAAACAAACAATAAAAAACATACACTAAAGAAACAAATTGCAGATATCGTGTCAATGACATGTGAAACGAAAAAGTATAGTAAAATTTTGGAAAAAAAATCAATGTACAGACAGAGGTTACAATTATATATATTGTTACGTTTTTATTACAAAACCAGTAATAAAACGTTGATAATAAGAGTTTCTTTTGGATTCCAATATTAAACACTCACACACAAGTTTCACAGTTTATCACTGCACAATTTATTTTCACAATGCACAATACTCTTGGTTAAACTATTACTACTCACAGTATTAACACTGATATTGTCACTGTTCTTCAGATTTCACAGTCCAATAATTTCCCTCACGGTCACTGGAATTCACATAAAAACGACGGCACTGCACTGTCCTTTACTTCGCGGCACTGCACTGTCTTAAACACGGCACTAAACTGTTACTTACAGTCACGGCACAACACTTTACCGCACTGCACTAAGTCGCACTGTAGCGCTGAACATCCCTCGAAGACCGTCGAGCGTCAACTGAACTGAGGTACTGGCAGGGTCTCTTATAAATGCCTGGAGAAGGGACTAGGCAAGAAGGTCTAGACTAAAAGTTCCAGAACTTCCTGGAAGGCTCTAATTAGATTCTCTCGTTCCACTAGTCTTTGTTCCTCCTTTCACGCGGCTCTCTCTATGTGTATTCGCCCACTCATTCAATTCTTGCAACACTATATATACTAGCTAAGGTCCGGGCATCGCCGGGAAATCATTCTTGACTGACTAATGATGATATTTTGATAGTAAGACTTCAATGTGTACAATTACACTCCCTCCACGACGTAATGATTTTCCGAAATAGCCAATCCTGAAGGGTAACTTTTGGGGATTAATAGAATAGAAATTTTATTTTTGAAGGATGAATGAAAATTTGTTCCTAATCTATCCCTCTACACTTTTTGACTCACCGTTTTTGAATAATTCAAACCATAATCATGAATAGCATTTATTACAATTAAATATCATCTATAATGAACATATTTCCTTTCAAAAGTTAATCCGAGCTCATATAGTTTAGGCAAAGTTTTGCACGTAAGATTATATTTGTAATAGTGAATCTCACTGGAAATCTCTTCCAGTAATGCCAGACGGGAAATAAGTAAACTCAATTAACTGGTCACTTCCGCTCCCGCATATATACTTCGGTATACGACGAAAGTGTATAAAACAAAAGTTACTCTAAATAACAAAATAAATAACTTTTCATGTGGATATTTGCCCAAAAACCAATAGAAAACGCAATATCGCTATTTTTAATTTCCCATTAATTAATGTTCCAGTGAAAGACAGAAGGGGGGGGGGGGGGGTAAAATGTTCTTTTTTATTGCCATAATTTATCATGGTGAACTAAAATTAAATTAAAACATCGAATGGTATAACATATTCAAACATTGGAATGAATTACAGACTACAACATAGACATTTTTAAACGACCAAAATATATTTTAAGTTATATCTAAATAACAATGGAACAGTTTTTGTTATAAGCATTTTTGTTAATATAGCTATAATTTAATCGCAGTCAGAGATACTGAGTCCTGTTCAGTTGAAAATCGCGTCATGAGCACGACCTCAATAGCTGATTTCCCTTAAAGGATATCTGCTAAAACCTAAAGCGGGAGCCAACAATTTTGTTGGTGACTAACGATTGAACCGAACTTAGCAAAACTCGGTGTGTGAATTAGCATTAATACTTCCATGATTATAAGCTATATTAAAAATTTTAGTTTCAAAGGGGAGTGGGGGTTATAACAGAGGTTGAAATGAAAAACTCGCATTTTTTCGGCAAACGTGCACATAACAAAAATTGTTTACTTTGTTATTTAGAGTAACTTTTGTGTGCATTCACTTTCGTCGTTAAATGAAGTAAACACGGAATATACGCCAAACAGGAATCAATAATTATATTTGTACTTATTTAAGGGTTTTTACTAATAAATGAATATTATGACAAATGATGTTATGTTTCCTTCTTATATGATAGTTCAAATTATGATTCGGATTAGTGAGGTTATAAATCTCCGTCACCCCCTCCTCATTTATTAATTTTTCCTAGAAAATAACTTTTTTATTTATTTCCAATAGAAATATAAACTATAAGAGCATTTCCATTGTTTAATTCTATAATGTACCTTCTTGTTATTGAAAATAAATATGTAACATCATAAAATATAAACGTTAATGGTAATGTCATATGACAAAAAACAATGTGCGTTTAAACTCGATATGATATGATATTTTTAGGGTACCACTATTATTTAATTCTATCCGGAAAATTATTAAAATAATGTTTTGAATCAATAATTTAAGTAGAAGAATGTTGAGAAGTCTCATGCGGGAGCAGAAGATGACCGGGAGCCTTAAAAGTTAATTGAGTTTACTTATTTCCCGGCTGGCATTACTGGAAGTGATTTCCAGTGAGATTCACGATTACAAATATAATCTTACGTGCAAAACTTTGCCTAAACTATATGAGCTCGGATTAACTTTTGAATGGAAATATGTTCATTATAGATGATATTTAATTGTAATAAATGCTATTCATGATTATGGTTTGAATTATTCAAAAACGGTAAGTCAAAAGTGTAGAAGGATAGATTAGGAACAAATTTTCATTTATTCTTCAAAACGAAAATTTCTATTCTATTAGTCTCCAACAGTTACCCTTTAGGATTGGTTATTTCGGATAAACATTACGTCGTGGGGGGAAGTGTAATTGTGTAGTCTAGACCTTCTTGCCTAGTCCCTTCTCCAGGCATTTATAAGAGACCCTGCCAGTACCTGAGTTCAGTTGACGCTCGACGGTCTTCGAGGGATGTTCAGCGCTACAGCGCGACTTAGTGCAGTGCGGTAAAGTGTTGTGCCGTGACTGTAAGTAACAGTTTAGTGCCGTGTTTAAGACAGTGCAGTGCCGCGAAGTAAAGGACAGTGCAGTGCCGTCGTTTTATGTGAATTTCAGTGACCGTGAGTGAATTATTGAACTGTGAAATCTGAAGAACAGTGACACTATCAGTATAATACTGTGAGTAGTAATAGTTAACCGAGAGTATTGTGCATTGTGAAAGTATATATATATATATATATATATATATATATATATATATATATAGAGAGAGAGAGAGAGAGAGAGAGAGAGAGAGAGATTATTAAAGTGCGAGTTCTCTGTTTATATGGTGTTAGTTGCTGCAGTCTTACGGGGCTTTTGAAACTTTGTCTCACTGTAAAAATTATTATTATTATTATTTATTAACGTTCACTTATTGCAACTAAGGCTAATTGGGACGGGTTATCTACAGGTTACCGCCATTTTCTAGCCAGGGTGGGACTATGGATGTTATTTAATGAATTTCGTCATTAAATAATTTCCTTAAACCCTGGCAAGAATCGAACTCGCCACTCTAGGTTTACCTTGTGAGATTAAGGTCAATGCTTTAACTCACATGGCTAACCTGAGCCCCCTATAAAAAATACTTTTGGCATACCCTGCAAATATTCCCTTAACAAGATATTATTGTTTTAATATATAAGTTGAAATTGAATCAGGACTTTGTTTTCCCCTCCGTCTACGAAATTGGTAAAGAAATGTGAGTTGTAATTTATATTTATTTTATCATGGTGAAATCAGATGACTTTGCACTTTTAGCAGATTTCCCTTAAGGGAAATCAGCTATTGAGGTTGTACTCATGACGGAATTTTCGAAATTTTTCTTCAAATGTCCATCGATCCTACCTAGTAGATGACGAAAATGTGGTCCGTTCAAAACTGTATATATATATATATATATATATATATATATATATATATATATATAAAGAGATATTTGTCTGTTACCGCTCTAGCGGTCGCTATTTTTGTTTGATCGTTACTAAACTCGATATTTAGTCGCTTATGTAAAAAGAAAGATGGCTTTATGTAAGTTCGTTAATGGCTGAAAGCGGACCAGTGGGAGGGGGAGTTTAGAGGGGAGGATTTTCGAAAATTCGAAATATCTCCGTTACCATACGTCGGATCAAAAAATTGTATAGAACTAATCTTATAGTAAATTAAATTTACTATAAATATTGCTCTATACATTTATTCTCTATCTTGAATATTAACTGAGATATTTGCATTTTATTAAATTTGGGCCGATAACGAACGACTGAGTTTCCCGCCAAAAGCTAGTTCGACCGTTTCCTTGACTGGCTTGGCTCTCGTGAAATTTCTCTATTGTATAACTTCACGTGGGAAATCTGCTTAGTTTACGCAGCCCCTGCGTGACGGACTTTTTACAGTAGACAGGGAAACTTCACTTAGGTTAGACCCAGTACCGTCGACTCTGCAGGTCGAAGCTACTTCCGCCTACTACACCTACTGAACCCTAACTACCGACTTTTTTGTAAAAACAATTCCGAAATCTTCTTCCTCCAATGTGAACCTGTTTTGCTCTATGTGGCATCGGAAACTCAATTAGCATTTCAGATTCTTTATTTCACAACTGAAGCTGTAAGAGATGTCATAGACTAGGTGAGGTCTTATCAAGAAGATAACGCATATGAAACACTAAGGGTAGGCCGCACTGCAGGATGGTTGCTTGGAGGGTGGATGGTGGAGGGTAGATGCAGTCTGGGCGCAGTGAAATGAAGCCACCATCCAACTGACCACCGAGTAAGAATCATGCCTCTCTCACAAGTTGCGAAAAAAAATGTTTGCTAAGTTCATTTTGGGAATTTTGGGAATTATAGGGGCGGATATTGTAATAAGAAAACCATGGGTGCATCCTTACAATTTGAGGCGGCAACAGGACGGGGAATTCGTGAGAGTATACAAAAAATTACGACAACACCCGGAAAAATTCTATTCGTATTTAAGGATGTCAGTTGAGGTATTCGTCTTACTTTTGAAATTGACTGAGGACAAATTGCAACGAACTTCAGAGAAGCTATATCAGCAGAAGAACGTCTTGTGATCACTGTGAGGTAAGTTGGATTTAAACAAACAGTTAAATATTGGTCGTTTTTAATTACAAATAATTAAAACATGATAAATACACATAATCATTAAAAATAAAAATTAAAACATATGAAAAAAATGATCTTCCTGTTGATTTATAGTTCCACCGTACGAATCTAATTTTTGTTTCATTCAAAAGCCTGAAACATCGGTAGAATTTGACAAGGATGAGTACTGGGCACGACTTTCGTGGCCAAATTGAGGGGCTTTCTTCCATTTTCGCCAGGCTGCCTGGATGGATTATGAAACACGACTGATATGGGTGGATAGTCGCCAGGCGGGTAGCTAGGATGGTTGCAGGTAGTGGGGGTTCACTGCGGCTACCTACGTTCAGTTACTCATGTTTGTAAATAGCTGGATAGTCGCCAGGCGGGCAGCTAGGATGGTTGCAGGTAGTGGGGGTTCACTGCGGCTACCTACGTTCAGTTACTCATGTTTGTAAATAGCTGGATAGTCGCCAGGCGGGCAGCTAGGATGGTTGCAGGTAGTGGGGGTTCACTGCGGTTACCTACGTTCAGTTACTCATGTTTGTAAATAGCTGGATAGTCGCCAGGCGGGCAGCTAGGATGGTTGCAGGTAGTGGGGGTTCACTGCGGCTACCTACGTTCAGTTACTCATGTTTGTAAATAGCTGGATAGTCGCCAGGCGGGCAGCTAGGATGGTTGCAGGTAGTGGGGGTTCACTGCGGCTACCTACGTTCAGTTACTCATGTTTGTAAATAGCTGGATAGTCGCCAGGCGGGTATCTACCATCCACCCTCCAAGCAACCCTCCTGCAGTGCGATTCTACCCTAAAGGACAGAGTACTGAGGACTTTTGGCGAATCTGATAACGTCCTTATCATACACCTGGCAGGCTGGAAGCTATCACATCTTCAAGAGTTAGAAGGCACAGCTAATATATAGTCATTGATAAATCAGTACAGAAGAAACCCAATCCCTACATGTTCTTAAATAAAATTAGGGATTTTTCTTAACCATTATTTTCCAATTTCAAAAACAAATATTCTTAAGAACCACGGGGAAGTGCATGGAGAAGATTATTACAAAATTCCACCTTTCTTATCAATCAGGTTTAATGGGGAGACTTGAAATTTATATTTCAAATATTGACTGCATTTTGTTAGTTTTACATAGATAATTTCAATTGGCTGTAATCTGTTAGATTCACATAGATAAGCGCTGATTTAATTCAATGAAATTTTTTCTTAGTCAATATATAGATAATCGGTGAATGAAAATTTATCAAAATCTGAGATAGTCATGTCAAACTTCCATTTAATTAGAAAGAATACAAGGATGACTGAATTTTTTAAACATATTTAACATATACCTAACATACGCATTCAATTATAAATAGTAATCACTAATAGTGGTTAAATAAGATGCATCTCATAAATTCCTCTTATTCATAATACATTCAGTTTTTTTTTTTTTTTTTTTTTTTTTTTTTTTTTTTTTTTTTTTTTTTAAAAAAAAAAAAAAGAACAGATAAGACTAAGAAGAATAGTAATATTCATCTAATGGTGATCGCTTAATGAAACACTAAAAGTTTAACAATACACTAGAAAAAGAAGAAAAAAAAACTTCTGTTCCTGAAGAAAATTGTATTGTGAGCATAAAAAATGCATAAAATGACAAACAATTATACATAACAGAAGTTAACTTACTTATTAAACACATTATCCAAAATACTTCAATGTCTAGAAATTGATCAATTAATAACATTTCCAAATATTAGCTGGCAGAACAATAGATGTGAAATAAGATGGCAGCTGTCTTGACATGATTTATCACATTATCGGTCTCTTTCTTTTATGGGAAGATGTGTTAGAATTAGTTAAGGGCCCTTCGCTTTTTCTACCTCGATGCATTTATTCTTTGCTTTCAATTATAACCTTCCCTAGAAGCTCCAACGTTCCTTTTCAAAGATGTAATTTGATAATAGGAATTATGACGTTTTGAGATGATATATTTTTCTTTTATTGTCTGTCTTCATTTTATTGGTTACAATTAACAATTTATTTACATATATGATATGAGAGGGTTTACATTTTCAAATTTATTTGTGTTAAATCTTCCATTGTTTCATTACAAAAAAAGTTTTTTTTGTCTTTAGGTAATTTAATTTCTCACAATAATATGTAAGTAATGTAGCTTTTATGGTTTATATGGCCTTTACCTAACAACAACTTACTGTGCATTCACTTCTGAGTATTGTATTTGCTATTTTTACAGATAATAATGAGAATTAAAAAGCTTGCTACAGTAGGCACCTCTCTCTTAGTGATGGTGTGTATTGGACTCTACCTTTTATTGGACACCACTCTTACTAATGAACAAAAATCTGTAATGTTTCATTTCATTCATTTTATAGTCTAAGTAATTGTAGAACTGTAATAATAAGTTCCTTTTATTGTAGGTAAAGAGGCCGAAACCTCTCTTCTCAAGAGCCCTTCATAAACCAGAAGAATCGCATATCGCTAATGAGACAGCCAAAAATAAATTCTGTGATATGGTAGGAGTGTATTATTTATTTTAAGAGAACTTATTAAAGGCATTTTTGAGAGCTGTCAGCTAAACCTGTTGCGACACATATACTTTGTCTCAATAGGTTTCGAAGGCATTGCCATGACAGTTTATATCTTGATGGAATCATTAAATAAAATCCAGTTCTTGTCCTGTCCCTCTCCTTTTATTTGCTCAAAAATGAAACGGTTCAACAGTTCAATTACATAAATCGGATCTTAATCCAAGTATTTTAAGTCTAATCCACTTAAAATATAAATGCCTTTCTTTCCAAAAATTCTATTTCGACATCTGGTTTGAAGAGAATCCTTACATTTTAGGCAGGTGTTATTATTTCTTTTTAAGTTGCATGCTTTTAAAATAGCATATTGAGATACGTTGAGTTTTGAATAGAGTGGACTGAAATATGATAGTGAAGCGTCAAGACATTCTGCCGGTATCTATTCCATTTGTGAATCAGATAGAAGCACACTTTATAATTTAAAACTCGTAGAAAATCTGAAAAACCCAGTAGTTCTCTGTAATTGTATTATTCAGCCCTTACTGAACCCAGATTTTCCTGATCCCCCCCCCTAGCTAATATTAATATTAACATTGTGAGGCCGTACTCATGACATGATTTTGGACAAATTTCCTCAAATATCCACCGATCGTACTTAGGAGATGACAAAAATTAGGTCCATTCAAAAGTGTATATATATTTGTCTGTTAATCCTCTTCCAGTTGTAATTTTTATTTGATCGTCACTAAACTCGATATTTAATCCTAAAAAGAAAGATCTAGTTCGTTAATGGCTGAAATCGGACGAGTGGGAGGGGGGGGGGTTTATATGAAGCTTACCAAATATTGTTCTTTTTGAAATAAATGTAAATACATGATGGACATGGGAAATCTGCTTAGTTAATGTAGTCACTGTGTGAGACACTTTTCTAGCCAGGACACACTGTTCTAAACAGGATTAAAATCAATGATGCTTGAAAATATAAAGACAACTTGAAATTATGGGATCTTATTATTATAACCTAATGCCTCGTAATAATCCTCAATGATTAGCGATTAGAATATAGTTCTCTCAGTATTTTAAAGGGGTTCTGAATCTGAGCCAATTAAAATATGGAGCTCTAAACATTCAAAAATGAATGCTCATTTCATTATATTTTATTCTTTTAATTTTTTTATTTGCTCCTTTCGTCGATATACTATTTAAGAAACAATCGTATAAAAATAAATTTATGTCGATATTATTCTAAACACCATTTTATTTGCATAAGAAGGAGGTGTAAGGAATTGGTGTCAGCCTGCTAGTTACAAGTATGCACATGCCGTACTTTGCTATTGGTTACCCAGCTTGCTCAGTCTTTGATCGACCTTTCTTGAGATTGCTTGCCCAGTACAATGGGTTTGGTGTTTTAATAAAGTATTTCATGTAATTGTATTTTATTTATTTATTTTTTTTTTTAAAAAAAACACATTTCAACATGAAAATAGAAAAGAAGATTTCGAGTGAAAAATACCACTGACTAACAGGTGTAATAGCTTTAGTTGTAGAGAGGAATAGCGTGGAAGCAGGTATAAAAGCGACAATGCTCACAGGAACCAGATAGTTGGATGCCCTGCAAAAGGCTCTCCCTTGACGAAAGTGAAAGTACAAATATTCGAGTAGACCAGTAGAGCAACATTTATATATGGGAGTAAAAGGAGGAAAGCCATACTGCACTTTGAGAGAACAGCAACTTATTAGGGCCTCTCAGAAATGAGTCGAACCCAATCCAGTTCTATATGCATACTTCCGTCGAAAGAATAATTTACCGAAGCACTCTATACTGGCCGATTGAAAAGGTTGTTAAAATTAACAAGTTAAAGAAAACTCTATAATCTCTTCTTTTTAAAAAAAAATATACATATCTATACATTTTTCCCAAAGTATAATACTTCGACTTTTATAGTTTGGCAGATCATGTCATTTTTAAAGGTAGACCAATCAAGAGGTGAGTCGTGAGTTAGTGAAATTGAGAGCTGTACTGATTAGATCCGGTTCATTTCTGCCGGAGAAAAACAGGACAAGCTTATAATGGCATCTAGTTAAGTCATCTGACCATTCTCTACACAAATTTATACTATTATCATATGTAGAGCTCTTACTCATCCAATTTAATATAACTTTTGGACTCCTCTTATTATTTTTTTTTATTTTTAAAAAAGCTAAAAACTTATCCGAGGTCCAAAGAAGATAGGCATTTCTAATAGTTCTCTTTTTAATCAGCAACTCTTACTGTCGATTAATTATATGATATTTTTAGAACAATTGGCAATAAATTAAATTAATTATTGTAGTATTTCATTTATTTATTTATACTAGTGATTAACATTTTTACTAAACTTCATAAATTAATTCCCCATAAATTGATTTGTGTGACAATTAACGTTATTTAATTTTACAGATTGAAGATGTAAGTGGAGTATGTTCAGCTGCGGTCTCTACACCTGAAGTCGACATTCAAGTAAAGGAGTACTCATTAAAGTATTATATTTGAATGGTTGTAATGGAACCTTCATTTATCAATTGTCTCTTGTTCTCTCCAGATGGGCCGTGTTTACGATGTGATTCCTTTTGATAACATTGATGGAGGAGTTTGGAAACAGGGATGGAATGTTGTTTATCACGATAGTCAATGGACTCCCCAAAGAAAACTTCAGATATTTGTTGTTCCTCATTCCCATAACGACCCTGGTAACTCATGTCGATTTATTTTCTTAGTAACTTTGTAAAATAATCAGTTACTTTTATGACGTGCCTTCCAGCTATGGCATGTTAAGTGTTAAATAATGCTGGCCAGTGTTTCGCCTGCTCTTAATGTGTACTACTGAACATTACTAATTATGTGTTCGATTAATTATTGTAAACTAGCCATTAGTCGCAAGTATGCTTTCTTGTTAATATTACTTGTTTATTGTACACGTTATGTTTGACTTAAAGCGCATATTATATTTCATACAATGACATCATCTTAAATTTATTTTAGCAGATTTCCCTTAAGGGAAATCAGCTATTGAGGTTGTACTCATGACGGAATTTTTCTTCAAATCTCCATCGACCCTACCTAGTAGATGATGAAAATGAGGACCGTTCAAAACTGTACATATATATATATATATATATATATATATATATATATATATATATTTGTCTGTTACCGCTCTAGCAATTTTTGTTTATTCGTTACCAAACTCGATATTTAGTCTTTTATGTAAAAAGAAAGATCAAGTTCGTTAATGGCTGAAATAGGACCAGTGGGAGGGGGGGTTTAGAGGGGAGGATTTTCGAAAATTCGAAATATCTTCGTTACTATACGTCGCATCGAAAAATTGTACAGAATCAATCTTATTGCAAATTAAATTTACTATAAATATTGTTATATACATTTATTCCCTATCTTGAATATTAACCGAGATATTTGCATTTGTATTAAATTTGGGCCGATAACGGATTTTTGAATTTTCCCGCCAAAAGCTAGTTCGGGCCTTCGCCGTAACTGGTATGGAGATTTCTCTGTTGTATAACTTCACGTGGGAAATCTGCTTAGTTTACACAGCCCCTGTGTGTCGGACTTTTTTATCAGTTTCTTTGAGGGCTTTTGTTTTTCTACTAAAAATTTGTATATCATTCAGCCCGTCTATTTTTCTTAGTTGTTATATTTTTGTAAGAAGCTTCATAACTTTATTAATTTCCGCATTCTTCTTGTGGACCCAATATTCTTATATACTGTTCATAGCTTAATGGCAAGGGTCGCCAATAAAATGCATTTCTTCCTCTCAAACTTCATTCACATTGCGCTACATGTTTTGTCATACAAATCGGTCCGAAATAATTTATGATCTGGCTCATTGTCTCTTTAAGCTGGGGGGAGTTTCTCATCATTTTAAAGTATGCCATCTTTTAATAAATTTGCTTGTCAAGAAATTCAAATTTTTATACTTATTTAGAGAGGTATTAAGATTGTTAACAAAATTAATTTATTATTTATAATTATTAAATAGGTAGATTTTATAAAACGTATTCGTGAATTTGAGCTAATATCGTAAGGAATTAATCGTATAAGTATAAATGCTATTCAATAATATGTAAAGAAATTAATTTAAATCAGTAAATTTCTTAAATATTCAATATATACTATTATGGTATGTTAACATTTAATGGAAAAAATAGATTTCATTTCACCCAGGTTCAAGTTCCAGCCTGTGTGATACATTTTTCTCTCGTACAAAAAATTATCGAATTATTACTGGTATAATAGTCATTCAAGTTCGACCAATTATTAATAAAGTTATGAATTTTATATTATTTTTTCTTAAGGTTGGAAGCGAACTTTCGAAGAATACTACACTACCCAAACACGAGCTATATTGAACAATATGGTCACCAAACTTTTAGAAGACGAACGGCGAAAATTCATTTGGGCTGAAATATCGTTCTTCTCTCTTTGGTGGTCAGAGATCCCGCAAGAAAAAAAAGAAAATGTGAAATTGTGAGTAGCCTTTGGCAATGATTTCATTATACTTGTTGTTTAGGTATTTTTATTTTGTAATTGTAACCGATATTTTAAATAAGTTTTCGTGTACATTACAACATTGTGGTCTCTTATAATTTATAACATGTACATACACTAGGTAAAAGAAAAAAGTAACTAGAAACAGAAAGATACCTTGGGTGAATTTTTACGACACCTAAACTCAATTGACGCCGACATTGAGTCGACAATAGAATTAGGAGGGTATAGGAAGGTAACTGTCGTGGACAGCTGGGCCATCACCAGCCACTGGTTTGCAGCAGTACGGGTAAACCAATCCACACCAATAGATATGTATAAGGTTATTTACATCGACTTCCAGCTCAGAAGAATGGAGTAATTGAGCCATTTCTCACTACAGCTGAGAGAATATCAGAAAGAGAAAAAAGATACCCAGTGCCAGCTCTAGAGAAAAATTGTAATGAGAAGGAAAAAATTGTAAAAGAATTCGGGCAAATGACAGTAATATTTTCTGTTAAAGAAACAAGAGAGAAGAACGCAAGAATATTTAGGAAGCATGGAATAGACACAACATTTGGCACATACCAAGAAATATGACTTATGATAGAAAGCGTCAAGGAATAGAAGGTGGCTAGAGAAGAGAAATGTAAAACTTTTGAAAATTTGCAATATAAAGGAGTAAGGAGGAGGGGAGCAGAAAGCAGAGGTAGAGGGAAATATGAGAATGCAAACTAAGGATGATTAAATAGATGATTTGTTGTTGTTTGCAGGCTGTTGTCGAGAGGGCAGTTGGAGATCGTGACTGGAGGATGGGTTATGTCTGATGAAGCCAATGCTCACTACTATTCCTTTATTCAACAGCTCATTCATGGCCATCAGTGGCTATTGAATAATCTCGGCTACAAACCCAGGTAACTTCTTATATATACATTTTTTCTGGTCGGTTTGTCGATGTCTTGAAGATGTTAAGTAGCTATTTCTAGCCTCGACTGGACTCCTCATTCCGAGTGTCCTCCTTTACTCTGTAAACACATCCTATCTTTGGTCTCCCACATCATCGACTACCAAAACCTACTAATGTGTCGATTACTTACTCCCAAAGCATGGAAAATTTAAGGGTAATCACTTACATTACTTTAATGTATCTTTATAAATGAACTACGGAGGAAAGGTTGTTTTAGATGATAGAAGCTATCAATTGTCATAGATTTCTTCTTCCCTTACTGTTGTGAATTAAATTTCATTTCATGCGTATCATCAAAAAAATAATCGAACTTTAACAGAACACTCTCTCCTAGTAACAGAACACTGGACTGATTTGCATTGTTCTTCCAGAAGTGGGTGAAACCACTCGAGCTATCAAATGCTAAACATTAGACAGCATAAAATTGCAATGGTGAAAAATTGTCATTTAAGCTTGAAAAATGTAGAAAAAAATTTATTCGAACCTGAAAAAATTTTGAATTTCACTCAACCATCCTATTGTCCCTTTATACAGGATAAAATTATATGAACTAAACCCAAATCTTTATTACAGCATATGTTACGACTAAAATTGTCTATTTATAAGACGAGTGAGCTAATAACTTTTCTACTGTATTTCAATTGAAGTAAGAATGTCTAATTTATCTGTTTGCTGGAATACGGGTATAGCCCTATACAGAGTACGGAATGTTACTAGATTATGTTATAAATATCTTTCTTATATGATTCTGGAGTTTGTAATGTATTTTTCTAGGTATAGTTGGTCTATTGACCCTTTTGGATTGACACCGACTTTTCCTTTTCTATTGAAAGAAGCGGGTTTTAAGGCACTTGCAGTTCAGAGATCTCATTACTCCGTCAAGAAATATTTAGCTCAAAATAAGCAACTTGAATTTCGCTGGAGACAACTCTGGGGTATGTATTCAGATTCACTATTATTTAAGCCTGTAGATGCCCCGTCCCAATCAGCCTCAGTTGCAAAAAGTAGACGTTAATAAATAATAATACTATTTAAGCATCAAGCTTTACAAAAAATCTTGTTTTGTTTTATCAAATCAATACTTATCCTTATTTATTTATTTGTCTGCTTCAACTCAGCTGGTTATTAGCAGGCTTTGCTTTTCTTTTTTTTTTTCTTTTTTTTTTTTGGCAAGACTTGATTTTTCTAAGATAGATAATTAGTCTGTAAAGAGGGTTGATCGTTGTCAAGAATTTCCATGAGTGAGGCTCCTAGTTTGTTTATATCTCTGTGTTGAATGACATAGAATGAGATCGACGATAATGGCATATTGGTGGATCTGGCTTTCTCAAATATCAATGTGTATACGCTATGTAGCATATACCAAGGTGACCTCTTCTTATATATTTTCTCAAAACGAGCTTAGCTATTCTGCCGATTTCATTGTTAATTTGTATAGCTTATTTAGGGAGATTCCTTCCCATAATTGTTCTCAATAAATCACAATTTTCTTTTTACTTTCACTTTTGGAGTGTAGGGCGGTACCCTTGTTTAAAAAGGTTCTCATTTGCCAGGCTTCCTTTGCTCCATTTTCAGCTTTCTCATTTCCTTGGTTCCTTTCTTGCATAACATTCATATCAATAATTATATTTTGAGGAAACATTATACAATATTCATGTAAAAATAAACCTCTGAGAAAATTCTATTTAACACGTAAGTGAGGTCCTTAACAAGGGGCTGTGTGCCCAATCATATGACACCAGTGCACGTAGTGCTTTCTCCTACAATACATTTTCCACATTACCTCTTTTTATCAAAGTCAAGGATATAAATAAAAGGACTTTGCTCATTACAGTGCAGTTAGTTTATTTTTGTGATAATTAACATTTTCAATTGAAAGGGAAATAAAGCCCCTTATTATTAAAGTTCACCTACTTGAGGAATAGATTTTTATTTAGAGGCAAACTTACTAAATTTAATCTTTAGCCCCTCCTCCGCTAGAATAGAGCGGTAACAGACAAATATATAGAAAGATATATATATATATATATATATATATATATATATATATATATATATATAATATACTCAGTTTTGAACGGACTCTCATTCAGATTACCATTCAGTTTTAAAGAATTTTCCATATATATTTACATATTTATTTATTTGTCTATCTTCCCAAACAGACAATGATGGCTGGACTGAGCTTATGACACATATGATGCCATTCTACAGTTACGACATTCCACATACATGTGGCCCGGATCCTAAAATTTGTTGTCAGTTCGATTTCAAACGTTTACCAGGCTACGGAGTTTCTTGCCCATGGCATATCCCTCCACAACCTATCACTCCTCATAACTTAGCACATAGGTAAGCTTCTTTTCTCTAATTCTTAATCATAGTATTTGTATAACAAGTAGTAGATTTGTTCTCCGGGTATCTACAGGGTGTCGGTTGGTATCGTCTGCCAAAGTTTAACTCTCAATTTCATTTCTAATTCAGTACAGATAAGAACAAAAAATATGTTTTGAATTTTTGAAATTCCTCCCTCTAAACCCCTATCCTTCCATTATCTGATTTCAGCAGCCCAACTTGATCTTTAGTTTTACATAAAACATTTAAATTTTGAGTTTGGTAACGATCGAACAAAAATCACTAGTCTTAACAGATATATATATATATATATATATATATATATATATATATATATATATATATATATATATATAGTTTAGAATGGACTTCATTTTTGATATCCCTGGGTATGATCGATGGAGATTTAAGGAAATTTTTTTAAAAATTGCACCTACAACATCAATCATCTGATTGAGAAATTGATTAGAGGAGGAAAGGAAGCATGTCTTATGCTAAACCTCCATAAAATTTCCTTATGACCAATGGTGAATAGAGAAACATTTATCAATAGAAATTCTGAAACTATATTTAGGACAGGGTCTGTCTCGAAGATAGGTGTCAAAAAGAAGTTTCCAGCAGAACAAATATTGCTTAGACAAAGTACTCGAGTTGCAAATATATATTTAAAGAAAATGAAGAATGGGTATGGATATGAGGAGGCTGGCTTACGGATATCAAACTCAGCCTGTATGCCAGTCAATACTGACACACCATACAGACTACACAGAGGCTGCTACGGTTCAATTGATTTGGAGTAAGAAGAAAGGAGCAAACAACAACTGAGAGCATTATGAGGAAATGTGGGGAGAGACTGTCGTGGAAATGGACTAGGGACATCGGCGAAATGGAACTGAACCGATAAGGAAAAGGAAGTTGTGATTGGCCGTATAGTCTAATAGAGGAAGAAGGGTGGGGGGGGGCATCTCTTAACACTCACAGACTGCGAAAGCCCTAGTTCCAGAGCTCGCCTCAATTCTCATAAAAAGAAAACTGTTCAGTGTTTAATAATTTAATTTTAACTATAAGTATTTTGCTCATTTTTCATGTTATTATTCAAGAAAATTATTGGTTGATCACTTTCGCTTGAAATAATTTTAAATAAAGTGATGCCAAACATTTTTTTTACTAATTTAATAGGATTACAACATAGCCATGTTGTGCCCGCATAAGATTTTTGATAATCTGAAGCTCTTCATTCTTGCTAATTACAATGTTCTCTTCTATAAATTCTCAATTTTTTTTATTTTATTTTATCAAACTTTAACCATTAATGGGATATAGTTTGGTAAGAGACTTCTCTCTCTGTTTGTTTTGCAGGTCGGAGCTGCTCCTTGACCAGTATAGAAAAAAAGCTCAATTGTATTCTACAAATGTTCTCTTAGTCCCATTAGGCGATGACTTCAGATATGATCATTCCACTGAATGGGATGCCCAGTATACAAATTATCAGAAAATATTTGACTATATCAATAGTAATGAACACCTCCATGCTCATGTAAGTGATATAATACCCTATCTATTCATTCATTTTTACCAAATCTCCCTTAAGGAAAATCTGCTGTACTCATGATGCAATTTTCAAAACCTTTCCTCAAATATCTATGAACTCTACCTTGAAGATGTTGAAAAAGTCCATGAAGTAGCGGCTGAGCAAACTAAGCAGGTGTGTGTCACTGTTCTGCCCTTTTCTCTCCTTATATTTTTTATTTTTGAATAAAAATCAGATGAGTTGAAGCAGGTCTTTACTCAACACTTATAATAAGAAAGTACAAATAATTCACTTAATATTTGAGTAAATCAAAAAGTCCGTTTTAAGTTTTACAATAGAGAAATTTGCCTACTAATAACAGTTGTAGTAACGAATCTCTAAACCAATTCACAAGGGACAAACGGTTGTGGAAACGGCCGAACTAGCTTTCTGCAGGAAGTCCCGAATATAGCCGACTCCTGCCGACCACTCACACAATACAAATGCAAATATCTCGGTTAATATTCAAGATAGAGAATAAATGTATAGAACAATATTTATAGTAAATTTAATTTGCAATTAGATTGATTCTATACAATGTTTCGATCCGACACATAATAACGGAGATATTTTGAATTTTCAAAAATCCCTGATCTTAACACCCCCCCTCCCCCCACTGGTCAGATTTCAGCCATTAACGAACTTGATCTTTCTTTTTACGTCATATGATTAAATATCGAGTTTGGTAACAATCAAACAAAAATTGCGACCGCTAGAGTGGTAACAGACAAATATATATATATATATATATATATATATATATATATATATATATATATATATATATATATATTATTTTGAACGGACCTCATTTTCGTCATCTTCTGGGTAGGATTGATGGACATTTGAAGAAATTTTTCGAAAGTCGTGTCATGAGTACGACCTCAATAGCTGATTTCCCTTAACTATAGTGGCTTTGCACAAGGAAAGGGTTAAGGGAAATATGGTAAAATGTACAGAGCAAAAATTGTAGAGAATAATTGTATTTTGAGTTGTTGAATTCCCTTTCACTCTAACCCCCTCCCCTCTTACCATGTTATTACACTAGCGTAAAGATCTTCTGAAAACAATATTTGGTATTTAGTATTGTAGACGACCTTATTTGTTAAGTATGAAAAGATCTATAAATTATGTTCCATCAAAATTTTCATTTTGATGGATTTGAATGGAGGAATAACACTTGCAAATGAAATAATTTTAAACGAAGTGAATCAAACATTGTGTTTATTTAATTCAGTAGGAGTAAAAGGAAGTTACTATGTTATATTTTTTAACTATTCAATAACAACCAACTTCTATTTTCTTGTGAATAAAATGTTATTTCTCATTTATTTCTTTAATCTTTGTATTTATTTCAGGCTCAGTTTGGTACGTTGTCCGATTATTTTACTGCCCTTAATAAGGAAAAGGATATTAATGAATTTCCAACACTGTCTGGAGACTTCTTTACTTATGCTGATCGTGAAGACCATTATTGGAGTGGTTATTACACGTCTAGGCCATTTTATAAAAGAATGGACCGTGTTTTACTATCGTATTTGAGGTAACTTGAACAAATATTCGTATTGAATAAAGGCCCTCATGATTTAAACCATTATTTTTCTGGTTACGGTCTATTCAAATAAGAACGACTTGGCCTTAAAAGGCTGGCAAGTTTCATGCTCTTCATAGCACTTCATCAGGGGGTCATTTAGGATGATCAGACCAGCCTGACAGCAGATCAAGTTCTGAAACGTGTAGCAACTGAAGAGTTGGCAGAAACATGTAGGGCACATTATAGAATGTCAAAAGAAACAAGTGATTTTTGTTTTAACACGTTCGCTGCTGCAGTCTATATGCGATATACTCCACCACTAACTGCACCGGTCCCCGGCATCCGATGCCTCTCCTAACGTTAAAACCTGTATCGGACCCTGGGGGCCGATGTAGTTTTCGAAGGTAACGCTATCTCTTGACAATTCAAGTGAACTAAATGAATGAATTAGCAAAGCCTTCAGTCCTCCAATCCAAAAACTAGCACCAGCAAAACCAGGAGTGGTCCCCGGCGTCCGATGTCGTCTACAACTAATGTACATTTTTTATCACATTGTCAGCTGTTATTTTCAATAAGCACTCTAAACTTGTAAGCTCTTCTAGGTCAGTAGTTGAACTAGAACATGAGGGTAAATAGTTCTTGTCTGCAAAACTATCGTCACTTGAAGTTGTATTACTCTCACTTTCACTGCTGTCTGCAAGACAGTGCGTACTCCTGCAACCCAGCTGGTATCAGCAGCTACCGGGTAACCCATCCCCAGTGTTCCATTACACCCAATCACAATTCCCTCACCCTTATAATGGAACTATAGTTCAGTAGAAACTATCACTTGTCACCCCCGGTAGGTCACACTACCTTACTACCATCAAATTGTGATGCTGGGTCTCAGATAAAAAAAAAAAAAAGTGCTTACTCAACTTATTTCCGACCACGAGACATACTGAGTGCAACGCAATGATAAATGAGCGAATGAGGGGCATGGAAGGTAAAACAGATTCAAGTCAGTTCATGTTTGATCAAGTTGTGACTGGAATAAGCATCGGGCGCCGGGGGGGGGGGGGGGTGCCGTACCAAATTGGAGTTTTTCTATTTCTAGACGGTTATGGTCCCCGGCGTCCGATAGTATTTTTCTAGATTAACTAAACCTACAGGTTCTAAGAATAAATTACATCCAATCCCCGTTAAAATATCTCTCATAATAAGCTTGCTACAGCCTTCGTCTTTTTGGAGTGGACTGAAGGAGAGGGGCCCGTCTTGAAAGACTTGATGACGATCGGACCCCGGGGACCGATACAGCAGTGAAAGTGTTAATTGAGCTTATTCATGAAAGCACTGATATTGTTTAAAATCATGTTATGCAGTAGAGTAGATTCCTCACTTAACCTTGTCTCATTGGTCATTTATCATAAGTTATGAATTAATTTTAGTAATGATCAATTTAATTCGGAATAGATTGAGAAAAAACTGAATCAGTCATTTTTGGTTGTTCAAATTACATTAATATAAATCACCATTTTTAATTGCAAAGATTTTTTTGAATGTTTGTTCGAGTATAAAAAAGTACTTTCAAAAAGAAATAAACAGCATTCGTGAATTAAGGCAGGAAGAATGAACAATAAAAAGAGTAGTGTATACAATTAAATTGGGGGGAATGCAGCTATAAAAAAGGACAGCAATTTTGTTGGAACTGAGCCACTAGCTTGGAGACACTATCGCTTAAGGTTAACGTTGGAGTGGGAGCCGAGCAGAGGGCCCTCCCAGCTCTACTCCAGTTTGGCCAACAATTACAATGGATTTATAAATAAGAAATAGGAACTCATTTGAAGGATTCGAGTGACGATCTCGAATTACTGCTGGAACAAGGAATTAATTCGGAATGGAGATCTACAGACAGTCAGGAGGGAAATCGACTTACTACTAAACAATTATCATTCTACTTTGATCATCATACTCAATGTTGTTTATTTCTTTTTTAAATCCTTTTTTATATACTCACAAATATTTTAATTAAATACTTAAGAAAAGCTTTATCGGTTAAAATGGTGATTTATATTAATGCAATTTAAACAACCAAAAATAACTACATGTTTTTGTTTATAAAAAAGAGAATTTTAAACGGTAATGAGAGAGAGTGCTGAGAACTGCTCATATGTGAATCGACCTTCGCCAGGACTCTCGACTCTGGGCGACGCTTAATATGGACACTTGCTTATTTATTAAAACAGAATACTTGATTGTAAACCGTGATAAACATACATTCTCACTAGATATTTTTTTCTTGTGAATATTTCAGGAGTGGAGAAATTCTACTCAGCCTTGCAGAGAGATTGAACAGCCGGTGGGAGGCTCTGCCGAAGCATAATGGGAACCTGTCAGAAGCTAGGGGCAGCCTATCCTTGTTCCAGCACCACGATGGCATTACTGGCACAGCCAAGGACCATGTTGTCTTGGATTATGCATCTAAGTATGCAATTTGAAAATCGACTTTAGGATTTAAGCTAGCGCCCTTTATTCTTTATACATTAATAAATAGCTATAGGAATCCCTGAACTTTGAATCAGGTCCTAGCTGTAATAATTGTTTTAGCAGTTTTTCTTTAGATTGAGGAGCTATTGAGATTGTGCCCGAAAAAATATCACACAAAAGTTTTTTCAAATTTTTGCAAATCAGAACAAAGTAAAACATATTTGTCAGATTTGGTCTTGTGTAAATGCCCACTTCTAATGCATTTTGAGCAGCTGACCTCTAAAGATCCCATTGCCTGCACAAAGACTGGTTTCTTATTTGAGGCAAAAAGGAAAATAGAGGGTGACAGACTCACCTAAAAAAACATAAAATAAAACAAAATCTACATAAAATAAATAAAAATCTAAATTTATATACTCTTTTGTTATATTTCCAGAATGTTAGATGCCATTAACAAATGTCAGCACGTAATACAGCAGTGTGCCTATTACCTTCTCAAGAATGGTGTGGTAATTATCTATTTTTATTATAAAAATAAAAGATTGCTGTTTTTGTTTCAGTTTTCTTAAATTATTTTACTTTTACTATCGAATGTTAACATTGTCTTTTGAAATCGATAAGTATTTGTAAGGAGGGTGTCCCAACTGTTTCGATGTGGTTATTACAGTGAGTGAGAATGGCTTGCTGCTACATACAGTTTCTGGGAGTCGATGTTTCAGTTCTCCATCTTAAAAATTGAGCCGAAGGTCAATGGGAAGGATGTTGAATGAGGTTTAACCCTCGGGCCTCACAGCTTCATTCTGTTTATAGAAAATAAACAAAATTCTTTACTTAAAGATGGGACCTGGAATGAATGGTAATTTCCAAAATGGAAATTATGTTGTAGATCAAACTCAAATAATAGTATTATTTACATTTCCCTTCATTTTCTCTGAGAATCGGCAGAAATTTTCCTATGAACCTAATATATACAGCTGATGTGAAACAATCTTTTAAGCCATAGGTTTTATAATTATTTTTAACTACCTACAGCTATACTTAAGCTTACTGACAAAAATATTTTAATTGGATAAAGCACAAAAGAAAATTCCTAAGTATAAAAACACTTAAAAAGCTATATGCTTAAGCCTGTTTCCCTTATATCTGAAGTAGTAAAATTATAATTTACTGTAACAACAATATCCTGATATTTAAATCTATCGTTAAAAGAGGTTGAAACATTAGGTAGTTTAAATAATTAAAAAGCCTCTACAGCTGAATCAATTCTTTCTAGTTGTCCTTTTTGTTTTTTTGTCGCCTAATTAGAAATTTGTTGGAAGAAGGGTACAAAACATTGTCGATTATAAATTTTATGAAAATATTATGGCCTAGGTAAGTATTTAAAACCAAAGGCTATTTGGAAAATTTATAATTCTTTGTGTTGAGACAAGACAGACAACAGGGCTGAAACTCGTAGATTGGTGAAGAAAACAAACATTTTTATAGTCAGATATGCACTATGGATTTAAAAATTCCAGGGTATTTCATAAGGATCAAAGGAGAATGACGAATTTGTTTTTGATTACAGGCTAACCCTACTGGCAATGAAACTTATTTTACTGTCGACGAACACCAGAAGGCGGCCTACAATTTGGCCGAGGGTATTATTCTTACTTTTCCATCGGGGGTTATTTCTCGAAAAGTAGCTATATTTAATCCTTTATCGTACCAAAGATATCAAGTTGTTTCCCTCAGAGTTGAAAACAGTTTTATTCAGGTAAATGATTCACTTTTAATAAGCATTGATTTATTTTATTTTTTAACTATTACGAGTAGCAAACTTTTTTTTTTTCTATATTTTAACATTTGTGCATTCAGTGTTATTCTTGAAAGATCTCCCCCAGGGAAAATCAACAGTTGAGGTTGTGCTCATGAAGCAATTTTTGAAAAATGTCTAAAAATTTTTAAGAGGTGATGAAAATAATGCTCGGTCAAAACTATAAAGATTTGCATCTTAACACTCTAGTCATTGCAATTTTTGTTTGATCATTACCAAAGTCAAATAATTAAACGTTTTCTAAAAAACTAAAAATCAAGTTTGTTAATGGCTGAAACTGAGTCAGTAAGAGGAGGGGGGGGGGGTTAGAAGGGGAATATCAAAATATTTCCTCAGAAATCAGTCTCATTCTTCACCAGACCGAAAAATTGTATAGAACCATATCTTATTGCCAATTTAATTTCCTATAAATGTTGTTATACACATTTGTTCTCTATCTTGAATATTAACCGAGATAGTTGCATTTTTTAGCTTTCAGCCTTCAGTAAATCCCCATTCCTACTCATCTTTTATTAACAGCAACTTCTTATACCATGAACCACTTATTCAAACCTTAAATACTAAATATTGTTTTCAATGAATGAGATATGTGCAAATATTTTCAGTGTGCCTTAATTTAAATTTCTAAACTACATGAGTTTTATTTAATCAACACCACAATAGATTTTTAATCGTTTCATGGAAAACTGAACGTTATATTAGGTAATAGCCGAAATTGACCTTGAACTGTTGTTGGAATTGTAATTTTCTACAATTATTGTTTTGTCATGATTTCTCCAACTTTAATATTTATGGAGTTATTGGTACTTTTTTAACTTCACTTTCACTTTAAGTATCTAAGTCACTAACAGAAGCTTCCAAAAGAAATTATATACTATGACATTTTTTAATGGGATGCATTTGAACAGAGATATCGGCTATGCCTTTCAAATGAAATGCATTGCAACATTTTGTTTATTCAATTTAATAGGAGTAGAAGAAAGTGTGATGTAGTGTCTGCATCAGATTTTTTAATAATTTAGAATAGGGATTTTGCTTACAAACAATTTATTCAGTTACTTATACTATATGTGTGTGTGTGTGTGTGTGTGTGTGTGTGTGTGTATATATATATATATATATATATATATATATATATATATATATATATATATTTATATATATAAAGAAACGTGATGAATAACGTTAGCCTGGATGCAACAACACATTTTGCTACTCCTTTCAAATCTTCATTGCTTGTCAATTTCAATAGTATTTGAATATATTATGGGGGAAATGGAATATAAATGACTTTAGTATGACTTAATACCTCAATAAAAAAAATGATTTGGAGGCATTTTAACTAGCATACATTTATTCAATTGCATCTACTTCTAATCTAATTTCCTGTTCTTATGAAATGTTACTTTCATTATGATTGTATTACCTTTACTGCTTGCTTAAACAAATAAATTAAATGATTTTTGTGTGACTTTAATTGAAGGTGAGAGACTCTAAGGGCCATGTTGTTAAATACCAACTGAGCCGAGTATGCAGTATTGGAAATTCTGCTCAGGAGTGCTACCTTCTTTCATTCTTGGTCAGCCTGCCTCCTCTTTCAATTACTACATATTCTATAGAACCAGCAAACGAAGACAGGCATGTATTAGAGAAAGATTATATTTTATCACTTTTTCTATCGCAAATAGGAACATATATACAAATTTAAACAATAGACTGAGTAGTTTTTTATTATTTCTTATTGACCATCAACCTGATAGTATGTGGTTCATGTACATCATCTTATATTCCCTTCTCATTCTAGCGAAACTCATGCTGTTTTGAAAGTGTTTGATGCCCAGAGTAATGATGTCTATGACGATTGGAAAAATAAGCAAATTGAGTCCCCTTCGGAATTTACTTTGCAAAACAATAATATTTCAGTAGCTTTCAGTAAGAATGGACTTTTGAAAGCGATTATAATTAAGAAACCTGATAACATTGTTACAATACCAGTTCATCTAAGTTTCATAAGGTATATATATTTAATTTGTTATGTTCTCGGTTTTATATTTTATTTTTAAAAATAAAATGTTTTCTTCAGATATTCGACCAAACAAGGGAAGGATAAAAGTGGTGCTTATTTATTTTTACCTGATGGCGAAGCTCAAGAAATCAAAGTAGACAATCCGAAAGTAACTATCGTTGAAGGAACTCTTATGTCACAAGTAATAGTAAAGTTCCCGAATGTGGAACATTCTGTCATTTTATACCACTCAGGTATTTTTTATCGATCAATTTAGGCTAATTTCATTTTACTTTCAAATAAAATATAATAGAGCTAGTAATTGTTACTAATCATTTGTATGTTAAAGAAATAATTGTATTCTCGGGAAGAAGGGAGGGAGGGAGTGATGATGTGGTGAAAATGTTGTTGTCCACCAGGTTTTGTTTAATTTTCCAATGTACACAAAGGAAAGACTAAAATTTCTAGGAGAAATTTTCCCTAGAATCCACCATAATTTATCATATATTTAATATTAGATACAAAACTTTTGTGACTGGCCAATGGAATAGAATTATTCAAAGTCACAATGTTTGCCATTCTACTGTCACGAAAAGCATTGCTATATTTTTTGAGCATTTGTTACGAAAGTAAGAATGCATTACATTTTCCTCTTATAAATGCTCTTAGATTTTATATTTTGAGACATGCCAGCATTAAGCTCTATCAGAATATCACTTATGCATTCTATAATGCACCGTATGGAGCATGTCCTTGTTTTTACAACAATTTGCTAGACTTAGTCCAGCTCGGTCAGGCCTTTCTCTGAGACTGGAGAGGTCTATTCTTAACGAGTTATAATTATGAAAAGAATACGTTGGGCAGAGTGTTCCCTCTTCCTTTCCCCATATCTCGATGATTTCGACTTTGTTATTTATGGTCTCCTGTCTAGGTGGAATGCTGCCCTCCCTAAATTTCCTCGATCTATATCCACCTTCTCTTTTGATTTTATTTGGGCATTTTACTATCTCTATTCCTTCTTGAACAATTCTTTCCAAGCATTATCCAATTTTACTAGCACCTTGGTTTTGTCAAATTTGATGTGGTTGGTTTGGCAAAATATTTTGCTATTGCTGAGTCGTCCTGCGTGTTGTAACATTTCATACAGTTGGCATATTCTGCAAGGCTGTAGCTATTCGAACTGGCTCCTTCAGCAATGTATTGCCCCTGAAGAAACAGGAAAAGGTGGAGGCATACTATATACTCCTCGAGCTGATAGCTCATCATACTTGCTATCATATCTCTAATACTGTGTCTATTCCGTCCTTCCTAAGTATTCTTGTAATCTTTTCCATTGTACCTTTCACAGAAAGTATTACTTTTGTTTGCTGGTCCTCTTTTTTCCTCGAAATATTCTATCTTTTATTTCCTGTCGAATTATTTTTTTATTTTTTCCTTCCCACAGCTGTTTTTCCCAGTAGAGCCGACATCAGGTGTCTTTTTTTCCTTTTGGCAAGTTCTGAGGCTTTCACCTGAACACCTTAATTGTAATGATGACAACGGCAATGGAATGGAAGCCTATGAATATATTTTAAAAATTATTATTTAGAGCAAGTATTTATGTGCTGACTATTTCCTCTTGTCTAACTGCATTCATATTTATTTATTTTTTCCAGATTTTGATGGTTATGGCATTGAGATAAGAAATCTCATAAACTTAGCTGCTATCAAAAATAATTATGAAATAGCAATGCGATTTTCGAGTAACATTAAAAATGAAAATATTTTTTATACCGACCTTAATGGATTCCAGGCAAGTTACATTAACTTCAGTAATTAATCATATTTGTCATTTGTTTGTTTCAAATTTGTACCAAGAATTAAGTTAATTATTTAATAGGGCGCTTCACTTAGGAACAAGCTGGTTTTTTAAATCAAAATCATCCCCTGATTTGAAGAAAAAAAAAATAAATCTATGGCCTGCTAATTTATAGTTCAAAAACTTAACCATTAAATCAAACAATTAGAAGAAAACTCTTATGTTTTTAAAGTGACAGGAATAAAAACACTTCATTTTTAGCAGATTTCACATAAGAGAATATATATATTCTTGTCTGTTACTGATTTTATGTGTGTGCGTGCGTGCGTGTGTATGTATGTATAAAGAAACATGCATATTAGTATGTTATTGCTCTGACATAATGTTTGCTTGATCATTACCAAACTAGCCAAGCTAATGATCAAGTTTGTTAATGGCTGGAATCAGACAAGAAGCGGGGAAACTGAAAATTCGAAATATCTCCCTTATTATGAATCATCAAAAAATTGTTTAGAACTGATCTTGTTGCAAATTTAATTTCTATAAATCTTATTCTATGTATTTTTTCCTCTATATTGAATATTTAATGAAGATATTTGCATTTTTTTGAGTTTTTATCCTTTATTAAATTCCCACTCCTACTCGTGTTATATGAACAATAAGCTGATATATCATGAAACATCTTATTCAAAGCTAACGTAAATATCAGATATGGTTTTCAACTAGTCTTTACTATGTGAGATACATGACATATGTTTTGATGATGTGGTATCATCAATAAACATTATACATTCTGGAGAGCTCAATATTTGTTTGATTGTTACCATACTGAATGTTTAAATAATTTATATAAAAACAAAGATAAGATTTGTTAATGGTCGTAATTGGAGTTTAGGGTGGGAAGGTTCAGAGTGGTTAAAATAGAAAATTCAATAGATCCGTTATTTCTAGTCTGAACGTAAAATGGGGGGGGGGAAGAAATCATTCTTGTTAATAATTTAATGTTGTACAATCCAACTTTTGACAGTTTGTTTTAGACTAAGGGCCTATTAAGAAGGCTCACTTTAAAAAATGTCTCAAAAATTCTTTCTAATATTGGTGAAACAGTCCCACAAACATCAGTTGGAATTTTAAAACTTGCTTCCTACCTGCCTATCCATAGATTGTTTCTCTGTTCACTCTCACAAATTTCGAGATATTCAAACCAAACTTCATATTTCGACTTTTATCCGGGAAAGAATGATTATGTTAACAGCCTGATCTGCCGTGTAGTGTTTCTTTTTTTGTTTTCGAGTTAGACATGGTTTATCATCGACAATTGCTAATATTTGGAGTTAGTCTGCTTTCAGACACCATTATTGTTTGATTCTGAAGGGAGATGGTTAGCTTATGTCTCCTAACACCTAATCCATTCCAACCTATCAAATACTCATGAAAATAATTAATATTAATAGTAATAAGTCAGTAATATGAATTTTTAAGCATTATTATTATGTTGTTGTCATAATAATACTGTCGGTGGAGACTGTCGTCATTGGCTGGTGGTCAAATACAGCTGGCATTGTGCTCTAGATGCAATGGCACCATCTTCAAGCCCATCAAAAAGTTGTCGATAGGCTTGAAGGTGGTGCCTTTGCATCTATAGCACAATGCCAGCTGTACTCGACCATCAGCCAGTGACTATGGTGCCTTTGCATCTATAGCACAATGCCAGCTGTACTCGACCATCAGCCAGTGACGATGGTGCCTTTGCATCTATAGCACAATGCCAGCTGTACTCGACCATCAGCCAGTGACGATGGTGCCTTTGCATCTATAGCACAATGCCAGCTGTACTCCATCATCAGCCAGTGACGATGGTGCCTTGTCATCTATAGCACAATGCCAGCTGTACTCCATCATCAGCCAGTGACTATGGTGCCTTTGCATCTATAGCACAATGCCAGCTGTACTCGACCATCAGCCAGTGACGATGGTGCCTTTGCATCTATAGCACAATGCCAGCTGTACTCGACCATCAGCCAGTGACGATGGTGCCTTTGCATCTATAGCACAATGCCAGCTGTACTCGACCATCAGCCAGTGACGATGGTGCCTTTGCATCTATAGCACAATGCCAGCTGTACTCGACCAGCAGCCAGTGACGATGGTGCCTTTGCATCTATAGCACAATGCCAGCTACTGGCTGGTCGAGTACAGCTGGCATTGTGCTATAGATGCAAAGGCACCATCGTCACTGGCTGCTGGTCGAGTACAGCTGGCATTGTGCTATAGATGCAAAGGCACCATCGTCACTGGCTGCTGGTCGAGTACAGCTGGCATTGTGCTATAGATGCAAAGGCACCACAGTGACGACGGTCTCCACTGACAGCTATGACAACACTATCATTTATGTTGGCGGTTCCAACCCTTTATTTGAATTACATTATTATTATCTATTTATGTTCACTTTTTGGGCGGGTCATCTACAGGTCACCACCCTTTTATAGCCTGGGTCATACTAAGGATTATATTTAATAAGTTGGTCACTAAATAAATTCCTAATGGCGAGGCAGGAATGGAACTCATCACTGTAAGTTTAGCTCGTGATATTAAGGCCGACGATTAACTCACAGCACCTGCCTGAGCCCCAATCTAAAAGCATATAATAAATGCAGCCTTTCGATACTGGACGATTAGTGAATAAATAATAATTCTTTTCAATGATGAATTCATATGACTCAGCTTAAGGAACTTCTAACCAATGAGCACTAGTGATAGGTTAGTTATGCAACAGTCACTGATTTGAAAAAGCATTCCAAGGCTCATGATGAGTCAATGGTTGGACATGTGCACTTAGTAAATTACACGTCAGTCAGCAACTCCTCTCTCATTCTCTTCTACAACAAACTTCATATTAAAGCAGAGGAAGTCGCCCAAAAGAAACACAGTAGAGTATATTTTCATCTGTTGTGAATGCTTTGAAATGAAAGTTTGAGATTAGGGTAATGCTAAAGGCTGACGTGTAGGCTCAAAGGACCTATTCTAAAAGTCGCTAGGGACAGTAAAGGTATTACAATTTAAATCGGAATATACGAGAAATTCATTTCTTTGTCTGAAAATCATCAATTTAGATCATCAACTTCGTTTATACAAAAATAAATAAATGAAGTCGCCCACTGACATCTCCAGCTAGATGCAGAAAATTCGATTTCGATTTTAAAGTAAATCAATGCCTTTAAAAGTCGTATTTAAAACAGAAACATATTATTTCTACTTGGAGCATATTTCTAACGAGAGCCCCTCCCCCTGAAACAATTAATTAACTCTTCTCTATAGTGCTTCTTGTCCTACTTCTCTTCATTATAAACTTGTGGTTTTAAAACTTCTTACACAATGTGAGAACCACTTTTGAAACAAAATGAGTATGATATATTTTACTATTTGCAGGTAATAAAAAGGAAAACATTGAAAAAACTCCCACTCCAAGGGAATTATTATCCCATGCCTAGCTCTGTTTATATCGAGGACAGGAATGCCAGGCTTACAATTCTCTCCGCTCAACCTTTAGGAGTTGCTTCTCTGCATGAGGGACAAATTGAGGTATTTTCTTATTTAATTTTTTTTTTAATACATTTACTTTCTTTTGTTGTCAGTAATTCATTGTCAGCCTAGTGTCAATTTGTATATATAATTTCACTTCCTTGTTGAAGTAAAGGAAGCACTGTACTCATAAAAAAATTTTGGTTTTTATATTTCGATAGAATTATCCATTTTGACTAGTTTCGGACTGAAATCTCGACAGAATATATATTTGACATTAGTCGGAAACTAATAGCCTTACAATATTGATATTTCAGTGTTAGGACTGTTATACACCTGCTTATTCGATCAAAATTGACTAAGAGGGTTTAGGTGGGAATGGAAATTAAAAAAATCAAATTTCTTCATAACTATTATAGATACAACAAAATTGTATAGGGCCTTTTTTCATTAATCATGAAAACATCTATAACTTATGTTCCATGAAATTTTTCAATCTTATGTATTGGAAAGGGATATTGTATATGACTTTCAAATGAAATAATTTTAAATGGTCTAGAAAAAATGTTGTGTATTTATGTGAGATGGTGGTACTAGTGGCGTCACTCCTCCATCTAATCCTATCGTCAGTCGGCTTTGTTGCCATTCAATTGATGCTAAATACATAATCGTTCTACTTTATCAAATATGCCTAACTTCGTACTCGATAAAGAGTTTTTACAGGCAGTTTTTTTGGCTTTGCTTAACATGTAGAAAACCGCTGCTCAAATTTGCGTGTATGTTTGTGGAGAGGAGCTGAAGTAGGAAGTAGTGTTGATCAGTCGGAGCTGATAGACAAGGAACGACCTGCTCAGCCAACAACGTTCGGAGGTGAATTGCTTCATCAACATCCACGCCCAAACCCTTTCAGATTTGGCTCACTCATTTGGAGTTGACAAATCATTTTTGTAAAATAAAACCTCAATTTAAAAAAAAAAAAAAATAATTCCTTCTAGTTAATTCAAACATCTAATATGGATACATTTAATTCAGATTTTTTAGAATCTTCCATTACCTAACTCTTCTAAAATATTCTTTAAAATAATATTTTGTTTTATTGTTTTAGATTATGCAAGATCGAAGGCTGCTACAAGACGACAACAGAGGTTTAGATCAACCTGTTATGGATAATCGGCCAACATTGTCAATCTTTAAACTACTTGTCGAAACGAGGAACAGTAATTGTGAGGTAACGTAAACTGACCATGTCAAACTTATTTGTGAATTAATACTGTTTAGTTTATCTAAAGCGTTAATCTTGGCAGTTTGCTCATTGTATAAAGCCAAAGTAAAGCTATGAATTTGTACTTTTTTTTTTGTTTTCTTTCCTCGTTCAAGGAAAGTATTGTAATCTTTAATATATTTAGATTTCAATGGAATTATTCATTGGACCCTTCGTGAACATATTTTGACTAGTTTCGGCATTACACCTGTATGCATCGAGCTTAACTCAAAAACATCTGGCCTTAGAATGTCGAAAATTTGTATTTGGGATTGTAACATCTAGTTGTGATCAAAATCTTGCAAGGGGAGGAGAAATGTAAAGGAGGGCTAAAATTTAAAAAGTCAAATTTTTCTACACACATTAGACACAAAAAATTTGTATCATATAAACTTTCAAATGAAATGTAACCAAACATTGTAATTTAATAGAAGTAAGATAAAGCCATGTGGTAACATCAGATTTTTTTTTAATTTACCTATCAGACTATTGAGAGGCGGCAATTTTGAAAATTCAAAATATATCCATTATTATAAGTCTGATTTAAAAATTGTATACAACAAATCTAATTTCCTATAAATATTTTTTACTTTTGAGCATTTAGTGAATGCCCAGTTTTAGTCATTGCATGCTAACAATAAGAGAATATATCACAAAAGGCATTAATCCAAGATTAATAACAATAAGAAATATTGTTTTGCATGGACATGCAGTGAGGTACATATAAATACGTTCTGTGAACCGTCATCAATTAAGCTTGTATGTTCGTGACTTGAAAATATTTATTTGATCTATACCATAGACAATATTTAATCGTTTTATTCTACATTACAAAAGTTCTCCTTTAGTACGAGTCGGATCGAAAAATCTTACCAATCTTGTAAAAAAAACTGTTGATGACCTACAATTAAACATTTTTTTTGTAAGTCAAATATAAAGCGAGTTATTCATTCTTTGTTGTTTTCAGGCTTTGGTAAATTGCTATTTCTAATCATCGGATTTTTAGATAGAAATAGAGATGACTAGTGTGTCATGTTCTGAGACCTTGCTTGACAAATTGTTTACTATGTGACATGTAATAAAGTGAGCGGGTAAAGGGCTCGTTGAGAGCATCCATGTCCATCATGCTTCACATGGGGCAATCCCATCAACCAACCAGCCCTTTCCTCAGATACTAGATTCCTTCACTATCCACCACCTCAAATATGAAAAGTGAACGGGCTCCAACATTATTTATCATTTGTTCCAAATAGTTTGCAGAGACAGATCGAAACAGAGTAGGCTCTGCCACTATGTCAGATGATCATGTTTACTATGAGAAGCTGTCACCAATCTCTAGTGTACAGCTGAACTTTATAATTTTCATAGCTTAGAAATATATCCCTTACGCTCGAAAGCTTCCATTTTGCCATGCATCAGATAAAAAAAATGTCATAGAACATATTTTATATATTTTTTCTTGTCGAACAAAAAAATCCCTTTAGAAATTTGTTATATATCTTAATAGGTACAGAAAAATTTGCGATATTTTATTTTCGGGCTCCTCTAAACACCCTTTAGTCGATTTCGACCAAAAGGGGAGGTGTACAACTAGATGTTTACAGTAATGCTAAATATGAGATTTCAACATTCATACTCTAGCAATTTTTGAGTTATCACACCAAAACTAGCCGAAATGGGTTCAGCTCAGTTCCATTGAAATGTGGAAACAAAAACTTTTGTGGTTACAATACTTGCTTAACTTGGTGCAAGAAAGTAAATAATTTGATATAAGCCTGAAGAGGTAATAGGTGTGTAGTTATCGTAGAACTGGTTCATTGGCACAGGAATGGCTATCAAAAGGAAAGCATTATTCCCTTTGACGGTGAATGACAAGCTAGTAACATGAATACATCACAGTGTCATATTTTTCTATAACTGATATCGGTGATAATGTGGTTCAAATAGGTTTTTATAGAAAACCTTGTGTAGATTACTATTGAAAGCTTTGTTCACTTTTAATACTTTCCGTCCAATTGTCCCTCCTGAATGGAGTTGATTCTCATTCCTAGTGCCTACATATCTCACCACCTACACAATACAGTGTCAGGTGTTCAACTCATCTAGAAGAATGGTTTTCTTCTACTATTACCTTCTTTTGGAATTTATTCAAAAGGTTCAGTCATTTGAGCCTTTCCAGATGTCGCTAGGACCGTCCAGTACTCGATTTTATAACTAGACAACCGAGATAATGGAACTCCTTTACTCTTTCAAATAAATAAGTTTCGACTTTCTCATCTGGAAGCTGCCTCCTCTCGTGAAATTATAGTTTTTAAGACTTTCTCATGTTTATAGCAAGTTCCAACTTTCTAACAAACTCGATTTAGGGCTGAGATCAGTTCCTTACGAGCAGTGTTATGAACCTTAAATATAAATGATGTGAAAATGAAATGTGCCATATACTTTACATTCTGTAAACTATTTTTATTTTTTTATATTTTATTTACGATTTATTTTCCAGATTCCAGATTCACCTTGGGGCAAATTGAGTGGGAATGCATATACAAGCATGCAAAATTTATTGTATCCTGTTCAAAAGTTGTTATCCGTGAAAGAGCACATCAGTTTGAAAGATTATATTCCAGCTGTAGTCTCAATTCCTCCTAGAATCCACATGATTTCTTCACTTGTTCTTCCCGGTGGCATCGGTGTTCTTCTCGAGTCGACTAATGTCGAGTTCTGCTTCAGTAGTGTCTACGATTTCACTGGACTCTCTAAGGTATTGTCTATTACACAAATATAATTGCTATTACAATTTTAATCGACTGAAGTAATAATTTATTCAGAACTTTTTCATTAGTATTTATATTTATTTTTCTCGAAACGGGCTTTCTGCTCGAGTGGACTATTCGTCACGCATCATTCTGCTGATTTTCAGTAGGTTTATGGCTAGCTTCTTGTGGCTGTTCATTAAGAATAGTGGTGATAGAATAGCCTGATCGAGGTAGCCATAGAGCATACCAAGCCAACAACTCTCCCAAACCATCTTACTATTATTCATCAAATATCCCCTACCTATCCGCTCAACCACTCACTTTGTCCATTGCTAATGTTTGTTCATTCTCAGGCTGGTCATTATTTCTGCAGTAATTTGGTCGGAGTAAAAACTAAATTTATGTGGTTTTTCCTTCGGTACTCGCACTAATATTTATAGGGTGGCTTGTTCTGATGTATAGTCTGTTTCAAGGAGGACTCGCTACATGATCAGCTTCAAGGTGGCTCCTAGATTGCCTAATATTTGCTCTCATATGGACCTGGCAGAGCTAAGTGGTCGAATCGTTACTCAGTGAATAAACTCTTCAAAATCATATTACTATTATTGTTAAAACTTTTAGTTAGAATGGACCCTTTCCTCAGGCCACTCGAGCTTTTTTTTTTCAAGGTGTTCTAACTTGTTTATAAATGAGGTAGGTAATTCTTAGTCTAATTGGATTCTCGATTGGGAGCTAAAGCATAATGGGCTGAAATATTTGTTGTTTATAGGGTACAGTTTATAGCCAGTGTTGAACAACTTACAAATTAAAAGTAAAATATCTGATATGAGCGCCACACGACTTCTTAAACTCCTATTAAATTAAGTAAACAAAATGATTTTTTTTTAAAGTAACACACATTATCTCTAATAAAATACATCGCACCAAGATCAAAAAATGTCATAGAAAATAAATCATAAATCATTTCATTGTACTTGTAAAAGATTTGAAGAAATTTATAATTTTTGATGCCTGCTCTCTATAAACCTCCCCCCTCCCCTTAGTTGATTTTGATTGCGAGGGCACGCAGATTTTTCCAATAATTTGTTTGCAATAGCACACTGCTGATGTGATCCCACGACCTAGTCTTTATTTCTCTCATAAAAAGAAGCCTACATAAACGCTTCAATTATTAGCTAGGCATGAGATGTTTATTCATTTTAATTGCTTAAAATGAAAATTACAAGAGTAGAAGTGAGGGGGGGGGGTCAAATATAGGCTGAAAATTAAAAAGTACAAATAAATCAATTAATATTCGAGTTAGAGAAAGTATGTATAACAATTGAAGAATTTTTCATTTGGACATGATTAGTTAGATATCATGTTTTGCTCTCACTTATATGATTGGAGTATTTGTTATTTTTTATTCGACCCCCTCTTCTACGCCCTACCCCTTTACCTCACCCAGTAATAATACATAATATTTGAGCTTGAAATAAGATGCTTCGTGATCTATCGGTTTATTTTCCATTCAAGATCAGTAAGAATTGCCTTCTCAAATACCAGAATTTTAAAGGAAGTAACAATAGAACTACAGGTTTAAATTTATGCCAATGAAACACAAAATTTTAACTTTTTGGAGGAATATTACTATATATACAGTTTGTTTATGATATAGGAAAGAGGTTCTTTGCACAGGATCAAAAAATGTCTGACATGAGTGTTTCCTTTCTCCAATATTTGTGAAGAAATTCACTATGTCATATTTTCGTCTCCATATATGCCCTTCCCACTTTCTCAATCGCTTATCCCGATCAATTTCTTAAATCTAAACTGATAGATGTATTCTTCATTCTATAACTACTCATGAGGCCTACTGTAGTAGATGTATACATATGATTTTGAACAGAAGTCATTTTCTTCGTATATTTCAGGACACAACATCAATAGCTGATTTCCCTTAAGGCGAATCTTCTTAATTGTGCAGCTCACTTGTGACGACTTATTTTTATTTGCCCTTCTAAACAATTATAGAAACAATTCTATAGAACTAATTTTGGGAGCCTAATTCGGCCTTATTTCAATTATATTTAGCAAATCTATTGGGAAAACACTGTATGCGTAATAAAAATCTGTTTTGTAGTAATTGTTCTACACTTCTAACCTCGAGTCTTTCTGTATTCCAGCTCTTATCTCTCATAAGTAGATTATCATAATAATTGAGGAATTTCCTTTCGAAATTATAAATAGTTAACACTTTTTGAATAATTTATATATTCATGGGAGCTCTATTCTCAAGCTTTAATTTCACTTATTTAAATTACAAATAACCAAGATTTTATCAATACTCTTAACAATAGAGTCCTTGAGTTTGATTTCAGTTTATTCCGTCAGGAAAATTTGGTTTTACACCTTGAGTAAATTGTTGAGAAAAAATTGATAGGAAAGTCTGCTTATACACCCCACACGAAGGACTTTTTATAAATATACATAAGTTAAATTCTTCTATGATATGCCTCATTTAAATTTGACCAACTATTTTACTTACATTGCTCAACAAATACCTCAGTGCTATACGAATCATGATATGGAACGTAGTCTTTGTTTTCAAACTCCAGTTCTAAATGACTTTCTTTTTTGCAGGTGAATCTCAGTCATATATTGCCGCTTAAAACTACAGACAGGATCTATAAAAGTACACTCACATTTAATGATATGCTGAAGGAATTGACTTCTACAGAGTTATCCATTTGTGAAAATGATGTCGACTCTTATTTCATAAGGGATGTACTTTAAATATGTATAAATCAGAGGGAATTTTGTGCTACAAGTCAGAGGTTTTAGTTAGAATGACTGCAAAATTGTTCTTACCCAGACATGT
Source organism: Riptortus pedestris (assembly GCA_019009955.1). NCBI lineage: Eukaryota > Metazoa > Arthropoda > Insecta > Hemiptera > Alydidae > Riptortus > Riptortus pedestris. The sequence goes on along the minus strand of CM032232.1, from coordinate 153,128,779 downwards.
TTAAAATTTTGATGATTCATTGTACATATTCAGAGGTTGTATTAAGTCTTTCCAATTTCAATGGGCCCTCTCAAATTAGATAAGCCTATTTAAATTTGTATATGTTGACTTGTATATTTGTAAAATATATCTTTGTTTCGTTTTTTTATTAAAGAAAAGTTGTTATTGTCTTGCCCAAAACCTATCAGTTTATTAATAAGTACAGAATCATTCTTAGGATTAATGAAAAAAACTTTTTGTGTATCACCATTGTAAGAAGAAGTTTATGGCCGACGAAACAACAGAAAGCATACAGATTACCAGTAAATCTACTCATTGCATCAGATTTGCAGATGACATTGCACTGGTGGATAGATGAATAGACTGGTGAAAGTCTCAAAGGATGCCCTAGATCAGTTTAAACTGAAGATAATTGTACGGGAAAAAAAAGTTTATAGTAGAAAAGACACAAAGCCAAGGAAATATTAATATTAGAATTGGAAAAATTATACTTGAAAAAGTGGAGAGATGCCTAGAAAATCCTATTTCGAAGGCATCAAACATCTCGGGGGGTGTAAGTAATATAAAAAGAGCTGCTTCTGAAAGTTCACAATAGTTTCAACTACAAGGCCTAGCCTTTAGATGACGATGATGATGACCAACGAATAATTTGTAAATAGCTGATCTGACTATCTGTATAATTGGGACTGTTGAAATTCGGAAGAAGAAGAAATGGCCATGGTTTCGGATCGACCCTCTCAGCTGCTAAGTGCTCATTCAATACAAGTTATTTTTTTTGGAGGGCCTTACCTTTAGTTTCACGAATAATCTTAATTGTTTTCCAATTTATTTTGGGCTATAGTTTTGCTTGAATACATACTGAAATGGCATATCAAGTACTGGGGTTGGTTCTGCCAGAATATAAATACTATTGTCAAATCTGTCAGTTCTCATTACTGGCTGATGGCTGAGTATAAACGGTAAGCACTCCTGATGTCAGCCAACCATTTTCAAGCCTGTCAAAAATTGTACTGGATAGTTTTCTTCAAATCTCATATATATATTTAGTCCAATATTCAGCTACTGGTTGCTTACCTTGAGTCTGTGGAAAAACATGTCTGAATATATGAGCTGGCCTTACTTATATAGTCTTTGGTCTATGCAGATAATAAGGTTTATTATTTTTTCTGTTTTGTAATATATATACAAAATTAACCTTATCTACAGTTTTAGTCGTTTTGTCTGCCTATTATCATAGTACCATTTGGTGGAGACTTGCCACGTAGCTACTTGAGCTTGCTGAAGTTTCGATATAATTTACTACCATTATCAAGACCAGCTGAATACTGCAATTTAGTCCAAATGATAAAAACATTCTAGTCTTATTTTGCCACTGTGCATTATCTGTCTCCTATTGCCAAAAGTTTTCTTATACCTGGCTTTTAGCATTTGAACTAAACTGCAGTAGCCAGCTTGTCTTGAAAAAAGGTAATTAATTATATTAAAACATCAGCAAGTTGAAGTAGTTTGATTTCACTTAACATAGCCGACAACTACACAAGAAATAACATAAGATACATAAAAGATACTCTTTTAATTAAAATGTTAATATGAAAGGATGTGATATGAAAAACAACTGTCGAATTAGGAGAATCGTGGGGCATTTTTTTTTTAAAAAAGGTACTTGTTTTTCACATGTCGTGGGAAACTGACATGGCACAAATAAAAAATGAGTAGACTTAACTGGATGAAATTGGGTATTTTCCAAGACCGTTTTCCCAAGTATCATAAAAATCTTCCGAGGTAAAGATTATAGCCTGTTAAGGAAGCCGAGGCAACTTAGAAAAACTCCCAAAGTTATGTGTTTTGAGCTGGGCTGGAGTTAATTGACGGCTAATGAAAGCTAATAAATATTGACATTGCAAATACCTCCAGCAAACCTTGCCAATTTCTCTTCTGTCTTTATCACTTTCAATATCTTAAAGCAAATTCCATAATAATAATTAAAACCTATAATTTTAAATCTATGCAAATGAAACATGTAATTTTAGCATTTTTTATAAAATAAATGTATTTAGCTGACTTTAGGGGACCGACTGACTATATTCATCCCTGTCCATCAAATATATATATATATATATATATATATATATATATATATATATATATTTTAATGACAAAAAGTTCTTACACAAATCTTTATCTCAAAGGGAGAAATTTGGAAAATTGTTTTGATATCCTTCTAATCTACCTAAATTTGTACTCACGTAAACAAAATTATAAGTACGCTGTTGAAAACAAATTGTATATTCCATATTTGAAGGATAATAAATATTTTGTTGAAATGTTATCACATTAAAGGATAGAGACATAGCCAAATATATACTGAGGTGAACAAATATGCTGTTCTAAGATTGATAAATCATCTTGGGCCCGGTCTCAGGCTTTTCAACAGCATTTGATTGTCCCCCAATCGGCAACTCACTAAACTGGACAAAATATAACCCATCGATATTAGTTTAAACACGTTAGTAATCATTCTAGCTCTCATAAAAATATGAAAAACAATATTGTGAGCATGTTAATTTATTGATTTTCATACATAATGATAACAATTATACAATATAAAATACAAAATCTAACAGGGTGTGTGAGAGAACCCACAGTCATAAGTAATAAAAATGTCATGAGAATGAATGGATATTTTTGTGATCCATGAATTTCTCTAACGAATCCAAATTGTCCCACCATAGTCTTAATTTGCTATTGGCGATCAATTTAAACCAAGGTGTCACTGGCTCATTCAAATTGTTAATGAAGTCACTAAAAGCATGTTTGGAAACAAAACGTATTTCACTCACTTCTTCTGGATTTGGCTTGATTGAAACATCCTTTTTGATAAGTAAGACATAGTCGATTTCGTGCTCACCCCAGATGTTGTCGCCCAGCGATTTATAAATAATTCTTGTAACATATTTGAAATCGTCTGGTGACAGCTCCTTCTTCGGAATGCCTAATTCATGATGGAGTCTTCTAATAGCTGCAAGCTTTATGCCTAAAGCTCCTTCTTCGACGAGTTCTTCTTCTATATCGAAAAGAGGGTGACTGCAACAAGTATTCGTGAAGCAACCAGGAAATGTAATTTTTGTAGGCGATCTTTTTTGTAATAACAATTCCTCCCGTGTGTCGAATAAAAATACACTGAAAGCTCTATGGAGAAGAATATTGCCACCTTTTGTAACTCTGTGGCAGTCTCTTTTGGTTGCAGAACCTATCACCTTGTCATTGTTGTCAACAAGAAGGCAGTTTTCTTTCAATGATTCCTCTTGTATTGGATCAGCAATCCTTGCAGCATGGTGAACTTTAGCCGATTTAAGCAATGGAAATATTCTTTGCCGGAGCATTTCATACACTACAAATACACACGGAATGAAAGTCGACTCTGGAAATGTGCGCCCTTCACTGCGGTATACTTTTTAAACAAACAAACCACAACTATTAATTACCGAATGTAAATTCAACTGTAAACCATAATGATTATCTCGAATGGTTAATCAAGGCCTGGGAACTTTCTACTAGCGCGCCTATAAGACAATTTGACTTTCACATCGTATTTAAATATATACATGGCCCTCTCTGTAAGCTGTCTTCTCGATTATCACTTCTTATCCTAGATCTTATCAGCAATACTCGAATTATTTATTCTTGGCAAATATTTAGTGTAAAATAATTAACGAAAAAATGCTATACCATAAAGAAAAGGCAGGTTTATTTTTGAAGAAACGTTCTGGGATAATCCCTTTTCTATATTAAAAGCGAAAGGTTTTGTTTGTGGAAGGTTATATGGCTGTTGGAATGGCGGCTGTCAAAGTTGTCTTTTATTCGGGTCTAATATGTGAAGTATAAAAATGTGGCTGGCTAGAAACTCAAATAGATCCACTTTCCTTTTCAAATAGGAGATATGATATTTTGTTTTACATGACATATTCTCTTAGAATGAGATGTTATTTTATTGCCGTCCGTTGCCTTCGTACCAAATGTTGTTTAGTGTTTGTTTTTTTAGCATTCGTTCTTTTTATGGGCCGTATTTTCCACCATAAACGTATTGGAATTTTCAGGTCATTATTCGGAGGTGAGAACGATGAGTACGACTTTTTCAGGCCATTCTTTTCGAATTATTCTAGAATACATCAATTTGTCCCAGGGCTGTTTTTGAAGAATTATATTAAACAGAATATCAGTTATTGTAATTATAGGTATGGTTTACCAAACAAATTAGAAATAGGGGAAAGTGATGTAGAATTCCCCCCAGAGCTCGGCTTAGATAGTAGTTATAGAGTCGTTTATAATGTTGTCGAATCTTCTTTCATGTCGAATGTCAGCCTAGATGTGACATACTGCACTCATGCGACTCCAGAATTTTTCTTATATTTGACAGAGATTCTGTTTCGTTGGCAAGGCCCAGTGAGTATAGCAGTGTTCGTTCCTGATAGTGATGCCTCACTAATTGTTTGTATTCTCGAAAGACTCTGCAGATGTTTGCCCGATATGTCTCGAGTTTCATTACACTTTGTATTTCCATCGAGGTTCCCTCCCAAGCTGTCTCATTGCTCCAAAAACCTCCTTATGCCCGATGGATGTGTCACACCCTATGGACTTAGGACAAAAGCGTTTCAAAGTTTCCGCTCTCTCGAATCACTTACTTATCCTGTCAATGTAGCTCGTAACGTTGCACGCATTAATGTCCGTACCACTTTTATTCTGGTCTCTGATGTGGAACTCTTTCCTAGTAAAAATTTGGTTGTTAACTTCATGAGGATGGTTAGAGAACTTCGAAAGAAGAGCGGTATTGGAATCGAAGCATGTGTTAACAAGATTGTATATGTACTTCCTGTTTTCGAAGTACAGAATAATGAAATCATTCCCAACGTGAAATCGAAATTGCTTCAGCTTTATTCGCAGAGTCAAGCGTTTTATTTCCATAGGTGGGTTTGTAGCCACTGCCAAAGGTTTCCCGGATTACAGAGATGGCTCTTACGGAAATCTTCTTCCTTGGACAATAGAATTGAGGTAAATGCTATTAAATCTCGAAGGTATTAAAGCTGTTTTTGAGGCCTTATTTTGTATTTGTATCCTTTTTTTTTTTTTTATTTCAGCCCTTTTTTGTTGTGAGGCGAGAATTTCCATTTCACAGATGGGAGCCGGTATTTATAGGAACTAATGCTGATCCGCTGTATAGCGAAATGCTTTCATGGGAAGGGCAGCAGGATAAAATGACACAGGTACCTACTTACTTTACTTTAGCTCTTATATCTTGGATCTTATTGTAAAATAAAATATTGTAAAATGTCATATCTAGGCAGCTCGGGGGAAAAAACTATACTTCACAAAAATTTACAAAATGGAGTATAATGTGACAAAACAGTGTTACAGAATTGTTTATTATGCGAAAAAACTTCTAAAATAATTTGATTTCTGTTGAAAAAATTTTTGATTTGGCCTCATTTTTTTTTTTTTTTTTTAGATCTTTTGATATGACAAAAATCATAATTTTTCAGTAGAAAGAAAACACTTTTAGAAGTTCTTTGTGGACCATGACTAGGTTTACCCTACCTAATGGTCTTAATGCAGTCGTTAAAAGCCTCAGTCATTGGATTGACTCCCATGATGGCAATAGGATTTTATTTAGTGATGAAATCATTAAATAAAATCCTTGGCCATACACTCAAAAAAGTCCTTAACAAATCTTTTGGATCCCTAATATATATGGAGACATTCGAAATTTTTCCACCACGTCTAAACCTTCCCCTCCCCTCCCTTTTGTCGATTTTGATCGAAAGAGGAAGTCTACAATAAAGCAGTATAATTATTCAAAATTATAATTCTAAGGTTAGATGTTTTTAAGTTATGCAAGACACATTTAGATCTTTGGAGAAATGGATAATTTCATTACAATATAAAAACCAAAAATTTTGTGATTAATATAATTATCTTACTTTGTTCGAAAGTAAAAATCGTTTGACTCGCTAGATTCAAGCCTAAGTATTAGGGAATCTATTACCATCTAGTTTTCAAGTTTTAATACATAAATAGAAATTATATTCTATTTAAAACTTCCCTGAGAGGGGGGGGGGGGTGACCTGGAAACCGAATTGTCTGTGTTATGTTAATGAACATTCACCATACTCATATTATATCATTTTTATCATATTGCTTAATATTTCAATGTTGGAAGAATGCTATTTGATAGTCGTTTTTCTTCTTCAATCTGATCACTTTGTTTTTCAATTTTTTGCAGATGCATGAAATGTGCTTGTTACGGTACAGGTTTGTTATTTTAGATGGTGCATTCTTGGTCCATGCACCGGGCGTAAAGAGAAAGACTGATATAGTTAAGGACAACTGGATAAATGAACAATTGAGGTTGAACAATTTTCATTATGACAATATTATTACTACCATCACTGCTCGGCAAAAGCACAATACTCGATGTAAAGTTCATTAGATAATAACTCTCAGATATTTTCATATAGTTTAATACTGTAAGTATGATTATTTATAAATGCTCTAGTCATAACCGTCCTTGTCCTTCTCATGCTTTAGTTTTAATTGTTCCCGTAGCCAGTTAACTCATCGCCACTATGCATTGGCCTAATACAAAAAGTCATATTTAAATTGCAGAAGAAAGTTATAAGGTTCATATTTAATAGAAAGTCAAGAAATTTCTATTTGGCACTCTTTAATGAGTCAAAAATAATGATTTTTCTTCGATACTCATATCAAACAATGTTTGTCATACAATAATAATATAGCACATCATCATAAAACAAGATACAAGAATATACTTGCGTAAATATTTCGAGAAGAACAAGATACATATTTAGAGAAAGTTGTATTATTTTTAAGAGTAAAATTCATTAACGCACTCCCCTAATGCATTCAATCTATTAAAAAATATTCTTTAAAAATAAAGTAAAGAACTTCGTGTCTGAAGGAGGTTTTTATACATAAAATAAAACTCCAATATCCATATATTTGCCACAAAAATATATTTGCCAACAAATAACTTATGATGATGTATATTGTCTTTCATCATTTGCAAAGCATGTCACTCTTAAATAATTAAAGGCTAAAAAAAAATTGTGTCAATAATTTAAATGTGCTTGTTATATATGTAAATAGTTATTTAGATTGTTAACAAAATGAATTTATTATATATAAATGATTGCTAAACTTTAATATTCTATAATTATTGTTTTATACACTTGTCTCTACTACACTATTAACTGGGTTATATGTTCTTCTTGCTCTTCTTCCCTCCCTTCTTTACCCCCCCCCTCTCCTTTTTGTTCAATCATTACCAACATCGATATTTAAATGTTTTATATGAAACTAAAGATCAAATCAGGTAAAGGCTGAAACCTGTTTAGGGTGAATGGGGGAGGGGGGGGGGTTGATGAATACAAAATTTGATATATCTCTGTTACTATCAGCAAATCAATAAATTATATTTCACTAAATTTTATTAAAGTAGATCAAAGTCGCAAAAGGGGGGACTGTGACATCATGTAGCTTGGACCACCGAACAACTCTCAGAAGCAACTATTACTTATCATGCTCTTAATCAAATTATGAACACTTTCCTTTTTATAATGATAACAATTTGATAATATCTTATTTTATATTATTATTACTAGGTTACAAGCATGTTACCATACAATAAAAGTTATGTAAGCCAATGGAAATATTTAGAAGGTATTGCATGTGAAAACCAGGAAGTGGGCACTCTATAGGGGAGCCTTCTTCCTTCTGAGAAAAAATAAGAGCTCAGAGTGGTGAGGATCTTCCAAAATAAGCTGCCGGAGGAGGAACCTCTTGTAAGGAGGCCTTTCTTATTGTCTAGGCTCGTGGCGAAGCGGGCTCAATGTATTTCAAATGGGAATACGCTTTCCGATGGGCCCAACGACCTCTTGTATCTCTCTCTCTCGCGCTCTCTCTCGCGCTCTCTCTCTCTCTCTCTTGCTCTCTTTTTTCTTTCATCCTCTCTCTTTTAGCATCAGCCCCAGGTATTTAAACAGACACAACTCGTGCATACACATGCAACCACTAAAGTAGATGAAATTTATTTTAAATTAAGATAGATGATTTATTCTAGTGTTTCACTAATGATTTTTTTTTTTCAGGTTTTATACTGGATCTGTTTATAAGTTATTTGATGAACTAAATGTTCGTTGTGGAGGAACTCAAATAACTAATGTGATAGATCTGTTGTGTTGTAGCTTTTGAAATATGTATACTACTTTTAGAATTTTATTCCGATTTACACCATGGATGATCATCATAGTAGCAGCAGGTGGTTTTCTCAATTTACAAATAATTCGAATCTATTTAGAGTAAAAAGCTAATTTTATTGAGGGATTTCATTATTTCTCTAGTCGAGTTTTCAATACATTTAGAAATTGAGTGTTGTAAACTGATGTTTTTGAAACATGGATGTTTCTTTCTAACATTTATGCTCTTAAATATTTACAGTACTATTTGTCCATTAATTTTAATAAATTAAACCCGAATTGCTCTCTTCTATTTGCTGACTCCGTGTCGTGATTCTGGGTGGGAGTGTGAAGGTATTTCTACTAATGTATTTATACTTGCCTAGTCTACTTGGAGGGGCAGAGTTATAGCTATCAGTCTAGGCTATATTTCTCATTCGCATCTCCATTGTTATGAATAAGGATGATTGTGTCCGATAGATGACTAATCTTCTAAAATATGAAACATACAAAGAATCGAACGCTGAGTC